>JAGQAX010000008.1:27209659-28436705 GCA_019142605.1 Cephalopholis sonnerati | reverse complement strand
CATAGTATAGTATGTCGTCAAAAATGTGGAAAAAACGTCGTAGTATAGTATGTCGTCAAAAAGGTGATGAAAACGTCATAGTATAGTATGTCGTCAAAAATGTGACAGAAACATCATAGTATAGTATGTTGTCAAAAATGTGGAAAAAATGTCATAGTATAGTATGTTGTCAAAAATGTGATGAAAACGTCATAGTATAGTATGTCGTCAAAAATGTGGTTAAAACGTCATAGTATAGTATGTCGTCAAAAATGTGGTTAAAACGTCATAGTATAGTATGTCGTCAAAAATATGATGAAAACGTCATAGTATAGTATGTCGTCAAAAATGTGACAGAAACATCATAGTATAGTATGTCGTCAAAAATGTGGAAAAAATGTCATAGTATAGTATGTCGTCAAAAATGTGACAGAAACATCATAGTATAGTATGTCGTCAAAAATGCGATGAAAACGTCATAGTATAGTATGTCGTCAAAAATGTGATGAAAACGTCATAGTATAGTATGTCGTCAAAAAGGTGATGAAAACGTCATAGTATAGTATGTCGTCAAAAATGTGACAGAAACATCATAGTATAGTATGTTGTCAAAAATGTGGAAAAAATGTCATAGTATAGTATGTTGTCAAAAATGTGATGAAAACGTCGTAGTATAGTATGTCGTCAAAAATGCGCTGAAAACGTCATAGTATAGTAAGTCGTCAAAAAGGTGATGAAAACGTCATAGTATAGTATGTCGTCAAAAATGTGACAGAAACATCATAGTATAGTATGGCGTCAAAAATGTGCAAAAAACGTCATAGTATAGTATGTCATCAAAAATGTGATGAAAATGTCATAGTATTGTATGTCGTCAAAAATGTGGTGAAAACGTCATAGTATAGTATGTCGTCAAAAATGTGATGAAAACGTCATAGTATAGTATGTCGTCAAAAATGTGACACAAACATCATAGTATAGTATGTCGTCAAAAATGTGGAAAAAATGTCATAGTATAGTATGTCGTCAAAAATGTGATGAAAACGTCGTAGTATAGTATGTCGTCAAAAATGCGCTGAAAACGTCATAGTATAGTAAGTCGTCAAAAAGGTGATGAAAACGTCATAGTATAGTATGTCGTCAAAAATGTGACAGAAACATCATAGTATGGTATGTCGTCAAAAATGTGCAAAAAACGTCATAGTATAGTATGTCGTCAAAAATGTGATGAAAACGTCATAGTATAGTATGTCGTCAAAAATGTGGAAAAAATGTCATAGTATAGTATGTCGTCAAAAATGTGATGAAAACGTCATAGTATAGTATGTCGTCAAAAATATGGTGAAAACGTCATAGTATAGTATGTGGTCAAAAATGTGACAGAAACATCATAGTATAGCATGTCGTCAAAAATGTGGAAAAAACGTCATAGTATAGTACGTCATCAAAAATGTGACAGAAACATCATAGTATAGTATGTCGTCAAAAATGTGGAAAAAATGTCATAGTATAGTATGTCGTCAAAAATGTGATGAAAACGTCATAGTATAGTATGTCGTCAAAAATGTGGTTAAAACGTCATAGTATAGTATGTCGTCCAAAATTTGATGAAAACGTCATAGTATAGTATGTCGTCAAAAATGTGATGAAAACGTCATAGTATAGTATGTCGTCAAAAATGTGGTTAAAACGTCATAGTATAGTATGTCATCAAAAATGTGGAAAAAACGTCATAGTATAGTATGTCGTCAAAAATGTGGAAAAAATGTCATAGTATAGTATGTCGTCAAAAATGTGATGAAAACGTCATAGTATAGTATGTCGTCAAAAATATGGTGAAAACGTCATAGTATAGTATGTCGTCAAAAATGTGACAGAAACATCATAGCATAGTATGTCGTCAAAAATGTGATGAAAACGTCATAGTATAGTACGTCATCAAAAATGTGACAGAAACATCATAGTATAGTATGTCGTCAAAAATGTGGAAAAAACGTCATAGTATAGTATGTCGTCAAAAATGTGACAGAAACATCATAGTATTGTATGTCGTCAAAAATGTGGAAAAAATGTCATAGTATAGTATGTCGTCAAAAATGTGATGAAAACGTCATAGTATAGTATGTCGTCAAAAATGTGGTTAAAACGTCATAGTATAGTATGTCGTCCAAAATTTGATGAAAACGTCATAGTATAGTATGTCGTCAAAAATGTGATGAAAACGTCATAGTATAGTATGTCGTCAAAAATGTGGTTAAAACGTCATAGTATAGTATGTCGTCAAACATGTGGAAAAAACGTCATAGTATAGTATGTCGTCAAAAATGTGGAAAAAATGTCATAGTATAGTATGTCGTCAAAAATGTGATGAAAACGTCATAGTATAGTATGTCGTCAAAAATGTGGTTAAAACGTCATAGTATAGTATGTCGTCCAAAATTTGATGAAAACGTCATAGTATAGTATGTCGTCAAAAATGTGATGAAAACGTCATAGTATAGTATGTCGTCAAAAATATGGTGAAAACATCATAGTATAGTATGTCGTCAAAAATATGGTGAAAACGTCATAGTATAGTATGTCGTCAAAAATGTGGAAAAAACGTCATAGTATAGTATGTCGTCAAAAATGTGGAAAAAATGTCATAGTATAGTATGTCGTCAAAAATGTGATGAAAACGTCATAGTATAGTATGTCGTCAAAAATGTGGTTAAAACGTCATAGTATAGTATGTCATCAAAAATGTGACAGAAACATCATAGTATAGTATGGCGTCAAAAATGTGCAAAAAACGTCATCGTATAGTATGTCATCAAAAATGTGATGAAAACGTCATAGTATAGTATGTCGTCAAAAATGTGACAGAAACATCATAGTATAGTATGTCGTCAAAAATGTGACAGAAACATCATAGTATAGTATGTCGTCAAAAATGTGTAGAAAACGTCATAGTATAGTATGTCGTCAAAAATGTGGTTAAAACATCATAGTATAGTCTGTCGTCAAAAATGTGATGAAAACGTCATAGTATAGTATGTCGTCAAAAATGCGATGAACACGTCATAGTATAGTATGTTGTCAAAAATGTGGAAAAAACGTCATAGTATAATATGTCGTCAAAAATGCGATGAAAACGTCATAGTATAGTATGTCGTCAAAAATGTGATGAAAACGTCATAGTATAGTATGTCGTCAAAAATGTGGAAAAAACGTCATAGTATAGTATGTCGTCAAAAATGCGATGAAAACGTCATAGTATAGTATGTCGTCAAAAATGCGATGAAAACATCATAGTATAGTATGTCGTCAAAAATGCGATGAAAACGTAATAGTACAGTATGTCGTCAAAAATATGGTTAAAACGTCATAGTATAGTATGTCGTCAAAAATGTGACAGAAACATCATAGTATAGTATGTCGTCAAAAATGTGGAAAAAACGTCATAGTATAGTATGTCGTCAAAAATGTGATGAAAACATCATAGTATAGTATGTCGTCAAAAATATGGTTAAAACGTCATAGTATAGTATGTCGTCAAAAATGTGACAGAAACATCATAGTATAGTATGTCGTCAAAAATGTGGAAAAAACGTCATAGTATAGTATGTCGTCAAAAATGTGATGAAAACGTCATAGTATAGTATGTCGTCAAAAATGTGACAGAAACATCATAGTATAGTATGTCGTCAAAAATGTGGAAAAAACGTAGTAGTATAGTATGTCGTCAAAAAGGTGATGAAAACGTCATAGTATAGTATGTCGTCAAAAATGTGACAGAAACATCATAGTATAGTATGTTGTCAAAAATGTGGAAAAAATGTCATAGTATAGTATGTTGTCAAAAATGTGATGAAAACGTCGTAGTATAGTATGTCGTCAAAAATGCGCTGAAAACGTCATAGTATAGTAAGTCGTCAAAAAGGTGATGAAAACGTCATAGTATAGTATGTCGTCAAAAATGTGACAGAAACATCATAGTATAGTATGTCGTCAAAATTGTGCAAAAAACGTCATAGTATAGTATGTCATCAAAAATGTGATGAAAATGTCATAGTATTGTATGTCGTCAAAAATGTGGTGAAAACGTCATAGTATAGTATGTCGTCAAAAATGTGATGAAAACGTCATAGTATAGTATGTCGTCAAAAATGTGACAGAAACATCATAGTATAGTATGTCGTCAAAAATGTGGAAAAAATGTCATAGTATAGTATGTCGTCAAAAATGTGATGAAAACGTCGTAGTATAGTATGTCGTCAAAAATGCGCTGAAAACGTCATAGTATAGTAAGTCGTCAAAAAGGTGATGAAAACGTCATAGTATAGTATGTCGTCAAAAATATGGTGAAAACGTCATAGTATAGTATGTCGTCAAAAATGTGACAGAAACATCATAGTATAGCATGTCGTCAAAAATGTGGAAAAAACGTCATAGTATAGTACGTCATCAAAAATGTGACAGAAACATCATAGTATAGTATGTCGTCAAAAATGTGGAAAAAATGTCATAGTATAGTATGTCATCAAAAATGTGATGAAAACGTCATAGTATAGTATGTCGTCAAAAATGTGGTTAAAACGTCATAGTATAGTATGTCGTCAAAAATGTGGTTAAAACGTCATAGTATAGTATGTCGTCCAAAATTTGATGAAAACGTCATAGTATAGTATGTCGTCAAAAATGTGATGAAAACGTCATAGTATAGTATGTCGTCAAAAATGTGGTTAAAACGTCATAGTATAGTATGTCATCAAAAATGTGGAAAAAACGTCATAGTATAGTATGTCGTCAAAAATGTGGAAAAAATGTCATAGTATAGTATGTCGTCAAAAATGTGATGAAAACGTCATAGTATAGTATGTCGTCAAAAATGTGACAGAAACATCATAGTATAGTATGTCGTCAAAAATGTGATGAAAACGTCATAGTATAGTACGTCATCAAAAATGTGACAGAAACATCATAGTATAGTATGTCGTCAAAAATGTGGAAAAAATGTCATAGTATAGTATGTCGTCAAAAATGTGATGAAAACGTCATAGTATAGTATGTCGTCAAAAATGTTGTTAAAACGTCATAGTATAGTATGTCGTCCAAAATTTGATGAAAACGTCATAGTATAGTATGTCGTCAAAAATGTGATGAAAACGTCATAGTATAGTATGTCGTCAAAAATGTGGTTAAAACGTCATAGTATAGTATGTCGTCAAAAATATGGTGAAAACGTCATAGTACAGTATGTCGTCAAAAATGTGGAAAAAACGTCATAGTATAGTATGTCGTCAAAAATGTGGAAAAAATGTCATAGTATAGTATGTCGTCAAAAATGTGATGAAAACGTCATAGTATAGTATGTCGTCAAAAATGTGGTTAAAACGTCATAGTATAGTATGTCATCAAAAATGTGACAGAAACATCAGAGTATAGTATGTCGTCAAAAATTTGACAGAAACATCATAGTATAGTATGTCGTCAAAAATGTGATGAAAACGTCATAGTATAGTATGTCATCAAAAATGTAATGAAAACGTCATAGTATAGTATGTCGTCAAAAATATGGTGAAAACGACATAGTATAGTATGTCGTCAAAAATGTGATGAAAACGTCATAGTATAGTACGTCGTCAAAAATGTGATGAAAACGTCATAGTATAGTATGTCGTCAAAAATGTGACAGAAACATCATAGTATAGTATGTCGTCAAAAATGTGATGAAAACGTCATAGTATAGTATGTCGTCAAAAATATGGTGAAAACGTCATGGTATAGTATGTCGTCAAAAATATGGTGAAAACGTCATGGTATAGTATGTCGTCAAAAATGTGATGACAACGTCATAGTATAGTATGTCGTCAAAAATGTGATGAAAACGTCATACTATAGTATGTCGTCAAAAATGTGATGAAAACGTCATAGTATAGTATGTCGTCAAAAATATGGTGAAAACGTCATGGTATAGTATGTCGTCAAAAATATGGTGAAAACGTCATGGTATAGTATGTCGTCAAAAATGTGATGACAACGTCATAGTATAGTATGTCGTCAAAAATGTGATGAAAACGTCATAGTATAGTATGTCGTCAAAAATGTGACAGAAACATCATAGCATAGTATGTCGTCAAAAATGTGATGAAAACGTCATAGTATAGTATGTCGTCAAAAATATGGTGAAAACGTCATGGTATAGTATGTCGTCAAAAATATGGTGAAAACGTCATGGTATAGTATGTCGTCAAAAATGTGATGACAACGTCATAGTATAGTATGTCGTCAAAAATATGGTGAAAACGTCATAGTATAGTATGTCGTCAAAAATGTGACAGAAACATCATAGTATAGTATGTCGTGAAAAATGTGGAAAAAACGTCATAGTATAGTATGTCGTCAAAAATGTGGAAAAAATGTCATAGTATAGTATGTCGTCAAAAATGTGATGAAAACGTCATAGTATAGTATGTCGTCAAAAATGTGGTTAAAACGTCATAGTATAGTATGTCGTCCAAAATTTGATGAAAACGTCATAGTATAGTATGTCGTCAAAAATGTGATGAAAACGTCATAGTATAGTATGTCGTCAAAAATATGGTTAAAACATCATAGTATAGTATGTCGTCAAAAATATGGTGAAAACGTCATAGTATAGTATGTCGTCAAAAATGTGGAAAAAACGTCATAGTATAGTATGTCGTCAAAAATGTGGAAAAAATGTCATAGTATAGTATGTCGTCAAAAATGTGATGAAAACGTCATAGTATAGTATGTCGTCAAAAATGTGGTTAAAACGTCATAGTATAGTATGTCATCAAAAATGTGACAGAAACATCATAGTATAGTATGGCGTCAAAAATGTGCAAAAAACGTCATCGTATAGTATGTCATCAAAAATGTGATGAAAACGTCATAGTATAGTATGTCGTCAAAAATGTGACAGAAACATCATAGTATAGTATGTCGTCAAAAATGTGACAGAAACATCATAGTATAGTATGTCGTCAAAAATGTGTAGAAAACGTCATAGTATAGTATGTCGTCAAAAATGTGGTTAAAACATCATAGTATAGTCTGTCGTCAAAAATGTGATGAAAACGTCATAGTATAGTATGTCGTCAAAAATGCGATGAACACGTCATAGTATAGTATGTCGTCAAAAATGTGGAAAAAACGTCATAGTATAATATGTCGTCAAAAATGCGATGAAAACGTCATAGTATAGTATGTCGTCAAAAATGTGATGAAAACGTCATAGTATAGTATGTCGTCAAAAATGTGGAAAAAACGTCATAGTATAGTATGTCGTCAAAAATGCGATGAAAACGTCATAGTATAGTATGTCGTCAAAAATGCGATGAAAACGTCATAGTATAGTATGTCGTCAAAAATGCGATGAAAACATCATAGTATAGTATGTCGTCAAAAATGCGATGAAAACGTAATAGTACAGTATGTCGTCAAAAATATGGTTAAAACGTCATAGTATAGTATGTCGTCAAAAATGTGACAGAAACATCATAGTATAGTATGTCGTCAAAAATGTGGAAAAAACGTCATAGTATAGTATGTCGTCAAAAATGTGATGAAAACATCATAGTATAGTATGTCGTCAAAAATATGGTTAAAACGTCATAGTATAGTATGTCGTCAAAAATGTGACAGAAACATCATAGTATAGTATGTCGTCAAAAATGTGGAAAAAACGTCAAAGTATAGTATGTCGTCAAAAATGTGATGAAAACGTCATAGTATAGTATGTCGTCAAAAATGTGACAGAAACATCATAGTATAGTATGTCGTCAAAAATGTGGAAAAAACGTCGTAGTATAGTATGTCGTCAAAAAGGTGATGAAAACGTCATAGTATAGTATGTCGTCAAAAATGTGACAGAAACATCATAGTATAGTATGTCGTCAAAAATGTGGAAAAAATGTCATAGTATAGTATGTTGTCAAAAATGTGATGAAAACGTCGTAGTATAGTATGTCGTCAAAAATGCGCTGAAAACGTCATAGTATAGTAAGTCGTCAAAAAGGTGATGAAAACGTCATAGTATAGTATGTCGTCAAAAATGTGACAGAAACATCATAGTATAGTATGGCGTCAAAATTGTGCAAAAAACGTCATAGTATAGTATGTCATCAAAAATGTGATGAAAATGTCATAGTATTGTATGTCGTCAAAAATGTGGTGAAAACGTCATAGTATAGTATGTCGTCAAAAATGTGATGAAAACGTCATAGTATAGTATGTCGTCAAAAATGTGCAAAAAACGTCATAGTATAGTATGTCATCAAAAATGTGATGAAAACGTCATAGTATTGTATGTCGTCAAAAATGTGGTGAAAACGTCATAGTATAGTATGTCGTCAAAAATGTGATGAAAACGTCATAGTATAGTATGTCGTCAAAAATGTGACAGAAACATCATAGTATAGTATGTCGTCAAAAATGTGGAAAAAATGTCATAGTATAGTATGTCGTCAAAAATGTGATGAAAACGTCGTAGTATAGTATGTCGTCAAAAATGCGCTGAAAACGTCATAGTATAGTAAGTCGTCAAAAAGGTGATGAAAACGTCATAGTATAGTATGTCGTCAAAAATATGGTGAAAACGTCATAGTATAGTATGTCGTCAAAAATGTGACAGAAACATCATAGTATAGCATGTCGTCAAAAATGTGGAAAAAACGTCATAGTATAGTACGTCATCAAAAATGTGACAGAAACATCATAGTATAGTATGTCGTCAAAAATGTGGAAAAAATGTCATAGTATAGTATGTCATCAAAAATGTGATGAAAACGTCATAGTATAGTATGTCGTCAAAAATGTGGTTAAAACGTCATAGTATAGTATGTCGTCAAAAATGTGGTTAAAACGTCATAGTATAGTATGTCGTCCAAAATTTGATGAAAACGTCATAGTATAGTATGTCGTCAAAAATGTGATGAAAACGTCATAGTATAGTATGTCGTCAAAAATGTGGTTAAAACGTCATAGTATAGTATGTCATCAAAAATGTGGAAAAAACGTCATAGTATAGTATGTCGTCAAAAATGTGGAAAAAATGTCATAGTATAGTATGTCGTCAAAAATGTGATGAAAACGTCATAGTATAGTATGTCGTCAAAAATGTGACAGAAACATCATAGTATAGTATGTCGTCAAAAATGTGATGAAAACGTCATAGTATAGTACGTCATCAAAAATGTGACAGAAACATCATAGTATAGTATGTCGTCAAAAATGTGGAAAAAACGTCATAGTATAGTATGTCGTCAAAAATGTGACAGAAACATCATACTATTGTATGTCGTCAAAAATGTGGAAAAAATGTCATAGTATAGTATGTCGTCAAAAATGTGATGAAAACGTCATAGTATAGTATGTCGTCAAAAATGTTGTTAAAACGTCATAGTATAGTATGTCGTCGAAAATTTGATGAAAACGTCATAGTATAGTATGTCGTCAAAAATGTGATGAAAACGTCATAGTATAGTATGTCGTCAAAAATGTGGTTAAAACGTCATAGTATAGTATGTCGTCAAAAATATGGTGAAAACGTCATAGTACAGTATGTCGTCAAAAATGTGGAAAAAACGTCATAGTATAGTATGTCGTCAAAAATGTGGAAAAAATGTCATAGTATAGTATGTCGTCAAAAATGTGATGAAAACGTCATAGTATAGTATGTCGTCAAAAATGTGGTTAAAACGTCATAGTATAGTATGTCATCAAAAATGTGACAGAAACATCAGAGTATAGTATGTCGTCAAAAATGTGACAGAAACATCATAGTATAGTATGTCGTCAAAAATGTGATGAAAACGTCATAGTATAGTATGTCATCAAAAATGTAATGAAAACGTCATAGTATAGTATGTCGTCAAAAATATGGTGAAAACGACATAGTATAGTATGTCGTCAAAAATGTGATGAAAACGTCATAGTATAGTACGTCGTCAAAAATGTGATGAAAACGTCATAGTATAGTATGTCGTCAAAAATGTGACAGAAACATCATAGTATAGTATGGCGTCAAGAATGTGCAAAAAACGTCATAGTATAGTATGTCGTCAAAAATGTGATGAAAACGTCATAGTATAGTATGTCATCAAAAATGTGATGAAAACGTCATAGTATAGTATGTTGTCAAAAATATGGTGAAAACGTCATGGTATAGTATGTCGTCAAAAATGTGATGACAACGTCATAGTATAGTATGTCGTCAAAAATGTGATGAAAACGTCATAGTATAGTATGTCGTCAAAAATGTGATGAAAACGTCATAGTATAGTATGTCGTCAAAAATATGGTGAAAACGTCATGGTATAGTATGTCGTCAAAAATATGGTGAAAACGTCATGGTATAGTATGTCGTCAAAAATGTGATGACAACGTCATAGTATAGTATGTCGTCAAAAATGTGATGAAAACGTCATGGTATAGTATGTCGTCAAAAATGTGATGACAACGTCATAGTATAGTATGTCGTCAAAAATGTGGTGAAAACGTCATAGTATAGTATGTCGTCAAAAATGTGACAGAAACATCATAGTATAGTATGTCATCAAAAATGTGGAAAAAATGTCATAGTATAGTATGTCGTCAAAAATGTGATGAAAACATCATAGTATAGTATGTCGTCAAAAATGTGATGAAAACGTCATAGTATAGTATGTCGTCAAAAATGTGATAGAAACATCATAGTATAGTATGTCGTCAAAAATGTGGAAAAAACGTCATAGTATAGTACGTCATCAAAAATGTGACAGAAACATCACAGTATAGTATGTCGTCAAAAATGTGGAAAAAATGTCATAGTATAGTATGTCGTCAAAAATGTGACAGAAACATCATAGTATAGTATGTCGTCAAAAATGTGGAAAAAATGTCATAGTATAGTATGTCGTCAAAAATGTGATGAAAACGTCATAGTATAGTATGTCGTCAAAAATGTGGTTAAAACGTCATAGTATAGTATGTCGTCCAAAATTTGATGAAAACGTCATAGTATAGTATGTTGTCAAAAATGTGATGAAAACGTCATAGTATAGTATGTCGTCAAAAATGTGGTTAAAACGTCATAGTATAGTATGTCATCAAAAATGTGGAAAAAACGTCATAGCATAGTATGTCGTCAAAAATGTGGAAAAAATGTCATAGTATAGTATGTCGTCAAAAATGTGATGAAAACGTCATAGTATAGTATGTCGTCAAAAATATGGTGAAAACGTCATAGTATAGTATGTCGTCAAAAATGTGACAGAAACATCATAGCATAGTATGTCGTCAAAAATGTGATGAAAACGTCATAGTATAGTACGTCATCAAAAATGTGACAGAAACATCATAGTATAGTATGTCGTCAAAAATGTGGAAAAAACGTCATAGTATAGTATGTCGTCAAAAATGTGACAGAAACATCATAGTATTGTATGTCGTCAAAAATGTGGAAAAAATGTCATAGTATAGTATGTCGTCAAAAATGTGATGAAAACGTCATAGTATAGTATGTCGTCAAAAATGTGGTTAAAACGTCATAGTATAGTATGTCGTCCAAAATTTGATGAAAACGTCATAGTATAGTATGTCGTCAAAAATGTGATGAAAACGTCATAGTATAGTATGTCGTCAAAAATGTGGTTAAAACGTCATAGTATAGTATGTCGTCAAACATGTGGAAAAAACGTCATAGTATAGTATGTCGTCAAAAATGTGGAAAAAATGTCATAGTATAGTATGTCGTCAAAAATGTGATGAAAACGTCATAGTATAGTATGTCGTCAAAAATGTGGTTAAAACGTCATAGTATAGTATGTCGTCCAAAATTTGATGAAAACGTCATAGTATAGTATGTCGTCAAAAATGTGATGAAAACGTCATAGTATAGTATGTCGTCAAAAATATGGTTAAAACATCATAGTATAGTATGTCGTCAAAAATATGGTGAAAACGTCATAGTATAGTATGTCGTCAAAAATGTGGAAAAAACGTCATAGTATAGTATGTCGTCAAAAATGTGACAGAAACATCATAGTATAGTATGTCGTCAAAAATGTGACAGAAACATCATAGTATAGTATGTCGTCAAAAATGTGGAAAAAACGTCATAGTATAGTATGTCGTCAAAAATGTGATGAAAACATCATAGTATAGTATGTCGTCAAAAATATGGTTAAAACGTCATAGTATAGTATGTCGTCAAAAATGTGACAGAAACATCATAGTATAGTATGTCGTCAAAAATGTGGAAAAAACGTCATAGTATAGTATGTCGTCAAAAATGTGATGAAAACGTCATAGTATAGTATGTCGTCAAAAATGTGACAGAAACATCATAGTATAGTATGTCGTCAAAAATGTGGAAAAAACGTCGTAGTATAGTATGTCGTCAAAAAGGTGATGAAAACGTCATAGTATAGTATGTCGTCAAAAATGTGACAGAAACATCATAGTATAGTATGTCGTCAAAAATGTGGAAAAAATGTCATAGTATAGTATGTTGTCAAAAATGTGATGAAAACGTCGTAGTATAGTATGTCGTCAAAAATGCGCTGAAAACGTCATAGTATAGTAAGTCGTCAAAAAGGTGATGAAAACGTCATAGTATAGTATGTCGTCAAAAATGTGACAGAAACATCATAGTATAGTATGTCGTCAAAAATGTGGAAAAAATGTCATAGTATAGTATGTTGTCAAAAATGTGATGAAAACGTCGTAGTATAGTATGTCGTCAAAAATGCGCTGAAAACGTCATAGTATAGTATGTCGTCAAAAATGTGACAGAAACATCATAGTATAGTATGGCGTCAAAATTGTGCAAAAAACGTCATAGTATAGTATGTCATCAAAAATGTGATGAAAATGTCATAGTATTGTATGTCGTCAAAAATGTGGTGAAAACGTCATAGTATAGTATGTCGTCAAAAATGTGATGAAAACGTCATAGTATAGTATGTCGTCAAAAATGTGACAGAAACATCATAGTATAGTATGTCGTCAAAAATGTGGAAAAAATGTCATAGTATAGTATGTCGTCAAAAATGTGATGAAAACGTCGTAGTATAGTAAGTCGTCAAAAAGGTGATGAAAACGTCATAGTATAGTATGTCGTCAAAAATATGGTGAAAACGTCATAGTATAGTATGTCGTCAAAAATGTGACAGAAACATCATAGTATAGCATGTCGTCAAAAATGTGGAAAAAACGTCATAGTATAGTACGTCATCAAAAATGTGACAGAAACATCATAGTATAGTATGTCGTCAAAAATGTGGAAAAAATGTCATAGTATAGTATGTCATCAAAAATGTGATGAAAACGTCATAGTATAGTATGTCGTCAAAAATGTGGTTAAAACGTCATAGTATAGTATGTCGTCAAAAATGTGGTTAAAACGTCATAGTATAGTATGTCGTCCAAAATTTGATGAAAACGTCATAGTATAGTATGTCGTCAAAAATGTGATGAAAACGTCATAGTATAGTATGTCGTCAAAAATGTGGTTAAAACGTCATAGTATAGTATGTCATCAAAAATGTGGAAAAAACGTCATAGTATAGTATGTCGTGAAAAATGTGGAAAAAATGTCATAGTATAGTATGTCGTCAAAAATGTGACAGAAACATCATAGTATAGTATGTCGTCAAAAATGTGATGAAAACGTCATAGTATAGTACGTCATCAAAAATGTGACAGAAACATCATAGTATAGTATGTCGTCAAAAATGTGGAAAAAACGTCATAGTATAGTATGTCGTCAAAAATGTGACAGAAACATCATACTATTGTATGTCGTCAAAAATGTGGAAAAAATGTCATAGTATAGTATGTCGTCAAAAATGTGATGAAAACGTCATAGTATAGTATGTCGTCAAAAATGTTGTTAAAACGTCATAGTATAGTATGTCGTCCAAAATTTGATGAAAACGTCATAGTATAGTATGTCGTCAAAAATGTGATGAAAACGTCATAGTATAGTATGTCGTCAAAAATGTGGTTAAAACGTCATAGTATAGTATGTCGTCAAAAATATGGTGAAAACGTCATAGTACAGTATGTCGTCAAAAATGTGGAAAAAACGTCATAGTATAGTATGTCGTCAAAAATGTGGAAAAAATGTCATAGTATAGTATGTCGTCAAAAATGTGATGAAAACGTCATAGTATAGTATGTCGTCAAAAATGTGGTTAAAACGTCATAGTATAGTATGTCATCAAAAATGTGACAGAAACATCAGAGTATAGTATGTCGTCAAAAATGTGACAGAAACATCATAGTATAGTATGTCGTCAAAAATGTGATGAAAACGTCATAGTATAGTATGTCATCAAAAATGTAATGAAAACGTCATAGTATAGTATGTCGTCAAAAATATGGTGAAAACGACATAGTATAGTATGTCGTCAAAAATGTGATGAAAACGTCATAGTATAGTACGTCGTCAAAAATGTGATGAAAACGTCATAGTATAGTATGTCGTCAAAAATGTGACAGAAACATCATAGTATAGTATGGCGTCAAAAATGTGCAAAAAACGTCATAGTATAGTATGTCGTCAAAAATGTGATGAAAACGTCATAGTATAGTATGTCATCAAAAATGTGATGAAAACGTCATAGTATAGTATGTCGTCAAAAATATGGTGAAAACGTCATGGTATAGTATGTCGTCAAAAATGTGATGACAACGTCATAGTATAGTATGTCGTCAAAAATGTGGAAAAAATGTCATAGTATAGTATGTCGTCAAAAATGTGATGAAAACGTCATAGTATAGTATGTCATCAAAAATGTGACAGAAACATCATAGTATAGTATGGCGTCAAAAATGTGCAAAAAACGTCATAGTATAGTATGTCATCAAAAATGTGATGAAAACGTCATAGTATAGTATGTCGTCAAAAATGTGGTTAAAACATCATAGTATAGTATGTCGTCAAAAATGTGATGAAAACGTGATAGTATAGTATGTCGTCAAAAATATGGTGAAAACGACATAGTATAGTATGTCGTCAAAAATGTGATGAAAACGTCATAGTATAGTACGTTGTCAAAAATGTGGTTAAAACGTCATAGCATGGTATGTCGTCAAAAATGTGACAGAAACATCATAGTATAGTATGGCGTCAAAAATGTGCAAAAAACGTCATAGTATAGTATGTCGTCAAAAATGTGATGAAAACGTCATAGTATAGTATGTCGTCAAAAATGTGGTGAAAACGTCATAGTATAGTATGTCGTCAAAAATGTGGTTAAAACGTCATAGTATAGTATGTCGTCAAAAATGTGATGAAAACGTCATAGTATAGTATGTCGCCAAAAATGTGGTGAAAACGTCATAGTATAGTATGTCGTCAAAAATGTGATGAAAACATCATAGTATAGTATGTCGTCAAAAATATGGTGAAAACGTCATAGTATAGTATGTCGTCAAAAATATGGTGAAAACGTCATTGTATAGTATGTCGTCAAAAATATGGTGAAAACGTCATGGTATAGTATGTCGTCAAAAATGTGATGACAACGTCATAGTATAGTATGTCGTCAAAAATGTGATGAAAACGTCATAGTATAGTATGTCGTCAAAAATGTGATGAAAACATCATAGTATAGTATGTCGTCAAAAATATGGTGAAAACGTCATGGTATAGTATGTCGTCAAAAATGTGATGACAACGTCATAGTATAGTATGTCGTCAAAAATGTGGTGAAAACGTCATAGTATAGTATGTCGTCAAAAATGTGACAGAAACATCATAGTATAGTATGTCATCAAAAATGTGGAAAAAATGTCATAGTATAGTATGTCGTCAAAAATGTGATGAAAATGTCATAGTATAGTATGTCGTCAAAAATGTGACAGAAACATCATAGTATAGTATGTCGTCAAAAATGTGGAAAAAACGTCATAGTATAGTACGTCATCAAAAATGTGACAGAAACATCATAGTATAGTATGTCGTCAAAAATGTGGAAAAAATGTCATAGTATAGTATGTCGTCAAAAATGTGATGAAAACGTCATAGTATAGTATGTCGTCAAAAATGTGGTTAAAACGTCATAGTATAGTATGTCGTCAAAAATGTGGTTAAAACATCATAGTATAGTATGTCGTCAAAAATGTGATGAAAACGTCATAGTATAGTATGTCGTCAAAAATATGGTGAAAACGACATAGTATAGTATGTCGTCAAAAATGTGGTTAAAACGTCATAGTATAGTATGTCGTCAAAAATGTGGAAAAAATGTCATAGTATAGTATGTCGTCAAAAATGTGATGAAAACGTCATAGTATAGTATGTCGTCAAAAATGTGGTTAAAACGTCATAGTATAGTATGTCGTCAAAAATGTGATGAAAACGTCATAGTATAGTATGTCATCAAAAATGTGACAGAAACATCATAGTATAGTATGGCGTCAAAAATGTGCAAAAAACGTCATAGTATAGTATGTCATCAAAAATGTGATGAAAACGTCATAGTATAGTATGTCGTCAAAAATGTGGTTAAAACATCATAGTATAGTATGTCGTCAAAAATGTGATGAAAACGTCATAGTATAGTATGTCGTCAAAAATATGGTGAAAACGACATAGTATAGTATGTCGTCAAAAATGTGATGAAAACGTCATAGTATAGTACGTCGTCAAAAATGTGGTTAAAACGTCATAGTATGGTATGTCGTCAAAAATGTGACAGAAACATCATAGTATAGTATGGCGTCAAAAATGTGCAAAAAACGTCATAGTATAGTATGTCGTCAAAAATGTGATGAAAACGTCATAGTATAGTATGTCGTCAAAAATGTGGTGAAAACGTCATAGTATAGTATGTCGTCAAAAATGTGATGAAAACGTCATAGTATAGTATGTCGTCAAAAATGTGATGAAAACGTCATAGTATAGTATGTCGCCAAAAATGTGGTGAAAACGTCATAGTATAGTATGTCGTCAAAAATGTGATGAAAACATCATAGTATAGTATGTCGTCAAAAATATGGTGAAAACGTCATAGTATAGTACGTCGTCAAAAATATGGTGAAAACGTCATTGTATAGTATGTCGTCAAAAATATGGTGAAAACGTCATAGTATAGTACGTCGTCAAAAATATGGTGAAAATGTCATAGTATAGTATGTCATCAAAAATGTGACAGAAACATCATAGTATAGTATGTCGTCAAAAATGTGATGATAACGTCATAGTATAGTATGTCGTCAAAAATGTGGTGAAAACGTCATAGTATAGTATGTCGTCAAAAATGTGGTTAAAACGTCATAGTATAGTATGTCATCAAAAATGTGACAGAAACATCAGAGTATAGTATGTCGTCAAAAATGTGACAGAAACATCATAGTATAGTATGTCGTCAAAAATGTGATGAAAACGTCATAGTATAGTATGTCATCAAAAATGTAATGAAAACGTCATAGTATAGTATGTCGTCAAAAATATGGTGAAAACGACATAGTATAGTATGTCGTCAAAAATGTGATGAAAACGTCATAGTATAGTACGTCGTCAAAAATGTGATGAAAACGTCATAGTATAGTATGTCGTCAAAAATGTGACAGAAACATCATAGTATAGTATGGCGTCAAGAATGTGCAAAAAACGTCATAGTATAGTATGTCGTCAAAAATGTGATGAAAACGTCATAGTATAGTATGTCATCAAAAATGTGATGAAAACGTCATAGTATAGTATGTTGTCAAAAATATGGTGAAAACGTCATGGTATAGTATGTCGTCAAAAATGTGATGACAACGTCATAGTATAGTATGTCGTCAAAAATGTGATGAAAACGTCATAGTATAGTATGTCGTCAAAAATGTGATGAAAACGTCATAGTATAGTATGTCGTCAAAAATATGGTGAAAACGTCATGGTATAGTATGTCGTCAAAAATATGGTGAAAACGTCATGGTATAGTATGTCGTCAAAAATGTGATGACAACGTCATAGTATAGTATGTCGTCAAAAATGTGATGAAAACGTCATGGTATAGTATGTCGTCAAAAATGTGATGACAACGTCATAGTATAGTATGTCGTCAAAAATGTGGTGAAAACGTCATAGTATAGTATGTCGTCAAAAATGTGACAGAAACATCATAGTATAGTATGTCATCAAAAATGTGGAAAAAATGTCATAGTATAGTATGTCGTCAAAAATGTGATGAAAACATCATAGTATAGTATGTCGTCAAAAATGTGATGAAAACGTCATAGTATAGTATGTCGTCAAAAATGTGATAGAAACATCATAGTATAGTATGTCGTCAAAAATGTGGAAAAAACGTCATAGTATAGTACGTCATCAAAAATGTGACAGAAACATCACAGTATAGTATGTCGTCAAAAATGTGGAAAAAATGTCATAGTATAGTATGTCGTCAAAAATGTGACAGAAACATCATAGTATAGTATGTCGTCAAAAATGTGGAAAAAATGTCATAGTATAGTATGTCGTCAAAAATGTGATGAAAACGTCATAGTATAGTATGTCGTCAAAAATGTGGTTAAAACGTCATAGTATAGTATGTCGTCCAAAATTTGATGAAAACGTCATAGTATAGTATGTTGTCAAAAATGTGATGAAAACGTCATAGTATAGTATGTCGTCAAAAATGTGGTTAAAACGTCATAGTATAGTATGTCATCAAAAATGTGGAAAAAACGTCATAGCATAGTATGTCGTCAAAAATGTGGAAAAAATGTCATAGTATAGTATGTCGTCAAAAATGTGATGAAAACGTCATAGTATAGTATGTCGTCAAAAATATGGTGAAAACGTCATAGTATAGTATGTCGTCAAAAATGTGACAGAAACATCATAGCATAGTATGTCGTCAAAAATGTGATGAAAACGTCATAGTATAGTACGTCATCAAAAATGTGACAGAAACATCATAGTATAGTATGTCGTCAAAAATGTGGAAAAAACGTCATAGTATAGTATGTCGTCAAAAATGTGACAGAAACATCATAGTATTGTATGTCGTCAAAAATGTGGAAAAAATGTCATAGTATAGTATGTCGTCAAAAATGTGATGAAAACGTCATAGTATAGTATGTCGTCAAAAATGTGGTTAAAACGTCATAGTATAGTATGTCGTCCAAAATTTGATGAAAACGTCATAGTATAGTATGTCGTCAAAAATGTGATGAAAACGTCATAGTATAGTATGTCGTCAAAAATGTGGTTAAAACGTCATAGTATAGTATGTCGTCAAACATGTGGAAAAAACGTCATAGTATAGTATGTCGTCAAAAATGTGGAAAAAATGTCATAGTATAGTATGTCGTCAAAAATGTGATGAAAACGTCATAGTATAGTATGTCGTCAAAAATGTGGTTAAAACGTCATAGTATAGTATGTCGTCCAAAATTTGATGAAAACGTCATAGTATAGTATGTCGTCAAAAATGTGATGAAAACGTCATAGTATAGTATGTCGTCAAAAATATGGTTAAAACATCATAGTATAGTATGTCGTCAAAAATATGGTGAAAACGTCATAGTATAGTATGTCGTCAAAAATGTGGAAAAAACGTCATAGTATAGTATGTCGTCAAAAATGTGACAGAAACATCATAGTATAGTATGTCGTCAAAAATGTGACAGAAACATCATAGTATAGTATGTCGTCAAAAATGTGGAAAAAACGTCATAGTATAGTATGTCGTCAAAAATGTGATGAAAACGTCATAGTATAGTATGTCGTCAAAAATATGGTTAAAACGTCATAGTATAGTATGTCGTCAAAAATGTGACAGAAACATCATAGTATAGTATGTCGTCAAAAATGTGGAAAAAACGTCATAGTATAGTATGTCGTCAAAAATGTGATGAAAACGTCATAGTATAGTATGTCGTCAAAAATGTGACAGAAACATCATAGTATAGTATGTCGTCAAAAATGTGGAAAAAACGTCGTAGTATAGTATGTCGTCAAAAAGGTGATGAAAACGTCATAGTATAGTATGTCGTCAAAAATGTGACAGAAACATCATAGTATAGTATGTCGTCAAAAATGTGGAAAAAATGTCATAGTATAGTATGTTGTCAAAAATGTGATGAAAACGTCGTAGTATAGTATGTCGTCAAAAATGCGCTGAAAACGTCATAGTATAGTAAGTCGTCAAAAAGGTGATGAAAACGTCATAGTATAGTATGTCGTCAAAAATGTGACAGAAACATCATAGTATAGTATGTCGTCAAAAATGTGGAAAAAATGTCATAGTATAGTATGTTGTCAAAAATGTGATGAAAACGTCGTAGTATAGTATGTCGTCAAAAATGCGCTGAAAACGTCATAGTATAGTATGTCGTCAAAAATGTGACAGAAACATCATAGTATAGTATGGCGTCAAAATTGTGCAAAAAACGTCATAGTATAGTATGTCATCAAAAATGTGATGAAAATGTCATAGTATTGTATGTCGTCAAAAATGTGGTGAAAACGTCATAGTATAGTATGTCGTCAAAAATGTGATGAAAACGTCATAGTATAGTATGTCGTCAAAAATGTGACAGAAACATCATAGTATAGTATGTCGTCAAAAATGTGGAAAAAATGTCATAGTATAGTATGTCGTCAAAAATGTGATGAAAACGTCGTAGTATAGTAAGTCGTCAAAAAGGTGATGAAAACGTCATAGTATAGTATGTCGTCAAAAATATGGTGAAAACGTCATAGTATAGTATGTCGTCAAAAATGTGACAGAAACATCATAGTATAGCATGTCGTCAAAAATGTGGAAAAAACGTCATAGTATAGTACGTCATCAAAAATGTGACAGAAACATCATAGTATAGTATGTCGTCAAAAATGTGGAAAAAATGTCATAGTATAGTATGTCATCAAAAATGTGATGAAAACGTCATAGTATAGTATGTCGTCAAAAATGTGGTTAAAACGTCATAGTATAGTATGTCGTCAAAAATGTGGTTAAAACGTCATAGTATAGTATGTCGTCCAAAATTTGATGAAAACGTCATAGTATAGTATGTCGTCAAAAATGTGATGAAAACGTCATAGTATAGTATGTCGTCAAAAATGTGGTTAAAACGTCATAGTATAGTATGTCATCAAAAATGTGGAAAAAACGTCATAGTATAGTATGTCGTCAAAAATGTGGAAAAAATGTCATAGTATAGTATGTCGTCAAAAATGTGACAGAAACATCATAGTATAGTATGTCGTCAAAAATGTGATGAAAACGTCATAGTATAGTACGTCATCAAAAATGTGACAGAAACATCATAGTATAGTATGTCGTCAAAAATGTGGAAAAAACGTCATAGTATAGTATGTCGTCAAAAATGTGACAGAAACATCATACTATTGTATGTCGTCAAAAATGTGGAAAAAATGTCATAGTATAGTATGTCGTCAAAAATGTGATGAAAACGTCATAGTATAGTATGTCGTCAAAAATGTTGTTAAAACGTCATAGTATAGTATGTCGTCCAAAATTTGATGAAAACGTCATAGTATAGTATGTCGTCAAAAATGTGATGAAAACGTCATAGTATAGTATGTCGTCAAAAATGTGGTTAAAACGTCATAGTATAGTATGTCGTCAAAAATATGGTGAAAACGTCATAGTACAGTATGTCGTCAAAAATGTGGAAAAAACGTCATAGTATAGTATGTCGTCAAAAATGTGGAAAAAATGTCATAGTATAGTATGTCGTCAAAAATGTGATGAAAACGTCATAGTATAGTATGTCGTCAAAAATGTGGTTAAAACGTCATAGTATAGTATGTCATCAAAAATGTGACAGAAACATCAGAGTATAGTATGTCGTCAAAAATGTGACAGAAACATCATAGTATAGTATGTCGTCAAAAATGTGATGAAAACGTCATAGTATAGTATGTCATCAAAAATGTAATGAAAACGTCATAGTATAGTATGTCGTCAAAAATATGGTGAAAACGACATAGTATAGTATGTCGTCAAAAATGTGATGAAAACGTCATAGTATAGTACGTCGTCAAAAATGTGATGAAAACGTCATAGTATAGTATGTCGTCAAAAATGTGACAGAAACATCATAGTATAGTATGGCGTCAAAAATGTGCAAAAAACGTCATAGTATAGTATGTCGTCAAAAATGTGATGAAAACGTCATAGTATAGTATGTCATCAAAAATGTGATGAAAACGTCATAGTATAGTATGTCGTCAAAAATATGGTGAAAACGTCATGGTATAGTATGTCGTCAAAAATGTGATGACAACGTCATAGTATAGTATGTCGTCAAAAATGTGGAAAAAATGTCATAGTATAGTATGTCGTCAAAAATGTGATGAAAACGTCATAGTATAGTATGTCATCAAAAATGTGACAGAAACATCATAGTATAGTATGGCGTCAAAAATGTGCAAAAAACGTCATAGTATAGTATGTCATCAAAAATGTGATGAAAACGTCATAGTATAGTATGTCGTCAAAAATGTGGTTAAAACATCATAGTATAGTATGTCGTCAAAAATGTGATGAAAACGTGATAGTATAGTATGTCGTCAAAAATATGGTGAAAACGACATAGTATAGTATGTCGTCAAAAATGTGATGAAAACGTCATAGTATAGTACGTTGTCAAAAATGTGGTTAAAACGTCATAGCATGGTATGTCGTCAAAAATGTGACAGAAACATCATAGTATAGTATGGCGTCAAAAATGTGCAAAAAACGTCATAGTATAGTATGTCGTCAAAAATGTGATGAAAACGTCATAGTATAGTATGTCGTCAAAAATGTGGTGAAAACGTCATAGTATAGTATGTCGTCAAAAATGTGGTTAAAACGTCATAGTATAGTATGTCGTCAAAAATGTGATGAAAACGTCATAGTATAGTATGTCGCCAAAAATGTGGTGAAAACGTCATAGTATAGTATGTCGTCAAAAATGTGATGAAAACATCATAGTATAGTATGTCGTCAAAAATATGGTGAAAACGTCATAGTATAGTATGTCGTCAAAAATATGGTGAAAACGTCATTGTATAGTATGTCGTCAAAAATATGGTGAAAACGTCATGGTATAGTATGTCGTCAAAAATGTGATGACAACGTCATAGTATAGTATGTCGTCAAAAATGTGATGAAAACGTCATAGTATAGTATGTCGTCAAAAATGTGATGAAAACATCATAGTATAGTATGTCGTCAAAAATATGGTGAAAACGTCATGGTATAGTATGTCGTCAAAAATGTGATGACAACGTCATAGTATAGTATGTCGTCAAAAATGTGGTGAAAACGTCATAGTATAGTATGTCGTCAAAAATGTGACAGAAACATCATAGTATAGTATGTCATCAAAAATGTGGAAAAAATGTCATAGTATAGTATGTCGTCAAAAATGTGATGAAAATGTCATAGTATAGTATGTCGTCAAAAATGTGACAGAAACATCATAGTATAGTATGTCGTCAAAAATGTGGAAAAAACGTCATAGTATAGTACGTCATCAAAAATGTGACAGAAACATCATAGTATAGTATGTCGTCAAAAATGTGGAAAAAATGTCATAGTATAGTATGTCGTCAAAAATGTGATGAAAACGTCATAGTATAGTATGTCGTCAAAAATGTGGTTAAAACGTCATAGTATAGTATGTCGTCAAAAATGTGGTTAAAACATCATAGTATAGTATGTCGTCAAAAATGTGATGAAAACGTCATAGTATAGTATGTCGTCAAAAATATGGTGAAAACGACATAGTATAGTATGTCGTCAAAAATGTGGTTAAAACGTCATAGTATAGTATGTCGTCAAAAATGTGGAAAAAATGTCATAGTATAGTATGTCGTCAAAAATGTGATGAAAACGTCATAGTATAGTATGTCGTCAAAAATGTGGTTAAAACGTCATAGTATAGTATGTCGTCAAAAATGTGATGAAAACGTCATAGTATAGTATGTCATCAAAAATGTGACAGAAACATCATAGTATAGTATGGCGTCAAAAATGTGCAAAAAACGTCATAGTATAGTATGTCATCAAAAATGTGATGAAAACGTCATAGTATAGTATGTCGTCAAAAATGTGGTTAAAACATCATAGTATAGTATGTCGTCAAAAATGTGATGAAAACGTCATAGTATAGTATGTCGTCAAAAATATGGTGAAAACGACATAGTATAGTATGTCGTCAAAAATGTGATGAAAACGTCATAGTATAGTACGTCGTCAAAAATGTGGTTAAAACGTCATAGTATGGTATGTCGTCAAAAATGTGACAGAAACATCATAGTATAGTATGGCGTCAAAAATGTGCAAAAAACGTCATAGTATAGTATGTCGTCAAAAATGTGATGAAAACGTCATAGTATAGTATGTCGTCAAAAATGTGGTGAAAACGTCATAGTATAGTATGTCGTCAAAAATGTGATGAAAACGTCATAGTATAGTATGTCGTCAAAAATGTGATGAAAACGTCATAGTATAGTATGTCGCCAAAAATGTGGTGAAAACGTCATAGTATAGTATGTCGTCAAAAATGTGATGAAAACATCATAGTATAGTATGTCGTCAAAAATATGGTGAAAACGTCATAGTATAGTACGTCGTCAAAAATATGGTGAAAACGTCATTGTATAGTATGTCGTCAAAAATATGGTGAAAACGTCATAGTATAGTACGTCGTCAAAAATATGGTGAAAATGTCATAGTATAGTATGTCATCAAAAATGTGACAGAAACATCATAGTATAGTATGTCGTCAAAAATGTGATGATAACGTCATAGTATAGTATGTCGTCAAAAATGTGGTGAAAACGTCATAGTATAGTATGTCGTCAAAAATGTGACAGAAACATCATAGTATAGTATGTCGTCAAAAATGTGATGAAAACGTCACAGTATAGTATGTCGTCAAAAATGTGATGAAAACGTCACAGTATAGTATGTCGTCAAAAATGTGATGAAAACGTCATAGTATAGTATGTCGTCAAAAATGTGGTTAAAACGTCATAGTATAGTATGTCATCAAAAATGTGACAGAAACATCATAGTATAGTATGTCGTCAAAAATGTGATGAAAACGTCACAGTATAGTATGTCGTCAAAAATGTGATGAAAACGTCATAGTATAGTACGTCGTCAAAAATATGGTGAAAACGTCATAGTATAGTATGTCATCAAAAATGTGACAGAAACATCATAGTATAGTATGTCGTCAAAAATGTGGAAAAAACGTGATAGTATAGTATGTCATCAAAAATATGATGAAAACGTCATAGTATAGTATGTCGTCAAAAATGTGGTGAAAACGTCATTGTATAGTATGTCGTCAAAAATATGATGAAAATGTCATAGTATAGTATGTCGTCAACAATGTGGAAAAAACGTCATAGTATAGTATGTCGTCAAAAATGTGGTGAAAACGTCATAGTATAGCATGTCGTCAAAAATGTGGTGAAAACGTCATAGTATAGTATGTCGTAAAAAATGTGTTGAAAACGTCATAGTATAGTATGTAATTAAAAATGTGACAGAAACATCATAGTATAGTATGTCATCAAAAATGTGACAGAAACATCATAGTATAGTATGTCATCAAAAATGTGGAAAAAACGTCATAGTATAGTATGTCGTCAAAAATGTGACAGAACCATCATAGTATAGTATGTCGTCAAAAATGTGGAAAAAATGTGATAGTATAGTATGTCGTCAAAAATGTGGTGAAAACGTCATAGTATAGTATGTAATTAAAAATGTGACAGAAACATCATAGTATAGTATGTTGTCAAAAATGTGGAAAAAACGTCAGAGTATAGTATGTCGTCAAAAATGTGACAGAACCATCATAGAATAGTATGTTGTCAAAAATGTGGAAAAAACGTCATAGTATAGTATGTCGTCAAAAATGTGACAGAAACATCATAGTATAGTATGTCATCAAAAATGTGGAAAAAACGTTATAGTATAGTATGTCGTCAAAAATGTGGTTAAAACATCATAGTATAGTATGTCGTCAAAAATGTGGTGAAAACGTCATAGTATAGTATGTCGTCAAAAATGTGGTTAAAACATCATAGTATAGTATGTCGTCAAAAATGTGGTGAAAACGTCATAGTGTCATATGTTGTCAAAAATGTGGTGAAAACGTCATAGTATAGTATGTCGTCAAAAATGTGGTGAAAACGTCATAGTATAGTATGTCTTCAAAAATGTGGTGAAAACGTCATAGTATAGTATGTCGTCAAAAATGTGGTGAAAACGTCATAGTATAGTATGTCGTCAAAAATGTGGTTAAAACATCATAGTATAGTATGTCGTCAAAAATGTGGTGAAAACGTCATAGTGTCATATGTTGTCAAAAATGTGGTGAAAACGTCATAGTATAGTATGTTGTCAAAAATGTGACAGAAACATCATAGTATAGTATGTCTTCAAAAATGTGATGAAAACGTCATAGTATAGTATGTAATTAAAAATGTGGTGAAAACGTCATAGTATAGTATGTCGTCAAAAATGCGATGAAAACGTCATAGTATAGTATGTCGTCAAAAATGCGATGAAAACGTCATAGTATAGTATGTCGTCAAAAATGCGATGAAAACATCATAGTATAGTATGTCGTCAAAAATGCGATGAAAACGTAATAGTACAGTATGTCGTCAAAAATATGGTTAAAACGTCATAGTATAGTATGTCGTCAAAAATGTGACAGAAACATCATAGTATAGTATGTCGTCAAAAATGTGGAAAAAACGTCATAGTATAGTATGTCGTCAAAAATGTGATGAAAACATCATAGTATAGTATGTCGTCAAAAATATGGTTAAAACGTCATAGTATAGTATGTCGTCAAAAATGTGACAGAAACATCATAGTATAGTATGTCGTCAAAAATGTGGAAAAAACGTCATAGTATAGTATGTCGTCAAAAATGTGATGAAAACGTCATAGTATAGTATGTCGTCAAAAATGTGACAGAAACATCATAGTATAGTATGTCGTCAAAAATGTGGAAAAAACGTCGTAGTATAGTATGTCGTCAAAAAGGTGATGAAAACGTCATAGTATAGTATGTCGTCAAAAATGTGACAGAAACATCATAGTATAGTATGTCGTCAAAAATGTGGAAAAAATGTCATAGTATAGTATGTTGTCAAAAATGTGATGAAAACGTCGTAGTATAGTATGTCGTCAAAAATGCGCTGAAAACGTCATAGTATAGTAAGTCGTCAAAAAGGTGATGAAAACGTCATAGTATAGTATGTCGTCAAAAATGTGACAGAAACATCATAGTATAGTATGTCGTCAAAAATGTGGAAAAAATGTCATAGTATAGTATGTTGTCAAAAATGTGATGAAAACGTCGTAGTATAGTATGTCGTCAAAAATGTGATGAAAACGTCATAGTATAGTAAGTCGTCAAAAAGGTGATGAAAACGTCATAGTATAGTATGTCGTCAAAAATGTGACAGAAACATCATAGTATAGTATGGCGTCAAAATTGTGCAAAAAACGTCATAGTATAGTATGTCATCAAAAATGTGATGAAAATGTCATAGTATTGTATGTCGTCAAAAATGTGGTGAAAACGTCATAGTATAGTATGTCGTCAAAAATGTGATGAAAACGTCATAGTATAGTATGTCGTCAAAAATGTGACAGAAACATCATAGTATAGTATGTCGTCAAAAATGTGGAAAAAATGTCATAGTATAGTATGTCGTCAAAAATGTGATGAAAACGTCGTAGTATAGTAAGTCGTCAAAAAGGTGATGAAAACGTCATAGTATAGTATGTCGTCAAAAATATGGTGAAAACGTCATAGTATAGTATGTCGTCAAAAATGTGACAGAAACATCATAGTATAGCATGTCGTCAAAAATGTGGAAAAAACGTCATAGTATAGTACGTCATCAAAAATGTGACAGAAACATCATAGTATAGTATGTCGTCAAAAATGTGGAAAAAATGTCATAGTATAGTATGTCATCAAAAATGTGATGAAAACGTCATAGTATAGTATGTCGTCAAAAATGTGGTTAAAACGTCATAGTATAGTATGTCGTCAAAAATGTGGTTAAAACGTCATAGTATAGTATGTCGTCCAAAATTTGATGAAAACGTCATAGTATAGTATGTCGTCAAAAATGTGATGAAAACGTCATAGTATAGTATGTCGTCAAAAATGTGGTTAAAACGTCATAGTATAGTATGTCATCAAAAATGTGGAAAAAACGTTAGAGTATAGTATGTCGTCAAAAATGTGGAAAAAATGTCATAGTATAGTATGTCGTCAAAAATGTGACAGAAACATCATAGTATAGTATGTCGTCAAAAATGTGATGAAAACGTCATAGTATAGTACGTCATCAAAAATGTGACAGAAACATCATAGTATAGTATGTCGTCAAAAATGTGGAAAAAACGTCATAGTATAGTATGTCGTCAAAAATGTGACAGAAACATCATACTATTGTATGTCGTCAAAAATGTGGAAAAAATGTCATAGTATAGTATGTCGTCAAAAATGTGATGAAAACGTCATAGTATAGTATGTCGTCAAAAATGTTGTTAAAACGTCATAGTATAGTATGTCGTCCAAAATTTGATGAAAACGTCATAGTATAGTATGTCGTCAAAAATGTGATGAAAACGTCATAGTATAGTATGTCGTCAAAAATGTGGTTAAAACGTCATAGTATAGTATGTCGTCAAAAATATGGTGAAAACGTCATAGTACAGTATGTCGTCAAAAATGTGGAAAAAACGTCATAGTATAGTATGTCGTCAAAAATGTGGAAAAAATGTCATAGTATAGTATGTCGTCAAAAATGTGATGAAAACGTCATAGTATAGTATGTCGTCAAAAATGTGGTTAAAACGTCATAGTATAGTATGTCATCAAAAATGTGACAGAAACATCAGAGTATAGTATGTCGTCAAAAATGTGACAGAAACATCATAGTATAGTATGTCGTCAAAAATGTGATGAAAACGTCATAGTATAGTATGTCATCAAAAATGTAATGAAAACGTCATAGTATAGTATGTCGTCAAAAATATGGTGAAAACGACATAGTATAGTATGTCGTCAAAAATATGGTGAAAACGACATAGTATAGTACGTCGTCAAAAATGTGATGAAAACGTCATAGTATAGTATGTCGTCAAAAATGTGACAGAAACATCATAGTATAGTATGGCGTCAAAAATGTGCAAAAAACGTCATAGTATAGTATGTCGTCAAAAATGTGATGAAAACGTCATAGTATAGTATGTCATCAAAAATGTGATGAAAACGTCATAGTATAGTATGTCGTCAAAAATATGGTGAAAACGTCATGGTATAGTATGTCGTCAAAAATGTGATGACAACGTCATAGTATAGTATGTCGTCAAAAATGTGGAAAAAATGTCATAGTATAGTATGTCGTCAAAAATGTGATGAAAACGTCATAGTATAGTATGTCATCAAAAATGTGACAGAAACATCATAGTATAGTATGGCGTCAAAAATGTGCAAAAAACGTCATAGTATAGTATGTCATCAAAAATGTGATGAAAACGTCATAGTATAGTATGTCGTCAAAAATGTGGTTAAAACATCATAGTATAGTATGTCGTCAAAAATGTGATGAAAACGTGATAGTATAGTATGTCGTCAAAAATATGGTGAAAACGACATAGTATAGTATGTCGTCAAAAATGTGATGAAAACGTCATAGTATAGTACGTTGTCAAAAATGTGGTTAAAACGTCATAGTATGGTATGTCGTCAAAAATGTGACAGAAACATCATAGTATAGTATGGCGTCAAAAATGTGCAAAAAACGTCATAGTATAGTATGTCGTCAAAAATGTGATGAAAACGTCATAGTATAGTATGTCGTCAAAAATGTGGTGAAAACGTCATAGTATAGTATGTCGTCAAAAATGTGGTTAAAACGTCATAGTATAGTATGTCGTCAAAAATGTGATGAAAACGTCATAGTATAGTATGTCGCCAAAAATGTGGTGAAAACGTCATAGTATAGTATGTCGTCAAAAATGTGATGAAAACATCATAGTATAGTATGTCGTCAAAAATATGGTGAAAACGTCATAGTATAGTATGTCGTCAAAAATATGGTGAAAACGTCATTGTATAGTATGTCGTCAAAAATATGGTGAAAACGTCATGGTATAGTATGTCGTCAAAAATGTGATGACAACGTCATAGTATAGTATGTCGTCAAAAATGTGATGAAAACGTCATAGTATAGTATGTCGTCAAAAATGTGATGAAAACATCATAGTATAGTATGTCGTCAAAAATATGGTGAAAACGTCATGGTATAGTATGTCGTCAAAAATGTGATGACAACGTCATAGTATAGTATGTCGTCAAAAATGTGGTGAAAACGTCATAGTATAGTATGTCGTCAAAAATGTGACAGAAACATCATAGTATAGTATGTCGTCAAAAATGTGGAAAAAATGTCATAGTATAGTATGTCGTCAAAAATGTGATGAAAACGTCATAGTATAGTATGTCGTCAAAAATGTGACAGAAACATCATAGTATAGTATGTCGTCAAAAATGTGGAAAAAACGTCATAGTATAGTACGTCATCAAAAATGTGACAGAAACATCATAGTATAGTATGTCGTCAAAAATGTGGAAAAAATGTCATAGTATAGTATGTCGTCAAAAATGTGATGAAAACGTCATAGTATAGTATGTCGTCAAAAATGTGGTTAAAACGTCATAGTATAGTATGTCGTCAAAAATGTGGTTAAAACATCATAGTATAGTATGTCGTCAAAAATGTGATGAAAACGTCATAGTATAGTATGTCGTCAAAAATATGGTGAAAACGACATAGTATAGTATGTCGTCAAAAATGTGGTTAAAACGTCATAGTATAGTATGTCGTCAAAAATGTGGAAAAAATGTCATAGTATAGTATGTCGTCAAAAATGTGATGAAAACGTCATAGTATAGTATGTCGTCAAAAATGTGGTTAAAACGTCATAGTATAGTATGTCGTCAAAAATGTGATGAAAACGTCATAGTATAGTATGTCATCAAAAATGTGACAGAAACATCATAGTATAGTATGGCGTCAAAAATGTGCAAAAAACGTCATAGTATAGTATGTCATCAAAAATGTGATGAAAACGTCATAGTATAGTATGTCGTCAAAAATGTGGTTAAAACATCATAGTATAGTATGTCGTCAAAAATGTGATGAAAACGTCATAGTATAGTATGTCGTCAAAAATATGGTGAAAACGACATAGTATAGTATGTCGTCAAAAATGTGATGAAAACGTCATAGTATAGTACGTCGTCAAAAATGTGGTTAAAACGTCATAGTATGGTATGTCGTCAAAAATGTGACAGAAACATCATAGTATAGTATGGCGTCAAAAATGTGCAAAAAACGTCATAGTATAGTATGTCGTCAAAAATGTGATGAAAACGTCATAGTATAGTATGTCGTCAAAAATGTGGTGAAAACGTCATAGTATAGTATGTCGTCAAAAATGTGATGAAAACGTCATAGTATAGTATGTCGTCAAAAATGTGATGAAAACGTCATAGTATAGTATGTCGCCAAAAATGTGGTGAAAACGTCATAGTATAGTATGTCGTCAAAAATGTGATGAAAACATCATAGTATAGTATGTCGTCAAAAATATGGTGAAAACGTCATAGTATAGTACGTCGTCAAAAATATGGTGAAAACGTCATTGTATAGTATGTCGTCAAAAATATGGTGAAAACGTCATAGTATAGTACGTCGTCAAAAATATGGTGAAAATGTCATAGTATAGTATGTCATCAAAAATGTGACAGAAACATCATAGTATAGTATGTCGTCAAAAATGTGATGATAACGTCATAGTATAGTATGTCGTCAAAAATGTGGTGAAAACGTCATAGTATAGTATGTCGTCAAAAATGTGACAGAAACATCATAGTATAGTATGTCGTCAAAAATGTGATGAAAACGTCACAGTATAGTATGTCGTCAAAAATGTGATGAAAACGTCACAGTATAGTATGTCGTCAAAAATGTGATGAAAACGTCATAGTATAGTATGTCGTCAAAAATGTGGAAAAAACGTCACAGTATAGTACGTCGTCAAAAATATGGTGAAAACGTCATAGTATAGTATGTCATCAAAAATGTGACAGAAACATCATAGTATAGTATGTCGTCAAAAATGTGGAAAAAACGTGATAGTATAGTATGTCATCAAAAATATGATGAAAACGTCATAGTATAGTATGTCGTCAAAAATGTGGTGAAAACGTCATTGTATAGTATGTCGTCAAAAATATGATGAAAATGTCATAGTATAGTATGTCGTCAACAATGTGGAAAAAACGTCATAGTATAGTATGTCGTCAAAAATGTGGTGAAAACGTCATAGTATAGCATGTCGTCAAAAATGTGGTGAAAACGTCATAGTATAGTATGTCGTAAAAAATGTGATGAAAACGTCATAGTATAGTATGTAATCAAAAATGTGACAGAAACATCATAGTATAGTATGTCATCAAAAATGTGACAGAAACATCATAGTATAGTATGTCGTCAAAAATGTGGAAAAAACGTCATAGTATAGTATGTCGTCAAAAATGTGACAGAACCATCATAGTATAGTATGTCGTCAAAAATGTGGAAAAAATGTGATAGTATAGTATGTCGTCAAAAATGTGGTGAAAACGTCATAGTATAGTATGTAATTAAAAATGTGACAGAAACATCATAGTATAGTATGTTGTCAAAAATGTGGAAAAAACGTCAGAGTATAGTATGTCGTCAAAAATGTGACAGAACCATCATAGAATAGTATGTTGTCAAAAATGTGGAAAAAACGTCATAGTATAGTATGTCGTCAAAAATGTGACAGAAACATCATAGTATAGTATGTCATCAAAAATGTGGAAAAAACGTTATAGTATAGTATGTCGTCAAAAATGTGGTTAAAACATCATAGTATAGTATGTCGTCAAAAATGTGGTGAAAACGTCATAGTATAGTATGTCGTCAAAAATGTGGTTAAAACATCATAGTATAGTATGTCGTCAAAAATGTGGTGAAAACGTCATAGTGTCATATGTTGTCAAAAATGTGGTGAAAACGTCATAGTATAGTATGTCGTCAAAAATGTGGTGAAAACGTCATAGTATAGTATGTCTTCAAAAATGTGGTGAAAACGTCATAGTATAGTATGTCGTCAAAAATGTGGTGAAAACGTCATAGTATAGTATGTCGTCAAAAATGTGGTTAAAACATCATAGTATAGTATGTCGTCAAAAATGTGGTGAAAACGTCATAGTGTCATATGTTGTCAAAAATGTGGTGAAAACGTCATAGTATAGTATGTCGTCAAAAATGTGGTGAAAACGTCATAGTGTCATATGTTGTCAAAAATGTGGTGAAAACGTCATAGTATAGTATGTTGTCAAAAATGTGACAGAAACATCATAGTATAGTATGTCTTCAAAAATGTGATGAAAACGTCATAGTATAGTATGTAATTAAAAATGTGGTGAAAACGTCATAGTATAGTATGTTGTCAAAAATGTGACAGAAACGTCATGGTATAGTATGTCGTCAAAAATGTGGTGAAAACATCATAGTATAGTATGTCGTCAAAAATATGGTGAAAACGTCATTATATAGAATATCGTCAAATATGTGATGAAAACATCATGGTATATGGTATGTCGTCAAAAATGTCACAAAAACGTCATAGTATAGTATGTTGTCAACAAAGTGATGAAAACATCATGGTATTGTTTGCCATAAAAATTTTGTAATAAAAGGTCACAGTAAAGTATGTCCTAAAAAATCATAAAATGTCATAGTTCAGTATTCCATAAAAAATGTTCAATAACATGTCATTGTATGGTATGTCCTAAAAATGTGATAATAATCATAGGATTGTATGTCATTAAAAAAGAAACAAAGCAAAACCTGTTGCATGCCTTTCCTTTATTCTTAAATATGCTTGTTGTGAATCAAGAATGACAGTACAGAAAGAGTTACAGAATTCCACCCCTTACCATAAACCTAGAGTATGTATGTATATTTAATATAAAAATAAAAGGGCTCAAAGCAACCTTATCTTTTTATATGCCAGTTAAAATTTATATAATTTATTTCTTTGATGGTCTGCTATACTGTAAGAAATCAAAGTACAGTTTCAAGATTAGCCCAAAAAAGAAAATCAATATATGAACAAATATGGTCCAAACACCAAACACCACAGTAGTACAGGCATTTCATTACCCCAGTACACATTATCTACAAAGAGTTCTTTACCTATTTCCTGTTTCCTTTTATTGGTCCAAATTTTTATTATATCCACATAAACCACAAGAGAAGATGAATACAAAGTAAAATCTGCTGAATTTCTCAGCCAGTGGCAAGTCTTCTGGTCCTGTCCATGTGCAGAGGTGAGATGTGTCCAGGAGGAGACGTACATCAAGGTATTAAAAGCATCAGTGCCAGCAAGAGGGCGAGGACAGGAGAACACACCAAAGCAGCAGAGGAGCCAAAAATGCTGCAGCAGGAAGAAAGGAATGGATTAAATAAAAGACAGAGGATTTTTGACACATGCCTTATAATACTTTGAAATGGGCCTTATCACACCAAACTAAAAAGGCCGCTGTGGTTTATAGAGGAAAATTAGTTAGTGTAGTCTGCAGGTTACTAGTAGCTGCTGAAAAGAACATACTGTGCACTGATCTTACCGTTAATCTGCATTGTATTGTGATTATATATTTACTTATTGCAGCCTTCTTTGCATTGTAATGTTTGTGGATGTTTCTTTTTTTCTGCTTAATATGAAAATACACACCTGTTTAGCCCCAATAGCATCAAATGAAGCTATTCAAGCCCACTGTTTCAATAACTAACAATGAGTTGTAACGTGTGAGCAAATCTTAATACCTGTCGTCCTCTGTTGTAGGAGGATGATGGGTGGTGATTTCTGGATAGATGGTGGGATGAGGAGGATGATGGGTGGTGATTTCTGGATAGATGGTGGGATGAGGAGGATGATGGGTGGTGATTTCTGGATGAGTGGTGGGATGAGGATGATGGGTAGTGATTTCTGGATGAGTGGTGGGATGAGGAGGATCATGGGTAGTGATATCTGGATGAGTAGGGGTTACTGGATGAGAAGTGGGTACAATCCTGTAAAAAAGGCATATTAAAATGTATTATATTAAAGTTACTTTCTTTAAGTTTTGTTTTGTTTTAAAATGAGAAGTTGCTCAAGTGCTGAAAGTGCACTCAATTTAATAACACAACATCCTACCGTGGTGAGCATGGGGCGTTATCCAGCTCTTCATGAGGATGTGTAATCATCACTGGTTCCAGTTGAGGACATGGTAGAGTACTTCCATTAACCAGCGGAGTAAGATCTAGCATAGGAAGGAAGTTTCAGTAATGATACACAACAAAGCTTTCACTTAGATGTACAGTAATGTTTCAAACAAGTTAATTGTAGAATTACAAGCAAAACAGTTAAGCATTTAAAAAAAAAAGATAAAATGAAATAAATAATTTTTTTTAGCCTGCCTTGGAAGCTGAAGACAAAAACGACATTCCCCCCCTTGAGAAAGTCTCTGGATTGTATTTCCTCTAAACTGGCAAAGTAGGATCTGCCAACCAGAGGTCCGACAAAGATGGTCTCATTATTGTCATCTACAAATGAAGTTCCAGTCTCACGAGGATTGCCCCACAAATAGGTATCTGTTTACACAAAGCACACAGAACATTCAAGGTAACTGGAGAGGAAATACTGTTACTGACTTTTCATTCAAGAGTTTATGTTTTTTAACGATTCCTTCGTGTTCTTTTAAACTTACCATTAGACAATAGGCTTCGATCAGTGGTGATACTTCTTTGTTTGGACATCTGCAGCTGGATGTTGGGGTTCTGATCCAGCATTTGGAAAGTCACCTGCCTGTGTGTGCAAGGCCACTCCAGGTCGTCATCATTTTCACCAGATATGAGTTGCACAAACAGTCCAAAATATGTCCCGTACAGCCCAACCCCAAATGAGTAAGCATAGCCCCCACTGGAGTAGTGCTGAGGGCTGTTTAGAATGGCTCCAGGTGGACTCGTTCTCAAAAGGTTCTCAAAATCATTAATCTGAAAGGTCACGTGTGGACATTCAATCTCGGACAGATTGATGTCATCAATTGAGAAGCCACCTGAAGATGTCCCTGCTCCTTTATGGACCTCAAACTCCACCCGGAAGTGCTTGGTGGCATTCAGGGAAACTTGCTGGAGCTGCCAGTGAGATGTTGGTTGACCTGGAGGAAGAGTTTTGTGATGACTGTATTACATCACTTGAATACTAATGGGTGCACTATGAGGTATAGCTTTCAAACATTCAGTCTTAAATATTGTTTAGAGCACATGATACCAGACAGTCATACAGCTTAATATTACCAGTGATCTGTCCCATGAGGCGGAGGGTTCCCATGGGGTCCCATTCATCTTGAAACTCTCTGATCCAGATGTTCAGCTGGTCTGACTGGTTTCCGCTATGGTAATAGTAGAACTGGAGGCACTGGACATGACAATCTCTATTGGGACTCATTGTGTGGGTCTCCAGCCAGGCTGAGTCTCCCTCCGCCCCGTCTGCTGTGCTGGCATGCATGAAGTAACTTGTATCTTGACCTGGAAAATTGTAGTTCAAAATTAAAGTGTTATGGCAGATCTGCATGGAAAAGATCCCGGGCTGGATGGAAACCACAGACTGTATATAATAATGGACCTAGCAACTGCGGACCCGTTTTGAAGCCTAGAATTTAGCATTTCGGCCGTCACCATCTTGGTTTTTAGGTGCCAGAAGTGAACAAATTTGGACAGGAGGATGGAGCTTTGGGGCAGCGAGGAGTGGTTCTGACGCTGTGGTGACTTCTTGCAGACAGAAATGGGTGAGTTACACTATATGGACAGTATTTGGCCACACCTTTTAATTATTGAATTCAGGTGTTTCCATCAGACCTGTTGCCACAGGTGTATAAAATCAGGCACCTAGCCACGCAGTTGCCATTTGCAAACATTTGTGGTACAAAATGGGTCGTTTTGAAGAGCTCAGTAACTTCAAGCGTGGTACTGTGATAGGATGACTTTGCAATAAGACGGTTCGTGAAATTTCATCACTGCTGGATATTCCACGGTCAACTGTAGGTGATATTATTAGAAAGTGGAAGAGTTTAGGAACAACAGCAACTCAGCCACAAAGTGGAAGACCAGGTAAAATCCCAGAGCGGGGTCAACGACTGGTAAGGCGCATGTTGCGTAAAAGTCGTCTGCTGATTCCATAGCTGAAGAGTTCAAAGCTTCCAGTGCCAAATGTTGAATGGAGTGGTGTTAAGCACACCAACACTGGACTGTGGAGCAGTGGAAACATGTTCTGTGGTGTGACGAATCACACTTCTCTGTTTGCCAATGAGATGGGTGAGTCTGGGATTGGCAGATGCTGGGAGAACGTTACCTGCCTGACTGCATCGTGCCAGCTGTAAGGTTTGGTGGAGGAAGGATAATGGTATGGGGCTGCTTTTCAGGGTTTGGGCTATGCCCCTCATCTCCAGTGAAGGGCAATCTTAATGCTTCAGCATACCAGCACATTTTGGACAATGCTATGCTTCCAACTTTGTAGCAACAGTTTGGGGAATGCCCTTTTCTCTTCCAACATGACTGTGCCCCAGTGCACAAAGCAAGGACTATAAAGATATGGTTTGACTGGCCTGATCAGAGCCCTGACCTCAACCCCATCAAACACCTTTGGGATGAACTGGAACGGAGAGAGATGTGGGCACAAATTTCCACAGAAACACTCCAAAACCTTGTGGAAAGCCTTCCAAAAGGAGTGGAAGCTGTTATAGCTGCAACAGGGGGACCAACTCCATATTAAAGTATATGTATTTGAATACAATGTCATTATAGTCATATAATTGTATATATAAAAATTCACCCCTTGCACAGTTATCATAAATGCTGAAATTAGCTATAGAGACTAAAAATCCATTTTTTGCGCAAGGCTGCAAACATGTTTATTTCTGCTGTGAAGTTGGGCATTTTAAAATGGGGTCTGTGGGGATTGACTCGCATCTGGAGCCAGCCTTAAGTGGGCATCTATGGAAATGCAGGTTTTGGCACTTAAGCATCGACTTCATTTTTCAGCCCTGGAGGTTCCCATTTGATGGGAAGAGTGCCTTAACCACCAGACATGGAACCCAAAAAGTTGTATTTCGTTAAACTTTTTACAATAAACAACTGCAGACTTTTAACTTTAAAATTCTGAAATCTTACTATGATTATTACTGCCACTGGGTAGACTGGTGTGGTCAGATGTAGGACCCCCGGAGACATGTGTTACCATTTCCCAGCCATTGCCACTCTGTGAACAGCCATTCATTTGACACATGTTGCCGTCAGAGAAGCTGCAGTGCATCTTAAATGCAACGGTTGAGTCTGTAGAGGGGAAAAAAGAACACAGGAATGACCACAATTAATTGAACAATGAAAGCCTCTCAGTTTATAAAAGACTGTAGAAGATAAATTAGTAGATGATGGTTATAGCTGCAATTTGCAATTTGTGCTTAGGCAGTCATTAATTTAAATGATTTCATTAAAATGCAGGGCGGCTGTGGCTCTGAGGTAGAGCAGGTAGTCCACTAATTGGAAGATCGGCGGTTTGATCCCTGGCTCCTCCACTCAGCATGTCAAAGTATCCTTGAGCAAGATACTGAACCCCAATTTGCACCCGATGGCTGTGGAATTGGTGTGTGAGTGCATGTGAATGGTTACTGAGTAGCAGGTGGCACCATGCATGGTAGCCTCGGCTACATTAACTGTAAAAAGCACTTTGTGTGGTCAAAAGACTAGAAGAGCACTACACAAGAAGCCTCAAGAAGCACTGCAAAATTTCTTGGGAGGGAAGTCAGGGTGGATGATTGTTACCAGTAGTCAGCATTGGCTTCAGTTAACCATGCCCCCAATCTTTCTCTAACCTTAACCATGCAGTTGGAAACCTGCTTTAGACCTTAACCATAGAGATGACAGATTGAATAGTCATATGACTCATTTTTACAGGAGTTCCTACACACTCCTGTAAAAGTGTGTGGGCTGGAAATTGCATAATCACATCTCTAAGGCTTAACATTTGCTAGGCCCCGCCCCTTTCTGATGGTCCGACAAGCTGTCAGAGTTAGCATGGAGCCGACACTGTAACTAACTGCACTCCCTGGAGAGATATTATCATATTTTTGGGAAAATGAAACAGTGATTCCAGAGAGAAGCAGACAGAGGGGTCTACAGTCTGTGTTTGAAGGATATATCCAGGATGTCAAACTGACTCAGCAGCAACAACAGGTTAAAAAGACAAAGATAGTTAGAAGCTAAAGCCCAACTATAGGCTACAGATCACAGTGTAAAAGTGAACCACCACATCACTGCTGATCCACACAGAAGACAATGAATATAAAGGGAAACTTTGCTGATATTGAACCAGCTGTGTGGCATCACAGTGTGTGCAGATAAACAGTGTTTGGCTTTGCCCCCGTGCTGCTGCCAGCACCTGGACCTCCGCCACCGGACGGGCAGGGATCTCCGGGGGAAGTCAAACAACATTCATCTGCAAAGTTTCCCTGCTTCCCTTCACTGGTTCCTGTACAGCAGGGTCGGTCTTTGTTTCACTGTTATAATCATTACAAAGCAAAAGCAGCATGTGTATACATTCAGTAGGCTATATCTTCAGCAGCTAGCTAGCTAACCCTACACTTTTCAGGGTCTGATTTTGGTTTTGGAACAGGGAAGAAACGTATATCTTTTTCCAACCTCTCCAGGTAACGAGTATCATTAATACACGACGTGCCCCAGGCACAACATTTAGCTCCAAATCCACAAAACCAGCCTGAAAATGAAGGAAATCTGAAACGACTGCATTAGAGTCAATGGAGCACAGCTGTGTTGTTGTTGGACCCTGGTCTGAGCCGGCCTGATGCTACGTTATGACAGGCCAGTCTGCAGCTGCGGCGGGACTTAGTGAAGGGTCAATTACATCTCTGTGGGTAATGGCACATGTTCACGCTGAACTGGCTTTAGTCACAGGAATAAACAATAGTTTCAAACACTTACTGCAGCTGTAGAGGAGGTTCAGCTCTTGAACATCCCTGGGACTCATTTCCAGTCTTTGACCAATAACATCCTCGAACTCTGGGTCTTTGGTGATAATTGTTGATCCGTTGCCATTGCTGAATGCATTTTTGCCGTAGTGCATCACTGAAATGTAGTCGTACGGGACTCCATGGGTGGTGGTGGTTTCATTGCTGACTTTGTCAAAATTATGCTCGCGACCTAGATGACACACATAAAAGCCAAACATCAATTACAGCATAATAAAAAAATCTCGAGAGCAGCACAGGTGCTTAAAGCATAATTCACTTATCACTGATTTAACCAGTGGTTCTCAAACTTAAAAAAAAAAAAAAAAAAAAGTACCCCCTTTGAAAAAGTTTACCAGTGATTCAACATTTTTGGTATAAAAAAATGAAGAGGTACAATACAGCGCTGCACCATCATTGTCAGAGTTACTAAACAACAACTTTGTAACTGAAAACACTGAAATGCTAGATTTCAAATGTTTAGAATCCATCGCAAAATGCATTACAAACCAGTTTTTTGTAATCACGCAATGACACTAATGACACTTTCAATTTAGTTATATAATTATTTTAGGAATTATGAATGACTATTATTAAAAAAATATATAAAAATCTTTCATACCCCCTGCAGTACTCCAATGTACCACTAGGGGTGCACGTTTACCCCATTTCGGAAACACTGGATTAGATAAATATTACTCAAACTATTAAGATATTTAAAAAATGGAGGACAATTGTCTGCATTGATTTATTCAGTCTTAAATACCAAACAATGATGGCCAAAAGTATGTTAAGTCTTTTTTGAATACTGTAATGTATTTATCAATTGTTTAATGTATTTATTTTGTCATTAATTCATTGATTAATGTATAAATACTTTTTATAGTCCTGCTTAAATCAACAATTAGTAAACTGATGATAAGTTTATGTACTTGTTGTTGAATTAATTCATTCATGCACAACCCTCTTCATACACCTTGACATAACACATATAAAGAACAGGAATATTATGATGAAAGTCTTCATGAAACCTTCTTCGATGTTCTCGAATACAATGGTCACATATTCATCTCTGTCAGGTCTGGACTGTTCATGGAAGAAGCCAAGAGCATGGAGGAACTCATGTTCGATGGTGGAAATTTCATCACAGTACATCCCGATGGAAAGGACCTGTCCGCTGGGATCCACTCGGCCAATGTATGAAAAACATCTACAATGAAAAAAAAGCACTCATCGGTAAGAGCTCATCACCTTTATACCTGACCAGGGTCCTCATTTATCAAAGCAAACGTAGAGCAAGTTCTGTGCATAAGAACTTAACGTTGAGTTCCTTGTTGGCAAAAGTAGCAAACAACTGTCATTTGGAAAATGTACAAAGTGAGCAAACCAAACGTACCCGTCTAACTTTTGGACAGAAATGTAATAGGTCTCAGAGTCCCTTGGTTTAAAGTCAATGCATGACTTCAACCTGAACTGGTCGAAGGCTCTCAGGGTGACTCCTTTGGCGTTCAGCTCTTCCATTGTTCATGGACATTGTGTCATAGGAAAGAACAAAGAAATGACAATGTAAATATAATGCAATCGATACATGAGGCAATCCTGCTTATATACAATATTCTGAGACACTGCTCTCATAAAATTCCTCCACATATGCTCAGGTGGAGGGGTGGGGCGGTTGTGTTGCACAACAGGATAGTGTGAAATGATGTTGACACAACAGTAAGCCAGGTAGCTTTGTTTACATCAATGTGTTGCTGGTTTCCATTGAAGGGCGTTGTTATGTGGCTCCTCACTGGCAACAGCCCCCAGCTGATAGATGCCTTTTCAGCTATACTGACTGGTGTGCAATTAATATAACAAATTTCACAAATTACGTAACATGTCCCATAGGCATGCTCCTCCCTAATTTAGACAGATGTTATTTGTTATAATGCAGAAAAAAAAGATTATTTACCAAGGTCATTTTCCAAAACATATGGGACTGGGGAATCCCACAGGCTGTCGACATCAGTAATGGAACTCCTTTGTATATTCGGTGACTGAGAAGATTTATAAGAAATGTACTGGGTGACACACACACACTCACACACACACTCACACACGCACACACAATCACAGATGCATGTCTATCATTTTGATGATTCACTGCAAAAATGCTAAACTCACGCTCAGAATATCATCTCCCGATGAACCTGAGAAAAAGCATAAAAGTCTTTTTTTTTTTAACAAAGAAATTAATGACAGTAATAATAGTTGACAACACGATGAAGCCAAGTGCCAAAAATGAAATTCAGAAAACACTCTCACCACAAGAACTATTTAATGATACAAAGATTGTTGTCCTCACCCTTGTGTCCCTTGTTTGCCTCTATAATGTCCTTGTCTTCACCAACATCTACAAAACAACAGATGAGATGCTGCCTTATAATGTTACATTGATTAAACAGAAATAATTGAGTTGAATTCATTTTATGACATAAAATTAATGTTAAATAATGCAACTTACTCACTATGACTGATCCAGTCTGAAAGAAAAAAAAATCAGATTGATCACATCAACATATAGCAATGTAATCCTCAGATATACAACATGAAATTCGATGAACAGCATGGTAAATGGATGACACTGGTAGAGCGCCTTTCTAGTCATATGACCACTCGAGTTACATTCACCCATTCACATCACACACTGGTGGCCGAGGCTGCCATACAAGGTGCCACCTGCTACTGCCAACACACTCACACAGCCATCGGGAGCAAACTGGGGATCAGTATCTTGCTCAAGGATACTTTGACATGCGGCCTGAAGGAGTCAGGGATCGAACTGATCTTTTGATCAATGAGCAACCCGCTCTACCTCTGAGCCACAGCCGCTCATGATTGCATGTACTTGCTATGCTGGTCTAAAAGGAAAATGTACTCAATTTGAAGTCCCATGGCCTCAAAGCTCACGATTCCAAGGTTTTTCAAATGTGTCTTAAAGTCCAGCCTTCCACCAAAATAAATACCCATAATTCATTCATTAAATTTTAGGTAATTAAAATACTTAAGAAACTTTGTAGGATGAAATATGTCATAATTTGACAAAGTACAACAATAAGTCTCTCTTACTGGGTTTTGGGAGAATGCTGCCGCAAGTGCCAAGTTCACAACAAGGAGAATGTAGCCTTGCATCTTTGCAGTGCGTCTTGGACCGAACTTGAATCATACAACAGAGGTTATATAAAGAAACATGAAGAACTCAAACACATATTTGCTATTACTGAAACACCATAAAGCATCTGTACATTTTTCATATAAATCATCTGAAAACGGCAGTTGTTTAACTTGTACCTATAGAGGATAAAAGAAAACGCCTGTCAGTATTTACCTTCAGCCAGTCCGACGGTCTGTTCCGCAACGTCACACAAGAGACTTAGGCTGTGACGGGGGACTTTTTAGTGGGCATGGCGAAAACAAAAAAATGTTTTATGCTTTTCAGATAATTGTTGACAACTGTAGTCCTGCAGCATTATTTAAATTCTTTCCAAATACTTGAACAACTGCTGTTTTGGTTTCAGTGCTGTAAAGATAATATCTGCGTCATTGTCACTCATCAGGCCTTGAACTGCCAACACGTTATCACCCCAGGGTGTGACAGATCACTGTTTTGTCAGTGGACTTTCACGTGTACATGTTTGTGTCAAGTTTCCTCCTGTGTCTGCTGTTAACACTCACCACTACCGGTGCTGGGATGACAACGAATGCAAATGGTTAGGTTTAGGCAGCAGAAGCATACATACATACATATATTGCACATACGACGTGCAAGGTACCCTGGGTGTGTTGGCTGTTGACGTTCTGGGACACCGTGTCAAGTTCTCTTCTTCCAAAATATACATGTGTTTTCACAGGAAATTTAACATTAACATACAGTCTCTTTTAAAATAAATGTACTATATCAGTACAACACTGTGAATTGCTGTTTTTTCCTTCAACAACAAACACACATGGTTGGGTTTAGGAAAAAAGAACAGGCTTTCTCGGGTGAACGTCAGTGTTTGTTGGACCCACCCACCCGCACTCCCAGCAGCCCCACTCGGACTTTTGCTGCCTTAACTTTCGTCCTTGTCCCGCCGCGTTTCCCCCCTACACCGGACGCTGTTAACCTATAACGACAACCGACAGTGTATCATGCCAACATTAAAGAAAGCCTTGTTTTGTTGGTTTCTGACGCCGCAAGTCACTGCCCAAGCATCGGATTTCAACGACCAGGCTCAACACAGAAGCAGCAAAAACTGCAATTCCTTGAATAGCCACTTGAGGCTGGCTCCAAATGCGTGTCAATCCACACAGACCTTCATTAATTTCCAAACTCACATTAAAATCATTTTAAATAAACTTTTTTTATCTTTGCACCTCTTGTCTTCATCTTCACTATTTTTAATGGTTGTTTTTTGAAATTGTAAATCATTTAGTAATTAATTTTACCTTTCATATATTTTTTTCTCTTTACTCTTTTGTTGTACATCGGTATCCTTTATTATGTTTTATATTTTATTGCTCACTTTGAATTGCCCTGGTGTATGAAATGTGCTATACAAATAAAGCTGCCTTGCCTTACCTCTAAGCTTAAGAAACAGGAGAATGGTTTCAAAAGAACACTTAATCCTTCAGTTTATCAAAACAAACAGAAAAAGAAACAAACAAACAAACAAACAAAGATAACATGGTGACATGGGAGAATGATTGCTCTGTCAGGTTCAATAACATATAAAAACAAAGCCTTTCAAATGTCATGATTTATTGCTTTTCTGTTCTATATATCATTATGAATTGAATATATTTGGGTTTTGCAGTAGATAATTAGTCAGACAGAAGTGGAATAATGAAGGGATAGTGACGGTACTTTTTCCCATGCCGTCAAAAGAGATAGGGTTTTTACTGGTTTTGTAACAAGACTTTCCACATTCTTTGGCTCACAGTTTCCTATGAACCATCAAAGCTGTCATGACAAACCCATTTGTATATTGTTTTTTTCTCAGCATTTGTCTGTCAACTGCATCTCTGATAGCTGGTTCAGCCGGGTGCCCCTATCATTTTGTTGCATCAGCGTCACATGACTCAGGTGGTTAGGCTTAGGCAGGTCACAGCCGTTCAGTGGAAGGAAAGTGAACAAGCGTGTCATATTTCTAAAGTTATTTTCATAGAAAGTGTGTAACATAAAATATTATTTGCAAAGAAATTTCATGCCAAGTTACATGAACATGTAGAACACGCAAACATGAAGATTTTTTAATTTCCCATTTGATGTAACGGTGAAGCCTTAAAAACATTAGCATTATATTAGCTGACTGAACAAGCAGATACATAAAATATCCAGTGCAACTACTGTACTGTACGTTAAAGTTGCTTAAGGGAAGTTTAAAGGGGAGGTCTGGGTTTTTGAGTACTATAACACATATTATTGAAGCACAGCATGAATTGCCGTCAACTCTCATGACATTGAAGCACAGAAATTTAACAGAGCCTATCCCAGCTGACATTGGGCGAAAGGCGGGGTACACCCTGGACAGGCCGCCAGACTATCACAAAGACAACCATTCACGCTCACATTCACACCTACAATTAACCTGCATGTCTTTGGATTGTGGGAGGAAGCTGGAGTACCCTGAGAAAACCCACGCTGACACAGGCAGAGCATGCAGGGAGGGGCTCCCCCATCCCAGGTTCGAACCAGGAGCCCTCTTGCTGTGAGGTGACAATGCTAACCGCTGTACCACTGTGCCGCCCCTTCTGTGAATAATTAAAACTGTAAAATGAAATTGAAAAGCCAAAAATTTAATAAAAACAAATCAATCCAAAAAAAGTTATACACATGCTTGAACTGCTCCATGCCACGTCGTTAATGATGCTCAGCTTTGTGTGATCCTATACATCTTTCCTTGCTTCCTCTTCCTGTTGCAGGGCAGCTTTAAAACCTGTTTCGGCTTGAACAGGCCCCTTCAAAATAAAAAAAAAAGAAAAAGTAAAAGTGCATGTATAAAGCACACCATCACACCATCACTCCCACACACCTAATTGGAATCAGTGGCAGTGACTTAAGCTGTTGATTACCTGCTACCTTCATTTGAAACGTCTTCTCCTGCGAGCCTGTTTCTTCATTCAACGCTTCCAGTGAAGTTCCTTTAACTGACCCAGACAAAGAAATGTACAGTATTCATTCTAATAAACAGAACTTAGAAAGGTCAAACTCTCTGCGCCCCCTCTGTTACAAACAAAGCTTTATTAAACACTGGTAACATGAACACAAAAGGACCAATCACTATGGAGAACATATGAAAATTAAAACTAATTTGTCATTTTCTCCAGCCGACATAGGACAAACATGTCATCAGTTCAAAATATGATGATCATAACTTACCAAGCTGAGTACCAAGCTGATGTTTTCTGAGCTAATAAGGGGGGGTGTTTCCAAACAGAACATTTTCTGAAAAACAATAAAACCACATTTCATGCAAATAAAGAACAAATGAATTCATGAAGTAAACGCAGTCATACATTTCTCTTGCGAACACCATTCACCTTTGTTTCTCTTTCAAAGCCACTGATGTGTGAAAAGAATGAAAGGAACAGAAGAGGTTACGTCCACATAGAAAGATGCATCAGCACATCAAAGTAATGATCAGTACATATGTTACAATGGGTTGTTGTATGAAGGTTTGTCATTCTTATGTTTCCATTCATCTGTGCAAACGGCTAATAGGCTTGATGTTTTGCATTTTCTTGGACAGGACCTCGTGTTGACAGACATCTTACATCCATCACGCTTGCTTTGAATGCTGATTAGACGTAGCGTGTGTTAAACATGTTCTACCACATCTTTTGCAGATTTAATCTGGAACTGACTGAAACTTGATCAGATCAGTATCATACAAACCTATATGTCTTAAAACATGCTGAATCATGCTGATACAAAGATGCCCTGTGGTCACATTCTTACCAATCAGCCCTTATACCCCTCAAAACATCCTACAAAAGCAGCATTCAAAGTACAAGCTGAGAAATTAATGCTTCCCTGGGTATTGCTTATTAAGAGTTTTACAATCAAAACTCAACTAATCAATTTTATTGGGACAGTCTGGGCATGATTTGATCAGATCTCCTGTGCCAAGAATAGCAAACTACCCTCTCACCTCAAACCCAAATCACTTCACAAGAAATCTAGCATGTTTTCATGTGATGACTAAAACATAACAGACGTCAGCGGAACATGTTGTTTGTGCTGGAACATTGTGTTCATAGTTAGGAGCTAAGGTATTAAAACTCAACTAAAAATTTCCTTTGGTACCAAGATGAAACAAAGTTATATAGAACATTGAACTAATTCTCACAGTGAGTGATACATTATGATTAAGAGGAGTCATTGTTTATTGGTTTAATCTTTAATCATTGGGCAAAAATCCTACAATAAACTGTGAGCATATTTTAATTCAAGTGGACTGAGAGAACACTAGTTATAGTTACTAGTTAGTTATATTTGTTTGGAAAACGTGTGAGGCAGTTGTTTTATCAGTGAACCTTGTGAGTTGCAATGGAGTCGAATTTTGTAATGTTACCATTGTTAAGCGTTGCTGTTGTCCCTGGAGAGAGGTCTACCAGCTGCTAGGCTAATTTATACAATGTAAAATGACATAGGCTTGTGCTAATAAAGTTAGCATGTTATATTTGCTTGGAAAACGTGTTTAGTATAAGACAGTTGTTTTGTCGGTGAACCTTGTGAGCTATAATGGAGCCGGATTTTGTAAAACTACCATTAAATGTTGCTGATGTCCCTGGAGAGAGGTCTACTAGCCCTAGCCCTCTGGCATCGGTAAAAAAAAATCCCTCTCAAGCCTCTATCTCATCCAAATCTCTGCTGCCAGAATCATAACTCAGACTAGAATACATGACTTCCCTACATTGGTTGCCTGTCGCTTTCCGAATTGATTCTCAGGGCTGAAAAGTCAGTCTCATATTTTCAATCACTTCTGGAAACCTACTCGTTTAAAATTGCCTATCAGTGATTTTAACTGCTTTATTATTGCATGTTTTTACTCTGTTATGTGTGTTCTGTTTTTATCGCATTTATCTGGTTTTATTTGCTTTGTCTTTTATTCAGTTTTATAAAGCACATTATGTTTTGAAAGGTGTTAAATAAATAAAGTTTATCAGTATAATTATTATTATGCCTGTGGTTGTCTGATTGGAGGGTCTTTGGACAGAAAGGGAAGGGGGGAGCTGCAGGAGGATGGTGTATTTTAAAATTATGCCATTTTCTTGTCTTTTTTCTTCCAGATTTCGGGCTATTATTTGTTTGATTTACTTTCCTGATCTCATGTATGGGTTTTAGAAAGAGCTAATCATCAGGTGGCAAGTGGTTAGAGTGATCTTGAATGGTCATTGCACATAAATTCAACAATAGTTGACGCTTTTTACCCAAAAACTCTTACTATAAGTGCAGTCAACCATGTGGGTACGACCCCAAAAAGTGCAATGCAAGTACATCAGCGTCATTAAATATGCAAACACTTCAAGAGTGACACAAATTCTAGTCATGTGACTTGTTGAATTGGACAAACAAGAGAAATTAACCTCTATCTGGTCATGCTTTCTACATTTTCCATCATGACACTGTGAGATCTCTTATTCACACTCAAGGCCTTAAAACTGCTCTGTCACAGTTTCACCACGGGGTGGCAGTGTAGCCTCTTCTATTGGCACAGGGAGCACTGACAGTGTTGCATGATCATCACAGAGTGATCAAAGATGTATTCAGTTTATACACTCAAGTAAAAATAGGGACACCACAGTATGGAAATACTGAATTAGAGCACAAGTCAAAATTTCCTGTAAGTAAAACTACAAAAGAATAATCGACAAAATGTACGCCAAGTATCAAATGTGTTAATTTGCCAGAATGGGCTCTGCCAGTGTTGTGTTGTTGATGCATTAACATGTAAGGTTAGAGGTGGAGCAAATTTGAAATGCTTTATATTCTTTTGGTTGGTTAAATTGATAAACGTATCATCCTATTTTCTATACTGATCACATGTTTTGTTTGTAGTATACCTATCTTGACCTCGCACTGTCTTCTTTCAAAATACACTTCAGTTTTCACAGGAAATTTAACGTTTACATACAGTCTCTTTCAAAATAAACACACTACGTCAGTATAACAACGTGAATTGATGCACATGGTTAGGTTTAGGAAAAAAGAACAGGGTTTGGTTTTCTCATCTTATAGGACCCACTGCCGTTTAGTGTTTTGTTGGACCCATCCACCGCCCATTCTTTTTGGACTTTCACCGCCTTAACTTTCGTTCTTGTCCTGCCACGTGTCCCCCTGACACCGCTGCACACGGTTAAACTATAACAGCGACCGGTTGCGTATCATGCCGATGTTAAAGGACAGCTTTTTCATCAGTATCTGACGCTGCAACTCACTGCCCAAGCATTTGATTTCTATGACTTTGGAATGACACTGGGTTGCACTCAAAGCAGCCCGCCCTTAATTATGCTCAACTTTAAGCCTTAATAATATCTAAACATATAACGTTAAAGGACAGCTTTTATTGTCAGTGTCTGACGTTGCCCACTGCGTCAGATTTTGACAACTCTAGAGTAAGCCAGGCTCTTCAAAGTCTCAGAAAAGATTGCACCACAGTAATTAATGCCATATTTGGGTGATAACGATCTCTAAACCCAAATCAATTTAAAAAAAAAATCAAAAGATTTTAGGATAGGGGGAATGTAGTTGGAGCAGTCTTTCTGGACTTCAAAAAAGCATTTGATGGCGCATAGAGCAGGGGCCCCATGTACGAAGGCTCTGTCCTTGCCATTTCCCTCAGTGGAAATGAAGATGTTATTGACTTTATTTTCACAGATAAGAAACAATAACTTGTGAAGACAATAAAGCCTCCACAAAATAGCATTTTAAGTGTGTTATTTATCCTGACTTCATATAGGCAGAAGAAATCTTTGCTCGTCCCTAGGCTAGTTTATACAATGTAAAATGCCATAGGCTTGTGCTAAAATCCTTAGCATGTTGTATTTGTGGGGAAAATGTGTCCAGATAAAGACAAGTCTCTGAATGCTGCGAGTTATAGTGAAGCTGATTTGTGTACTTGTGTTTGAAATCATCTCTAGTAAGCCATGTTTAATGTGTGTTTTGAACCAACTGAACTTTACAGCACTTCACAGAAACCCCACCACTGTTTAGTGTTTTGGAGGTGTAACTGCAGAGTGACACAGACACACAACCGCACAAGTATAAATGCTCACAATGGCGTAGGCTCTGCACAGAGCTGATGCACAGGTATAAATCCTGCTGAAAGAGTCGGCTTGTTGGAGATGATTAGTTTTAGATGATTCAGGAAATGTAGGGAAATGGATTGATTCATAGCACGCCTTTTAATAACCTATACTTTTAGATAATAAAGGCTCATGGAAAGGTATCAAGTATTGCCAAGTCAAAAGGTTAAAGTCCAAATGAAGTCACGAGTCATTGGTGATTAAGTTCAAGTCAAGTTCCAAATCTTTGTTGATTGTTATTTTCGTGAATTCGAGTCTAAAGATATCAAATGTGTGACTCCTGTCATACTCGAGTCCTAGTCATGTCCAGCCCACACCTCTGTCTTCAGCTACACATGTACAGTACATTACATTAAACACTGCCTCTATAGCTGTCAGTGTTTGTTACAGTCGACTCAAGCTGCTGATTAAAGGTGGAACATTTTGAGTCAGTGGAAATATAACTCGGGTTAAAGTTTCAACAAAGTTTATACAGTAGCTTCACATATTTATTGCAGAGCTGTTGCATTTTACTTAAACTAAATACGTTCACCTCCAAAAGAACATCATATAACCACCCTGTTCTCTCAAAGAGAACAACAAAGAGGAGCAAAGAACACATCTTGAGAGCATTCACAATGACCCATGGACACGAGACAGCCATCTTTTCATCTCCAGGGGCACTGATCTGCTTATCAAACCAGCAGCGACAGTCTAGTAACAACCTCTCATCTACATCAAAACAACACTGAACCTCGGTTTGTCACTGCGGTGATTAAGGCAAGATGTGTCTTGTTCAAAGAAATGTGCGTCACACAACACCTCCCTCATCTCAGTGGTCCGTGGTGAGGAGACGTCAGTCTAGCCATATTAGAAAGTGGCCGTTGGGATCGAGGCCTTAACGATTCCTTTTGGCTGTTTTGACTGACAATGCAGCGTGAATAGCTTTTCCTGGTGCTCACACAAGTGCTAATCAGGTGTGAAACAGGCAAGGGCATGAAAATGTGAGATCGGATTTTGCATTTGTAAAGTCTCACGGAACTTTGCAGTCGTTTGAATAGTTTGAGTGTCACTGAATGCAGCACTTTAAAATGCTGCATTTCCAATGAGGGCAGATTGTATTGTAGGAACATTCAGGCTTTATCCTGTAGGTATGTGCATTGTTACTTACTGCAGTCTTTTGAAGGATCAGTCAGAAACAAAAGGTAGACTCTGATCTGGTCTTCTGTCTTAAAAAAACCCCCACAAGAATCTACTTTAAACTAATGATTTGAGATATAAGGATATTTCAATAATGACCCTCACATTTTTTTCACTGCAGCGTTTGCGGTGTCTGTTTTGATGTAGCCAGGGAACAAATATGCATTGTGTGTGTGCTGTGTGTGCATGTGAGTGTAAATGTAGTATTGTCATTGGACTCTGAACCTCCACGTTGGATACTGGCACTGTCAACAGATGGAGGATAAGGCTTTGTGTTGCATGTTTACATCAAAAGGAGGTTGTGCAATTGTTGTTTTTTTATGACAGAAGGAAATCTGTAGTTTTGAAAACACCAAAACACGTCATTTTTATCGAATAAAAAAATGAATGAGTCTGATTTTCTGAGCAGCACATGTTGTTTTGTATAAAATAAAACAGCATAAATCCATATGGGACTTGTCTAGACGTCTCCCGCATCACGTTGGTCACCCACGTTTTTCACAGCCACTTCTCTATTTTAATGTTGACACCAGGAAGGTGCAGTTTCATGGCAAGCGTCGACAAGTACCAGATTAAGAACAACAGTCTGCCTCTGGTTAAAAGTCAGAGACGAAACTGTGACAGGAGCCAGGACATGTTAAGACACGGGAGATGAAGTGAAAATATTAATTGCCTCCCGGGAGAAAAACAGCACATGTCCCACTGTGGCTTGTGACCACAGTCATACCACTGCATGTTTATGTACTTTCATCAGCGGTGTGTAACGTCAGGATGGCGTGTCAGCACGCTGTTTACTCTAACATAGGCAGTGTTGTATAAATACATATATCTTCTGAAAGGTTTCTTGTAAAAGACTGCAAATACAAATGAATATCTGCCAGATTCATCTATTTATTTTTGACAACTTACAGAAATTACAAAAAAAGTTACAGTTTCTAACTCAACAACACACAGTAAAAACTTTATATTTACATCTTTGGCAAATGCAGAGGTTTGCTTTGCACCTATCAATAAATATTAGTTTAATTTGGCTTACAGTACAATTCAAACATTTCATGCTTCAAACAGAGGTAGACCAAACAAGGCCAGCATCTTTATAAATGATGGAGCAGGTGTGGAGGTTGACTTAGTTGCCCTTGACAAAGGACTGGTAGAGGGACATCAGCTGGGCCTGGAGGTCCTGGGCGTAGGGGTCCAGCTTTTCCTTCAGGTCCTCAGCGTAGGGGGCCACCATCTGTTTCACCAGGTTGGCTCTCTGACTCAACTCAACCTGGACCTTCTCGGTCATGGGGGCCACGCTATCCTGGAAGTCCTGCAGGTGCTGGTCCACCTTCTGCTTCAGGTCATCGGTGTAGGGCCCCAGCTGAGCCTGCAGGTCCTTCACACTCTGCTCCAGGCTGGCCTTCAGCTCCTCGCTCCTCTGCATCAGGGTGGTCCTCAGGGCCTCTGAGTCCACGGATTCTGCGTAGGGGGCCAGCTCCTGTTTGAGCTGCTCCACTCTCTGCTGGATCTGGGCCTTCATGTCTTCGGTGTAGGGCTCCAGCTTGTCCTTGACAGTGCTCAGCTCCTGGGTCAGGACACTTCTTAGCATGTCAGCCTCTGCACTGATCTTGGTCATCAGGTCCTGGGCTGCAGGGGGAAGCTGCTTCTGCAGGGTGACTGCATACTTGCTGGCTATGTCGGTGCTGTCTGCCAAGCGGGCACTAGAGGACAGATAAAGAAATGGTTAAAGGATCATAGGTTTGACAGAAACCACCTGTATCTAATCACCATATAAGCCCAGGCACCACGGTCCTGCGTGTCACACAACTTACTTGACTTCCTGTCCAAACTGTGATTTCCTGATCATCTGGAGGGTGTCATCAGCTGTTTGGGTGGCTTTGGCTATGTAGTCCCAGAAAGCATCAGTCAGCACTTCCAGCTGTGGCTTGGGTGCATCGGCATAGAAGAGGTTGGCGTGACAGCCTGAAGGTTGAACACAAGAACAGCTTGATTTTCAGCACTTCAGTTAATTCTGACTGCTCTCAGTTGCTCAGAACAGCTGGGAAATATATCGATATCATATGAGACTGAATACTGTCTTATATTTTGGATATCATAATATCTGTGTTGACTTTTCCTGGTTTTAAAGGCTGTATTATAGTAAAGTGGTGTAGTTTTCTGAAATGACCAGACTGTTGTAGCTGTTGTCTGATTTACCTTTACAGCCTTCGTCATTATGTTCACATTACTTCTGATTATTTATCATATATCTCAATGTGTGAATATTATGTGAAAGCACCAACAGTCAACCCTACAATATTGTCCCAATATAGATATTGAGGTATTTGGTCAAAAATATCATACTGTTTAATTTTGTCCATATCGCCCAGTCCTATATTAAACAAAAGACACTCAAAAAGCTTGCAACTCACCAGACAGGACTGCAACGGCGAGCACAACGAACACCTTCATGACTGCGTCAGGCTGAAAAACATTTATAATATAGTTAACTTTAAAGCTGCATTAAAATGCTACAATATTTATATTTGTTTCTATAAGTTTGTTTTGAAATAAAAGTGTAATTCTCACCTGTTTTTGACTTGTGTCTCTCTCTCAGGCTTTGGCGTGTTTGTGAGTGTGTCAGACTGGCGCTTCGCTCCGTGTATATATACTGATGCCGCATGACAGTTGTAGTCGAGAGCCCAAAGTCCAGGAGTCCCCTCCATGTTGTCACAATGCCTTTGCTTCTCTGGGCTACACATCACATGACCACTGACTTTACAATGCAAACACAATCTTCACAGGATATTACGCGGCTTTCCAACACCTTGCTCCAGTTCTCCTCTGACCCCAGAGAGCCTTTAGGAAAAAGTAATTAACCGTCCATGTTGTCCAGTTGTAACAGTTTGCAGATAACTCCAGATAACCTTGGTATGTTGACACTTGTGGACTTTGTGTTGGGGTCAAGCAGCTTGAATAAAGTAGCACAGGGCACTAAGATGTTTTTTTGTTATGGTGAAAAAGTCAACACAATGAAACATAATGTCATTTTTTAAGCTGACTCTACTGGACACATTTCAATTTCAGGCCCTCGTACTGGAACTCAGGTCAGATTGTGAAAGTTATTTTACCAGGGAGATTAAAGAGGACCATTTATTTTATAAGAGCACACAGTGATGTCATTCTCTGTCTGAGACGGTGGCATAAATAGATAAGGGCTGTAAAAAGAAAGAGTTACCAGACAGAAGCTTCTACACTACTGAAGTAACACAAATCATCATAAGGACAGGGACATTGAAGCATGACCAGGAGTTGGCACAAACCTCTGAAACAACTCCACAGTGACTGAACTCATCACACAGAAATGCATTTTTCTTTCACATCAAAGCGAGTCACAAACCGATGTCTATGAAAAACTGTGTTTGGTGGTTTAAAAAGAAAAATAAGGCTAAATACAATCTCAAAAAGTGCAAGAAGCAACAAAATAAAGACTAAAATCTGATGTCCTGAATATACTGTACACAACCTGTACACCCTGACAGAAAACAAGAAACCGCTTTCATCTTCAGGGTCTTCTCCAAGATGGCGATCCCTGCTGCTAGCCTTGTAGTCACATGGTTGTGGTTTCGCAGCTTTTTAACAATGGTTTGTTGACACTTCTGTAGTTCTTTTCACCTAGCGGGGCACATTGTTGCTGTCAGAAATTCCAGATCGGAATTACGATTTGAACATGACATTAACACAGAAATAAACACCATCTTTGCAACTAATTTGCTATTGAGCCAACAGTTATACATTTAATTGTTTTTCATTTTACTCTGACAAGCGACAAGTGTCTCAATTCAGGGGCTGCAGTCTTATATGTTAATATAATATATGTTAAGTTAAATTAACTAACAGTTGTTAACTAGCTACTGGTTAACTGTTGTTTACGTTACTATTAGCTAAAAGCACAAGTATTCAATTTAAAAAACTAATAAATAATATAATATAATATAATATATTTGGTTAAATTGCAAATAGTTACTCACATGTTTGAACTGTGACCATTAACTGTCATACGAGCTATTCTGTAGGTACATGAATATAAGGGTGCTTTCACACCTGCCCTGTTTGGTTCAGTTCAGTCGAACTCAAGTTCGTTTGCCCCCTAAGTGCGGTTCGTTTGGGCAGGTGTGAACACAGCAATCACACTCAGGTGTGCACCAAAACAACCAGACTGAGACCTTCTTGAAGAGGTGGTCTCAGTCCGTTTCCAAATGAACTCTGGTGCTGTTTGTTTGTGGTGAGAACTTGTTTCAACCTCGATCCAAACCAACTGCAGTCACATTACGCATTGTTCGGGTTAAACAAACATGAGCACATTACAGTCCTTATCTGTTTGCTTGTCCAACTCTAGGCAATTATGCAACTTTATAACAAAATTAGTCCCTGATTCAGACCAAAGCAAGACAACTCTAGGTCTGATAGCACCCTAAAAACCACTCCTGAAGGTCATTTTTAGAGGTATGAACATACTTCTTATATGACCATATGGGTTGGAGGACTTGTTGATCGTGTCAGCATTAAATCACAGTGGTGTTTCTAAAACTGCTTTCACCTTCAAACTGTACCTGCACAATTTATCACCAAGAGAAGTCGTTGGGAATAAATTAATTAAATGAAGCAGGAGATAAATTGATTTCAGCACACTTGTATAAACGTCTTGAAGGACTCTCAGGGCAAAAACATAAAAATCTCTTCATTAAAATGTTCTAGTTTCAAGTATGAGACACTGTGAAGGATCTGTCCTTTCCTTGTCTAAAGAAAAAATAAACGAAACTGAAATGCTGCTTTTCGAAAGTACGGTTAGTCAAGTGAACTTTTGGTCTACTTTGTCCTTAAGAAGCTGAACGTGTTTGAGTGGACCAACCTTTGGCCAAACTGACACATAGGAAAAAGCATGACACAGAAACTAGAACCATGACCTACTGCGGCGTTGGCTGGCAAAATGTCAGGCTAATAGAGACAATAAAACACAGACATATCTAATCAAAGCTCGACATGAAAGAAATAAAGGAGAGAGGTTTGTCTGTCTTGGCAGAGAGTTATCTGTGTCTACAAAAAGCTAACAGCTAAGTGATTACAGTCGGGTTTATGAGGACAAGGTTCATTTTAGGTTAAACTTCAAGATTTTGTCACATTCTAAGACATAAACATCAAGTAAGGCAAATAAAAAGGTATCAGGCACATGATCACTGATATATGACGCTGTAGAATATTGATTTATACTTAGCATGTGTGTGCATCAGTGTATCAGTGTGGGTCTGCCCTTGTGTGCCGTGTGGATTCCTTGGCACAAGGTGCCAGTCAGGACAGCAGTGTGAGGCAAGGTGACAGCGCGACACGAGCACATGGACTTTGGGATCATTACAGTCTGGCTTTCTATAAAAGCTGCAGAGAATCTCACCAGCTGAACACAAGCGCTTCCACGTGGATACACTCGCAAACTCAGGTAAGATGATGATAAATCAGCTGAGTGTAGCATCTGAGATTTTCATTTCAGAAACACTTCTCTGTGAACATGCTTTGCTAACCAGAGTTTCATGTTTTTGTTATATGGTCCAACAGCCATGAAGGTCCTTGCTGTGCTCGTCCTAGCCGTTTTCAGTGGTGAGCATGTTGGCAAAATATTCTTCTTGGGCACTTTTTGGGCACATCTACTGATATGATAATCTTAAATCAGGCTGTTATGCATGGCTGAACTGTTCTTGTGTCTATCCAAAAGGCTGTCATGCCAACCTTTTCTATGCTGATGCACCCAAGCCACAGCTGGAAGTGATGACTGATGCCTTCTGGGATTATGTTGCCAAGGCCACGCAGACAGCCGATGACACCCTCCAGACAATCAGGAAGTCTCAGTTAGGACAGGATGTCAGGTAGGTCTGACCAGACCGTTGTGACTATTGTTGGCATGCTAATGATTTTAAAATAAAAAATGGTAACTGACATGCAATAACTCCTTACAGTGAACTAAAGACAAATTCATTCTCTTGTCTAGTGCCCGTCTGACAGAGGGGGCCGATGCGGCCAACAGGTATGCACTCAGCCTCCAGGAGCAGCTTTCTCCTGCAGCCCAGGACCTGATCACCAAAGTCACCGCAGAGGCTGAAGTGCTGAGAGAGCGTGTGAGCCAGGAGCTGAGCACCGTCAAGGACAGGCTGCAGCCTCTCACCGACGACGTGACCGCCCAGGTCCAGCAGAGAGTGGAGCAGCTCAAACAGGAGCTGGCCCCCTACGCAGAATCTGTGGACTCTGAGGCCCTGAGGACCGCCTTGACGCAGAGGAGCGAGGAGCTGAAGGTCAGCCTGGACAAGACTCTGAAGGACCTGCTGGTTCAGCTGGGGCCCTACACCGATGACATGCAGGAGAAGGTGGACCAGCACCTGCAAGATTTCAAGGAGAAGGTTATGCCCCTGACCGAGCAGGTCCAAGGCCAGCTGGTTCAGAGAGCCCAACAGGTGAGACAAATGGCTGCCCCCTACGTTGATGAGCTGAGGGGAAGGCTAGACCCCTACGCTGAGGACCTCCAGAGCCAGCTCATCTCCCTCTATATGTCCTTCACCAAAGCCAACTAAGTCAACCTCCACCTAAACAGAAAAAAACTGTATCTGATCCTAGGAACATGTCCATGTTTTAACAATGTGAAAACACAAGATCACCGCTTCTGAATGTTGAAATGTCTTTAGATATATTTTTAGTATTAAATTAAGTATTAAAGATAAATACTGACTATTGAGTGTTAGTCTGTGCCCGCACACTGTGCTTTCTTCCTATATTATGGAAATAAAAGTAAAAGCAAAACATAAACTTGTGGGTTTGTTGTGTTATTTGCAAAGTCCTGGTGAAATTTTAAACGAGTGTCCTTCAGGTTTGAGGATGCAAAATGTTTTTTATGCAAAGTAAAGCAAGTGACAGAATATCTATCAAATTTACATGAAAAAAAACAAAAAACAAACGCAAAACAACAATTACAATGTGGTTGAATGTGAAAATGGAAACTAGAAACTGTGTCTCCAATGTGGTCACTCACAGGTATGATCGACTAAATTAGCTTTGAAACAAGTACATCCTGGTCATCAGAACAATATAAACATTTTTTGGACTCTAATTGCTGAGACAAGAGTCTTTGTAAAGAATTAGTGCCATCTGGTGAACATATAGAGTCACTTCATCCTATGTGTCCATGTGTAGATATGAGCAGCATAGCGGCCTGCCATTTTCAGTGCTTGGATTTTATTTTTGACAGTCATAAGAAAGCAAGACACGTTCTAAATCAGCTCCACAGAAAAATAAGTGGGGAATAAATCTTTTCCTGTTTGTTCAGTTCAGGTTGCAAAATCTTGCCCCCCTGCCACGCCCCTCTAAGATTCAGTTGTGGGTCTTGGACAGGGCATGTTCAGGTTTGTCTCTGCAAGTCTGAAAGCTCACATACACACATCCTGCTTCCACCTTGTTTTTTAGTTTTCCTTTTGTGCCTCCATCCCCGCTGCCAGATCGCTCCCACGCTGCCTTACCCAGTGGCAAACAACATTCCTCTGTTCTGCCCCCAGCTGTCACAGACGACGCTCACCGTTAACCCTCCAAGCACACACACAGCTCTGATCTCTCATTATGTCCTATTATGTGAAGGCTTTTGGTTATATTCCAAATCTGCATGTTAAAAGTTGTGATACTTTTTCTTGATGTATTAATAAAAGTGCTTACAGGGTTTTACTGGATTTAAGACCCACCTTTCCCCTGTTGTTTTACTTTTCTTGTTCTACTCTGTTACAGTTGTTTGGATTGGAGTTGATGATCTGGGGATTATGAAACTCATTATTACATAATTATTCAAGAAAAAATACCTTTTTAGATTCTGAAAAGCCAATCTTAAAGATGATGGACAGAAAAAAAGGAAAAAAGACAAATGAAAACTTACAAGCCCTTGTAAATCACATTGTGCAATGTGGCTTCTCAAAGCAAGAAACTCGTGGCTTTGTTTATGATAAAATAATCTACTGGAAAATGTTTGTCTTTGTCACATATGCTGATAAATGTATGAATCAAAACATGTAATTATTGGAATACTCTGGTATATTTTAGATGAGTTGCATCCTTACTGCCCTGACACACTAAACCGACATCAAAGAAATAGTGGCAATGAAGGCTGACTGCAACACATTCTCACTCCGACCTCGTCACATATCCACGTTTAGTACTCTGGGTGCATTGCATGCATTGTCTTCTGTTTTCACAGGAAATTTAAAGTTTACTTACAGACACTTTCAAAATAAACGCACTTCGTCAGTACAACAACGTGAGCTAACATTTTTTTTCCTCAAAAAACAAAAGCACGTGGTTAGGTTTAGGAAAAAAGAACAGGGTTTGGCTTTAGAATCTTACAGGATGCAAACACCATTCTCTCAGGTGAAAGTCAGTGTTTGTTGAACCCATCCACTGCAACTCGGACTTTTGAAGCTTTAACTTTTGTTCCTGTTCTGCCGTATTTCTCCCTGATGCCACCAAGCGTCGTTAAACTATAATGGCGACCGACTGCATATCATGACGACATTTAAGGACGGCTTTTTCATCAGTGTCTGATGCTGTAAGTCACTGCCTAAGCGCTGTATTTCGACCAATTGGGAGTGACACCGGGGTGGTTGCTTAGCCTCACATCACCTGTGTCCAGGCAAAAACTTGCACTTGAGCACATCGCAAAGACTACAGACTTAGACTTAGACTTCCTTTATTGTCATTGCACAAAAAAACACAGCAGTGAGATCTTGGCAACGAAATGTCGTCGCTTGGCCTCCAGACCACAACAGAACTAAAAATACAGTCTATACAACTAAAAAACAAGAGCTAAAAAATAGAGTGCAATAGAGAATAAATGGATAAACCGAATGTAAACAGCAGAACAAATAGTGCAAAACAGAACAACCAGTACACAAACTGTGCAAACAGTATAGTGCAAAAAAACAGGACAACCAGTATATAAACTGTGTAAACAGAAACACTGTAGCAGCTGGGGGGGTTATTGCACAAATAGGAGGTAATTAATTAAATAATTAAATAATTAAATAATTCTCCTCAGGCCCAGGGTGAGTCGCCCGGGGGTTATTTGGCATTTAGCAGTCTGATGGCCAGGGGGAAGTAACTGTTTCTGAGTCTGGCTGTTCTGCAGCGGCAGCAGTGCAGGCGCTGCTGTGCCTTCTTTGCCAGGGAGGAGGTGTGGAGTGACCAGCTGAGGTTGTCGGTGATATGCACCCCCAGGTACTTGGTTGTGCTCACTACTTCCACGGCTGTGTCATTGATGCGGAGGGGTGTGTGGCTGGGTCTGGCTCTCCTGAAGTCCACGATGGTCTCCTTAGTTTTGTCGACATTCAGGGCCAGGTTGTTCACCTTACACCAGTCCACAAGATGTTGCACTTCCTCCCTGTAAGCCAGTTCGTTGTTGTTCTTAATGAGGCCCACAACTGTTGTGTCGTCCGTGTACTTCAGGATGTGGTTGCTGCTGTACCTGGGGCGACAGTCGTGGGTCATCAGGGTGAACAGCAGAGGGCTCAGAACACATCCCTGGGGGGAGCCGGTGTTCAGGGAGATGACACTGGATGTGTTGTTACCCACTCGGACAGACTGGGTTCTGTCGGTGAGGAAGTCCAGCAGCCAGTTGCACAGGGAGGTTTTGAGACCCAGGGGCTCCAATTTGCATACCAGGTCCTGGGGGATGATCGTGTTGAATGCTGAGCTGAAGTCCAGGAACAGCATCCGTACATGGGTGTTCTTCTCCTCCAGGTGCTCCAGGCTCAGGTGGAGAGCAGTGGAGATGGCATCCTCAGTGGAGCGGTTTGGCTGGTATGCAAACTGGAACGGGTCGATTGATGGGGGGAGTATGGAGATGATGTGGTCCTTAACCACCCTCTCGAAGCACTTCATGATAAGCCAACTAGCATGTACGTTCTGCACAAGCGTGAGCGAAAATAACTCTATATCCGCAGGCAGCGATAGTCTATATTCATCATTAAAAAAGGGAAACTGCAAGACTGACCAGATAGACTCAAGATGCTAGTTAGCCAGTTAGCACATTAGCATCACAACCTGATGCTGAAAGAACATATCAAATAATGGCACAGTTATGAATCGTTGTTGCTACAGAGCTCACTGGCAAAAAAATATGATTTTATCTAAGATAACAAGTTTGTTTTGATCTTGTGCCCTGTTGGCTTAAGTCACATCTTTGCTTTCCTCACTTTCATTTCTCTTCTTGTGCACTGAGCTGGACTGCTAATCACAGTGATTTCATTCACAGACGAGCTCTGCCTTTGTTTGCCGCTGATTCAACATGCTGTATTGGCTGAAATAAAGCTGACAAAAGCCGACTAGAGGAAATGGCACAGGGCACACCGCAAAGGCCAGGGCCCGACAGTGACCAATGGCTGACCTTCGGCTTGGTTCATCAGGACCCTTTACTCTGTGTCTCTGTTTAAATCAGTCAAGTTTCATTACATTTTTTCAACTGTCAGAAAATGTATGAAAAAAGGCTCAATATTTGGGGAAATGAACATTTCAACTTTCTTGCAAAGACAGTCAGATGAAAATCAATTCCACTGTCCTGTCTGTAAATAGATATTAAGAATGAGAACAACTTGGTTCTGTCCAAAGCTAAAAGGAGCAACTGTTAACAAGTTATATCATAAGTGTTGGATCCAGGCTAGCTGTTTACCCCAAGCCCCCAGGAACAGTGCCGGGTTTGAAAGCCAATTTTTCATAATGGTCAAAAGTGGAATTACAATGTCCGGGTCTGTCCACGTTGCCATTGGGTCCAACAATACTTTCCCCCATGAATTTACATTGTGAAAGAGACGTTTGTATATCAGTTGATAATTTTTTTTAATCGCACAACCCCCACGAAACGACTTGTTGAAGTTAGCAGAGGGCTAAACTGGGAGTTAGCTGCTTAGTCGCTATAAGTCTGTGGTGTGCTTGCTCTCTGGGGCCCGTGATGCGACAGATCTGGATAATTTTATAACACACAAATCAGGCTTTTTTGGCTTCATGTGCCACTGTGCAACTTTCATAGGAATGAATGGAGTCCCGCCTCAAAAGTGGTAGCAAGTTCTCTTTATTTATCCATGCTTTCAGTCCTAATGCTAAGCTAAGCTAACCAACTCTTGGCTGAAGCTTCATATTAACATAGGCGAAACAGATGTATCAATCAAATGTATTCCTAACTTGTCAAGCTATTTTTTTCAAATTAAACCTAATCAACACTAATTTAAAGTAACTCTCAGCCTAATAACATATATGTGAACATTATGGAACATGTTGCCAAGCAACAAAGTTTCTGCACAGCTTGAACTCTTCAGTAAACATGAGGCTTTTGTTTTTGGTCTAAAAGAATAAGCACACAATTATCTTGCCCTCTTACCTCGAGCACTGTACAGGGAATGACAGCAGGCAGCAAAGTGACTCAAGGTTACCTTTGTTGATGGACACGCATGAGCTGCTGCATGCATTAAACCTGTGACCCCTTCATTACAGCGAGACAATGCTATAAACACACAGCAGCCCTACTCAGACTTTTGGCTCCGTCGGCACACCTCCCCCATCAGCTGATAACTCTGACTCAGAACTAGATGATGGGGGACACGCTGCAGGAAAAACACTCAATTGTGAACTTGAACGTCCAGTTCAACAACTTTTAACCCACAGACATTAACTGCAGTAACCTCGCTGACTCGTCGAAACAGATGTTTGCCTGTTCAAAGGGGTGAGATCATCCAGACATAACCAAAAACCAAAATCTTCCACAGAACAACATCATCAGGCCGGGGTTACTTCTGTTCACACTATGTTAAGATGCCCTTACACACACTGGCTCCCAGTAGACATCGGACATTGCGTCTGTTGGTGTGGAGCAAAAGGAGAAGAGAAGCTGCTGCAGTTTAGATGACTGTGTCAGATTTTTTTTTACTGTATTACCTCACGGTTCTTGTTGATTCTCACTGTTTCACTTCCCTGTCTGTTCTCTGCCTCTTTATCCTGGAGGTTCAGCAGCAGAAGGCACGACATTGTGGGTTTGTGCGCTGTGGCCTGTGACCTTTGTTGGTACATGTGTGTAGTGTGGTCACCGTGGTCCATCAGATCTGCACGATACAAACACACGATCAAGTTTTTATCTCCACAGTGGAAATGCATCGTGGTAGTTAGTGAAGGTGAATATTTTACACAAAAGAATAAACATGTTCCTCAAATCTGATGACAAGATGGAGAAAAAATCCTAAAACAAAACAAAAAAAAATCATTGCGTGACAATCTTTTATGCAGGATGGTGGGATTATACTACTGATCTTGATTTGTTTTGTGTGTTTGAACTGGACTGGACTTGTTATCTAGCTGAACATGCAGTATCTGTCTGCGTGGACACACCTCCTGCAGTGACACACACACTATTGTCGTGGAATATCAAAGGTCCTTTTATTTTATTTTTTTATATATAACAAAGGGGCACCTAAACATCTTGAGGTTAAACTGGAAATTTTATGTTTTATCTCAGCCTTCATTAGTTATCATTTAAACATTTTCATTCTTAAACAGCAGCCTCCTAATCACTAACACAGCTGACCCCTGCGGGTTATCACACAGTAATGTTATCATGTTCTCACTCTAATTACCTGACCAAGCCAACCCATTTAAACTTTGTTCCTGTGTAAAGTTGGGTTTCTGTGAAAAATGACAACAAAGAGGCCAAGTCCTAAAGGACAAAGGGTACTACATGCAGGCTGTGATGAAATCAGAGCTGTTGTTTTATCATAACTAACAGCAGAATAACAAACAGTGATACGGTGCGTCATGGCTGCTAGGGTAAACGTGCGGTGTTTTATTTAAAATAAGCCACATTCCAGTCATCATACGATCTTAGATTACAAAATATTGACGTTAAATATGACAAAAGAGTTACAGTATATGATGGTTTCCCTGCAAGAGCTTGAGGCTGATGAATACTCCAGTCTACAGTCACAGAGAGGTGACAGTGGTTCAACACAGGCTGACATTAAATCACTTAATAATATGGCGCAGGTTAAGCAAGATAGCAACACCATTTTCACTTGGCAGAAATCCTGACATGCTCATACACATATTTTTAAATTCACAGTTTTGTTTGAATACTGCTTAACACAGGGTAAGGGACTGACTTCACTAGTTTCTGGTTTGATGTTATGTGGGATGAAGTGGTAAAGCTCTTGCTGTGCATAGGGAAGTCTCAGTTTGAGTTCGTGCGAATGCAACAACAATCTTCGTCACAACATGAAAACAGCAGGTCTTTCTGATAGAGACACATCTGTGTGACAGGAATATGCTCGTGTTCTGCTACTAAACAAATATATTGCTCAATAAGCTGAGGTCAACTTTCTTTCTGCATCAAACATCCCCTTTCCTGTGCCTATTTCAAAATCTAGGAATTTTCCTCCCCTGTGGAAACGTACATCGGAGCAGATATGATTTCAGTTTTGTTTTTTGTGTAATTACTTCTTTTGTTCAGTGTCCGGTTTACAGGTAATAAAATACTTCATGTTCTCTGTATTTTATTACCTGTAATCCTTCTTTTGTAAAGTAGGCTCGCTGTACCCGAGCATCCCCCAAGCCCCAACATGCCCACCCTGTACTGTTGACAGCTTATATGTACTGATGGTGATTTACAGCTCAGTACAGTACATAGAAAATACACTTTAGTGCATATGATCTTAAAACAGAAAAGTCACATGTGCACCATTCACTGCCTGAAATATGCGAGTGGGATTGACATGCAAAGAGGCTTTAAATGTTGGGGGTTGTGTGTCTGTGGGGGGTGGATAGGTGAGGTGTCAATAGTCAGCACTGCATTTCCATTTGGATTGAAATGCATGTGTGAAAGAGTTGGTGCAAATGATCCTGCAAAAACCTGCAAAGATACAGTCACTTCACACGAAACGTGCGATAGTCAGTCACATGTTACTTGAGTAAAAGCAGCATTACCCCCATATAAAAAGTACAGGCTAGTGCAATGACATTAGCAACAAAACACTTTTTTTGTCACACACTGTTGCTAAATCCATGTCCCTTATACACAGTTGCATAACAGCTCTGAATCACTCCATCACGCTTAAAAGTTAACTCATTCCTCGGATAACTGTAAAAAGGGCTTTTTTTAAATTTTCAGTGACTGACTGTAACTAAGTACATTTACTCAAGTTTTTTTTTGTAGTGTGTGTCCTTATTATACACTTTCCCCCACTTTGTTTATTGGATTTCCAACTTGTAAATGAACAACATTTACATGATCATTGCACTTGTACATTGTTTGGCAAATATGTAAAATAATAATGATAATCATATATTTTTTGCATTAGTCTGGAACTGCAAGGCATTTACTTGAGTAGACTCCACAAGGGAAATATTGTGCTTTACATCGCACTTCATCAGTTTTCTTTATTCGGCAGCCTTATCAGTGACTTTACAGATTCACACAACTCATGTGATCCTCTTGAAACTTTAGTATTTTGTTTTGGAAGTTTGCAACTTTACTTAAGTGTTTATATTTCTGCCAACTTTCACTTTTACTCCAGGACATTTTCCTAGAGGATCTTGGTTACTTATTACAAAAAAGGGAAGGACGGGAGGGAGGAAAAGATGGAGGGATAAATGAAGGAATGGGAGGGATGGAAAAAATGAATCTTATTTTTTAAATCCCTCAAGTTGTGAAAAAGCCCCTTTTTTCTTCAAGTGTAATTTATACTCCATTTTTAAGTTGGTGCACATTTAAAGAAGAAATGAACTTTTTTTATTAACGGTATTTACTTGGAGTTTTACTGCCAATACTGCAGTAGAAGTAAGGCAAGTTTCTCTCTCCTGTGTTACCTATAAACTTACTAGTTACTGAAGCTGATGTCACTTTAATGTCCCCAAAAGAAGGTAGGACAACTGAACATCAACAACAAGAGTGGCATCTCACATCCTATTTATGTATATCTATCTATCTATCTATCTATCTATCTATCTATCTATAAAACACTTTGCAAAATGTAACCTTAACTCTCTTCACCTGCATGTAAGGTGTGGGATATTAAATAGTTCCAAATTTAATGTAAAGAGCAAAATAAAAATATGTAAACAATATATGAACGCAAAATAATAAACAGATAAAAGCAAGATAATCTAACAGATGTTTCCTCATGACAATAAATCTCATCTTACAATATCATAAAATCAGTTTTGGCTGTTAAGTAGTTAGTACTTTTACTCAAGTTATATTGTGACAGATGACTTTAACTTCTACCACAGTCATTTTCTAATAAGACATCTGCACTTTGACTTTCAATAAGTACATTTATTATCATGATTTTAGTTTTGATACTACTATAGTTAATATTAAATACATGAATACAGATGACTCTAACTTCCACCAAAGTCACTTTCTGGTAAGGTATCTATACTTTTAATTTTAAATAGAATTAATCTCGTAAAATTAGCTTTGATACTTAATTACAGTAAATATTAGATATATCAATACTTTTACTCGAGTAATACTGTGACAGGTCACTTTAACTCCTACCAACACATCCCAGGAAAAATATGTGTCATCACAACATGTACTACTTTCTACCTTTGGCAGTAACCCATGAAAGTTCCACTGCTTTTGAAACTTTGTAAATCCCACTGTGTAAAAAAATACAAACTGATTTATTTTTGACACTGAACGTGAAACTTTCACCCGGTCACTCTCGTGGCAGCCTGGTTGCTCAATCAGTGCAAACCTGTGAGAACTTCGGACGTGGTGTTGGTGCAGGCAAACAGGAATCTGTGCAGACAAATCATCATCACCACGTCAACGCGCGCGCACGCGAGCAATCAACCAACCCACACCCCTCCTCCTCCTCCTCCTCCTCTTCCTCCTCCTCCCTCCACCCACCTCGCGCCACACGCGCAGCAGCAGCAGCAGTAGTCTCCTGCCACTGTATAAAAGCCGTCAGTCACCGGCCAGGGAGCACGGAGGAAGCTCAACCTCACAGGTGAGTGGAAGGACTGCACGGACACCTCGTGCCTTCTTATTTAACACCACTTTATCTTTCTTTATAATGCTCAGATAGACGCTGTGTTTATTTATATCTGTTAAAACTACTTCATTCTGTTTTCTATTAAACTTTTTCTTTAAAAAAAAAAATGTAGTTAAAATCCATCTCTGCTGCATGTACTTGCATTATTGTTGTTTGCTCACATTTCTCTCCTTTTAATTTACAGGTGTATCTGTCCAGCAATCATGAAGGCTGTAGCCCTGATCCTCGCTCTGGCAGTCATCACTGGTAAGTGCACCTCTGCTGTTAGACGTACATGAACTTATTTGATCAGATTTGATGTGTAACCTCTCCACATGTTCCCATAATAGGCTGCAATGCCCGTGCTGTGCGCCAGGCTGATGCCACCCCAAACTGGGAGGACAGCGTAAACCGCTTCTGGCAGTATGTGTCTGACCTGAACCAGAAAGCCGAGGACACTGTGAAGGACCTCAAGGCCTCTCAGCTCACCAGGGAGCTAGAGTAAGTTAACTTTATCGTGCTCTTGTCGACTTGATTTGAAAGAGTTTTACTTCCATATATTCTCTAAGTCTGATATCCAGATCTTCTACTTCTTAACCTCCCAGTATGCTTACATTTGTCCTCATGTCTGATCATCTTGTTTTCCTGCTTCCAGCACTCTGATCACTGACAGCATGGCAGAGCTGACATCATACAGAGATGAAATCCAGGCCAAGCTGGCCCCCTACACTGATGCCTCCACCGGCCAGCTGTCTCAGGACCTGCAGCTCCTGGCCAACAGGCTCCAGAAGGACATGGTGGATGCCAAGCAGCGCAGCACTGAGTATCTGGGTGAGCTCCAGACCATGGTGGAGCAGAACAGCGAGGACGTCCGCGGCCGCATCACCACCTACTCCACCAAGCTGAAGAAACGCCTGAACAAGGACACCGAGGAGATCCGCAAGTAAGTTTTGTGGAGGAGTTTTGTGCGCTTTTAACTCTGTCTTGTCTTTGTTAATATGAAATCTAAATGTTGTTTTCTTCTCTCCGCCCCGCCCCTCAGCACTGTGGCCACCTACCTTGGTGAGCTCCACTCCCGCACCTCCCAGAACCTGGATAACGTGAGGGAGCAGGTTGAGCCCTACGTCCAGCAGGCCAGTGAAACCGCCAACAAGAAGATAACTGACATCTCTGCCCTGCTGATGACCCAGGCTGAGGGCTTGGGCCAGCAGCTGGAGACCCAGGCTGAGGGCATCAAGACCCAGCTGGAGGCCACCGCCCAGGAACTGCGCACCTCCCTGGAAGGCAAGATCGACGAGCTGACACAGATGCTCTCCCCCTACACCACTCAGATCCGTGAGCAGATTGAGAACCTCATGGATAAGGTTAAGGAGACCACCACTTCTTAAAGACAGACTCTGATTTCTTATTACCCTGGCAAAGAGGGGGGGAAAGGGGAGTTGAGAGTTACTGATGATATCTTCATTGGGGTGCTTTAATGTTAAGGATAAGGGTGTTGATGAGATGAAGGAGGGAGAATGAGGTGTATCTTTCTGCACAGTCACCCTTTCTTCTCTTGTCAACTCCCTCGATCGCTGAGCACGAGCACCCCGCTCAATAACAGCCTTTAATACACAAACAGAAGACAATTATTTTTAATATGCTTCGCTTTTCTACTTTTAATTAACTGTTCTAGCTTCCTGCCCCCCCCATAAAGTTTTGTATTGAGTTTTCTACATTTTGTTTGGTTGTAAATATAACTGCTGAGCCTCACAGGCAGGGATCCAAGCCCACATCATCCCTAAATGCACCAAACACAAGTGTCTTTCATTTCAATAAATGCACTGAACAATGATGACGATCAAAAGATACATACAGTAACGTGTGTGCTCGTTTTTTTTTTCCAGTTGAAAAATGCCCTTTTGTATTGTTTGCATTTCATGTTCACAGAGAAGTGGAATGTAAAATGACTCCATACATTTCTGAAAAGTGTAATGCTGCCTGTCTGTTCTTCAGTCTCTCGTGAGTCACATGTCATATGCCCACCATGCTGCTCACTGTACAGCGCACAGTCGCTGCGCTGAACAGTGCTGAGTGAATAAAAAAACCTAGAAAAAGACGCTCTGCTTCCACTGCTTGTTTTTCCCTGATCAAACATTTAAGAGTGATCTATTATTTAAGGTGAGGTTCAGTTACACTAACAAGAGACTTACAAAGCTAATGCTGATCCACTACTGTATATTTAGCCTCAAAAGTAGTTTGAGTAGAATTTAGAAAATGTCTTAAATCAGCTCAAGAAGAATTACAACCTTAAAGGCACAACATGGGCTAGTACTATCATCTGGAGCAACTTCTGATAAAGTGAAATCATTACACATTACATTTATCACTTGTTGCATATGACTCCAGGGGCCAGTTATATAAAGCATGTATCCGAAGCTCTTTACCACCTCCTGACACACACACACACACACACATGAACACCTGTACTCCACCCTCAGTTCGCTCTCCTCATACAGCCACCCCCCCCCGATAATTCCCAACCTAGTATTTCTAGTCCGGACATGTAAAGATGTGTTCCCAGATTCCTTTCTCTTGATCCACGCAGGCTTTCAGGAACACGCTGTGCCCTTCATAGAATTCTCTTTATGGTGACACTATCATTTCCACCTTAATCTTGGCTCAGATCACATTATAAGCTTTGCATCAGTACATTTACAAACACATTTGCTCAGACACAATAATAAGAGATAGTCCTACGTGCACAGGTAGGGTTTTTGGACAGTGTGCCCACATGCACGGGTATGTCTGCAAGCGTGTGCATCCTGGTGGCCTCGAGGTTAAGATGCATATCATTACACTGCAGTGTTAGTTTCTGCTCTCTGTCTCTCAACTGTCAGCTGTTAAATAAAGGCAAAATGCCAAAAAAGATACATTTTTCCGACAGGTTACAACCATTACATAATGACCTTTTTTTAATATGAGTAAGTCATGGTGTGCTACTCTGAATTCATTAAGAAAACCTCACAAATTCAAAGTATGAAGACAGCGAACAATTGATTTATTACATAACATTATTAGGTAACAACAGTGAAACTATATGAAAAACATCTGTTTACAAACTCTCACACAACTCACGCAGTAAAACCAAGTCTCATTTACCCAGTCGTATGCTCAGTGCTTCCTAAAGACATGCATTATCTCTAAAAATACCCTTTTTATTGGAGTCTGGCTGTGAAGAGAGCATAAATAAGTTTCCCTTTCAGCTGAGTCTTAAGTAGAAAGGTTAGAAAATGCATGTGTTTGGGAAGTACTGAGCGAGTACTGTGTGAGTTTGTCAAAGAAGTTTTGATGTAGTTTTACTCAATTAATAAATCAGTATGTTTTTTTGCCGTAGAGGCATGTGAGAGAATTTCCTCCATGACTTCAAGGTGACACTGCATGACTAGCTGATATATAAATGGTCTGATCTGTCCCCAATAAGAAGCCTCCCACACAATAGTGGCTGCAATGGACGTAAATCCAAAGAAGATTTTAGGCTTGCTACACATCTGAACCCGCATGAGGGGGAAAGACGGCTATGATTGTCCTTAACTCCTCCAAAAAAAAAAAAAAAAAAAAGTTATGCTTATAAAACCCAGCAGGATTTTTCCTTTGAAGTGCAGAGCAGAGGCCAGCAGAGGACACCATTTGTCCCTTGATGGTATCCTCTTCTCTCCTCTGACCCCTCCGCTTGAATCCATGCTGCACCGAGACGCAGCTGTGTTTTCTTTTTTGGGAGATAAAGTAAACTACATTCGCCTCGTAAGGGAACACAAGCCCCGTGAGTTTCAAAAGCAGAACAACACATACTTTTCCTGGGATTGATTTTAATCAAGGAGCTGGCGGCGGCTTAAAAGTCTCCCTGAGGTGTGTAAGAGTAAGATAAAACCATGACATATGAATTCATGAAGGTCTGGAAAAGAAATTGACAACTTGAAAATCAGTGTAATATAACTGATGCTTGCATGCCATGATAGTGAGTTTGAGTTGGGCTGTTACATGTACTACTAAGCATCAGATTGAAGACCTTTGTTAGATATCAGCCCTCTCTCTGTCCTATCATTTCCTGTTAAACTATCTATGATCTATGATATCAAAGTTGAGTGCCCAAGAACAATCTTATGTAACATGTATAAGCAGAGTTAGTTGTACATTGGTCTCTGAGAGTCAGTCATTTATTAATATAAGCCTCTTTCCTTTACAAAACAACCTCATCGTGTTGAATGAAAACATGTTTACCCCTTCTATCTGTGTTAAAGGGCATCGCATGTAAACTGAAAGAATGACTAACACTTTGACTATGTGTTTGTGCCTTATGATATCACTCCTGTCAGGAACCAGTGTTTATTTAGACAGACAACAGATAAGTGAAACTCCTACATTAAACTGTTCCCCGTTGCAAGGAACAGTCATGGATGGTAAAAACAGGAAAACCACAAGCATCCTGCCAGTTCAGCACTTCTGCTCCGTCTGCTCCTATAGGGTGTCTGCGCTCTGAGTACTGCCCAGCAACTAATAAAAAAAAAGTCCCAGTAAACTTGCAGGTGCTAGCTAGCCCATGACTGCAAGTAACCCTCCAAAAAAACACCCCATGCAGAGATTTTACCTCCTATTACAACCCCCTCTCTTCTTTCCATCCTTTCCCTCCCCTCCAGAGCTGGCACACAAAATCAGTCACCGCAGGAGCCCTCGGCCAAACACAAAAACAGCCTCTTTGTAAGCTTGTTATTGCAAATTGGGAGCACGCAAGACGTGCACTTTCACGCCGTGTGCCTCCTACAATTATTCAAGAGAAGCTCATATGCACGCAAGCACAAGCTCATACATAAACTCACTGGCCACTTCATGACAAAAGAGATGGAGATTTAGCCTTTCAGAGGTAATGTGTGGGTGTTGAGGCATGTGAAGGCTCATTTAACCCGATTGAAGGCTATTCATCATAGCGTTAGCACCTTATAGGCCGAGTCATCAGCAACAAATGGGCATTTGGCCCTTCGCGGCAGACCGCTCGGTGTGAAAACAGATATGTTAAGCAGTGATGAAGCCTTCAAACCATCAGACACAGACTTCCTGGTGCTAACTCAGGTCACACTTGTAATGAGGGGTTACTGTAGTTCAACTTGACTGTACTGTTTTTCTGTTGCATGCTAACTTACAAGATGGACCATGAGGCCTCGTCTGACCTGCTTCCCTTTAAAAAAGGGAAGCTCTGGATAAAAGAGAACTTTGATTGAGGCAATGGAATTCTTAGAAGAGCAGTTAAGGGAAAAATACACCAAAACAGAACAGCAGTCTGCTTCAGAGTGAAAACTATCACCTCTGCTCCATTAACTAAACACATTCAGCAAAGCTCGCCAAAAGAATAAGGAAGTAATACACATTACGAAAAGGTAACTAAGGCACAGAGGTGCAAAGTGGATTACATTTTGCAGTACTTGTACTTTACTTGAGTATTTCCATTTTATGCTAATTTATGCTTCTAGTCAATGACATACATACATGTGACAGCAAAAGTCACCATTTTACATACCAAAATATCATCATCTTACTGCTTAGTTACATGACAGCTACCCAGCAGTGTTAGCCTCCACTTTCATCATGCTTGCTCGTAGTTAATGCATCAACAATAATGACTGAACAATATAATAATATAACACTGAAACCTCCAATCAGAATCAGAATCAGCTTTATTGAGCAACTATATGTACACATGCATGATATTTTAATCCAGTATAATGTTGTTTCCAGTGAACACACACAGAGAAGACATACAGCTAAACACAAAGACAACGAGCTATAACTAATGTCATGGAAAGGAACAACAGTTCCAACCTACAATATGTGGCTATGTGACCTAACCAGCACACTACACTTGGAAAGGATACGATACATCTTGAAGGGCAGACTCCCACAGTATACCACAATCTGGCAACCTCTCATATCCCATCTCGCACAGTTTCTTAGTTGTAACCCACTTCTCTACAATATTCTATTCTGACTTTATGAGCGAGGCCAGGGTAAAGGATAAGGGAATAGAAAGGGTTAAAGAAAGGCCTGTATCTTGTTGACATGTTTTTTCCATGTTCTCCTACATCTGTGAGTTTATCATTTAAAACTGTTTTTGGTAAAATGCTAAATGAAATGAGCGCTGGAATTACAATATGATATAGCTCAGTCCATGGGGACTTGGGTTGGGAACCGGAGGGTCGCCGGCTCAAGTCCCCGTCCAGACCAAATATGTAGCGTGGACTGGTAGCTGGAGAGGTGCCAGTTCACTTCCTGGGCACTGCCACGCAAGGCACTGAACCCCCAACTGCTCAGGGCGCCTTTACAGGGCAGCCCCCTCGCTCTGACATCCCTCCATTTAATGCATGTATGGGGCCCTTTGTGCTTTTCAGGCTGTGTGTATGTAACAACAGAGTAAAAAAATTGAATTTTCCCTTTGGAGCTTAAGTAAGTATGTAAACTGAAATAACATAACATAATATAACATCAAATTAAATTAAATTAAATTAAATTAAATTAAATTAAATTAAATACATTGAATTTCCCCATTGGAGCTTTAAAAAGTATATAAAATAAAATAAAAGCAAATAACATAACATAACATAACATAACATAACATAACATAACATAACATAACATATTTAAATTAAATTAAATTAAATTAAAACACTTGAGAGAAAAATAAAAACACAGACAACCAAGCTGGACAGGATAAACTCAAATACGTGACCACTGTGAACATTTGTCTACTGTGCACTTATATAAATACATATATCAAAAAAGTATAACTTGGACAATAGTGCAAAGGTGCAGAGTGAAAATGGTGTTGCAGTAAATATGGATTGATGGTAAATGGACGCTTTAACACTACATGTCACATTCGGCCATTCACACTGGTGGCTGAGGCTACTGTACAGGGTGCCCCCTGCTACTCAACTTAAACACACTCACACACCGATGGAACAGCCATGCCAGGGATCGAACCGCTAATCTTCTGACCCACTTTACCTCCTGAGCTACAGCCGCATTGAACATATAATGATTAATGTGACAGACTGTTATGTACACAAGGTACATTCTGCATCATGACTGCTTTTACTTTTGATACTTTCAGTATACTTTGTTGCTAATGCGTTTACTTTTGACTTGTATTTGTATTGGAGTACTTCTACAGCATTTGTTTGTTTTGATGGGTGGACCCTTATGGACGAAAGAAATATAAATAACTTGCAGGGTAATCGAGGAATGGACGGTAGGTATTATAGGTCCATCAAATCCAGAACTACCAGATTCATAAATAATTTAAACCACACTCATGCTATAGAACCACAGCAAAACACACCTCAAAGATTTTCAGATGGGTTTGAAATGTGACGATGCCGGTGTGTATTTCAAAAGCGCTGTTAGTCACAAAGGGGTTCAGCCTTTTAGACAATTCCTCCAATCATCATGCATACACCGAGCGTCCTCTCCTGCCTACTGCTCCATTAGGTCCCAGGAAGTGACGATTTTGTCGCATTTATCCAATCACCGTCTCGCTTTGCTGCATGAAAAAAACCTGCTCAGCGCTGTCTCATAGGAATGCCTGGAGGCGTCCACCATGCTGACACGAGAATGTATGACAGGGAGGTCGCGTTTGAAAACTGGTGATAAACAGCTGACGTTTGAACATCATAGTCATGATGTTAAACGCATCCTAGCGCACATTTAATGCAATGTAAATTCTTATTTTAATGTAAATTCAATAGTGCATATTTGACCATTTCTTCTATGAAATTTTAGGGGAAGGTCAGCCTCCCTTGTTGTCTCAGAGCAATGGCCCCTGGTATGCACCATGGTGGAGTAGCGCTCCTAATTTTGTTTTTTAAAGGCATTCAATTCAACTAATGTTAGCTCACGTGGGTAGCCAACAACCTGGTTCCAGAGTGCAATTTTTTGGAAGCAGCACCGCTTCGTTGTCATGTAAACTTGCAATATGCAGTTCCACACACGCACATGCCCATTACAGTCCCAGTCACTAGGCATGCGCGTGAAAGTCAATCATCACAACAACTATGGCGGACTCCCGAGCTCTGTGTGTGCTGCTCAACTTATTGAATTTATCGACGCTTCTCCAGCAAAGTGTACATTTACTGTAGCACCTCCATCTTGTCGTCTGTCCAGAGAAACGTTCGTGCGGTCGCCATTTTGTTTGTATATACATCACCGCTCTGTAGAGGGAAGCGCATGCATGTATACTACAACTTTTTGGTCATTTTTGCGGATCCATGTGCACGAAGATTGTTATCAAAACATTGTGGTTGAATGCGGAACTTTTTTTTTTTTCCAAAATGAAAATGAGAAATGATTCCATTTTCAGTGGATTGTTTTCGTGTAAACATGGCCTAATTGAGACAGGCCTTTATTTCTCAAATTGTGTAGCCACACAGGGCTAGTACAAGAGACTGGGCGTTTAATTGAACTTTTACGGTAATTTTGACATGATTGAAGATTGTGTATCATTCTCACAAACCTACATTTTCAGGCCTAGGACGCTCAAATACAACCCTAAAGCAGCCCGGTTGCTTGATATAAAACATCTAGATTAGCCATTACCAATAAATGTAAGGCTATTTGAGTTCATGCTTGGCTGGCCAACACATCAGGTCCAAAGGAGCTTCCAAATAGCTCAGGTCCATCGGTAATCATGTTATCAGCGCTGAACTATGTTCCTCCTGCATCACATCTCACTTTATCTATTGACACCATTACAGCTGACAGATAAACTGTGATCACATCACTGTCTTAGGGACACATTTCTAATAATAAAATCACCCATCTGCTGGTCTCTAGTCTCACTGTCTCTGTAAATGATGATCAGAGACGGCACACAGTGGTGGTGGTTGATGACTTTAACCAGATTCACCTCATCAGCGTGCTGAATACAATCTCACAGTATTATGTCATTAGGCACCTCGCTGATTTGCTCCATGGCGTCTTTATCATAATCATTATCTTTTAATGCAATAACATCAGCACTGTGCTGGTCAACAAAGGGGTCAGCGACACATCAAGGTCTCCACGTGTACATGTTGACTGAAGTCTGATGTTGTGCGTCACCTCCCAAGAGCTGCGCGCGCTTTATAAAGAGGAACACACACAGACGCTCAGACACACTCGATTTTTCTTCCTCCTCTGAGACGGACAGCAGGTATGTTTGACAATTTCATTTGCATCACTCCTACAACTGCAACAAAATATCGTTAACTTCAGAAAGATGCAGCTTGAAGACGAACATCAAATTAGAGTTCAAAAGTTTATTTCTTACAAGTGATATTATAGTGACAGTTACGTGTTAGAAGGAGTAAATAAGGTAAAAAAAAACACTGAGAGAATGCAACCACAAAGATATTAGGCTTTAAATTGTTAGTCATTCATTTATAATGGACGGACTGGACGTAAAGAAAGCTGTCAAGTTGCTGTGGTGCTGGCGCACGAGGGCGCTATTTTTAAAGTGAAACCCTTTTGATCCTTGTGCCATGAACCCGTGTCTGTCCTCCTTCCTCAGAGAGTCACAGCCAAGATGAGACTGTACCTTGCAGTTGCCGTGCTGATGCTGGCTTTTGTCGCATACACAGGTAGGTCTTGTGTTAATCATGCCCGTAACATAACACGTTTGGTTCTTCTTCTACTTTCACGTTGTGTAACTTTGTCTTTGTCTGTGGCTCTCACCTGCAGAGGCTCAGGAGCCGACCCTGGAGGAGAGGTTCGCCACATTTAGTGAGCAGGTGAGGGCTGTGGGCCAAGACATTGCTGATAAGCTCAAGACTGCCGTGGAAGACATGAAAACCAACGAGTTTATTGTCCAATCACAGTAAGCACGTCTACACACACACACACACACACACACACACAGTAGATAGCACATACGCAGGTATTCACATGCACACATTGATTCTGAGTTAACACGGTGTTTGCCTCTTTCTTTCCTAGGAACTGGGTGAGGGAACAGTTTGATGTTATAGCACAAGGTGCTAAAAATCTCGGCAACTAAACAGGTCCCCGTCTCCAGCCTACAACCTGCCCTCTGACCGCTGACCCCTTCACACAACGCATCACTCTGCTCACCACACAAAACGGTTGTGTTGCCTGTCTGTCAGTGGTTTTTTTTTTTTGTAAATTAATTTAAATGTAATCTTTTTGAAGAAACAATGTGAAACACTGCAATAAAGACATCAAAAGAAAACATTTCATCATCATTATTATTATTATCATTATTATTATTATTTTTGTTATATATAAATCAGTGTTAGCGTCTGTATTTCTCATTGGGAATAGTATAAGAATTTAGAATATTGAATAAAGAATAAATAAATACATGAACAGTTCTGGTGTATAACAGTAAGGCCTCTGTATTTTATACAGATCACTGCAGTTCTTTTCATTCCTAACTGATTAAACAAATACTTGGTGGGTTGAAATTATTTTTAAATCCACTCACTTATTTTTTTTTGAAGAAAAAAGAGTCAGTTTCCTTATAAGATATAGATTTAACCTAAATGTTTTTTTTGAAAATTCATCAGACATTGGAAAATTTATGGAAGAAAATGGGATAAACATAGCCAATTTAAAGATTTATTTGTTTATTTCAAATATTACATTTTACAGCTAGAAAAAAATATATAACATATGTATATACTAATAATATGAATCATGTATATATTACATTTTTTTAACATGACCTTATTTACTTAAATTAATAAATTCATATTTACAAGATACATAAGTTAAAAAAAAATAATTAAACGATCACCACATTGTGGGGGGAAAAAAAAAATCATAGCTGGTCAGTGGTGCCCTAAAGCAGGAGGGATATGGCCACCCAGATAATTGTTTTAAGGAGGCCATGGTGCAAGCATTTTTAAGCAGTTGCAAAGGTAGTGGTACCTCGCGAAACTAGACAAGGTAAGCAGCCATTGGTACCAATCATATCAGCATAACTCAACAAAAAGGAGGCTAAATAACGCTCCAAATTTAGGTTAAACTTTGGCGACAAAACAAGTGGCATGACTATTTATTAAAGTGGTTCTTTGAACTCTCACCTCAAGATGTCTGATTGAAACTGGGCTCCAAGGGTGCCCTAAACTTGAGAAGGCTTGTTCCCAGTAATTGCTTGTTTCTTACAATTAGGGTACTTAAATAAAGTAAAAATGCTAGGACTCAATCGCCAGATAATCAAACCACAGTTTGGGGAGTTCCCTCAGTAAACAGGTCACCATCTCCAGCCTACAGCCTGCCCTCTGACTGCTGACCTCTTCACATGACTCAATGCTCTGCTCACCGCACAAAATGGTTGGGTTGGCTCTCTGTCAAGAGATGAATGTTTTTTGTGAAATAATTTGAATTTGTACTATGGTCTGGGTGAACACTTGATTCTGATTGGCTGCAGGGTGTCTGATAATGGACAGCCACCAAGTACTCCCAGTAAAACTGCCTGTTAACCATTCTAAATTAATGCACTACCTATGTGATAGTATGAGTAACCACAGCAACAGGGATGCAAGCTGCAAGAAGGACACTGGCCCTCTGAACTTACTGACACTTTGTGCACATCTGCAACCATCTCACAAACCATTAGCGATTCAGTTCGCTACTTCAGGCTGTGGACGGCAGCAACATATTATTTGTACGTGAAAATCCAACACATTCTCACTCCGACCTCGTCACATATTGAGGTTTGGTTTGGCTGGTGATGGTCACACACATGCACAAAGTATCAATATATTTTGTTGCAAGACTAAAATATGCATCAATCTCATAAAAAGTTGACACCACTTTTGTGGTATTATACGATGAGAATAAATGTAGACAAAAAAAAAAAAAAAAAAAGGTTTGGTTTCCACGTCCACTTAAGATGTGCAAGGTACCCTGGGTGCGTTGGTTGTTGATGTGTTAAGTTCTGCCTGTTACATGCATTGTCTTCTTTTCACCGGAAATTTTAACGTTTCCATACAGTCTCTTGCAAAATAACCGCACTACATCAGTACTTATACTTTAACAGTGCCTAGCAGCATCAGGGGGAATCGTGGTGGGACAAGGACGAAAGTTAAGGCGGTGAATGTCCGAGTTGGGCGTGCAGGAGGGGCGGTGGATGGGTCCAACAAACACAGGCTCTCACCTGAGATGGCGGTGTTTGCCTCCTGTAAGACTCTAAAGCCTAACCCTGTTCTTTTTACCTAGACCTAACCACGTGTTTTTGTTGCCTAAACCTTTTGCTGAAGGAAAACAAACGTCAATTCACTGTGTTGTACCAACGTAGTTTATTTTGAAAGAGACTGCGTTAAATTTCCTGTGAAAATGGAGGTGTATTTTGAAAGAAGACAGTGCATGTAACTTGACACGGTGTCCCAGAACGTCAACAACGAACACACCCAGGGTACCTTGCATGTCGTATGTGGACGTGGAAAGTCCATGACCAAACATCGATATGTGAGGAGGTTGCAGTGACAATGTGTTGTATAGTTATGTAACATATCATAACAGGATTGCTGTGGGACTGTAATGCTAAAGTATATCAGTATGCATTTCCTTAACTCTTTTCAGTGACCCCATTCAGCCACCCCGGTTCAAAAATTTCTTAGGGCACTGCAGGTTGGACTATTAGCAGATTAAAAGAGGCCTTTTTTCATGTCAGACATATTTCAAGGCTTGCAGTTCATTATTTAAACATGTCCCTTGATGCAATCAGAGGACAGTCAGTGTTATATCAAACCAGGTGCATCTGTGTTTCATCACACTAAAAAACTAAAATGATAATAAAGTCCCATTTTAACAAGATTTTTTTTCTGTGTTTTGTTTTTTGTGCTGAAGAGCAGACCTGTAAGATATTACTGTCTTGGTGAAAAACTACTGCAGAGTCTTAGGGCTGCTGGGAAACTGCGGCCTCTTGGGGTAACATAAAGTTTATCGTGGGTGCATCGGTACAATGGACAACCAAGAAAGGACGGCAGAGGAGATACCCGCACACCAATGCAACTGGGCTGGACAGACACAAAAAAGGTTCACAGGCTGAGATCAATGCAAAAAAACTGTCAATTCATTTAGAACATCTGTGCACAAAATAGGGTGTTCAAAATGCACTGATGATAGTCGAGGACTGAAACGTTTGCTGCTGTTTTTATTCACTTTTCATCATGTTTTGACTTTTTGTTTTAAATAAATAGACAATTTTTTTGCATTGATCTCAGCCTGTGGACCTTTTTGTGGCTGTCCAGCCCAGTGGTATTGGTGTGCGGGTATCTCCTGTGCCGTCCTTTCTTATTGAAAAACTAACAACTGGCCGTAACTCAAAGTTCTGGTGATGCTGTTTTTCTTTCTACCGATGTCTGAACGCCCAAAAACAAGTTTTCCGTGACTGAAATAAACAACCAGCCTCTGGCTGATCAAATGATTTTACAGACCTTTGACCAAGTTGTTCATTTAGACAACAGTCAGCATCATATGAATGGGCAGAAGAATAGCGTCTGAGCAGGTAACAGTTAATTTGTGTCAATAGCTGGTACCAAAGGGCAAGTGCCAACACGGCTGCTTTTCTGACATTTCACAACTCCCGGGCTAAAGTCACTGTTTATGCTAGGTTAATAATCCACCAGTCATCCCAGTTCGTTGAAACCTGTTACCATGAAGAGAACAGAGTGACAGAGGGCAGCAGATGGTGTGCAGGGGTCACAGATTAGGATCATATTGCATCAGATGACATTAACTTCAAATCACTTTTACTTTGATTGGTTTAAGATGCCAAGTAAACTGTTTCTTCTTTGTTAGTCACAGAGCATATCCTTTTCAGACATTTCACTAATAAGAGAATATAAGTCTATTTTATTTACTTCAGTATTACACTCTTTCCTAAAGGGGATTTATGACACTGCTAAAAGCACCTTGTGTCAAATTAGACCTCTAACAAAAATGTATTCTAAGTAAAACATAACATCTAAATACCAGAGATGTAAACTTGAGTCTTAAGAGTTAGACTCAAGTCACAAAGCTGATGATTTTTAGACTACAGACTATAAAATAATGGATGTAATCATGATGACACCATCCGCTGGTTTGTAGACTCCCGCAGATCACTGTGTGGACACAGATCTCATAGGAGTAAGTCAGCTTTGCTGCAGGTGGGAGCAGATGGTCAGAAAATAAACTGTGTGTCCCGCAATTCATTGAAATACGACAAAACTAGGAGAGCAATCCCTGACCAGTTTTAAGTGTCTCTTTAGCGGCCCTGTCATTCAGGGTGTGGGTGACAGTGTGCAGGCTCACTGGCTAATCACACCCAAGTACGGTAAACTTATTAACCTGACACAAACATGACACAAAACATATACATTTTTCATGTAGGTTAGTGCTGCATCATAACTGACTGCTGCTACATAATCAGCCCTCACTGATCCGAACTAGGCACCTTGTCCCCTCTGGGCTGCAGGTGCGGGCAGGAACAGATATACAAAGGTCGGGGGCGCACAGTAAAGGTCACAAATGCAGTGGGACCGTGTAGGAATGGGACTGAGAAAACAGTCACACGCAGGGCTCTAGACTCCCATTTTGAAGCCTTGAGTTTGGGATATCATCACCATCTTGGTTTTTCTGGAACCAGAAGTGATCACATTGAGATGAGAGGGTGGAGCTGTGGATGAGCGAGGAGTGGATCAGACTTATAGACTGTGGCTATACAATAAGCCTGCCACTGGCCAACTGTTTTGGTCGGCATTCTCCCGTCTTTACGCTATCTTCATGCTATCGTTTTCAAATCCCCTTTGTCATAGGAAACAGCAACAAACTCCGAGCTAACAACCTACACACTGAAAATGGCACCTTGTACCTTGCACTTTGGAAAAGCCCAGACCCCATCTCGCAGGACTTTCATGCCCGCTGTTGGTCTGTTTTCTGATACAGCCAGTCGGAGTTGATCTGCCACGTTTTCGAAATGTCTCAAGTCAAATGATACCTCAGTATAATCCTTTTTGTGCTGGGGTTCAGATTCTATCCCGACTTCCTGCCGGATCAGCAAACTTTCTGTTGCTGCTGTCAAAGGAGCCTCTCACCTCCCGAGAGTCTGTCCGGTTGGAGCTGTTATACGGTCCCAACAAACTCGCAACAATACCGAAACTCTGTTGTTAAACTCCTTATTAACCAGCGGATGCTATAAGTTAGCCCTGTCACTGTGTGTGTTCCTCCAGACACTATTTTGCAAGAGCACTGTCACTGCTTCCTGGGCTTACCATCACTCAGGGTGACTGTGATTGATTTAGAGAAATAAAAACAAGCCAAAGCATTCTTCCCCCTTTCATAGAATGATAATATCATGACTGTCAGAGCTATTTTCAGCTCTGTGGAGAAGCTAGCTGGCTCTGCCCTCAAACATGCACAACTTTAAGCCTTAAAGAATAATTTCACTGCTGGAAAGATGTTCTTTTCATAAAACTGGGCTGTCTACGCAGTAGAAAGATGCAAATACTTTTAAAATGGTGCTATATGACCAGAGAAATCAGAAAAAGGGCTGAGGCATTCACTTTTGCTCAAGGGGTAGAAAACCTACAACTACCAGAATGCACTGCACCACACCAGGCCAGTAAACACTCCTGGTGGTGGGTGACGTAATGCGTGCTTGGTCGTTTTTCCACAGGAAACAATATGGTAACAAATCATCACAAACTGCGGTTAAACGGTGCAGTAAAACATGTTTCTGAAAACATTTTTGGCGTAAAATGGGCAAGGCAGAAACAGAGTCTTGGGTCATATTTGATAAGCACTGCTTAGTTTTACTGTTTGATCTCAGTTTTTTCCAGCCTCCATTTTTACAATACAGAAAACAGTATGGCGCCCTCTTCCTCTGCACAAACCTTGTATTAACAGTGCACTAAAATATGTTTCAAGAGTATTTTTTTGCTGAGAAGTAGCCAGTACAGTAACTGAATCTTGGTTTATATAAGTACTGTCTAGTTTTACAGTCTCATTTGAGAGAGACGGAAAGGGGCGGCTCTCTCTCTTGATCCACTTCTATACTCTTTAGCCCCGTTTCCACCAAACACTTTCAGTATAGTATCTTTGGAACCAAAAGTAGTCATATCAAAACAAAAAGTAATGGTCAAAGTTGTCATATGGAATATTCAAGGTGTGTTGATTGATTCACGTCGTCACCTCCTGCATTGTGTAACATTACAATGTCCCACCTTAAAAGCTGCCTGCAGTCGGCCTAGTTAATTAAATCACTTTTTTTCTCGACTACAGCTGCTGTAAGAGGCAGCAAAACATCCTTATATTTTATAGTTACCGTTTCCTAACGTATAACACTGTCCACGGTACGAACAGTTACATGAGCCAGACATTTTGTGTCTGTGGTGGTGGGCTTCGACAATGTGGAAGTACAATCTGTAGTTTGAGCAAAAGCCCAAGAGGACTGATGATTTGTTAGATGCTGCTGGGTATTTGAGCTGGGAGAGGTGCAGGGAGATCTGGGCACTGGTAAGATGGAGGGAAGTTTACCACATTCATTCACACATACTACCTCCACTGTTCTGATATAAAGCTGGTTGAAAACCTGCAAAGTATCCCTTTAATAAAATGTAAATGGTTATATAAAAGTTACATAAAACTTCACCCCCCTATACGTGTCATGAATATTGAAATTAGCTATGGAGACCAAAATCGTTTTTGTACGGGGCTATGAACATGTTTATTTCTACTGTAAAGTTGGTCATTTTAACGTGGGGGTCTATGGGGGGATTGACTTGCTTCTGGAGCCAACCTCAAGTCACCATTCAAGGAACTGCTTTTGGCACCTTTGGCACGTCATTATTCACCCCCTGAAAGTAGCCACTTGTCCCACAATCAGCTGACAAAATTTTTAAAAAATGAACTCAACCTTAAACACCAATGACTCGTGACTTCACTTGGATTTAAGTCTCTTGACTTGCAAATACTTGATGCCTTCCCCAAAACTCAAAGATTAAAAAGTATGTGATTTATTAAGTGTGCTAGGAATCAATCTATAAATCCAATCACCTTTAACACACAGCACAGAGGTATAAAGATCAGGTTTGTAAGTGCAATGTAGTTATAAACTCAGACTGTTGTGTTGTCCCCATTCAGGACATGCAGTAAGCACAGAGCCTCAGTACTGACTAGATTAAATTGATTTTGTGGCGGACTCTGCCCACAAAAATGCTTCGCTTGGCTGAAAATGTTTATCTTATCCCCCCTCCCCCAACACACACATACACCCACACACACTTCATTAAAACCCATATCTCTCCTGCCAGAACAGAGGAACAGAGACTTTGACTGGCCTGTATACATATCAGCACCCACCTAATGGGTTGAGACATCTGATCCAAAGGGCGCTCGCACAGTTATTGAACTCAGCTTATATTGATCTTGAAAAGATTTCAAGAGTTCCGGATTTGCAGAGCTAACATTTACATTGTGATACAAAAAAACATTTAACAGAAAAGAAAAACTAATCACACCACTATCTATCTGTGATGAATGAAAGCAGCTCTCATGTGACTCAAGTGGAGATCAAACTATTGCCTTTAAAAATGTGTCTTTGAAATCTTCTTTAAAGAATAGAGTACTAGTCCGAGGTGGGACCAAGTCAGGACGAGTAAGTCTGAAGTCTTTGAGTTCAACTCCTGAGTCAAATCCCAAGTCAAGGCTAACAAGGCCAAAGTCCTACACTTCAAGATTCAAGTCCTACATAAGTCATAATGCACTCTTCACCACATGTAATGCCATTTTATTAACAACAGAGTAAAAAGCAGAGTTTAAAACATCATGAATGCTTTTAAAAATTAATATCTATTTGTAAGACATGCTTGTTTAAACAAGTGTGACACTTACTGGTATAAAAAGAAGTGCTGAAGCTCTTGTTTGATTACTTTCTCTTCCCAAATTTGCAAGACATTTTCTGAGACACTTCTTTTTTCAAAATAACATTGCTTGTTGTTGCATGTTTTATATTTTATGTCTGAATGAAATAAACAGATTAATGTTAATATCAGTACATTCATGATCCTCTAGGACTTTTTCCAGCACTTATGTTGAAGTTTGTAAATTTTGTTTTGTGCCACAGAAAGATATTTAGCCCATCAGCTGTTATGAGAACACTGTTGTAGATGTTGTATTATGTTTGATAAAATGCTTCCTATATGTTGATAGAATCACGTCTGCACATGCGGGCACATGCAACATTTGACATCTAGTGTTTCAATCAATACTGTGACTCTGACTAAGATAGAAAATAAATCTCTACTTTGTCTTTGTGACATTTTAGTCAAGCACCTGTTGCTTTGTTGTCTCTCAGATCTTCATCAATAAAGTTATAAAAGAACAGGACTATGAATGGTCATCCGATCTGGACCAATGTTCACGCTGCTGTGGTCACCTAATACAAATAAAACAGCTTGATAACACTTGTTTGATTCAGCCTCTGTTGACCGGAGCCGGAGGAAAAGGTAAAAATGCACTTTGTCACTTCTTTGCACGTATGTGCTTTGAAGATATTGAACATGTTTGATTTGAAATCAGGGGATTTTATTTAATATTGTTCTGATTTTATTGCTGAAAAGGGACTGAACTGAAAGAAAACATTATTTTAAATTCATGTGCTGAGAATACAGTAGTTGTGACATCTGACATGAACTGCAGATGGATTGACTTGGCAGACAACTTCAGCATTATAAAAATATTATCATGACATATAGGCTGCTGACTGTCATTTTTTCTCATGGCAGATGCATGTGACAGAGCTTGTTTTCAGTCTCATCTTACTAATGCAAGGTATGGCTTTAAAAACAATCTTTCTTCATCTTCAGTCTCACTGTCTTTAATTCTGAACTTGTCCCATGTTTGCTTTTCCTGACTGACAAACATCTCTGCAGCATGTGGCCCACTTTCGGCCCAGACACCAGCCCCAGACTCTCCGGGAATGCTGCAGAGGCTGGCGGATAAAGCCAGGTATCATTATCAGAATCACCGTCATTAATGCAAGGCACGCTGGGCCTCTGTGTGAATGAATGCCAGTTATCAGAACTCTCAATACATTTTGTTTGTGTGGACATTGATGTGTTTGTGTGAGCATGTTATATGTACCTTGTTACTCATCTGTGTACTTTTCTGTCTCATAGTGAAGCCAAAGCCACGGTCAAGGGCTGGGGGGAACCAGTGCTGGGCTATGTTGGTGCTTACTATGAAGACCATATCCAACCATTGTACGGCAGCTACTTTGACTGGGCCTCTAATGTCAGAAGCTCTGTGTGGGAGAAGATCCAGACAACCATTGACAACTACACGCCACTGAGAGCAACTAAGCCGACTGATCCACCCCCTCAAAACTAAAGACAAGCTGAAAATAAATAAATATTCTCACCATTTGATGCTGAAGTGATCATGTCTTAAGGTTTCATCGGGCTTTGCTGGTTTATCAAATACAGAAAGGATCTGTAATAAACCGCTGACGTAGATGTGGCTGTATGTGCTTGGCTTGTCCTGCAAGAAAAGCAAAGACAGAGAGGTAGAGATCATCAGAAGTGATATTTAAAGGCAGCAATGAAATACAAATGTGTGATTTGGAGGCAAATTCATCAACATATTGTACATGATATGATTTCTATACAGCAGTTACAAATATAATCTCCAGTTTCTTAGTATGAACATGCACATTGGCTGTAGGTGGCATTCCCCTGGAAATATATTCAGTGAGTTTCATTCAGTTCTAATACTGAACAAATAAATTCAACTATTTTCAGAGGCTGCTGCTGTTGTTGAGTGTGAATATTTGCTTAAATGTTGAAGTTATGTGTAAAAATATAATGTAAAAAGAAGGAAAACCTTTAAATTATGATAAAAGGGATCATTTATTGTCCCGCATGGAGCCTGCCTCAGGGCATGACGGTTAAAGGTAAAGGTAGAAATCCAAGCATGCATTGCTCTGAGTACAGTACAATGTGTCTTGAAATGTTCTAGTTGATTGACCTGCTGACCGTTTGACTCTGATCTATCTCTGAGCAGATATCATACAGTGATTCTGACTTAATGTCACAGACGTGTCTACTAGCACAAGTTGATCTACTCAAAAATATCTTTCACTGCCAAAGATAAATATCTTTTATCAACAACACATGAGCTGCTTTGAAAATGTTCTGCCACGTTAAACGTGCTGCTTATGAAATACATGCACTGTGACATTTTGCCAACACAGCACTTATGCGGTATTATCAGGAGGGCTCCAAGTGCATCGCCATATGAATACAGATAAAGATAAAGTCGAGGAACACAGTCATATTTCAACAAACAATATTTAAAGTGAATATCATGTACACTGGCATTTATTTAGGGGAACGTGCGCACGTGTGTGTGTGTGTCAGTGCATGTGCATGCATATGTGTGCGTAGGTGTGTGTATGCTCATCAGATGACGTTTGTTTGCAGTTCCTCCCCTATATCAACCTGTCCAGATGTGAGCACTGAGTTACAGACAACTCGCTTGCAGAGAAGACTGTCACATCTTGGATCTGTACATCCAACACAACAGCAGGTAATCACTCTTCTCACTGCAGCAGCGTCTCTTCTTAAGCTACCTCTGAACAGATTTCACTGAAACATCAATTTTAAAAACATTTAGGTATTGCAGTTTTGCGTTCAGTGTTTGCAGTTTTACCAACTTGTTTGACGTCTCCTGAGGTTTAAAATATCAAATGCAGAAAAGAACATTGATTCACTGAACAGATAGATCAATTTGAAATTGTTTTCTTCTTCTCTTTTGTTTCAGACATGAACGCAAAATACGCCTTGGCGCTGATCCTCGCTCTGCAGGGTAAGGCAACGTACCATTGGAATCTGAACTGTGATATTTTATGGATTTCGTTCTTAACTAAAGCTTAATTGTTATGTTAGTATGTGAAATAATAGAAAGCTTCATACAAAACACAGAGAGCCATTTGAAGCAATCCACACTAAATGTAAATGCTTTTCATTTTTTGTCACTCCTTGTTGTAAAAAAGAACAAATTTAACATGTCTTCATTGCATTCACATTTGTTGCATTAATTTAATGGACACTGCTGCATGGCTGGCTCCTACTCTGATTTATCTGTGACTAGCATGCAAGATAAAGACTGATTTTTAAATGAAACACTGAATACTGGTCAAAGAAATCTGAGATGTGATTCAATCAGCAAGAGTAAGAAACCAAGATATGGTTCTTTGATGATTCCTCCAAAGCAAGAGTTTACACGGTTAGCTTTTTCAAATTAATGTCTCTTGGTGCTCTTTTGACATTTTCTCATCTAGTTTCTAATTTTACAACACTGGCTCTATCCTAACAATCCCACCATTCTGATTTCATTCCAGTCTCCATGAGCCTGTGTGACATTCCCGCACCGTCGCAGGAGCTTGTTGACAAGTATGATGAAATGAAAGCTAATTTCTACAAGAGGATTCTGAATGCTTACGGCAAGCTGCAGGCCGTTGCTGCTCCTTATGTGGCGAAAGTCGGCGAACATGACCACGGACAGGCTGCTAAGGATTACCTTGAGGGCCTGCAGAGTAATCCCAGGTTCCAAACCAGCGTTAAGATTGCCTCGTGAGTGTTTGCTGTAATTGTCCCTCTGGTGAAGATCATTTATTATTGACACTGAAACTGACAGAAAACTTTTCTGTGTGTCCATGTCAACTGCAAATTCTTCAGGCACAAGCTGCGTGACGAGTCTTTTTATTTGGATGATCTATTAATAATCTGTCTTTACTGATTTGTGCAGTGGCATGGGCCAGGAGTTTGTTCCTCTGGTGGACGAGGCCCGTACTTCATTGCTGGGTCTGTACGAACATTACGTGCGTCCCCAAATCGGCACATTCCTGAACGATGGCATTGTTCAAGCCAAGGCCATCCTGGACAAATACCTGCCCGCTGAGTAAAGAAGACCGACCAGAGGAAGACATCTGTCAGCAGCCTGTAGTAGATGATAGATCATAGAAACAAACACCAGTTTAGGCTGAGAAGAGCAGTGCACAATGCAAAAACCATCCTTTGCCGCTTTTCAAATCAATATCTTTGCCACAACATGCAAAGTTAAAAGCAGGGCAAACAACACTTATGCAGTTTGTGCATGTACAGTATTTTGTGTTTGATACACAACCCAAGTCTCTGTGTGATTGTGTATGTATACGTTTGAATGTGTTCATTAAAAATGAACTGGAAACTATTTGAAATATGCTTCTTCATCAAGTGATTCAAGGTCCATCTCCACAGTTTTTGACCTTTAACACATTTGCATTCTAAGTAAAACACAACACCTAAATACTTTGATTTAAATATGGCTTTACAACAAGCGTTAAATTGTGTATATCTTGATTTGGATCAATAAAATGTATTCATTTTAGAATAAATATAACTTTTCTGATGCATTTTGGGAGGCTGCAGTCATGTCAGGGAAACACACACACACACACACACACACACACACCTTTACCACACTTTTATAGCACAGTACGGATGTTTAAAACAAAACTTGCATTAAATACAGAGCCAAAGTAAATCATTTTCCACATCTCTTATCACCATTATTCATTAAAAATAAATAAATAAATAGGGATAGCCTGTAGTTTATCACACCTTAGGGTAAGAAAGGTAAGAAAGTTTGACCAATTTAAAATTCCATAGCCCTGACCCAGCCTCATCTGAATAACATCACCATTGTTAACACAACAAAAACAAAGAACACTTCTGACTCTTCAAATGCTAATTTATTTTTTTTACAGCAATATGCTGGAACGGCCATATCTTTTTCAAGTCCTCACTGGATTCAATTTCGGCACCCCATGCATCAAACTTAGCCCCAAGCCAAGATCAGCTGCAGCGGTATTACATCACCCATGTTTTCCCTTTTTGGAGGCAGCAGGCAAGGTTGCCCTTTAAGTCCTCTTCTCTTTGTTGTAGCCATAGAACACATAAAAAAAAAGCCATAGTGCACATAAAATATGTTTCTCTGAGGACGACATTTGTTTGTTCCTTACCGACCCACTGGGCTCTCTTAACAGATTTCTCACATTGTTGGCTTGATAAAGCTAATTTTCAGGACATTAGATCAGCGTAGACAAGAGCAAAATTCTTGCTTTTGAACAATCTGGACTTTTATAGAATTAAAAAGACTACTCCATTCAAGTGGTTGCCACAAGGGTTTAAGTATTTAGGAGTAACACTGAGCAACAACCTAAAGAATCTCTATAAAGTGAACCATCCTATCTTAATTCAAAATTTGGAAGCAGAACAGAACAGACGGTTAGACTTACCTTTAATGTAAACTGGGGAGTTGTATCAAAATGAAGGTTTTACCAGGGCTATTTATGTATTTAAGTCTTTGCCTATACCTATGCCTGGGTCCTTCTTTAAACACCTAGAAAATAAATTGTTAAAAAAGGTTTCGAAAATATATTTGGAACCACAAGACTCCAAGAGTAGGATCAGATAAACTGACATGGGATGACAACCTTGGAAGCCTTCATCTTCAAACTTCAAAATGTATGACTGGGCATCACAAAATTGTTTTCTCTTTGTTTGAACTTCATCCTATCTCCTCTTGGACTCAAATTAAATTATTTAAACTTGGTAAAACCTTTGCATGTAATATTATATACAAACTGAATTCCAAAAATAACTCAGCTAAAACAAACAATCCCCTTACATTTCTTAAACTGGCGTGGGATCTGTAAAACAAGCTTTTTACCAGGGAATTTTATAACATAATATTTAAATCTGCCATGAAAAGGGAATAACTCATTCAGAAAACTGCTAGAGCGGACTTTGTCATTCGAGCAGTTAAAAGATACTATCAACTTCCTGATAAGCCTTTCTTTATCCTCCTGAGACCCTAACTTTGTTTGGTATGCATTTTTATTTTCTCCTGGCTATTTGGGATCAGTGGAACCCGATTCATAAAAAAACTTTAACATTGTCAACAATAATAAAGTCCCAATGTCCTCAGACGAGACGATAATAAAGTCCCAATGTCTTCAAACAAGTACTTCCTAATTAAAAACAACTTAGCTTATAACTGTTGCTAAAATTGTTCTAATTTGTTGCCATATCAAACTACAAACATTGTTAATCATGAATAAACAAGTTTCAAACATAAAATCTGATCAGGTTTTGTCCACTTTTGTGTCGGGATCAGCTGCAGACTGACTTGGCAGAGATGGCTGCCATCTTGTTTTCACATGAATTAGTGTATTGTGCTCTTACCAGCCACTAGATAGCACAAACAAGTGGCCATGAACGAGGACAACAGATCTAAATTAAGCAGAATGATGTATAAGGTGCAGTAAACCCAAAATGTGATGTCTTCATGTGAGGACACTGGGTCTCAGGAGGCTGTATTAACTATACAGACTCTCTCAGTCAGCAATATATTGACCCAGACCTGATGTAGACTCGTGACTGTAACTGTGATAGTATGTCTTGTAGGTACTCGCCTATGTAATGTCTCCCATGCATGTTTTGTTATATCTTATTTTGTTTTATTTATTTGACCTTGTTGACATTGTTGGCAACGTGACTTTGTACTAGCTTGTTTGCAAACCTGTGACTATTAGCTTACGATGCGCAAAATTCAGATGGAGGGCAGGAAGTGATAAATCATACTGCGTGAATTTGAAATAGAGGAAAGTGAATACATAAAAGGGTTGGATGCACCTGGAGGCAGCAGGTATGATCAAAGAATTGAAACTTATTTTGGATGTGATCCATACAAAATAAAAACAGTGATTTTTCCCACGACTTGAATGATTTGTCCGGTAAGGACACGATCGTCATTACAAATTGCTTCATACTCCAGATCTCCTGATGTTACCAACGTTACACAGCGAACTGATGAAAGTGCACAAGACTCTAGAGGACTAAAAGATTTTTGTGTGCAGTTGTGTCCATGACAGGAATGACTGCTGTCCTGTTTTTGGCCGGATGAGTGAGTATCTTCAGTATAACTCTTTTTTATATTTCAACTCTGTACATGGATGCACCGCTGTCAGGCTAACATTACTAACGTTAGTTAAGCTTAGCTACTACTTTCTAGAGCGCTGTCTCACTCTGAAGTCCTCGAAATCCAGCGCTTGTGCAGTGACTTGCGGCGTCAGAAACCAACGAAAAAAGCTGCCCTTTAACGTCTGCATGATACGCGGCTGGTTGCTGTTTTAGTTTATGACCGCCTGCGTGGAGGATGGGTCCAGCAAACACTGACTTTCCCCCAAGAATGCAATGTTTGCGTCCTGTAAGATTCTAAAGCCAGACCCTGTTGTTTTTTTTCCCCCAAACCTAACCACTTGTTTTGTTGCCTAAACCTAACCATGTGTTTTTATTGTTGAAGGAAAAAAAGCATCAAGTCACGGTGTTGTACCGTCGTAGTACGTTTATTTTGAAGGAGACTGTATGTAAATGTTACATTTCCTGTGAAAACGGAGGTGTATCCTCAAAGAAGAGAACTTGACACGGTGTCCCAGAACATCAACAACCAACGCACCCAGGGTACCTTGCACGTTGTATGTGGACGTGGAAAGTCCATGACCAAAACGTCAATATGTGACGAGGTCAGAGTGAGAATGTGTTGCTTTCTACCGACTAGGTCAACCGTTCCCAGAGGTCTGGTACAACACCGTAAAAAATCTGGGTCATAGCTAAAAATAAATGGAGGAGTTGTCTCAGCATATTGTAATAGCATGCAACTTGGGCATGATTAATACAGCACTAGAACATTTACATTTGAAATCAGCTGACTCAGCGTCTCCAGACTGAAGATGGAGGTGTTTGATCCACACTTGTCCCTGTTTCTCAACAACTTTTTCCCCCCATTTTTTTCCATTTTCCATCCTACTACTTCCGGCACTTAAAGTGACCTTTGTTTTTACCCAATTTAACCAACTGGAACGACCGTAAAAGAACAAATCGTTGGCATATGTGCAGTGTTGGTAGTCTTTGCCCTTGGTTGCCTGCCCGCCATCTGGACAGCACAACGATGTATGACATCATCTGCAAAGAAGCTAAGGCAGTTGATTTTATTTGCGGAGATATGTAAAATAGGCAAACTTGTTGTTTTCTGTTATTTTTTTGTTTCAAATTATATAGTTTAACACTGTGGTCTGACCCGTCGGACATTTCTGCTGTGCTTATTTATGTTCTTTGTTGCTTTGCTGTCTTCTTCGATAAATCTACTGGCACGGAAGCTCTACAGGGCCACAGCAAATCGGTTTCCCCTAGGTCTGTATTTTTATTCTGTTGCTTAAATTCTAAAATAAGTTTGGCCAATGCGTTCTGCCTCACCTCATGGGGTATTTACCATCATCAAATCGTGACTGGTCAATACTTGGCGGACTACAACTGAAAACCAGAACACCTTTCATCCCAAAATCTTGTCTGCATTCATATGAATCTGTTTAAATAGATTACTATTTGCAGGATGACAGATGGAAAAAATAAAGTTAACACAGAAGACAAAGTAAAACCTTTAAATCATTATAAAATTGGTCATTTATCACCATGCATGGATGCTGTCTCAGGGTATAAGCGTAACAGGTGAAGGTAGAAATCACAGCATGCATTGCTCTGGGTACAGTACAATGTTACATCATACAGTGATTCTGACTTAATGTCACAGAAACGTCAATTAGCACAAATTAATCTACTTAAAAATCTTTTTCATTGCCAGAAGGCAGATAAATATCTTTTACAAGCTGTGTGCCATGTTAAACGTGCTGCTTATGACATACATGCACTGTGACATTTTGCCAACAGAACACGTATGCAGTATTATCAGGAGGGCTCCAAGTGCATCGCCATATGAATACAGATAAACTTAAATATGAGGAACATTGCATAACCACTTGGTCATATTTCAACATACATTATTTAAAGTGAGTATCATGTAGACTGGACTTTGTTTAGGTGTGTGTGTGTCAGTGCATGTGCACACATATGTGTGTGTAGGTGTGTGTATGCTCATCAGATGACGTTTGTTTGCAGTCCTCCCCTATATCATGCGGTCCAGATGTGAGCTCTGAGTTACAGACAACTCGCTTGCAGAGAAGACTGTCACATCTTGGATCTGTACATCCAACACAACAGCAGGTAATCACTCTTCTCACTGCAGCAGCCTTTGCAGCATCTTTGTTTTAAAAACATTTAGGTATTGCATTTTTGCATTCAGTGTTTGCAGTTTTATCAACTGTTTTTTCGTCTCCTGAGGTTTAAAATATCAAATGCAGAAAAGAACATTGATTCACTGAACAGATAGATCAATTTTAAATTGTTTTCTTCTCTTTTGTTTCAGACATGAACGCAAAATACGCCTTGGCGCTGATCCTCGCTCTGCAGGGTAAGGCAACGTACCATTGGAATCTGAACTGTGATATTTTATGGATTTCGTTCTTAACTAAAGCTTAATTGTTATGTTAGTATGTGAAATAATAGAAAGCTTCATACAAAACACAGAGAGCCATTTGAAGCAATCCACACTAAATGTAAATGCTTTTCATTTTTTGTCACTCCTTGTTGTAAAAAAGAACAAATTTAACACGTCTTCATTGCATTCACATTTGTTGCATTAATTTAATGGACACTGCTGCATGGCTGGCTCCTACTCTGATTTATCTGTGACTAGCATGCAAGATAAAGACTGATTTTTAAATGAAACACTGAATTCTGGTCAAAGAAATCTGAGATGTGATTCAATCAGCAAGAGTAAGAAACCAAGATATGGTTCTTTGATGATTCCTCCAAAGCAAGAGTTTACACGGTTAGCTTTTTCAAATTAATGTCTCTTGGTGCTCTTTTGACATTTTCTCATCTAGTTTCTAATTTTACAACACTGGCTCTATCCTAACAATCCCACCATTCTGATTTCATTCCAGTCTCCATCAGCCTGTGTGACATTCCCGCGCCGTCGCAGGAGCTTGTTGAAAAGTATGATAACTTGAAAGCTAATTTCTTCAAGAGGATTCTGAATGCTTACGGCAAGCTGCAGGCCGCTGCTGCTCCTTATGTGGAGAAAGCCGGAGAACATGAGCACGGACAGGCTGCTAAGGATTACATTGAGGACCTGCAGACTAAGCCTGAGTTCCAAGCCATCGTCAAGGTTGCCACGTGAGTGTTTGCTGTAATTGTCCCTCTGGTGAAGATCATTTATTATTGACCCTGAAACTGACAGAAAACTTTTCTGTGTGTCCATGTCAACTGCAAATTTGCTGTGAAATACCATTTTCTATTGAAAATAGAACCTACACATAAAACATAGGGATTCTTCAGGCACAAGCTGCGTGACGAGTCTTTTTATTTGGATGATTTATTGAGATAATCTGTCTTTACTGATTTGTGCAGTGGCCTGGGCCAGGAGGCAGTTCCTCTGGTGGACAAGATCCGTACTTCATTGCTGGGTCTGTACGAACAACACCTGCGTCCCCAAATTGGCAATCAATTGAGCAATGGCATTGATCACATCAAGGTCTACCTGGACAAATACCTGCCCGCTGAGTAAAGAAGACCGACCAGAGGAAGACATCTGTCAGCAGCCTGTAGTAGATGATAGATCATAGAAACAAACACCAGTTTAGGCTGAGAAGAGCAGTGCACACTGCTAAAACCATCCTGTTGCCGCTTTTCAAATCAATATCTTTGCCACAACATGCAAAGTTAAAAGCAGGGCAAACAACACTTATGCAGTTTGTGCATGTACAGTATTTTGTGTTTGATACACTAACCCAAGTCTCTGTGTGATTGTGTATGTATAAGTGTGAGTGTGTTCATTAAAAATGAACTGGAAACTATTTGAAATATGCTTCTTTATCAAGTGATTCAAGGTCCATCTCCACAGTTGGTATCATAAAGCTTCATTCTGTGGCATAAGTTGTCCCATGATATTACTTATTGAGCAGAACAAAAGTCTTCACTCTGTTATATCATCATAGCTATACATTTTAATTAGGGCTAAAAACATTATGGTGATGTTTGGTTCTTAAGATCAGCTGCTCCTTTGAAACAACTGTAGCTTAAAGCTTTACACTACTAAACACACACATCGATGATAAAACATTAAGTTGTCTCATATTTTCAACAAGTACAATTGTCACCTTTCTCTCAAGAGAACCTTTTATATCTCAGGTTCACGTTGGGCCCAGTAAGACAAGCATTAATCCCAGAACAGTGTGTGCCAACAACCTGTTTATTCATATGCTAAAATTATTTGCAGTGTTGGGTGTAACTGTAATCACATTACATTCGCCTGTTACACAGTAATGTAACACGTTACTGTTAAAAATTCATTAATTACATTACAGTTACTAATCAATCACGTTGTTACGTCCATCATGTAAGTTCTTCAGTTAACTGCATCATGGGTGGGAGGAGAGAGATCAACAAATGTGTTTGCAACAGCATCCAAATTTGTGCTGATTTCTTTTCTTTTCAGTCTGTCATCACCTAATTGTCTTAGGAAGGCCACACTTTGTTATTATTAGCCTATATTATTATCAGTTTAGCCACCTTATTCCTGAGGGCACTACTGTAGAAACGATTACGGGCGCAACTTCCAGTGAGATAGCAGAAGAAGCAGTAAGCTAGTTAGACCCATAGACGGTCTGTGGTTAGTCCCAGTGGCTACTCTTGGTAGCTAACTGCCAAGGTGAGACATAGCATGAAACTATTAAATCAGAATTAGCAGAAGAGAATGACACGTAGACTGACAGGTTCGCCACTCAACATCAGTACATGATGTCGCTGTCTTTCCCCGTCTGACTTCATTCTCAACCTACGTTAGAAAATAAACTCAGCAACATACCTTGAAATATGTATTTAGTCATCAGGGCTGAGAATGTGTTACTGATTTACTGTATTTCCTTGATATCATATAAAAAATGAATGCTGAGTTATTTCGTTGACTATTGCTTTATATTACGATTACTGAAGTCTGCTGTTAAATTCAGCTTCATGTTTTGCTCAGAACAATTTTTAACTAATCAGAAGTAAAAAAAAAAAAACATGTAAACTGCGTCGTTAAAGCAGATGAGAGGGGAATTAGCTGGGAAACATCACATTTATTCACTTTACACAGAGCTACAGTTAATACTGAATTATGTGTTAGTATCTTAATAAGTCATCAGAAATCAGAAATCATCTTTAGAAGGAGCAGATGTTTATCTGAAGCTAGCCATGTTAAAGTTAACAATATTTTAACAGAGCAAGGCGAGCTAATTGCTAGCATGCTCGGATGAAAAGGAAAAAAAAACAAATGCTTTGAGATGGCTGTCAGAGATGGCAGAGGTATGATCACATAATCCCGCTTGAGCTATAACAGGTGGTGTGTTCCACGTTTTATTTCCCAGTTGCTTTTCGAAAGAAGAATAGAGTACTGTAAACAAACTGTTACCATTGGAAATCGCCGGAAATTGTGCCCATAATTCACGCAAGGTATCATGGGGCTAGGAATAAGGTGGATTGATATCTTACTTTGGGTCAAATTTGGTCAAATTTGGATCACTGTAATAATTAAGTAAGTAGATGATGAATGATCTCCAAAAGGCATGAAGTTACAGGTGACGCATTTGATATTTTGAGTAAGATTACTTTTTAATTTCAAATGTTTCCGGTTTTAAAATATCAAAAAAAGGAAAAGAGCCTGAAGCAAAAGTTTGGGCACCTGTCAGTACTAAGTAACGCCCACTTTGGCAAAGATCATTGCTTCTCAACACTTTTTGTAGCCAGCTAAGAGTCTTTTAATTCTTGTTTAGAGGATTTTCACTCAGGCCTCTAGCTCTGTGAGATATCTTGAGCCATCTTGCATGCACTGCTCTTTTGATTCTATCCACAGATTTTTAATGATGTTAAGGTTGGGGGAACTGTGAAACCTTCACCTTGTGTCTCTTATGCTAGTCCATTGTGGATTTCAAGGTGTGTTTGGGATCATTGTCTTGTTGTAGAAGCCATCGTCTCTTCATCTTCAATTTAACTGCATCATTTTTGTCTTCTACCTATGAAATGTTTCCTGTACCACTGGCTGCAACACAAGCCCAAAGCATGATCAATCCACCTCGGTGCTTAACAGTTGGACAGGCACTCCTTTCATTAAATTCTGCATCCTTTTTGTCTCCAAACACACCTTCGCTTACTGTGCCCAAGAAGTAATATTTTGACTTAATCAGTCCACAGGACTTTTTTCCAAAAAGCATCAGGCTTGTTTAGATGTGTCCTTGCAAACTTCTGACGCTGAATTTTTCTGAAGACTCTTCCATGAGGGTCATATTTGTGCAGGTGTCACTGCACAGTAGAACAGTGCACCACCACTCCAGAGTCAGATAAATCCTCCTGCAGGTCTTTTGTAGTCAAATGAGGGTTTTGATTTGCTTTTCTAGCAATCCTACAAGCAGATCTCTCTGAAAGTTTTCTTGGTCTTCCACACTTCAACTTGACCTCCGCAGTTCCTGCTAACTGCCATTTCTTCATTACATTACAAACTGAGGAAACAGCTACCTTAAAAACATTTAACTATCTTCTTATAGTCTTCTCCTGCTTTGTGGGCATCAGAGATTTTAGTTTTCAGAGTGCTTTGCAGCTGTTTAGAGGAGCCCATGGCTGCTGATTGACAGTACAAGGTATCAGGAGTCAGAGTATTTATAAAACTCTGAAATTTCTCATCAGCTGGCCTTTCCTAACAATGATTGTGAACAAGCCATCGCCCTGACAAGCTCATTAAAGACTGAGACCCTGGTAAAAGTTGTCTGAGAGCGCAAATGTCTTGGGATGCCCAAACTTTTCACGATACTCCTTTCCTTTTTTTTCACTTTAAAATAGTAAAAAACAAAAATTAATACAGTAATCTTGCTTAAATGTTGAAAAGCATAATCCATCTTTACCTTCATGCCTTTTGGAAATTTGGAAATGCCTTTTGCTCTACTTAACAATTCACAGTAAACAAAATTTTGACTAGGGGTGCCCAAACTTTTGCATGCCACTGTATATGGTGCCAAAGGGACAACCTCTTTTATACACTGGTGCCATCTTGATCCTCCTGCTCCTTCTTTTTGCGCTGATATGTAGGCATATGTAAAGTTTGAAGGTACTGTGTGTCTAAGACTTAAGAGAATATAGTGGCATCTAGTGGTAAGGATTGCAGATTGCAACTAGCTGAAACTTTTTGATAGGATTCCTTCAGCGTTCTTTGTTCTGAGGGTTTTTACCAGGAGCTGAATAATCTGCAGAGGTCACTTCCTCTCCCAAACAAACAGACCCAGTGATTTAAACCAGTTAAAACACTGATTAAAGCAGCTTCATTTAAAAAACAGAGCCAGTGTTTGGTTTGTCAGATCTCTGCTACTGTTGAAATATTGCGATGCATCATTGCGATAAATGGCCCATTCCAAGGTAACGATAAAACAATTATTTTTCTCAGGTAATTACAAGCTAAACAAAACATACTTATCATATTATATGCCATTGCTAACAGAACACCAGGCAGGATACGGAGCAGGGAATGTAACCAGGAACACAGGGGTGAACACAGACAAACTGACATACGTAGAACAAAGGGAAACAGGTATATATACACAGAAAACTAATCACAAGAACGAGACACAGCTGGAGTAGGAAGACATGGGCAAATGGAGGAAAAAGGAGATTGGCCTACAACAACGATGGAGCAAACAAGACTAATACAGAGCAGGTGTGAAGGGAAGACTCTGGGAACAGGGAAGGACTAACGAGACAGGTGTGACAAATGACTTTCTACGATAAGTCAATAAGTAATGCGTGATATGTAAAATCCACACAGATTATTCCTTTAAAAGCATTTGGTTCAAGCTAAGGTGCCGAGGACGACTTTTCGGCAACTGACTGAAGCGATTCTTTTATTTAGTGTTAATAGATGTTCCCAATTGGACAAACCTGAGGTCACTTCAAATGAAGGCATGTTGAGTGAGAGCAGCAGGATGTGCTCATTCTTCTCGTATGCCTCATTTCAGACATTCTAGTAAATGTATTTTTTTTTTCAGATAAATATACAAATATCCCCACTGGGTAATTACAGAGTTGAAGACATGAGAACATAGAAACCACTGTCATTGCCTCTGTAAGCATCGACAGTTCAGTTATGCTGCTTAATGTCGTCTGTAGCAGAGGCGAGTCATCACAGCACTGTATCAGCTGGACTTAATCAAAACCGCAAGCTCTCTGACATTCCGAATCCCACTGCCACCCACAGCTGTCCTCAAACTGACCGGAGCTCTCAGGTCATGAACAGCAAGACATGTGAGGCTGGATCACATGCTTACTTAGAACTTAATCAACATGCAGCCATTACAGAGAAAATGACTCCTTAAACCCAAAACATGAGATCAAAACTGAGACACTGCCATTGCTTTTTCCAAGACACTTCTTGTGCCAAACTCTGATAATTATGAGATAAAAATGAAGCTCTTAAGAAATCAAAAACGAAATCAAAGCTCTTGTAAACTTTTGCAGAAGCCTGCTTTCTGTTAGTTTTGCTGTGATTTTGACGATGTGACAAACACAGCTAACAAAACGAACACGTGATTGTTGCTCACCAAATCATGCACAAGGGTTCAGCCACTGTAAACAAAAAAGCATGTGTACTTATTAATGAGAACCAAAATATTTACCTACCTCAAGGCCAAAAAGGACAAAACAAATGCAAACTGACTAAAAAAAACAAAATACATCACAAACAAGAGAAAATAAACAAAACCAAATGGTCTGCACTTTGTACTCCTGGTTTCATCTGAAATTACATCACATTAAAAAAAAATCTTGTCCTAAAACACTTGTTTGCCCATTTCTGATTGAGAACCCACTGATGAGGTTGTTTTCAGGTCTTTTAAACTGACAAAGGAAGAGGTTTTATTTTTATTAATTCCTTGTCATGTATGCTAAATAATCTATTCTATTTTTTAATAGCTTATCGTGAACAATTCTTACTTCTATATTCTTTTTTATAATGTTTTTATTTTACTGTCATTATATTAAATTCTATTTAAGTTTTGCTTGTTGTGAATCACTTTATTACCATGGTTTAAAGGGTGCTATACAAAAAAATGTATCATTATTATTGTTTTTATTCTTCTCTGAAAACATAAAAATAATGACAAATAAACTTCCATAAAACGAGCTGCAGGTGTCTTTTAACCGCGGCCCGATCAGTGTCATGTAGCTGGCCTAAATATTTCGTAATCTGAATTGGCCGGATGACGTGTTCAACACACTCTAGACTCGGGGCCATGTTAAGGACTTAGGACTGTTGTAATGTTACATGAACGCATCAGCAACGTTATGCAAGTAACAAGTGCCCCCTCATGGAGGTTGTGAACTGGGCGAGGTGTAAGACTGGGCTGCAGTAATGAACCGCTAACCTAATCAATGGAAAATAATTGATTGAAGTGTATTCAAAGTTAGCGTCTCACACACACACACACACACACACACACACACACACACACACACACACATGCACGCGCAGACACAGTGGGAAATACACCAACATGCTGCCTCCCCAGATTTATTTAGAAAATTTAATCAGTGGGTTTTGATTAGGTTTAAAGCACCTTTTGATTCTTTATCCACATCCTTGTGTTTATATAGATAACCATAATGTTTGTTTTATCAAGACAGTGTCACACATGCTCCCACAAACGCACAACAGGCAACAGTGTGGGTTTATCTATCCCAGAGTGCACTTTGGCTCTGGGAGCGACAAGTCAACACATTCAGGCTCCTATATAAACAGGCTGGGCCAGTGGTGCCTCTTACTCTGTTTTCTGGAGAGGAATAAAGTGAGTACTGACATTTTTACTTTAATTACTGAATGGGGTAGTGTGTGATAGTCTTAGAAATACATAGGTGTTAGACATGAGAACTTTTGAAGGAAAATTTATATTTTGAGACACAAGCAGCATTTTCAGTAGAACTGCGTGTTAGAAAGACTTTCATTTTCATGCTAAAAGAGTAAAAAAGTCTCTTCATTCACTGACACCATTAATATCTATCAGCTACAAGCGAGTGGAGAAATGTATGACAATGTCTCACCCTAGTGGATAAAGTGAGCTAAGCTTTAAATGTCTTTTTAAATGTCCTCACAGACACAAGCAACACCATGAATAAGCTACTGGTCATTACTGTGCTGGTTGCACTTCTCGCTCTCAGTAAGTGCATTCTGAAGCCATGAAGTTGAAGTCAGAATAATAAATATCCGCTGTTTCCCTGATGAATGTGGTACCTTTTGACCCCTCTGACCTGTTTTGTGCAGGTGCCGAAAGCTTCCGAATGCCAAGGCAGGCTGAGGAGGAGGAGGTGGGGACCCTGACCAAGGTCACAGACACCATCAAGTCCTACTATAACAGCGCCGTCAGCACTGCCACTGGATACCTGGACAGCATCAGGGGCCTGAAGATAGAGGAGAAGTTCACGTAAGGGATTTTAAATGCAGAGTTTGTTTGACTGATGCAGTATAAAAAAAAAAGTACGGATTCATGTGACTCCTCTTTTTCTGTGTGTTGCCCACAGTAATCTTTACACTGAGTCTGCCACAGCCCTGACCACCTACGCCGGCATTGTTAACGACCAGATTTACCACATCGTGTACGAGAAGTAAACAAACACTGATTTCCAATGACCTAGGCTACATTTTCTGACAGCGTGAGAACTCTGACGCTCCACACAAAACAGTGTGAACTTGGACGTATCTCATCTCACCCGAGCCTCCAAATCTACAAACAGCATTTTCACAAGTGATGGACCCTGTGCTCTTTGTGGTGCTGTCTTGGGCCGCTGCACCGATAGTAAATGATGATGATAACTACCTAGCGGGGACTGTGATCCTGTGAAAAAACAACTACCAGCTTGCGTAAAGGAACAGGACAGAGCAACTTGGGGGGCTCAAGCGAAAGAGCACACAGCACCTTATCATGAACAAATACATTTCTCCCTGGGCCCCTGAGTTGAGAAAGAGCAGCCATGAAAATAATGCAAAAACAAAGGATCTATCGCCACCTATTGGTAATTTCAGTCATCGCACCCCCTAAATATTTGTGTCATATCTTGAAATAAAATATTTATACATAAAATCTGGTGTCTGTGGTTGATAAATGAGAATTCAGTTTCCTGTTTGATATCATAAATTGTGCATATTTCCTCCTACGCTTACTTTTATCTCACTGATGCAAAGGATCACATGCTTGTGTCTGTGCAGATCTGCAATGAAGCGCCATGCTTTTATCAGAAGAGGCAGCGCATGAACAGAGGCTTCTGTTGCAATTAATAATAGATGAAAAGAAACAACATGTAAAATGTGAGCGCAGAGAATCCGACGGAGATAAATACACAACAGACTGTGAAGTTTGTTTAGTGGATTCTGACAAGCAGTGATGCAAGATTGTTGTGATTTTTAATTAGTGCATAAAGCTACATCATGTGGCCTCTTCTGAAGCTTCAACCAGCACAAACAAGAGACATACATCTGCAGAGAGCTTCATCTTATTTAGTTGTTACTAATGATGTAAACAGCACCAGATGGATGCAGGACAAACTACACATTTATGTAGTTTAAGCACTACGGTATTCTAGCACTACTGCTGCCATAGGTATAGAATTCAGTCCCCCTCAACACTTAACATGTTCATTTGTCTCCCCGGTGAAAACATAAAGTAGCAAAGCACTTTATTTTGACAAAATTAAAGACATTACCATATATCGGTGCAGAAAAGGAACAAACTGGTACATAAATATTCACCAGAATGCAGCAAATAAAGTGTTTGATTCTGTAAATTCTCTGGCAGAGGGGCAGAGAGTGCCACATGCAGATCCCTGTGTTTGCAGCCCTGTTGTACTCAGATCAGCATCGATTTGAGTCCAGCTGCATTCTGTATTTGATGTCCGAATGTTTGTCAGATGTTTTCTCTCAACTGCTGACTGTGACCCAATTCAGCTTTGACACTAATATGATTTAATTCGTGGGCATCTGCAGCTGCTGCAACAAAGAATACAAATACTCAACATCATAAAGCAAGAGAAAAGCCCACATCGACAATTCCCTTAATCAATATCATATAGATAAAATCAAGAAACCACAGTTTAGTTTGTCTTATGATGACGCGTCTTTCTCATGTTTTCTTATAGATTAGAAAAACTGTGTTTACTCGTGTGTTAATGACAGTCCATGTTAAAAAGGTTGAACGTTAGTCATCACTCTCTGGGGATGTTTCTCCTGGGTCCCTGTCTTAAAACTGGGTTAGGCAGAAATAGCTCCCCTCTCTGTCCTAAGACCCTCCCACCAGACGACCATGGACATATGCATGTGCTTCATACAGTGACCCAGTGTTTCCCATACATTGATTAATCCTATTTTATTGTACAGTTGCACAAAGCTCATTTGCTCAGTTCTCTGTTCATCAGATCACAGATGATACAAGACTTAGCAAGCTAATATTACATAGACTGTAATGGACATAGCTACTGTGACATCACTCATTGGGTTTTTGGAGCCAGACGTGACCTTATTTGCATGAGAGGATGGACCTGTGAGTGAGGGGTGGATCTGAGTGATAGACTGTGGTGGCACCTCACAGACAGCCTGTCACTCAAAGTGACCGGCCTTAATTATGCTTACATTTTAGCCTTAATAATATTTAAGCAGGCGAGTTATACAAAAATTCACCCCCTGTACAGTTGTCATGGAGGAGGAAATTAGATATAGAGATCAAAACAGCCTGTCGAAATGTAAACTGTTGAGTTGTATTAAAATGACCCCTTCCCTTGTTTTGCCATTTGTGCTGGCCAAATTCAAGCCACTACAGCCGATGTGACCTGAAGGTCTGAGGCTCCTGAGCTGCTGCCAGCTCTCCTCCAGGGGAAGCAGTTCACAGTGGTGGGGAGCAAGGAGAAGGGATGGAGGGAGGCTAATCAAGTGGAAACCTCCATCGCTGAAAAATGAAGCTAACGCAGAAGAGCCAAAAACTGTAGTAGACTAAATGGCGACATGAGACTGGCTCCAGAAGCGAGTCACTCCCCATAGACCCTCATGTTAAAATACCCAACTTGTTTACAGTCTGGTACAAGAAACTATTTTGATCTCTGTAGCTAATTTCCTCCTTTATGACAAATGAACAGGGGGCAAATTTTTATGTAACTTGCAACCCGGTCTCATTCCAAAGTTGTCAAAATGCGACGCTTGGGCAGTGACTTGTGGCGTCAGACACTGCCAAGAAAAGCATCAGCATGATGCATGGCTGGTTGACTGGGAAAATGTGGCGGGACAAGAACGAAAATTAAGGTGGCGAAAGTCCGAGTAGGGCAGGTGGGAGGAGTGATGGGTGGGTCCAGCAAAAACCAACCGTCACCCAGGAGAGCGGTCTTCGCGTCCTGTGAGATTCTAAAGCAAAACCCTGTTCTTCTTTCCTAAACCTAACCATGCGCTTTTGTTGCCTAAACCCAACCACGTGGGTTACTTGTTGGAGGAAAAAAAAATCGATTGGTGGTGTTGTACCGATGTAGTGAGTTTATTTTGAAAGAGACTGTATGTAAACCTTAAATTTCCTGTGAAAACGGAGGTGTGTTTTGAAAGAAGACAATGCATGTAACAGGCAGAACTTGCCATGGTGTCCCAGGATGTCAACAACTAACACACTCAGGGTATCTTTCATGTCATATCTTGACGTGGAAGGTCCTTGACCAAACGTCGATATGTGACGAGGTCGGAGTGAGAATATGTTATGTAAGTCAGTAAGTCAGTCTGTAAGTCAGATCCACCCCTCGCTCATCCATAGCTCCGACGTCTTGTCCAAATACGGTCACTTCTGGCTCCAAAAAACAAAGATAACAAACCTGAGGCTTCAACACGGGAGTCCACAAATCAGTGGGGTCCTAGTGGATACATTCATTATTTTATTCAGTTTATGTGGATTTTTAAAAAAGGAAAAAAAAAACAAAAAAACTGACTGTGCTCTGTATAAAACAATGATTCCTGAAGTGTCCACTAAACATACAATCATATAAAGATCAGCAAACCCTGTCACAAACACTGAGCTCATGAAATGTTAACTTGCTTTGTGTGAATATTATTAATAATAAATTATTTTAAAAGTCATTATTTATCAACTGACAAGCATGATTTCCAATCCACTCATTAGCCACTCAGACTGAAAGAGACAACGATTAGCAAATATCATGGTTTCCCAGAAGCACAGTCAGAGCTGTGCAATCTGTGATATTTTTAAGACAAGCCTTTTAAAATTGCCTCATGGTAAAATATTAACTTTATAAACAGCAGTGGGCATAATATCTCCACTCCTATCTCCTTTATTATTACTTGTTGTCGTGCTACCAAAGCTTTGCTCATTTATCTGTGACACCATTATTCATTTCAGAGTGCACTAAGCGCAGACTAGCCATAAAAAATGGCTTTAATAAATCCTGCTAAGCCACAAGAATCTGTGCACAGCAGATTCTCGCTGTGAAAAAGACATAAACTTTGCCAAAACACAAAAACTCTAACTGGAATCTATTATGTCTGAACAATATCTTTCACCATAAATGAGGGTCTTCCTTGTTCCTGATAAACAAGGTGTGTCTGTCCAACTGAACATATTGTTAACGGAGGTGTTGAAAAATATCTCTGATAAGGTTATTGCAAAGGTTTGACTGGAAATGATGCTGGATAGTAATAAAGCAGTTTGTTCCTCCCACCCTCCTAGCAAAACCTTGCAGGTATAAAAAAGCAAGACTTGTCAAACATAGCACATTATCAGAGCTACAGAAGAAAAACAACAGTTTCAGCATGAATCTTTTCCTTCTGCTGGTTGCTTTGGGGCTCACAGGTAGCTATATATCATATCATGTCTGAAATAGAATAAATTAATATTAGTGTAGACATTTAGTTTCTCTTTGGTCTGGTTGGTGTGTTACAGGAGCGTCTCCCCTCGTGGACCACAAGGTGTGTCAGCCTCACTCCAGGCCCTGGCAGGTCTATCTGCACGGTGGAGGAGTGCACTGCAGTGGAGCTCTCATCGATGAATGGTGGATAGTAACCTCCTTTGAATGTGCGCCCAAGTAGGTACAAGTGACCAGCAGTGGAATGCTACTAAATATATTTACTCAAGCACTGTGCACATTTGAGGTACTTGCACTTTAGGGGGCTGGCACAGTGGTGTAGTGGTTAGCATTGTCACCTCACAGCAAGAGTGTTGCAACTGTAATGCGGCCTTTAAAACCAGGAAACAATATGATATTACAATATCCAAATACGACATTATAGTGGTTAGCACTGTCGCCTCACAGCAAGAGGTTTCCTGGTTCGAGCCTGGGTGCGGGAGCCCTTTTGTGCGGAGTTTGCATGTTCTCCCCATGTCAGCGTGGGTTTTCTCCAGGTACTCCAGCTTCCTCCCACAGTCCAAAGACATGCAGGTTAACTGGTGACTCTAAATTGCCTGTAGGCGTGAATGTGAGCGTGACTGGTTGTCTGTCTCTATGTGTCAGCCCTGCGATAGTCTGGTGACCTGTCCAGGATGTACCCCGTCTCTCGCCCAATGCCAGCTGGGATAGGCTCCAGCCCCCCGACTCCAGCTGCTGCAAGAGGCAGCAAAACATCCTTTCATATTATAGTTACAGTCTATTAATTTATGTAAAATTAAGCAGTGGTTACATGAGCCTCAAAGCCAGCCACAACTCAGCCCTGAGCGGAGTGAACGTCCGCTACCGACCAATCAACAGACTGCAGTGTTCACAGCTCCACCTTTTAGTACCAGATCTGTGTGCTAGGTACCCCAACAGAGGGGGGACCAAACATGGAGACGGTACAGAACGGTTCCATTGGTACCATCCACAACTTTTCACAGTGGAAACGGAAAAAAAGCAAACCAAACTGAACTGCATCGTACCGCACTGCTCGGTGGAAACAGGGCTATGGTGTTCGGGTCACAGTCTTTCTCATTTTACAGGTAAACAGTACACTAAAATATGTTTCTGAAAACATCTGAGGTGAGAAATAGGCAATGCAGCAACAGAATCTTGATTCATATTTGATAAGCGCTGCCTAGTTTGACAGTTTGACTGTAATTCACGAGCAGTGATTGACTCGATTAGCTGCTGCGTTAGAGACTCCTCGGCTCTGATTGGCTGTTTTTGATGCGCTGGTGGTTTTGGTGACATATATGAATATGAGAAATTTATGTTCCTGTAAGTAACTGTAGCTTTAAAGTCAGATTGTTTTGTGTCTTGCTCCAGTGTGGTGAAACACTTTTATTTTTGTCACTGAGTCAAGGGTCAAAACAAACGTGTACAGTAAGCCATTGTTTTGGCTAAGCAGCAGAATTTTCCTACAATTCTTAATGTGTATCCAAAAACAAAATATCAGCAGTAAAATCACATTTGAGCTTGTTAAGGTGCTTGATATAATCTGCTTTGTTATAATTCAACCATGTTTTATTAACAGCTAGTTTTCTTCTCTTTTTCTAACTGAACTGCTGCTACTTTTGCAGCATGACCTTCAGTCTCCAGCCTCTCTGCTGTTTGGCACAATTTTTCCTGAGGAAATAAAAGGCAGACAGATTTGTATTTTATGTTTCCCTCACAAAAGGGATTCATGAATAGGTCAGACATAATTGTCATTGGGTTTTGTCATTGTGTAGCAGTGCACATGCTGTTCTCATAATCTAATCTTAAAAAAATACGTCCAGAGACAGTATAATCTGTCCTGACAGGGCAGGCATGTCTTGTGTAGTCAGTGTTTGATAGACTGGATATTGTTGGCTGATGACTGCAAATTTCACTCCCATTCCTCTTTAATTAAACCACATTCATTAACCTGCTGCTTGTGTCTGATTAAGGCTTACTGTTTTTTAGTCATGGGCCTGTTTCCACCTGAGGCCTGAAAGTACCTGCCTCAGCTTATTAATGAGAGCCTCTCTTCCTTTGTCCCTGCAGACCCTACGTCACCGTTGCATCTCTTGGGGAACATGACGTGACTGTGCATGAGGGCACCGAGCAGCGCATTTATGTTGCTGACGCAATCGTTCACAGTCCCTACCGCTCACCCTTCCACAGCCTCACGCTGGTCCGTCTGGCCACACCCGCCGTCTTCAACAAGTACATCCAGCCCATCCCTCTGCCCAGCCGCTGCCCACTGCCTGGGGAGGCTTGCCATGTCAGTGGCTGGGGATCCACCATCCCCAATCAATGTAAGTGGATTTAAAGAAGCTGCTGTGGCTTTTACACCTCATTAACTTGTCACCACATTAGAATTTAGTATAATTGCAGCAAAGCCAGTGTTCACTAATCCAGTCTGTCAGTATTCTCTGTCCTACAAGCCTTAAACTCCAGCTCTCTTATGAATATCTGATCCGACTAAAGGCCTCCTGTAGAGCTTTTATTGTAATGGTTGTTTTACATTCAGCGTTTCTCATCAAAATGCCCTGTGTGTATCCGTGAGGCCTGAAGAAAAAAAAACACGCTGAATGCATTTGTAAAACCTTTTTTGAAATGTTGTGAAACCTGCTTTGAATTTCAGAGATGTCTTCCACTACAATGGAGATGAAAATTTCAACAGACCTCACTGTGGACAGTTTCATACAGCCTGTCACTGCAGTGGAGCGTAGTCCCTTGAAATTGTAGCCAGTTGATGCTGTGGATTATGTATTCAGCTGTAGCTCATGTATTTGGGCACTGATTCTGAAAAGAAGTGCTGAATTTAAAATGTTTTTGTACAAATGCTGTGAGCAACACATGAAATTAATCTACAAGCCCACAACCGTGGGGAAGAAAAACTGCCCCAAAAAATGCCGTCTGTGTTGGTGACAAAACCTTTTGATTAACTGAATTTTTGAAATTATTATTAAAAGGAATCCTGTCCATGATGCTTTATCTAACTACAATAAGTTATGGGACAATGAAATGTACTTTCTTCCATGATACCTCTACGCTGCAAACACTGTCAGACTTTGAATTTGAGCAGCAGAGCTGACAAACCTGACGTAACAGAAAAATTGTTTTGACTTTCCCAAGTAAAGGGATCAGACTTACAGTAAAATAAGGAATAAAATATAATAATTATAAAGTATTTCTTTTAAAGGAGCAGTGTGTGGGATTTAGTGACATCTAGTGGTGAGGATTGCAGATTGCAACCAGATGAAATTTCTCCAGTGTGCCAACTGTGAAATGGGGGTTAGGATTCCTACAGTGTTTATTATTCAGGAGCAGAGGTGTCTTCCTCTCCAAGTCAAATGGATCAGGTAATTTAAAGCGGTAAAAACACTGTATATAGCACTTTTACATTACAAATGTGTGTTTTTCTGATGCTGTTCGGCATGTCGCCGATGCACCTGCTAACATGTGCTCATCTTTTTCCTCTTACAACTTAAAATCCAAGTGTTTAGAGGGCTTTCACTGGAAGTCTAATTATCCGCAGTAATCTCTTCCTCTCCAAGACAAATGGATCAGATGATTTAAACCACAAAAAATTCTGAATGAAGCAGTTTCAGGTTAAAAATCTGTATTTTTCCAATGTTGTTTGGCTGGTTGCACAGGGGCTGTTAATTAATTAATTAGTAATTAAGAATGGCCCTTTCTAGAGCCAGTGTTTGGTTTGTCCGTTCTGGGCTATTGAAGAAACATTGTGTTGCAACATGGCAGACATGGTGGATTTTCAGGTGTATTATATTATATCCTCCTGAGACACTTTGAGGGAATAAAATTTTGGGTTTACTTGACCTAGTACGTCATTCTTCTTAACGTAGACCTGTTGTCCTCGTTAGTGGACACTTTTTATGCTATCTAGCGGTAGTAAGAGCTCAATACACTAACCCATGTAAAAACAAGATGGCAGCCATCTCTGCCAAGTCAGTCTGCAGCTGATCTTGACACAAAAGTGAACAAGGTCCGAAACCTGATCACATTTTATGGTTGAAACTTGTTTATTTATAATTAATAATGTTTGTAGTTTGATATGGCAACAAATTTGACCAATTTTAGCAACAGTAACAAGCTAAGACGCTCTCAATAAGGAAGTACTCGACTTTAGTATCATCTCGTTTCAGGACATTGGGACTTAATTATCATTGACTATGTTTAGTTTTTTATACTTACTGGGTCCTGCTGCACGGAATAGCTAGGAGAAATTAAAAATGTAAAGAAACAAAATGTAATATCAAACAAAAGTACAGGTCTCAGGAGGATATTCCAGTTCTCCTGATATTCCCCCCTATCCTACACACTGGACCGTTAAAATCCCACACACCTTAGTGGCTCTTTATTCCACAGAAACACTTTCCGGTTTGACTGAAGTACATCAGTGCAGCGTTATAGATGTGTGCCAGCTTGCCTTGCATGTTTAAATACTTGCTCTTTAAAACTTATGCACATGGCGTGACACCAGCGAACAGGTAGCACCACTCACTTAAGCAGGAAACATTTAGCAGCAATTTAGGCCTCATAAAGAGAGAAAAAAATGCAAAATGCACTACTTTTACATTTTCACCGTGACTCAGGAAAATTCTGATCAGCAGGTGGGCATGTACTCGCTAAAAAGCTCATCAATATTCTGGTCATTGCGACGCTAACAAGGCATGAACATTCTGTTTTAATAACGGCTAAAAATGGCTTTCTTTAATCAGAGAGCTTTCTAATTGCCTGTCAAAATGCCCAGTCAGTGATCAGGACTAATTAAAAGAGGTAGACCTTGAAAATAGTATTTACTCAAGGTTTAGACCTTAATGCTCCAGTGCAAGAAGTGGTAATGCATAAAAATAGGAAATAATCCACAGACCTGGAGAGGGGAAGGAAGGAAGCTTTTGTTGAAGAAAGAGTGACAGATTGATGAGTGATGTACAGAATAAATCACACTGAATACTTTGCACTTATGTCACAGATTCAGATACCTATGATTTTAGTCTTTGTATGAGTCAGAGTAATAACCCACCTTCTTGCTTTTGGAAACAGATGAGCCTCATCAGCACCTGAAGTGTATAACTGTGCCTGTTGTGGATGACCAGACTTGCATGAACACGTTCCCCGAGTTCTTGTACTGGAGCCTGGGCATGGTCTGTGCTGGACGAGCAAACACAGATAACTGCATGGTGAGCATGGTCACAACCCAAAGAAACTGTGGGTCACACATCTGTATTCCTCTGCCTCCCACTGGATCCCAGCCTTTTATTATTTCACTTTGACCAGCTAACCAACGTGCATACTGCACATTTCCCAAAAAACAACCCAAACAGAGTCTCTTATTCTTTCCCCTCTCTCTCCAGCGTGATAGAGGCAGTGTGATGGTGTGCAATGGCCAGCTGCAGGGTGTGCAGTGGTTTGGTCACGGCTGCAGTAACCCAGCCGACCCCACCGTCTACACCAAGATGTGTATGTACAATGAGTGGATCAACAATGTGAGGGACCGCTACGTGCCGGAGACTCTGCCAACCACTCCAGAGACGAGGACATGAGGCAGCAGAGAGACATTTATTCACAGATTTGATGTAAACACTATAAAACACTGTTATAAACATTACTCCTCATTTTGCGGGCAGAGGTCAGTGTTATGAAAACTATGTTTAAACTGGAAGGTTGGGTTTATTGCATTTAATGAATGTGGTACTCTAGTGAAGATAAACTGACATAAATATACAAAAGTATCTATGAACATTATGCAGCAGTCTCAAATGCAAATCCTATGCTCGGCTACAAAAAATCAAGCCAAAAAATTCTGTATGCAAACTCAAAACTGTAGATATAAACAACAACAAAAAATAAAATGTCATGTGTTCCGAAAGCTTAATGTTTTATTCATGATTTTTAGTGCACCCTTTACTCTGTGATTCCTCCTTTTTCCTCATTTGCTGCAGCAAAAAAAGTTTCCACAGCTGGCTAATAGCTGCTGCAAATTAGCTGTGATTTTTTCATATAATTTCACACATGCTGCTGCATGTGACACTGACGGTGAATTAGACATGACAACAGAAAGTTGTTTTGTTCCAACTGTTGAACACTAAAACCATTAAATCTTGTGACTAATGGCTACTGGATTAAAGACTAGCTTTTTTTTTTAAATTTGTGAGACTAGTTAATGTTGTTTTGAAGAACTACAAATGAGGACAATGTCCAAACTGGTACTTAAAGCTGCTCTAATCTGTATTTTTAGATAAATAATAGATCAAATGACCAGTGGTGTCCCAAAGGGGGGCCAGGGGGGCCATGGACCCCCTGATAAAATTGTTGCCCCTCCCTTGGCAAAAATGATCGAAGGCCAACAATACTTTTTTTTAAGAGGATGTGGTGCACTCAGTTTTTAAGCTAAGCAAATGCAGTGGTATCTTGTGACACTTGACAACCTAAGGCATTCATTGGCAACAACCATGTTGGCATAACTTGTTGGTAGAGAGGTTAAATAACACCCCAAATTTAGGCTAAATTTTGGCAAGGAAACAACTGGCATTGCCATTATCAAAAGGGTCCCTTTCAACTGAGACCACAAGATATCGGTATGAAAATAGGTTCTATTGGTACCCACAAGTTTCCCCCTAAACCTAAGAAGGCTTGTTCCCAGTAAATGTTTTATTCCATACAATAAATGTACTCCTTCAAATTAAAGCTGTATATTTGTCTTTCTAAGGAAAAGGACAACCAGCCCATTTGAAGTACAGTGAATTAACAGTAAACTGTTCGCAGAGGGAAGTTTATGTTTATGCTTGCGTAAATAATGAATGCACATAAATATTGCTTGCCATTATTAGAAAATTACAATTTTAAATCGTATTGCACTCTGTTATGTTCACAATACGCAGATGCCTTTGAAACACGCAAGTTAAACATGACAAAAGATTAGAAATATAACACATTTAGCTAAATTATTTGGCAATTAGCAGATTGAAGCTTCAGACTAAGTTCCTTAGAAATGTGAATGAGTTATTTAAATCAGCTTATTACCTGTGTATTCTACATTTGTGGCATCCAGTTCCTTCTTAAATCAATCAGGAGAGAAAACTCCATAAATGTATCTTCTGTTTGAGTGGCGAGACCGTGAGCCCTGCATTACTGACCAAACACTGAGCTATCAGTGATGGCTGTCAGAATGTATAGTGATTTAATAAGACGTACATCACCGCACTGTGTGAGTTTGCTATCAACTGCTCCAGTGCATGTCGATGTCTGAGTCAGATTTTAATTCCTGACAAAGAGGTCTCTCTGATGATGCAACCGATGCACTCATCTGCAGCTGTGACTGGGAGAAACCTCCTCCTGTAGCTGTTGAGGGTTTTTCTGTGTGTACGTTTGCATTTTTTTTGCATCGAATTTCATATCAAACCATTTTTGTTTAACTTCTTTTCTGTTTTTTACAACATGGACAAGTTAACGGCATGTGTTACCTCCTTCCAAGCCTTTGATTTACCTGTCCCTGTCACACCACAAATAATAAAATAAAAAAAATGTATAAAATAATAAATATAAATAGAATAAATATAAATATTTATAATATAATACGACATAGAGCCTATCCCGTAATGCTGTCGCCTGATGTGCTACAAATATAACTACACATAGTGGCGATGCAGACCTCCGAGGCTTTTATTTACTGTAATTTCACAGATAAGAAACAATAAATTGTGTAAATAATAAGCCTTCACAAAATAGCATTTTAAGTCTTGTGTGTGATTTATCCTGGCTTCATATGAGCAGACGAAATTTCTGCTTGTCGCTAGGCTAATTTATACAATGTAAAATGCCATAGGCTTGTGCTAATAATGTTAGCATGTTATATTTGTGTGGAAAACGTGTTTCGTATAAGACAGTTCTTTTGTTGGTGAACCTTGTGAGCTGTAATGGAGCTGAATTTTATAAAGTCACCCTTGTTAAATGTTGCTGTTGTCCCTGGCTTCAGGTAAGAGGAGGATATCTCGGCTAGCCGCTAGGCTAACTTATACAATGTAAAACGCCATAGGCTTGTGCTAGTAACATTAGCATGTTGTATTTGTGAGGAAAATGCGTCCAAGTGCTTTGTCTGTGAATGCTGCGAGTTACAGTGTAGCCAGTTTGTGTACTCGTGTTTGAAACTGTTGTTATTAAGCCATGTTTAATGTGTGTTTTAGGTGTGTTTTGAATAAACTAACCTTTGCAGCACAGAAACCCCGCTGCCAATTAGTGTTTTGAGGTGTAACTGCAGAGTGACACAGACACACCACGCTCACAACAGCGTAGGCAATGTGCGTAGGCTATGGCATAGGGTCTGCCGCACAAGTATAAATACTGCTTTACTCTCCCATTACAGTTGTATTCAGCCGCAGCAGCAGGCAGCTGGTTTCAGCAAAAAGCTCCACTGCAAATTTCCCGCCCAGCGCCAAACATCATACGGACAAAGTTACTGACTAACTGGTGAACATAGTAAAGCATTTAGCAGCCTAAGAGCCAGATGTGTCCCTCAGCGCTAACAAGGGGCTTGGATATCAAACCTAAATTTGTAAGGTGGCTAGAAACATGAAATGTATTAGTTTGCTATAGAGTGTATGATTACATCTTGTTCTGCTGTCCTCATAGATAATAATGTCAGTATCAGCAAACTGACCTTTAAGTTATGCAAGTGTGTAATTGGCATTTTTGCAAATAATAGAAATGTTATTTTAGAATTAAATGTGTTATTTCTGTTTATTATAGTTTCTTGATTAATTTTCCAACAGTGGAATCAAATTAAGTCAAATAAAACGAGCCTGATAACGAGGTGTTTCTGGGAGTTTTGCATGGATGCAAATGATCCTACATGTCAAAGGCTGAGTAGCATTAATGTCAATCACCACTAGATGGGAGTAAAGCCCAACGATAAGGAAACACATTGTGCCAAAGCGTCAAAGAGAGAGAGACAGAGAGAGATTTTGCTCCTGACAGTGTGGACAGGTGACATGAATCTTACATACTTTGCGAGGTTTTGTATGAACTCTGATCTGAGCTCTGCCATGACACCAATATGATCGCACAAGTATGCCACAGCAGTAAACATCTAACGCAGCTTAACTGGGACACAGTGAGTACAAAGGAGCTGGAGAACACATGGGGGAGTTAGAGACACTGCATACATACACTAAAACAAATACACACATGTGCGCACACACACACACACTCACACTTACATACAAAGTGACTGACAGCTGTGTCCATAATCACCCAGGCAGCTGAACATAGGGGCCACTCTGCCATCTGTTCCCAGCATTTCTCACCCCCTCTGCTCCCACCTCTGCGGGAGACAGAGGGCACACTAAGGGGCTGACTTTAGTAGCTGGGATGTCACTTCAGAGAGCAGTGTGATATTAATTGGTGTGGGCTTTGAGAGCTGCTGCTTGTTTTTATGTCAATTTGAGTAGCCTGTGTTTATAATTCTGAGGGATTTGACTGAAATCAGTTTAATGTAATAGCTACTGTGTGAGTAATTGCTATCTTTTGTAACAGATACAATAGATACTCTATTCATTCCCTCAGGCAGGATACCCAAGACAACAAGGCTGAAATCCTGTGGGATTTCCCCCAAATGCCTCCTTGGTCTCATTGTGTACTGATTCCCAAATGATCTGCAGTTTGTTATGGCTTGTATATGTGGTCTACTTCCCTCCAAAGAAGGCGTGGTTCCTGGTTTACCAGGCTGCATCTCCATAATAATTTCCACCTGAACTCTCTGGTAATTGAAATGGGTTATCTTCTTTGCTTCTGCAAACATCACAGCCCATTTCCTTCCTGTAATTTCTAGCTGGAATTCAACCTTTCATTTCCTGTGTAAATATAGTGAGTCAAAGCCATTCAGTAAGGTTAAACAGTGATATACAGTAGAGTCGAGGGGGAGATGCCTGAGATATAACAGACAGCAGTACTAGAAGAGACTGCTTCAGCTCTGTGAGGCCGTACTTAGGCACCGTCGGGCTTTGTGCTGAATACTAATGTCAGCATGTTCACAATGACAACACTAACATGCTGATGTTTAGCAGGTATAATAGCAACCACCATCAACCACCAGGAATGCCAGTTGATGGGAGTATCATTAGTATTTGAGCATAAAGCAAAGTATTGGAAAAATAAAAATGTTAGCCACATGATGGCACAAGAAGAAAAGGTAGAGCAGTGTGTAGAATTAAATGGTATCTAGAGGTGAGGATTGCAGATTGCAACTGGCTGAGACTTCTTCCAAGGCCAAGCATGAACTCCCGCAAGGATTCTTTCAGTGTTTATTGTTCTGGAGGTTTCTATCAGGAGCCAAATTTTCAACAGAGGTCTTTTCCTCTCCAGAACAAATTGACCTGTGATTTAAAGAGGTAAAAACACTGAATAAAGCAGTTTCAGAGAGTGATCATCATTGATGAAAACTCTGACGAAATATTTTTGTCAATGACCTTTTTTTCCATGACAAAAACGTGACAGTGATGAGCTAAAATAGATCTTGATAATAAAAACTCGTGTCGTGGACTTTCGGACATTGAAAGCCGAGAATGGCTGTGCCTGTAATTACCTTCAAATACCGCATGAGACAGGCTGGTAAACTCCAGTAAATAGTCTGTGCCAGGATGTTTCGCTAGCAAGCAAAAACACACACCAGAGCAGCGTCAGCCGCTGGTGCAAGTCGTGAGCTGTAATTCAACAGTAAATAATCAGCCGTGTGTGTCTGACTGTGGATGGTGAAGCTGCTGAATGGAGTTCGTAAGTTGCAGCGGTGGCTGTTAGCAGCTCCGCCTGTTAGCCGCTGAATGGCAGCAGAGCAAGCAGCCACTGGACTTCACAGCTGATCTCTGCAGGACTCCACTCAGTCGGGACTGTCTCAGGAAGACTTATGGGTTGATGCTGTTTGATAGGCGGGTAGGAGGCTCAGTTATCTGTGAGAGAAGCTGTGCTGTAAGTTAATAGTCTGAACTCTGCAGAGGTTTCTCTGACAGAGATGAAAGTTTAAACCTGTAGACTATCATGCTGCAGATAAAGAAAGAATTCTGAGTTTAATTAGATTATTTTTCAGCTTTCTTAACGGTGAAATTGATAAGTTAAGAGTTTACAGTGAACCTGGGTACAAATCCTAGCCGTCTCAGATTGGTTATTTGTGGTGTCAAAATTTTTGAGACCATAAACAGAGAAATGCTGAGCTTTTTTAAACGATGATCAGTAAGTGTGTGCTTGTAAATCACCTCTTAAACCTGACAAAACTGCTGGAGAAATGAAAGTGTGTAAGAGTTCAGAAATTACTTTTAAAGATAAAAAACATATAGAAAAAATATTGACCAAAAGTAATGACTAAGTTACAAACAACACTGCCACAGGTTACAAATGAGTGTTTCTCCAATGGTGTTCTGCTCACCGCAAACAGGCCGCTAGCCCAGCACCTGCTAATGTGTGCTCGCCTTTTTTCTCTGATAAGATCCAGATGAGTAGGTAGTTTTTAACAGGACCCAAATTGTCCATGGAGGTCTCCTTCTCTTCGAAACAAATGGACTGGACCCAATGATTTAAACCTGTAAAACACTGAATATACTAATGCTTTTCAGCTTGTCGCGGAGGGGCTGCTAATTACAGTGTCCAGCGCACAAGTGCCAATGACCCTGTCTATAGCCAGTGTTTGGTTTGTCTGTTCTGGACTTCTTTCAAAACATGGCGGTGCAACATAGCACTCTCTATGGATGAAGACCCATTTCTTATGTAGATATAAATGGCTCATTCTAACGTAACAAAAACACAACTATTCTTATTTTCAGGCGATTACACGGAAGAGAAAACATACTTATATATAATATTCAATTTCTGCCAATTTATCCCCCTAAATCCTACACACTGGACCTTAAAGGCATCACCAAAGTCATTACAATTCACCCTGAGAGGAACATGATTATTTGCACCAAATTTGGCAGCAATCCATCTCATTGTTGTTGAGATGTTTCTGTCTGGAACAAAATCAACCAACTGACAGACCCACAGAGTGACAACGCCATCCCTTGAGCCATGCCCCTAGCATGACTAAAAAACTACATTTTATGCCATAAATGCTGTAAAAAGACGAATAGACTAAGTTCCACATATTTCTGACTTCAGGAAGAATTGCAATCTAATGGTCTAAAAGGAAGTCTCAGTCTTCTTGGGGCTTGCGAAAAAAGAAAATCTTACTTTATAACAACAACTGTGTTAACAAGCTGCACAGTTGTGCTGTTTCTCTAGAAAGACGGCTACATTTAAAATTACACATTGTTTCTTGGCCTGCAGAGGTCAGATGCATCTTCCACAGCTCCCACTCAGAATTTAATGGACGAACATAATCACGAGTTGTAAAGATAAGATGACCTTTGTGTGGTCAGAGGGATTTTTATGCCCTGGAATAAATTCTAGACACAAGTCAGACTCCCACTGAGCTGCTCCTCTTGTCTGCATTTCTGTTTCTACCCTGCAGACAAACTTGCGCACATACAAATTGTGGATGGACTGTGAAAGCCTCTCTCAGCCCACTTAGCAATAATATGCTTACATTTATTAATGGTTAACCACTGCTTCTTTCTTTCCTTCTTACCACACTCCCTCTAACTTTCTGTAAATTATTTCCCAATTTCTAAGTGTCCTCCCTTCAACCTTCTCTCTCTACCGGCTTTCATAACTCAGGCATGCATGCACGGCCCACACTGAAAACAAATATCATCCTCAATTGCCCAAACACCGTGGCTTAAACTGATTAATGAGGGAATTAAAATGAACGATGATCCATAGGGGGAGATCTTTTTCCTGGGCTGTGACAGTGCTTATCAGTGGATGGTACAATGTCTGTGGAGTAAACGCCGAGGCATCTCCCTCCCTTCCTCCATTTCCCTCCATCGCTCTGTTTCCCTGGCAAACTGTCGCCATCACTCAACGCCGGCTTACATTCCCAGCATTCCCCTGTGGCACCTGGCTCATGAGAGAGGAAAAGTGACGAATTCAAACGCACCTTCACAAACAGAAAGTGCACACCGCATACACACACACTCATCCCTCCATCACACACTTTCTCCTCCAACAACTGACAGGTCTTTTCACAAAGATGTAAATGAATATGGGAAGCTGACTTACATTAGCTCAGGTCTGTACACGTGTGTGTGTGTGTGTGGTTATATACTGTATGTGTTTCTATTCACTAGGCTAATGGCTCATTGAGAAGAGCACAGGCCAAGTCAATCATGCCGGATCTCTCCCCGTCGTCCCATTGAGACCTGTGGCTCATCAGGGGAGATAATTAGACTGAAGAGCTTTAATGATACTAGCCTAATAGCTACAAGAGCACGCTGTGAGGCTGCAGTGTGTACATGTGTGTATGAGTGCATGTATATGTGGGACGTGTGTTTGTAAAGGTGTGGGATGTGTATCTGAGAGGCAGTAACTGAGTGAATAAGTGATTAAAATGATGTTTTGTTAATAGGTGTGTTTAGGTGTGTGTGTGTCTGTGTGTAAGGCCGATGGGATAATGACTATTGTGGCTATCAGCCTCCACGCTCCCTCTGCTTTTCTCCCACTCTCTCCACTATAGTGGAGCGGGTTGTGTGTGTGTGTCATCCCAGACACACACAACCTCTAAGACTGTGCGTCCATGTGTGTGTGTATGTGTGTGTGTGTGTGTGTGTGTATGTGTTCATGAGACAGAAAGAAATGGAGGTGGGGGAGGCATTATGCATTCATATTGGAAATTGCTGTGAATTTAAATTGCACTTTGGTGGACGCAAGCTGTTTAGTAAATGTAAAGTGCATTGCAGTGCCATGAGTGCTTACATATAGGGGGGTGGACACAATAATGAGAACGTTTTACATTACACACTGGCTTCACTGTCAATACATCAACACAGTCTACAGCTGCAAAAATTACCACAGAGCTACGTCAGCCCTTCTCTGACACAGTGTGAACATAAATAATAAGAATAATGTTCATTTTATTAGATCCGTTTGAACTGTGTTTTTTTATATGTGTATGTGATTTTTTTTTTCAGTAATATAAAATAATAAACTCTCTTTGAAGGTCCAGCATGTAGAGTTCAGGGGAATATTTTGGCAGAAATGGAATATAATATGAGTATATTTTCATTAGTATATAATCACCTGAAACTATGAGTCGTTGTATTTTTGTCACCTTAGAATGAGCTGTTTCTATCTACATATGGAACGGGTCCTCTTCCATTAAGTCTGCCATGTTGTTTCTACAGTAGCCCAGACAGACAAATCAAACACTGGCTATAGATAGGTCCATTCATGTTCTTGCATCAACCACCACAGTTAGCAGCCCCTCTGTGATGAGCAACTAAAATCAGCTGGTCTGTTCGTTTTGGGGATGCAGAGACCTCTGTGGGTAATTTGGCGCCTGGTAACAACCTCCTGAACAATGACCACAGAGGGGGGTGTGGCTCAGAGGCAGAGCAGGCCATCCAACATTCGGAAGATTGGCGACATGTAAAAGCATCAAGCTACTAGAGCAACTTTGGGACCTAAAATGACCTTACCTGTGCTCAGTGCCACAGAGAAGCTGTTTCATGGGGCAAATGTACCAAAAGTGTATGTTCTGCTGACGGAAGGAGCTTCAAAAGTGGAGCTGCATAAATCTAGAGAGAGATGGGACTCTGACTTGGATATAACAACAGATGCAGAGCTTAGGTCAGAACTACTGTATGTTGAAAGAGTTTGTCTGCCACTATTAATGCTAGATACAGACTGATCCATCCACCAACCATATATTACGCCACAGACAATAAATAAATATAAACCTGAGTTACCAGACAGATGTTTTAGATGTGGTACAGAGGGCTTGTTTTTGCATTGCACCTGGTCGTGTACAAAGCTCAACACATTTTTGCATGACTTTAGTGAAGTCATGACAAAACTTGTAGGATTTGCTTTTTCAGTGGATCCACAAATTGGCCTACTGGGCAACTTTACAACCCTTAGTGCTTCTTTACAGAACTTTCAAAAGAAGTTTTTGGAAATAGCTTTGAGCATTATCAGGAAGTGCATAGTGGTGACATGGAAGTCTGATTCCCATCTTCCCATAGCCAGGTGGTTTCTGGGAACCAACGGTTTTATTCCACTTTAAAAGATCACGTATACTCTAAGAAATTAATACAACACCTCTCTGAAGACTTGGCAGCCCTACTTGACGTACAATGATACTTTTAAGCCAGAGTTATTTATAGTGCCTCTTATTTTGTGTTGTATTTTTTTTATTTTATTTTAATTGTATTTATTTACTTGTATTATTAATGTATTTTGTGTTTACTACCTACTCCTTTTGAGCTAGGTCCTCTTTTGGTTTGTATGTGGGGGGGGGGGGCAGGGAGGGCATCTGGAGCCATGTTTGTGTGTGCGCTCTGTATGTTTTGTTAAATTGAAATTTTGAAAATAAAATATTCAACAAAAAAAGCATCAAGATACTGAACCCCATATTGCTCCCAGTGGCTGTTCCATCGGTGTGTGACAGCGTGTGAAAGGTTCCTGGGTAGCAGGTGGCACCATGTATGGTAGCCTCAGCCACCAGTGTCTGAATGTGTGTGTGAATGGATGAATGTGATGAAGTGTAAAAAGCACTTTAAGTGGTTGGTAGACTAGAAAGGCGCTATACAAGTGCAGTCCATTTACCCTTACAAGGAATTTTAACCAGAAGAACTTTCACCTGGTTGCAATTTGCAGTCACTGCTAGATGCCACTAAATCCTCCTAGATCTTACAGTGTTCCTATCAGGCAAACCAAAGATTTGCAGTGTCCTCAACATGCCAAAAATGATCAGCATGTGATCGGGCTGCACTACTGTAACACCACTTAGGAAAAGAAATTCAAAAAAATCTGTCATACCTTTGAGTTTATGCTTTCAATCCACACCATGATTTTCGCGATCCAAATGGGAATCAGACCTTGAAAGTGAAGGTGCTTTTGTGCCGCAAAAACTCCTGCACAGAGAGGGGATAAAGAGAATACACACACACGCACTCACACACACACACATACACGCACAGGTGCATTTTCAGTAATGGTTTTCTCAAAAAGGGGCCACAGCTACAAAGAAGTAAACCCCACAGGGAATCCATTTGCCTTCCCTTGCAATCATCATACACTTCTCTAAAAACACCATGGACCGGCACCGTTGCTATGGATACACACCGCTTCATCCCTCCCTCTTACTCTGTCATTTTTCCGATGTATCTTTCTCACTCTGGAAGGCCTGTAATCTCTGCAGGTTGGTTAACACTCCTGCTACATACCAGAACATGTTGTTTCCTGCATGTAAGCATGTCTTCAAGTGTTTTTGTACGAGGAATGCAGTAAGAAAGCATCACCTGAGGGCACACTTTACTTCAGGGAGGCAGAAAAATACCACCCGATGATCCTACACTAATAGATACCCGGTGTGTAATGCTGCTAACAGCTGCTCACTGCAGTGAACAAGCGATATGGAATGTATACTGTATGTTTTCTCCAATACAAACACAAACACAACCCTAAGAGGAGAGAGAGATGTCCCATCGCTAACACCAGGTAAGCCTGACAAACTCCCCTGAGCTAAGCCGGGACTCATTGATAGGTCTGTCACACAGGGGGAGAGAAGTCGACTCATATATCACTGCAGACCTGGAAACTCCCCGCCTGCAGAAAATGTCATCCACAGAATACTGAAAATGCCACAGACAGTGTTACTTTTTTGAGAGTTAACAAAAGGGATGTCGGGTGAACGGCTGGCTGATCATAGTTTATTTCATCTCAGTGGTCCTGTTGTAGCAGAGTTTTCCTGCTTCACGCCTGAGAAACATAAATAATAAATCATTAGATTCTCCTCGTACACTGAACAATTCCTTTCTGCAGGAACAATGACATACCATCCTTTGAGAGTGTGAGATTGCTTCGGTTTTAATGTTAGAATTGAGTTTTGCGGAGACAAATAATTAAATTGGAAGAACAGACAACTTGTCAGTGTAAGTAATAAGGAACAGAGTGTTTGTGGAGTAAATAATTTACAATAACATGCAATCATAGAAGCTGAGCTGGAGTAGTGTAGAGCAGATTTCACCTATCAAAACTAGATAAGTTTAAGCTAATTTTGGATTGAGATTTGAAGATTTGCCAAACTTAATTCCTCAAAAAAGACACCCAGTCCTGCTCCTCTTTGTAGAAATGTAGGAAAAGCAAACTCAAAAGATGTATGATCAACAAACATGGACATCCGACACAGGATGATGTGGATTTGGTGCTTCTTGTTGTTCAAAATACTGTTAGCCACCGCCAAGAGGGGATACTTGGATCTGTGTTGTGCAGGAGGAAGGATTACTCCAGACAAGGAATATGAAGTTTACCTTCGTTTACTGAAGATTTGCAGAGTTGTACAGTCTGGAGAACACTCTAATTCCAGTCCAGACTAACTTTGAAAGTCCACACCAGAGCCAGCCAGCGACCACGACAACACATGTACAAAAGCGAGACAAGTGACACTTAACACATTTCCATAACAAATACTGCTATTATTTTGTACTGGCTAAATATAACAGAAATGCTTTACTAAATAAGATCAGAGCATAGGAACACTAAAACCAATAATAGCACCAATATTACAATACTCAATAAACTAAAAAAAACCACACTCATCAGAGTGCAGATCTCTGCCAGGCGGTCCCCCGAGTTGATCGCTGCCACTCAAGACAATTCTTTTAATTCCAGCAAATGCACCGCAGTGTGTTTCAGAGGCATACCACAAGCTAATACGCACCTCGTCTATTATTGACGGAGCTGTGGTGCATTGCACAGAGCAGATTGATTTCTCCTGCTAATGGGCATTGTATTTGAAATATTGATAGCCTATAATGTAATTATGAGGACGTAGGCTTTGTTAATAAATAAAGAAACAGCCACAAATCTTTGATCCATGTCGTCTGCAGTTGGACTTTTAACAGTATTAACTGTGTCTCATTGTCTGTAGGCTACAGCACAACAAACCTTACCTTGTGTGGAAAAACAAAAAAGAAGAATAAAAAGAGAGTGGATCACTGGGACTTTTCAGTGGGAGTGAGCTGTTAAACTCCATCCATCCATTTTCTAACCCCTTATCCTCTTGAGGGTCGCGGGGGGGGCTGGAGCCTATCCCAGCTGACAACGGGCGGGGTACACCCTGGACAGGTCGCCAGACTATCACAGGGCTGACACACAGAGACAGACAACCATTCACACTCACGTTCACACCTACAGGCAATTTTAGAGTCACCAATCAATGTCTTTGGGCTGTGGGAGGAAGCCAGAGTACCCGGGGAGAACATGCAAACTCTGCACAGAAGGGCTCCTGCACCCGAGATCAAACTAGGAACCCTCTTGCTGTGAGGCGACAGTGCTAACCACTACACCACCTTGCCACCCGTGCTGTTAAAATGATTTAATAAATGTCCTGTCTGCCCCATGATCATTATAATTTGGGTCTAACATCGGGTAAGATGGCTTTTTCTGTGGATGTTTTTGGAGCAACAACATTGTCTGTGCAGCCATGACGGCTGTCACTGCCAACAGCCAACTTCTTCTTCTCCTACTGTAAGTATTTTCAACAAACTGCTGTTGCAGCCGCATGGATTAATGCATCATTTCCTGTGCAGCAAAGGATTTCTACTTGAAAAGACCCGTTCCCCTGAGGACTTTAACAAGCAAATGTAAAATCTTTCATGAGCCGAGCATGGATTGAATCAATGTTGCGCTACCTCTTTTGCCAATAGAGCAAATGTAGCACATCTGAATCATAAGAGCTTTGTCACAGATTATTATCTTTGAAATATATATTTCTACATGTCAAGACACAGAAAGTACGTTTAAATACAGTCGAACAAAATGCCCCCTGATATGACCCCTGACCTCGTTCTTACTGTAGCGTAACAGCTAACCTTTGAAACATAAAACCTAACCCCAATGCTGACCCTGTGTGGCAAAGGTCGACTTCACAAACGCGTGTCTTGGCGGCAATTTCCCAAACTATTCTGCACCACGAAGCACAAACACAGACATAACATACACACACACACTGAGGGAAGGGAGGGATGGAGAACACATACAATTAGTAAGGAATGTTAGCCTCTCTTGCCCCACCCGCGCTGCCCCTTACCCTGCAGCATGTGGCTCAGAAAAGAAGCACGCCTTCAAACAGCTTTTCATACAGCACAGGTCACGACCAGAGGACCAAAAATCTGTCTCGCTATTCTCTAAAAGTATTTACATTGAGGAAGCTTTGTGCAGCTGTGCAGAGGTCAAAGTTGTGGAGAATAAGTATAGAATGAAAAATATATATATAGTGTGTGTGTATGGACATAACAGGGTGTTAAGAGACAGACACGTCAGGTGGTGCAAGGAAGAAGCAGGAGAGTCTGGCAATTTTGGAAGTAAATAATTTACTCTAAAACACAAACATTTACTTTCGTTAAGCATCTGCGAAACATCTCACACAAAAACACTTACCCTCACTCACTTTTACACACACATACCTGTTGTTCTCTGGTGTGTGTGTGTGAGGCTATGCAGAGCTCTGTCCTCTGCTCCAGCATCAAATAAAGTGGACAGGTCCGATAAGCTGATAAAGACGCAGCTGAGAGAAATACCAGGGCTTCTCACTCACACACACGAAGAGGCGATGAGGGAGACGGGAAACCTCGACACAGGTAGGCACAGCAGCTGTCACACAGCAGCTGTCAGTGACTAAACACTGTGTTGTGTTTTCTATCGCTGCACAGAGCAGCTTGATCAGCCCCCTCTGGCTCTGTAATAAGAAGGGCTCTCTCATCACTCGCTAGCTGGCAGTGGTTTCCATTAAGGGAAAGGAAGTGGGGAAGGTCACAAGAGTGAATGAGTGGTACACAGCATTGCTGTCACTTTAGAGGCGCTGGTAGGCATACTGTTAACATTTGTAGCCAGCAAGGCCTGCCTTTGCCCCCTGCTTCCACACTTATGCTAAGCTAAGCTAACTGCCTGCTGGTTCTACCTCTGTACATGGCGCATTTGCATCTGATTCAAAGGTTTTATTTCTGACAGCAGATTCTTTAAAAACAAGTCCAGAATAGAAATGTGGAAATTAAAATACAACAAAACAGGCTGACATTATTTTCAATGTTTTATTGACTTTTTATAGAGTTTAAATGTGAGTGTGTTTTGAAGAGTCTCAGGTGGATTATGACTCCTCCTCCAGCTTCTCCTCCTCCTCCTTTTTCTTCTTCCTCAAACCAATGTGATGCCTGAATTTTTTCCACACTGAGGGTTTCCTTTCTTTCTTCTCAAGCTTTTCCTCAGAGTGATCGAGGAGCTCAACTTCTGGTACATCATGGAGGAAGTACTTTTTCTCCTGCACCCTGATCTCACGCTTTGGCTCTTCTTTGAGCTTGGCGAGTTCGGCTCGGAGGTCCTGACAGACCTTCTCCTCAGTCTGGAGCTTGATGACCAGCTCCTGGTTTTGGCCTGTTGTTCTTTTAGGTCCTCTAACTCTTTGAAAAACCACGTGTTTTTCTTGAGGGTCTGAATCTCCTCCTCCATCTGTTGGACCAGAGTGTCCCTCTCAGACATCAGGTCCTCTAACTCTTTGAAAAGGGGGTCTTTCTCAGAGACGTTTTTCTGCAGGATCTGGATCTGCTCATCCATCCGTTTAATCAAAGTGTCCTTTTTGGACATCAGGTCCTCCTGCTCTTTAAAAAACTCCTCTTTCTCAGAGACATTTTTCTTGAGGGTCTCGATCTCTTACACCATCTGCTTGATCAGAGTGTCCTTCTTAGACATCAGGTCCTCTAACTCTTTAAAAGACATGCCTTTCTCAGACATTTTTCTCGAGGGTCTGGATCTCCTCCTTCATCTGTTGGACCAAAGTGTCCTTCTCAGACATCAAGTTCTCCCGCTCTTTAAAACGTGCCTCTTTCTCAGAGATGTTTTTATCAAGGGTCAGGATCTCTTCAATCATCTGTTGGACCAGAGTGTCCTTCTCGGACATATGCTGATTTGATATCAAAACAGTTGCTGTTTATCATCTTAAATGTAGTTTTTATTTAATAAGTATTGGTTCCCCGGGATATCTGGTAATATCTATTTATTCCATCTTTTATCTTTCTTTGAGTACTATAAACAAAGTCATGACCCGACTCTTAGCTGCATCTTGTTGGTGATTTCTTGCCCCCAATTTGTTCTTTGTCTTTAACAATTTTGCTTGTGGTTTAGTTTAAATATTCAAATGTGAAACACTTTGTGATGCTGGTTTTGAAAAGTGCTATGTAAATTACGTTTTACTTAATGCTTATAGAGACTGAGTTCAAAAGGGGAGATTGAAAATGGAAAAGAGGGAATAAATGAGGAATAAAAAAGAAGAAGACCTCTTCAGATTGTTCCAAACACTCTCGCCCTTGTTTAACAAAACAAGCGATACACATATGAGATCCTTTTTATTCCGACAGCGGGAGAGATGAGGGCAAATACGTGAGCGAAGGGGAAAAAAAGGACAGGGTGGGATTTAATAGCAAAGCTCCATTAGTAAGTCAGTGGAGCATATGATAGTAATTATCAGGTGTACTCTTGGGATGCCTTAAGTCGCTCTCACTGTCACTGCTATTATTGTTACAACACGCAAGGGAGACAAACTTTTCATTGTGTGTGTGTGTGTGTGGGTGTGTGTGTGTGCACATATACGTGTGATGGAAAGCTAAAGAGGAGACAGACCCGAGTGAAGGAGCGATGTAAGATGGCTGAATGATGTAAGTGCAACCACTGTTTTTCTTGGATCTGTGTGTGTATTTGGCCTCAGGCAGGTGTGGATGTGTATGTGTGTGTGTTTTAAGGTGTATCGAGAGTCGGGCAACAAGGTCAAGTGCAAAGAATGTGCTAGTCTTTCATTACGCTACGCACCTCAACATGCTCCTAGGTATGTATGCCATTTCAAGACACACAAACACACACTCAAGTACACATTCAAGATGGGAGGTATATGTGTGTGTAAGTTTAGTTTGTGTGTGTGTCGATGTGGGGATGCTGCATTTTTGAGTGTGAATCATCAATGTGTGTGTAAGTATGTGTGTGTGTGTGTGTTTTATTCTCCAGGCAGCTGCTGTGCTGTAATGTTAGCCAGTGGGAGGAGCCTGTAGCATGTACAGAAGTTCTCCAAGGAGCTGCATGCAACAGCTGCTCTTCAACTCCTCCGGGCCTTTCTCCCTCTCTCCTCTTCTTTTAACACTGACTCTCCTCTCTGATCCTCTCTCCGACTCGCTCTCTCTCTCGCTACTGAGCCTCAGGGGATTTTTTGCCTGTAAATCCAGCATTACACGGTGTAACTGCGTGCAAACACGTATACATCTACAACATACAGTATTGTTAGAATACAGTATGCTGATGAACACAACACAAAAGAATATGAAACATTACATTTGTATGTTATTAAACTTTATGTTCCTACAACTCTGTGGTTAACATGTGGTTAGATTTAGGCACAAAAAACACTTGGTTATGGTTGGGATAAGATCATGTTTTAGCTTAAAATACCCAGGTTAGGTGACACAATTCCTGCTGGAAAAACAGCAATGTCTAAAATAAAAAAAAACAATCACATTGCATGGCACTATCCTGGCAGGGAACGCAGTGATGTCTCTGAAAAAAAAATTCAATTAGCAAAAAACTGAAAACAAAACATGTTTTCATTGTGTGTACCGAAGGTATGTACAGAGTTTGGCAAGCGAGCATTTATGTATGCAGCTCCCTATATGTGGATTCTTCTGCAGAAGGACTTTAAGTTGGACTCATTGGTTCCTCTCGGCCGCTTCAAACCACTGCTGCAGGATGTTTGTACACAATCTTCTATATGCCAATATCACAGTGTGTCTTAGCTGGTCTTTGTAATTATGTGTAGTTGTCCGTTTTCGCATTTTTGTGGTTCAAATCTAGTTTATATTAACATACTTTTTGGCTTTTCTTTGTAGTTATCTCATTTTGTGATTTATATTACTTGTTTTGGAGCATACATCCATCCATACATACATATCCGTTTATCCGGCATCCGACCCTAGACGTCCCTCATCCCAGCAACGCTTTTCAGCTCCTCCTGGGGGATCCCAAGGTGTTCCCAGGCCAGATGAGATACATAATCCCTCCAGTGTATTTTGGGTCTGCCCCGGGGCCTCCTACCAGTGGGACGTACCTGGAACAGGAGGCATCCTAATCTGATGCCTGAACCACCTCAACTGAACCCTTTCAACGTGAAGGAGCAGCGGCTCTACTCCAAGCTCCCTCCGGATGTCCGAGCTCCTTACCCTATCTCTAAGGCTGAGCCCAGCCACCCCACAGAGGAAACTCATTTCGGCCGCTTGTATCCACAATCTCATTCTTTTGGTCTCTACCCAGAGCTCATGACCATAGGTGAGGGTTGGGACGTAGATGGACCAGTAAATCGAAAGCTTTGCCTTCCGGCTCAGCTCCCTCTTCACCACAATGGTCTAGCACAGCGCCCACATCACTGCAGAAGCTGCATCAAACAGCCGATCCATCTCACGCTCCATTCTACCCTCATTCGTGAACCTGAGATACTTGAACTCGCTTGCTTGAGGCAGTAACTCTCTCCCAACCCGGAGTGGGCAATCCACAGTTTTCCAGCAGAGAATCATGACCTCAGATTTAGAGGTGCTGACTCTCATCCCGACCGCTTCACACTCGGCTGCAAACCGCCCCAGTGCATAATGGAGGTCACGGTGTGATGAAGCCAGCAGAACCACATCATCTGCAAAAAGCAGAGATGCAATTCAGAGGTCCCCAAACCGGAGTCCTTCCTTGTCCCGGCTGTGCCTTCAGATCCTGTCCATGAATATCACAAACAGGATCCTTTTTTTTTTTTTAATTAATGACATTTTGAAATGTTCAGATAAAGACATGGATGCACGATGGCGAAGAATGTGCCGGACCGTATTTTTGGACTCAAGTGTTTGAACAGTTCTGGTTAAAAATAACCCTGACCTTTGTGTTATTAATGGTTTAAGTGAGTCTTCCAGTTGACCTCAGCTTGTCATGGAAAATTTAAGTGACCTTTGACCCTTGTGAACTGACCCACACCACATCATGCCATTACCTTAGATTAACTCAGAGGGAATGAAGCACATAAACACAGCCCTCAATCTCCCATCACATTCCTGCTTCTACACACCAATGCCACACGTTTATAGTTGTTTTTACCTTTAGCTTATAAACCCTGCTGGAAATTCCATCTCCCCGTGTCGTATTTGCCTCTCATTCCCTCAGACACAACACAATGTAGCATAACCAATTAAAATTAAAGCACGCCCAGCTGTGTCTTAATAACCAAACATCCCACAGGTGGCATGGCACTCCGGAGTGACACATGCTCACACACCCACTGAAGCTCGGGCAGCGGGGGATCGGCCGCCACTCAGTTTAATAGCACACTCAGAGATACAATCAATGAAACAAATCTTCCGTGCTGTGAGATAGATATCAGAAATACAGCAAATAAATGCAGACTCACACAGGCAGGTGTAACATACACATACTTGCTGAGTACACAGGCACCTTGTCTCCGTTCAGTCTCTCATAATCGCACCCAAACAGTAAACACATTCAAGCCACACAGGATATTAAACCTTAGAAGTGAGGGAGATAAACACATTTATCACACAAGCGCTCTTTCAGTCTTTATCTCTGTCCACCTCTCTTCTATCTACCTTCAGTCTTTACCTCCCTTCCTCTTCTTCCTGCCTTCTGCTTTATTTCTTCAGAACCCATATCTGTTTAAGGACCAATGCAGATTTATGACCTTAACAAGGCATCTTTTGTTTCGTCCTTCGTCACCAATCACTACTTTCATTCCCTCCCATCCTGACCCCTCCTATACTACACCATCTTCCCCTTCACTCTGCTCCCCTCCCCATCCTGCCTTGAAATCCATTTTCACTCCATCTAGATTATTCCCTTTTTCTTCTCTGCCTTTTTAAGACTCACCATCAATTATCTTCTTCCTTCCCTTCCTCCCTTGACACTGCTGGTCCTCTATTAATCTCTACATCCATGCTGAACTTCTCCTTGCCTCATTGCTCCTGGGGTCGTGCGTGCAAACTGCACGTGTGTGCTGATTATGTAGGATGATGGAGCACATATTGCCAGCGAGGCCGCCACCAGAGCCTTGTTCAACCTGGATCCATCTCAGCACTGCTGCATAGAGAGCACTGTGTCTATTTCTGTGTGTACTGGGCTGAGTCTGAGCCAAGCGGTACTGAGTAGCCATCAGATCCGGGTCGAGCGGGCCGAGGGGACAGACAGTGGTTGTCATCCCTCAATAGGCTGACACTAAATGGCTAAATCAGTTTAAAGCTACTGTAACTAAACCCAGCAGGAAAACTCACAGTGGGTAGAGGGAGGGAGGAGGAAGGAAGGGAAGGACACGGGGAGGAATGACAGTAATCCTCCTCATTGTTAGCAAGACTGAAAAGCACTGATCCTCTCAGGATCTCTCTCTCTCTTTCTCTCTCCCTCACACACACACACACACACACACACACACACACACACACACACACACACACACACACAGCAAACTGCTTAAACACACTCCCACTTGGCACACTTTTTATTCATATAACACATGTAGGCCTGTTGTCACCTTACTAATAATCACATTTCATACGATTACTCATCATCATCAATACCATTAAAGGTCCAGCGTGTAGTATTTAGAACCATCTATTAGCAGAAATGGTATATAATATACATAACTATAATTTCATTACTTTAAAAATCACCTGAAAATAAGAATTGTGTTTTCGTTGCCTTAAGGCCTTTGCACATTGAGTCCATTTTTGTTGTCCAAAATTGTCGCACGTCTACAAATAAATACGACCTCACGTGTCAATAATGTTTGCACATTTGAGTCCGAAACTTTTGACGTCATTAAAAATCTCGCAACAGGTTCAATTTTCTGCATTTCTTTTGCATCTGTCAGAAGCCTTTAGAGACGTTTGACCGAGAATCAGTGACGAGAATGTGGCGGCAGGACACATCCATGACAAGACGGAGGAACGAGGTGCACAGAATCATTTCATAATTCAGATAGCTCATGTTCAACAGGTCAGATATTAATATTCAGGTGGATGATGATGACGAGGTGGAGGATGTGGACCGCACACAGAATGTGGAGGACAGCTCCGCCCCATCATGCAACTGCAGTGCTAAATAAAAGACAGGGCGTCTTTTCATTTTGTCACGTATTTCAACTTTAGGCACTGAAGAGATTAATAAAACGCATCGGAATCAGTGTGCAAGGTTTCTCTGCTTTACGATTTTTTTCAGAATAAAAAATGCATCCGAAAAATCCAGACTCAGTGTGCAAAGTTCTGTAGAATGAGCGGTTTATATTTAGGGCACACACACACTCAGTGGGTCCTCTTCTATTGAGTCTGCCATGTTGTTTCTACAGTAGCCCAGAACAGACAATCAAATACTGGCTCTAGACGGGACAATTCGTGTTTTCGTGTCGGCCACCCTGATTCTCCAACATGCTTGGTACATGGGAGAAGTTTCAGTTCTGCAATGTCACTCCTAGATGTCACTAAATCATACACCCTGGATCTTTAAAGGTTTTAAAAGAGGAAATAACACCAAGATTCAGTTTTAAATGAAAGCTGAATTCAAGCACAATAGAAGAGACCCTTTGTGCATTTTGTAGCTACACTCAGCTACAGCTGTAACCTTGACCTGCAGCTTGCGTAGCTAATGCTGGCAAACTTTATATGCTATAGCTGTATCATTACTGAGTCAGTTACTTAATAAATTCTGTCTACTTCGACTAGTTTCACTACATTCAGCTTCCCTCAACAAAAAGAGAAGTGCAAGTCCAGTTTACTCAGAACTTTTTTTTGTTGCTAATGTTATCCAATGGCCGTCATTCAGGAAACACCTGCAGCTTTGTTCAGCCTTTTACAGTGTGCAAAGCAGCTGCAGCTTCACTGAGATGATGGGACTTCAGTATTGTGCAGTGCTAAGTGCTAAGCTAGCAGGTGATGGGCAGTAAATGCCTCCAACATGGCTGCTTATAAAACCACCGTGTCTCATTTACTGTACACTTAAAGGGACAGTCCAGCCCCAAACCAAAAATACATATTTTTCCTCTTACCCGTAGTGCTATTTATCAGACCAGACTGTTTTGGTGTGAGTTGCTGAGTGTAGGAGATATCAGCCATAAACATGTCTGTCCTCTCTCCAATATCATAGAACTAGATGGCACTTGGCTTGTGGTGCTCAAGACGCCAAGAAGATATATTTGAAAAACTCAACAGCAATGCCTTTTTCCAGAAACCATGACCTAGTTACTGTAGATAATCAACAGACCTTGTTGCGAGCAGTTTCATGTAGGAACTATTTCTTTCCATCAAACTACACCTGTTGACCATGCATGCATAGTTTGGTGGACAGAAAATAGTTCCTACATGAAACTGCTCACAACAAGGTCTGTGGATTATCTTGAGGAACAAGGTCATGATTTTTGGAAAGACACATTGCTGCAACATTGGAGAAGAGGAAGATATGGCTGATATCTCCAACACTCGGCAACTCACACCAAACCAATCTAGACTGATAAATAACACTTGAGCTAAGAAAAAACTAGGCATTTTTTATTTTGGGGTGAACTGTCCAAGTTAATTACATTTTTCATGTACAACACTGGTCACAGATAAACTTTAATGGTGCTATCACAAAAGTAAACACAGCTTACCTTGTTTGTTGTTACTTGTAGTGGTCATCAGGTGGTCTAATATTGTCTCTATGGCAACTGACCATTAATTAAGGTAAATTAAAGAAGCATCCTGTTGCTGTCTTTAGGGCCACACTGTCTGGTGTTCAGACCAAATTACAGACTCTCCATAAAGATGCAACTTTAATCAATATTGTTCCAATATTTGATACTGTGACATTGCTGCTTTTCATACTGGGATTAATGAACTTTCAAAAGTGGCACAGTACAGATTGACTGGTATAGGTTGTATTTCTTTGTGTGTTAACGGTGCAGATAGATGTCATTTTGTGTATCACTGTCCATATGAATTTTTAAATCAAAGCCTGCTGATGCTAGAGATGATGCTTTCTACACTCCTTCTATAAGAATTCAGTCTATGTAGGAGATTTTTTCCTTTGTAAAACAGCAAATGTTTGCAGGTTTCAGTGCGGCTTTTACAGGCTGAAACCCCTGAAGATGCTGACATGCATCCTCACGTCCATCACATCAGCAGTGAATGACACTGACACTGTTATTTACAATTTCCATAAATTTCCTCTATCCACCACTTCGCTCTTACAGCTTGCTTCTGTCTCTGCTGCTTTGTATTCGGAGCACAGATCGATTTCTGCCGGTCACATTGATGGGAGACTTTTAATTTCCTAATGGAAGAGCTAGCAGAGCAGAGGGGGCGTGTGTCAGGACAGTAGCAGTGTTGGCCTGTAACCAGAGAGCCTGTGTATATGCGTAGTGTCAGAAAGTGGTACAAGGTTAGAGAACACTGTTATGTAAGCTTACTGTTACAGGGAGAGGAGATTTCTTTTTTAAATGCAGGGAATAAAACAGCCTAATTTAGATTTTCAGAGGAATTCTTTCATCCTGTCTCTTGATTAACGTTTAGTTTTGATGTATGGATTTTCAAACAGTCAATTATGATTATAGCTGCTATTGATAAGACTCATCCCACTAACTGTTACTGATCAATGCACAAAGCGGCAAGGCAATTTGCCGATGATTGATGGCTTCATTTCAACTCATTTCTAAACATGAAAGTGAGTGGAGAGAACGCCGCACCGTGAAGTTGGCAGTGAGCCCATCCCTCCGGCAGTTATCGATGCAAAACAGGAGCTTCCTCGATTTTTCTGTTCTGTCACAACAAATCACGGGATCAATCAACGTGAGGGGGAATTTACATAATGCCGGTTATATCAAAGAGATTAAATTTTGGTGCAAGCTAGGAATCAATTTAGATGTCATCTTCTAGGAAGTGTAAGGAAAAACATACACGGATGAATTACATCAAAAGATATTTGATTTCTTATTTGCTTTAAGCCTGGTGTGTCAGGATTTTAGAGATGATGTTCAACGGCGTGTGAGGGTTTCAGTCGCCTTATCATATGGCCGCAAACACTTTCTTGCTCCCATAAAACATTGTGTTTTAACATTTTAACACAGATTTACTCTACTAAAAAAGAAATAAACAGCAGTGATATCGATAAGGAAATCACAAAACAGCTTGTTTGAAATTGCCAGTTGCAGAGATGGGAATAAAAACACAGAGATTATTGTGTTGTGATTGGTTTTCTTGGAGGTTTGTTTCATTATAAATTCTACACAGCTGGAACAAAATAAAAAGATACATCAACACACCACAGAGGTCACAACAGCGTACCACAAAATATACAGTATACAGTACAGAGAGAGAGAGAAGTAAAGCACTGAGAATATCTTATAAAAAAAAAAAAAAATCCTAAAAAATAAAAATTCTCTCTTCTCTCAGAGCGAGTGGAAAAGCCTGGGAAAATGAAAACTCAGTAGTTCCAAAATTAAGAATCCCCTTTTCTAAAAAACAACTTTAATACCACAATATTTTTATATAAAACAAATAAAAATCAAAAAAACGATGCTCAAAGTTCACTTATCTATCTTCACCTGCCATCACAGGTTTGCTAACAGTCAATATGGCAAGATCAGTAGACAGACATCACAAAATAAAACAAGCCTTGTGGGCGGAGATAGTGGTTTGAGGTGACATTCTTTTAAAAAAAATCAAGGCCATTGGTTCCAGTGTACAACAAAGTAAAAAGGGCAACCCGCTATCAAACCTCTCTGGCCTGCCGACAGTGTAGGGGAGGAACAGAAACGCCAGTACCGCGTACCTAAACACAGAAACACTCCTGCTGTGACACTCACAAACTCTTCCATTTGGTAAAAATAATCACAAACTCCAGCAAGAACCCCCCGATCCCTCCCACACCTTCCCTTCCCTTCCCTGCCTCTATCAAACTTGAGTGAACCTGCGCCAGTGATTTCTCCTAACAGGTGAATCTGTGACTACTTCGCTGCAGCTCCCATTTTGTTGTCACAGGGAAAAACGACAACACAGCAGGCCACAGTTTGAGATTGTCGACCATTTCGCCGAATTTCACCAATTTTACAGTGAAAGCTGATGATAATTGGGCCTTCTGAGCTGAATTGTTGCGAGCTGCATTTCTAAGAATGGTTTCATCCCAGCGTACGGGACTGAAGGGCTGCAAAAGACTCGGTAAGAAATGGTGGCAATTACAGTCCCGGACCGGCAGCTTAGTAACCACAGTAACTCCACATCATGCCCAATACACCTACTGCTTGATAGACAGGGTAATAGTAGTATTTGAGTTTACAGAGAAAACAGGAGAGCAACGTGAACAACTGATGTACTAACATAATATACAAGTATGCTGGAAATGGCAAGAACAAATTTGTACAACCTAATAGCTTGCTTGTTTGGTGGCTTTTTAGCTGGATTTAAAAAAACAACAAAAAAAAAGCAAGCACTTTAAGAGAAAGGATTGGCGTTATTAAATGCCTGGGCTGCTTCTACGCAAAACTAATTAAGGTTATTGGGGAAGAAAAAAACACAAACATTCACAGGTGGCAAAAATGCAATTAAACAAACAGCACTAAAGCAAACACAGAGCTTCTGTGAGCGGAAATGTTACAGCCATGTGTGCCAAACAGCGTGCTGCCGAGGGATTAAATGTTGTGAGCGTAAATCATCACTTGTTATTGAGGTGAATAAAAACAGAATGGCACCATGTGACATTTCAGAGAGCACAGGATTTAAGTGCAGACTCCAAGGCAGAGTAGACGTTCAGTGTAACACTTGCACGCTGACACACGGTCCAGAACAACACCGTGGCTTAATGGCATTTTGTGTTTCATTTGGGGTAGATAAGAAAAATTCTGCCACAGTGTTTGGACTGTGTCAGCCGTGCTTCGCTGTGCAGCTCTATTCTGCAGAGGAGTCGAACCAAAGGTGTGATTGGTGAGGAAGAATCAAAAGAAGCAATGATAATAACAATAATAATGTCATCCAGTGATGTCACAATGTGATTTTGCACGTGTATGGTTTAAAACCTGTGGTAGCACGTATGGATGGAGTTCAATCTTAACAGGCAACCATGTCACTATAAAAGAAAAACAAAAAGAAAACCTCCATCCAAAGAAGTCTACTCCAGGTTATAAAACAAGCATAACCAATAACAAACATAGTGTCTCCCAAGGTCCCCAAAACAAACCAGTGTCCATGTTCCACCTCATGTTGTCCCCCACAGTCTTGTGTAGTGAATAAAAATTAGCCCTGTTGTCTTCATAATTGTTCTCCTCCTTCCCTTCATCCCTCTGTCGGTTACTTTCATTGTCCTCTTTCATCACTGTCAGAGAGAAAACACACAAAGAGCAATATAAATATCACCAATGTGCCATCATTACACATGCGTATATGCTTATAATGAAAAAAAAAAACTATATTTGTTGTTCAAACATGCCCCGAAGCAAACTGAATGAAGAATATTCTTCAACTTCATGAATAAATATTATAAATATTCCCTTTACATATTAATTCACAGCTTATTCGACAGTTAATCAGGTGCTAATCACCTGTGGGTAACCCTTTTAGAGCACAGTAACATTATAACAATTACATCAACATTAAAATAAAGAATATTCACATGCTGAAGATCCTGTACTAAAAGGTGGAGCTGTGAACGCTGCAGTCTGATTGGTCAGTAGAGGACGGTCACTCTGCTCAGGGCTGAGTTGTGGCTGGTTTTGACGCTCATGTAACCACTGATCATACTGTGGAGAGTTTTATTACTGTAACTATGAATGAAAGGATGTTTTGCTGCCTCTTACAGCAGCTGGAGTTGGAGAAGAAAATAACTTAATTCACTGGGTCAACTGCCGGCAACTTTTAAGGTGGAATGTTAGCTTGTAATGTTTCTTGATGCATGAGTTGACAACGTGAATCCATCAACACACCTGCACACACACACTTTTAGTAATGAGTGGATCTTCAAGCGTTTATATGTATTCATTTCGACCAGGTTATGTGAACTGCGTATATTCTAATCCTCACTCTGAGAAAAAAAAAGCATCGTGGAGCGTTGTTCCTGTGGGCTCCGGCAACACTAAACCCCTGAGTTTGCCTGAGAGGGACGAAATGCACAAACCTGCTATTTTTTAAATATCTCATTGAGAGAGACTCTCACTGCAGCCTGTTTGATTTCGTTCTGAAAATGTCAGCATGCAGCCTCGTTCTGTGGACGATAAACAAGGCACTGTACCGAAGGTGTTTGGTGGAAACAGGGCTTCAGAGACAGATAACCATTCACGCTCTAATTCACACCTACGTGCAATTTAGAGTGACCAATTAAGCTGCATGTCTTTGGACTGTGGGAGGAAGCCGGAGTACCACGCTTACATGGGGGGAACATACAAACTCCACACAGAAGGTTCCCCCACTCCGGGTTAGAACTCCCCAGAACCCTCTTGCTGTGTGGCGACAATGCAATCTTTGGCACTTGCAGTACAATGGGTACATAACCAAATGATTATACATATCTTGGCAAATTTGCTTTGAGACATGGAACAAGGGGAGATGTAGGAAAAAGAGAACATTTGATAACAGAATACTGTATTTCAGAGCACTCCATCACTGTCACGTGTTCTGCAGCTGGACCCACAGGCTGTGAGCATTATAAGCTTGTGCTACTGTACTTGGTGTAGTAAGACATTCAATAAATCGGTTGTAAAATGTACAAGTCAAGATTGGAATTTCAGAATAAAATTAAATCTGTCTGTGGCTGAGGCTGCAGCCTTTTAGTAGACAGCTTACAGGGGTGATCATTTTTTAATGACGTCTCAGGGAAGAAACATCACTTGATAGCATATGGAGAGACCGACTTTTACATCTTCTCGTCATATCCATTTCAAAAGCAAAGAAAATGTGTCTGCAATCTCCCTGCAGTTCTGAAATGTCACGCAGTTTTGCTGTCAGTCGGTTCAAAAATCACATAAAACAAGACTCGCCTAAACTGGCTTTTACATTCCCGTCAAATATGCCACTGCCATGAATTTCATGATGAAATGTTTTACATTTGTGATGACATTTTTAGATGACTCTGTACAGTTGTCACACTCCATCATATGAGCTACAGGGACAGCTTTCTCAAATCTGCTCTCTTTGAACTAAAACTGACTGTAGACTCTCAATCTGCATGACTGATGTGTCTGAAGATATTTCTGCAGAGTGTAAAGCTCCTGTTTATGTTTAAATAATCGCAGTCACTATGAAGGATCTTTGGAGGCACGTTTATGTCTACATGGCCATCTTCAGCCTTGTGCAATAAATCTAATATGTGCTGCTTTTAAGTTACTATTGCTTGCTTCTAGGGCTGCCCCCTAACACTTGACCAAACGTTAGTCGACCAGAAAGGTCATTAGTTGGCAAGATTTCAAAAACAAACAAATGTGAAACTCTATTAGGAGCTGCACCTTGTCAAAATAAATTCAAACCTTTATGACTGGATCATGTGGGAATTGAATTTGAAAGGACAGACACAGGAAGTGGCCACGCTCAGCAGTCAGACAGGAGTCACGTTACTTTACAGGGCTGGTACCTGCGGTTATTCCACAGGCTAGTTAATAACATGTCGGGCAGGAAATCCAAAGTGTGGGATCATTTTGAGAAGGTGAAGGACGAACCCAAGGTGATATGTAAACTTATCTTTATTCGTCGACTACAAACATGACGTATCATCTGAAACATGGAAGTAGCTACATGCCCATTAGCCACTTAGCACAGTCATTACTGTAGTGGAGAGGGCACATTGAACAAAGTGAAAGCTATAATGGACACTAGCAGACACCCTCTCCACAGCCTCCTGGAGCGACAGAGGAGCAGCTGCAGCAGTCGGCTCATCTCATTGTGTTGCAGAATTGAGCGTTTCAGAATATCCTTCATCCCCACGGCAATGAGACTGTTAATACCTCCTGAATCCAGTCACACACACTCACACACATCACATTAGCCACACCTGGACTGTTAAATGGGCAATTTTAATGTAATTTTAATTAGATTTTTCGTTTCTATTTATGCACTTCTTTTAACTTATTTTATTCCATGTCTATTTCAATACCACTGTGTTGTTGTTGAGGGGAAGTGTGGTTGTTGTTTTTATAAGCTGCTGGACAGTTGAAGTTCATTCTTTTCTATTCTATTCTACTGCTTTGCCCACAGCGTCATTAACAGGCGGCTCGCTCAGTGTGTGACGTGCACTTGTAGATAAAATATAGGCCTATATTAATGAAGGTTCATTAGTACAACTTTGTATTTCTCTGTAATGTAGCACAGTGTTAACAATGTTACTGATACTATTCTTTCTCAGACCTTGAACTCACGTCATTGTGTTGCCCCGCCCAAAATATATCATTTATTAATTAAGGTAATATCATAATCATGCGGGCGACGAGTCGACTAATGGCCATAAATGATGACTATTGGTCAGCTACGAACATTCTTAGTCGGGGGAAGCCCTCTTTTTTTCTACACTTTCAAATAACTGGAATGTGCTTTGTTTAGCTACACTCAGCAAAAAAGGTTGAGCTGATTCCCCCAAAAGTCTTCTGTGATAAGACTGTGCATCTCACAGGCCAGACCGCAAACAGTGACTACACGAAATGAAGTGCCTCAGTGGAAACTATAATTATGTGGGAAGCCCATTCAGATCAGGAATGGCTTTGTTTTCATCCACTGCACTGTCCTTATTAGCTGAAGAGTCCTTGACTTGTCCCTGCATACCATTAGTCTGTAGCATCATGAGTCACATTCATGAATGCAGAAGCAAGAAAGCTCGCTGCTGACCCCCTTTAACCACTTGCTGCCTGTGTCCCATGGTCTGACCTGTTCTGTGGACGGTCTCTTGTTGAGGAGACCGGCCTCTTCATTGGCCTTGTCTGTCTTCATCTCCACCACAATGTCGTTGTTCACCTCACCGCTGGCCCTGCAGAGGGAGTGGGAAGATGTAAGAAAAGATGTAAGTGAATTATTATTGCCTCGAGTATTTGCTTTGTACAACTAATGGATATAGACATGATGAGAGCATGTTGATTGCTGTTTGAATATTGAACTCCTTTAAGGACCGTTCACTTTTATTGTTTTTTTTCTCAGCACTGATTAGGCGCGGGAGTCTCCATAGGCCCTGTGATATGAAATTATTGCAATGTTACAATATCATTGCAGGTTTAAACGGTTTGTGATATGCTGAGTGTTAGAATAACATTTATTGGGATATAATGTAATTTATTACCTTTTGTAAGCAGCAAATTATGTCCCCAAAGGAAAACTGCGTTTCTCCTTAAACCATTTTTATTGCAGTAAAATGTGTCTAGTGGATTGAAAAAGCAATTGATTTTATTATTCTAGTAGGCTAGCAAAAGTTTAATTTGTATTATATAATATGTAATATTATTTATTTGTATAAACAAAAATACTTGACATCTGTGTATTGACACAATATTGCCACAAAAAATATCGCAATACTATGCTCTGCTATGCTATGGAATTTTTCCCTCACCCCTAATATTTGGGGTTTGCTGTAACTCAATTTAACTGCCTTTTCAGATAATTAAGATATCCTGATTAAAAGATCTTCTATGTAGTATCTTTTTGAGTATTATTTTCCACATCTTCAGACTGTAATTTGCATACTGACATTAAAACACTCAAATCAGGCAAAAAATTATATTAAATGGAAAGTAACAAAATCAGATTTTGAGTTTATTATCATAGATGGAACAAGATGACACGAATTTTGAGTCTGAGGAAGTTTCTTTGTCATGCCAAAATAAGGCTTCTTTGAAAGCGACGGCATTATGCCAAGCAACATGTTGCTTGGCATAATGCAAAAGAATGGAGCAATCAGGATTATTAGCAGCTCTGACACTGGTAGACTCATCCAAGGGTCTCTTAAGTTCACCTATAACTTTTATTTCTGTTGGATTTATTTTAACATTTATTTATAAAATCATTGTGTGTAACTTTTTTTTCCTCTTTATTACAATGAATCTACTTCAGATGCGTTTGTTTCCTACAAAAGTGTAGTTTACTGTCAGTGGTTATTGAGTCACGTGAAGTAATCAGTGCCAACATTAATCCCCTGTGTCCCCCTTTTCCTCCCCCCCGTCTACTCACACTTCCTTCTTGTCCTTCTTGCCGCAGGGCAGCTTGCTCTTCTTGTTCAGGAAGTAGATGAGAGCCACCAGCAGCAGGAGCAGCAGAACACACACCACCACGGCTATGACCACCCCGCTGGAGCCTCCCTGCTGCTTGTCAGCTACGGCGCCGCAACGGAGGGACACATGGAGGGGAGGGATGGATGGTAGGATGGTGGAGGGAGGACAGAGGTGGGAGGGAGACGTGGGTGGGGAGTGATCACAGTGGAGGAGGTGGGAGGAAGATGGGGGGAGTTTTTGATTTTGAAGGGGCAGTGGTAGGGAGAGGGGGAATCATGACGGGTGTAGGGAGTTGGTGGTGTTTGATTCGTGGGGTAGAAGAGAGGAAGGCAAGAGGGAGGGAAATGATTTCATTTGGGGTACCACGAGAGGGATGGGGAGGGGAGGATGGAGAGAGGGAGAGGACGGGTGTCCAGATGAAGACAGTGGGTGGATGGGTGGGTGGAGAGGAGAGGGAGCAGGGAGTGGGATGTGGAGTTAGTCTAACTTTTGAATGCAATGACTGAAAAGTGATGGGACCCAAAAACGGGGCCTGAATACTCACAGATAATACTAGACAGCTGACCAGAGCCAGAAAACAACACTGAACATACTCACCCATCCACCTACACTTGTATTACTATACCTGTGAGGACATGACGCTACAATAACACTAACAGAGCTGATGTTGTTCTACGTAAACTGTAATGTTATAACAAATTTAGCAAGTCACTGTCGCACCAGTTTATACAACGGTCATTAGGAATACTTGTTTTTTATTGGCTGGCTGGTGTTTAAAAGAATAGTCCAACATTTTGGGAAATATAGTTGTTATTTAGAGACAGGTAGCTTAGCTTTGCATACAGACTGGACACAGGGGGAAACAGCCAGCCTGGCTCTGTCTAACAGTAACAAAATCTGCCTGCCAGCACCTCTAAAGGTCACTATTTAACACCTTATATCTCATTTGTTCAGTGGTTTTACACAGGGCTATGTAATGCATTTTGTGTCTTTGTGACATTCTGAGGTTGTCATTGGCTTGGCAACTTCACAGTGGTAACAAGACTACAGGAAATGTCGGAGTATTCCTTTAAAACTGTACTTCGTATGTATCAGCGTAGCTCTGGTGAACAATTTACCATGGTAACGGCAACTAACTGAAATAAGGGTGCTTTCAGACCTAGAGTTGTCTTGCTTTGGTCTGAATCAGGGACTAATTTTGTTAGAAAGTTGCGTAATTGCCTAGAGTTGGTTCGTGTTCTCATGGCAGCATTTACAAGCGGACCAGAGTTCGTTTGTAACCGGACCAAGAAGGTCTCAGTCCGGTTGTTTTGGTGCGCACCCGAGTGTGTTTGCTGTGTTCACACCTGCCCAAATGAACCGCACTTTGGGGGCAAATGAACTTGAGTTTGACTGAACCGAACCAAACAGGGCAGGTGTGAAAGCACCCTTAGTTAAATTAACTGAAAATGGCTGCAGATTTTAACACAGCTTCTTTTCCTTTTTTGGCTGTGATAGGTGGCTGTGGTGGAAACTTGCCATGATGTTCTGAGGTGTTGTGACAAACAAAATAAAGGGCAAGGTGGAGGAAAGGTTCTTTGACTCCACTTTGTCCATTTTGTTGTTTTTGTTTTGAGGTCAAATTTGGCTTTAGAACTTTGTAAAAGTAAAATATCGTTAAACTTCAGGTTGTGAGGAACAAAGTCTTCACAAAGTACCTTCCTTTTTTTCCCCAGAAGTCCTACTTTAAAGTCTGTCCTCTCAACTACAGTAATACAAGCACGACTACACAAACACATCAGCTCTTGTAGACACAAATACATTAACTTGTGTGTGCACACAGACATAAATACACACACAGTGACTTACAGTTCTGGACGAACGCCATACACATGTCAATAGGGTTAGCGATACAGACCTGACGTAAGCACAGGGTTTCCAGAGAGCAGCACTTTGAGAGAAAGAGAGTTTCTCAGTCCCATAGCATGGCAAAGCAACAACCACAACACAAACGCCACTAAGAGCATACGCACACAAAAGCTAAGGTTACTAAGTCCTACACACACACAGAGCACCCCGGCGAGTGGGAAACGGCGAAAAGGAAAAAAAGCGAGAAAAAAGAGGGCAGTCGGAAAGAAGAGGTGACCAAAAAGAAGACACAGTGAAGGAACAAAGAGAGGAAAGGAAGGAATAGAATAGAATAGATTCCTTTATTGTCCCCTAGGGGCCACAAAAAGTTGTAGTAGCATCCACAAAATATTGGACAGACATCATACAAAGGTGACAAGAGAAGAAGAATAACAATATACAATATCCACAGTGTTCGGTAGCAAGAGGGCAAATATACAAGATTACAGTACAGCAGAGGGAGTCGTGTGTGTATGTGTGTGTGTGTGTGTGTATGTGTGTGTATGTGAATGTGTGATGGAGGGGCCGGGGCAAGAGGAGATGGATGGAGGGGAGATTTCTAAGTTACAGGGTCTGTACAATAAAGAGTCCTGAGAGAAGGAGGGAGGAGAGGAGGAGGAGAAGGGAGAAGGCTCTACCTCTGTCGGCCGAGTTGTCAATTGCTGCAAGCGAGGAGAAGAAAAAGGAGAGAGGGTTTAGTTTGCAGGTTATGGTGAAGAAGCAAAAGAAAACTGGATTTGGCTGCACCAGCTATTCGTAAATCTGCTTCCAAGATTGTGCATGAAGTCTCTCCTGAGGTCTTAGCAATTACTTAGCTAACTAGCTGCTGAGAAACATCAGTGGCAGCGTTTAGTCAAACGTAATCAACTGTGCAAACAGGAAGTCACTGTAGCATCACAAGCCGTAGCGTAACAAAGCCGTAACAAAACAACTGGTTTTATTCAATCTTTTTTGTCTCATTAGGAAAGCACATTTCTGTCTGACAACTAAACATCAAGAGCCAGCAGTGAAGAAAACATGAAGGGGAAGAAGGGAGATAACGTAGCATCATCGCTGCCGTCATTTCCTGACACTGACCTCTTTTGAGAGATACCAGGAGGATCTTGCTATCTTTTCCGTGTTCATTGGAGACCTCGCAGGTCACCCCGTTCTTCATGACCTCGGCAGTGGCTTGTAGGGTCACGGTGCTTACCGCCTTGTTACCGTCCACTGATACCGACTAGCAGGAGAGACGGATGGAGGGAAGAGAGAGATGAAGGGAAGGACGACGTGAATTTTTACACATTCCCTCGTCATTTAAACCTGTGGCATGTTTTCCTGTTTTAAATAGCTGCACCCTTTCAAGCCTGGTTTCTATCATTTAACACACTGTAGTGATGCCTTATACCAAATTTCATCCCATGATTCTCATCTCTACATCAAGACCTGCTCTTAGAAACGGTCAGCTGTGCGAGCTCAAATATCTCTCCCCTTTGATCTTACACACATCACTATTTGCTTCTGAGCTGATCACATCTTTCAGAAGGATCATGAAAGTTTCATCTCATTTTTAACACTTTATTTTATGTAACATTATTATGAAGTTGAATTCCCCCTGTAAGTTTCTTTAAAGCTGTTTCATATGGGATTTTCTTCTCAACTATATCACATCAATACCAAATATTAGAATGAAATATTACTTTCCAAAGCCCCGGGAGCTGTTTCTCTCCCTCCTTTTTTTCTATTGCTTTTGAAGTTTAACAACCAGCCTCCCAAGAAGAGGATCTTCAGATGTTATGAAAACTCATGCCTCAAACTTTCCACATTGACCCAAATGAAAATGCTGATAGTGATAGCTCTGTTCATTTGGAAGAACATCTTCACCTGTTTTTATAGTTTTACTTGTGCAATCACTTCCAAGAAAGTAGCAATTACATCTGTTTCCTGAGAGATTCCTGTAAATTGCACATTAGATCAGGTAATACTGTGGTGTATTTTAATCTCTGCTCGTCTTGATTGTGTTTTTACATTGTACCTCTTTTCCCGAGGGCTTCCAGGTGAACTGAGGGGCAGGAGAGCCGTAGGCTGAGCACTTCAGAGTCACCATGTCTCCTTCCTTCCCCACCTCTCCGATGGCCGGAGCCTCGATCATCGGCTTTCCTGGAAAGGGTGGGAGAAAGCCAGTGAACAGGGGAAACTCTTAAGTATAAACAACACACGGAAAGATCAAACACACATGCACACGCACTGTAAATCATTTTAGGCTGGTTAAAATTGTAGCATAAGCTTCCCTGCTGTCTTAGAAATGTGAGTTAAACGAATCTAATTTGAATAATTAGTCGTCAAAGTCAGCTTGAGTTGTAAAAAAAAAAATAAACACACTGGGTTAAGTTCACTCAATTTAAGAATCTGAACATTTGCACAACGTATAAACACATTTTTTGGGCTGCTCCCAGTAAGCTTGATGCATTCAATACTAATTGTTATTGTGGTTTACATTGATTCATGAAAAGAAACATATAGACACACAACAAGTTCCCATCAGGTCTGTTCTCTTAAAACTGCAAAAAATATAAAATAAAATGAAATAAAATAAAATAAAATAAAATAAAATAAAATAAAATAACATAAATAAAAATAAAATAAAATAAAATAAAATAAAATAAAATAAAATAAAATAAAATAAAATAAATTTAAAAAAGGGGTCTCTGGACAGTTTAAGCCCTGTTGTCCATTGTTATTAAAAGAAACATATAGAAGACACACAACAAGTTCCCATTGGGTCTGTTTTCTTAAAACTGCAAATGATGAAATAGAATAAAATAAAATAAAATGAAATGAAAAAAAAAATAAATAAAAATAAAATAACATAAAATTAAATTAAAAAAGGGGTCTCTGGAGAGTTTTAGCCCTAAGTGCATGCTGGGAAATCTGCCAATAACTTAATTTAATGAGTCAAGATAACTTTCAACAGCACATTCATTCAACTCATTATTTCAAGCCAACAGTCTGCAAGTCAGAAAAACTCATGTTTTAAGTTTTGAAGTGACGGCAGAGGAGATATCTGTGCACCAATGCAACTGGGCTGGACAGCCACAAAAAAAGGTTCACAGGCTGACATCAATGCAACAAAATGTCATTTCATTTAGGACATCCATGCACAAAAACAAGGGTGCTCAGAGTGCAAAAAAAGTGTTTAAAAAGCAGGTTTCAGTCCTTGACTTTCATCAGTGCCAGTTGCATTGGTGTGTGGGTAACTGCTGTCCTTTCTTATAAAAAAACTTAAACTAATATGTTTACATTTAAAAAAAGGTTAGTTGATTCCACTTCACTCCTGAAAAATGTTTTACAGTGCACTAATGGTTTTATCCGATATTGAAACTAAATTGTCGACAGAGTAGGAAGCCACACCTTCTCTCAGCTACATCCAACTGTACAACTTCCTTCCTCTGACTGAAACAATAGCCAGCACACCCTAACACTGTGTAATGAAGGATTGATAGCAACCATTGTTATTATCCTGTGTGCGTGTGTGTGTGTGTGTGGCAGAGGCAGGGTAATTTAGAAAATAAAGGATTACTGTTCTCACAATAAAGTATGAGCTGCAATTTATTTTGCAGCCCCTGAGCAGTAGATCTCATACTTCTTAAAGTTACTGCCAGTGGACCAGGCTTTGTGAATTTAGCATTGGAAGCTGATGGAGTGTGTGACTGTGGCTGGAAATAAAACAACAGAGATGCTGATGTGATTGAAAGCTTTACTTTAGTCTTGTCCAAACAGTTTTGCTGGTTTTCCTGAGGTGCTGCAGGCTGTGCTTTGTGTCTGTGGGAGTGTGTTACCTTTGACAGTGAGGTTGACGCTAGCCTCGGCCGTCAGTCCTGCCACAGATGGCACGGCTCCAACGCACATGTACTCTCCAGCTTTATCATAGGAAACATCCTTTATTGACAGCGTGCCGTCCTGTGACAGCACCTCAGAGCCCTGGAGGAACACACACACAGACATAAAACCAATTGGAGTCATGCCATCAGCCTTCAATTCTTTCTTTTAATTCTCTGTGTGTGAATATGGGAGCAGAACAGCATTGTTAATATCAAGTTCGGAGGCACGAGGCTATGCTGGGAAAGCAGACGAAGAACCTTCACACACACTGTTCCAAAGTGCAGTGATAACAGATCAAAGTCCATCCTCCATGATGAACCTGTCTCTTGCAATTCCTCTCAACTTCTTCTCATAGGAATCCTTCTTACCGAGAACAAACACGTTCTCTACTCAGAAAACCAGCAGTCGGTGAGTTTCTATCACACCCAGGAGACACAACAATAGATACACAGGCTACAACAACAGGCTTGACACAGGAGGAACATTCTGCACATAGCAAGTGGAGGAGAGGAGATGAATACCAAAATACAAAAAAAGCACCGCAGCTACAATGCTGATTTGTAGTTTTATGGTTAAACAAATCGTCTTTTCGTTGGTTTGTTTACTGTTGAAAATAAATTTAGAGCACATATTCTGTTTACCATAGAAAACAGACCAGGAGGGATGCTTTTCATTGCTATTCACTAACTTAAGGGGATGTACACATGCTGCCATTTTTGCATCCTCAAGTCAAGTGTTTGATACAGATGCGCAACAGGCGCACTCAAACGCCAGAGCAATGTCGTCATGCTGCGCACATATTCTCGAGTGCCTATTTTTTAGGGCACATCAGCTGCGCCCTGAGATAACTTGAGTTCAACTTCTAGAGTGCAGCAGCGCGCAATGCATGTCATATGACGAGGACCAACCAATCACAGCTGACATCTGTCCCACAGACAATAGGCCTACACACAAGCAGCGTCTGGAATCAGATCAGCTCTGCATCAAGGATTTCAGGTAAATAGGTTATGATATGGTACTTGCTAAGGCTGCTTAGCAACTTCAGACACAACCTGCCGCTGCGCTCTTGAAAGCTGGCACAGAAAAGACACAAGAGATCCCTCCCTCATCCTCTTCCTTAGCTAACGGTGTTTGAAGCCAACTGTTACCTCTCTCAGTGACAGCTTAGCGCCTCTGAACTGTAGTTGGGAACACGCTCGCCTGTTTACATCAATTTTAGCTTGGCTCGTTATGAACTGTTAACTAGCTTCTAGTGGTCCGGACCACTCTGCAGAAGGAAGGATGGCGAGGCGTTTGGGTGCCGTTCACCAACACTGGCTTATTGCGGTCTTCACCACAAAACAACAAACATGGCCTTCTCATGAGGCCTAACCCTGAGCTTATCTAGACACTAAATTCTACTGCTATCATCACTACTTGCTTCATGCGTCTTCACCATGACACACAGAGAGAGCTGCTTCCCTTCATACACACAGAAGTACACATCAAGCCCTCACAGGTTACCCACAAGGCCACCGCCCTTAAATGGGGAAGAGGGTGAGCTGGTGACATGACAGTCCGTTCGGAAGCAGCTGTACCTCCATATTGCACTAAACCCTGAGCCCGCCCCCTTGTTCGCAGTCCAATCAAATGTGAAGGATTTGATTGAAATCCCTTTTGTGACCACACACTGCTCAAATATTCTGTTTCACTTGGAAATACGTCGCAGTGCAGAAGCTAGAGATGCTCTAACGTCTGTTTCACAGGGACTTTAATCGTGTACAATATGTGTTGGTGTTCACACCAAGTGGAACAAACTCCAGTGTCTGCTCTCCAGTTGCTGCAATTGGACACAACACAATGCCACTTATGTATCAGGGCCACAACTGTCTTTAAAAGGAGCAATGCATCTGATCCAAAAGGCTCCAGTGTTGCCTGGCAGCTGCACACCAAGTTAGCGTATGTGTCACATTATGAAATTTAATCTTGTCCGATGAAGAAAGGTAGGGTTGTTAAAAACTTGAGGTTGAACCTAAAAGTCCAGACATGGAGCCCTGACTGAATTCTTATTCAACATCCTGCCAGTGCTGTTAAAATGTAAGAATGATAGGTTTGCATTTTAAACACAGTTCTCAAGGAATGCTCAGAAATAATTCTGTGTGCAAACTCTATTCCTAGAGGTTCACCACTTTCCATGAGTGACGGGAGAAGGGAAGGAAGGTTGAGAAAGAAATGGAGCACACCTTTTTCCACTGAACAGTGTGCGCAGCCGAGGCCTTGGTCTTGCACTGCCACTCCACGCTGTCTCCAAGCATGACGACTTGAGGTTGGGCAGGGGTCACGCTCACTGGGTCGATGTCTGACAAAGAAATAGAAAAGCAACTGAGGAAGAGAGAGGGAGGAAGACGCACGAAACCTGAGGCCTTCTATACATTCTAAGAAGTGCCACTTGAAATCAGAATGCTTCACATCGCTTAAACAACCATGTAATAAGGCTTTTAAAACGACTGCGCTAAGCAGAATATCTATTTTTTTTTTTTGTAAGTACAAAGCTAATGTACTTACTCTGAAGTTAAGCCCATTTCGGAGCCCTGTGTTAAGCCTATTCCATGCTATTTCTAGGCTATCTCCGCTTAATGTGTGTGATAAGATCAAATTAGGGAGTGTAGTTGGGATAACATTAAAGTAACAGATGAACTGTGAAAAATTGAATTGGATATCGGCCTCCTGAAAGGATTCCATTAAAGCTCATTCCATTCTGAGCCTTTTAATTCTATGATTTACTGATGAAACGAAGGGCTTACTGCGGAGGCGAAACTGCACAAACAAGGAGGTAAATGATTCTTTATGCGTGTTTACGTGATGCTGCAGTTGTTTGTGTGACTCTGGCTCACTCACAGTGGACATTGAGGTCGATAGTTCCAGTCAGTTCGGCGTCCAGGTTATCGAAATCTATAGCTGTGCACGTGTACGCACCACTGTCTGTGCGCTTGACAGATTTCAGCTTAAGGAGACCAGCCTGACCGGTGACGCTTTTTCCCTGAAGATGGAGGAACAGCGCCGAGTGAGAGAGCGATGAAGATTAGCAGATTTTAACAAAAGCACGGGATGTACAGAGCAACAGAAAGTTTGCTCTGTCTTTCTCAAACAAACAAATGAAATGCACACATGCCTCTTTAGTGAAGTCAAACTCAGGCTGAGGGTTTCCATCAGTCTCACACTTCATCTCAACAACATCGCCCTCTTTCACCGGAGCACTGTTGAGTAGGGTAAAGGTCGCTTTCTCAGAGGGATCTAGATGGACAAGAACAGACATGGAACAGGTGAAAATTCCTCCTTTGGATACATTTACAGTGTTATACAGTATGCCATCAATCAGAGATGTGCGGAGCATTCCAGAAAGAATGTTTTACTTTCCCAGTACCTCCCTTTTCCTTGCCTCATCATTCTTCTCTGGCTGAATATTAGATTCCACTACAGTGTTTCACAGTGGGAAAGATATGCAGCCAATGAAGATAACACATTGTTTACAGTGTTAAGTTTAGTCTTGCCTGAATCAAAAATCTATTCATCGACTCCAGAATGTACAGAATTCAGCTGCCAGGCTTTTAACCAGAACCAAGAGATGTGATCACACCACTCTAGTTTTAGCCTCTTGACACTGGCTCCCAGTATGTTGTAAAATAGATTTTACTGATTACTTTTAAGGCTCTTCATGGTCTCTCTCCCAACAATATCTCTGACCTCTTAGTGCTGTACACGCTGGGATGTACTTTGAGGTTTTCGGGCAGAGGTCTTTTCTTTGTTCCGGAGGCCCGGCTGAAAACTAAAGAGGACAGAGCGTTTGCTGTCAGGGCCCTAAAGCTCTGGCAACAGCCTGCCCAAGGAAACCAGGTCGGTGGAGTCAGTGATCTCTTTAAAGTGCCTTCTTAAAACAAACTTTTATCGGAGAGCCTTTCCTGATTTTACTTGACTTTTAAGTTCATTAAACTGTCTTTTATTTCCTCAGTTTTTATATAGTAAAGTGTTTGTATCAGTACTTTCAAAAGTTGTTTTCATGTCTCATCTGTTATAGTCGTTGACATGTAAAGCACTTTGTGACTGCGTTTTGAAAAGCGCTTTATAAATAAAGATCATTACAACTTTCAAAGGGCATATGTTCTTAAAAAAGTCACACAAGGATAGAAAACTTACAGGAAGGCTTACAGAAATAGATTCATTTTCTTCAGCCTTTTTGATCCACCACTTTGGTCCAAACTAAAATATCTCAACAACTTATGTATGATCCTCAAAGGATATATCCTAATCATTCTGGTGGACCAACTGCTCTTTCTCTAGTGCCACCAGCAAGTCAACATTTTTGGCATTTCAGATAAATGTCTTGACAGCTGTTGGAAGGACTGCCATAAAATCATGCACAAACGTTAATGTCTCCCTGAGGACCAATTTTAATCACTGACTTTTTATACAGTGCCATCATCATGTCAAAAATGTAAACTGTCCAAAGCAAGCAGCAACGTCCAGGGCTGAGAAATGAAGGCAAAGCCGAAGTGTCAAAATCTGCAATTCCTCTAATGGCCACTTGAGGCTGGCTCCAGGTAAATCCCCAAAGACACTCATGTTAAAAAAACACTTTTGGTCTCCGTAGCTAATTTCACCATTTAAAGGTGGTGTTCATTTGTTTGAACAAAAGGTGTAAGTATAAACGTGTGCTTGCCACAGAGCTTATTTTCTGCAATAATCTAAAATCCAGTGGAAAAATCCCATTTGCTTTTGTTGAGGGAACCACATGGACGCTAACTTCCCATTCAGCCTACAAAAAACTTCATCCCTGCAGCACTCTGATCAAATGCTTGTCCCCTTATCTCTTCAATCCCACATCTGCATCTGTCTTAATCACCTCCGTCTGGTGTAGCAGGGGTGCAGCAAACTGGTCTGATAAGAAACTGTTGCTCAGTAACCAAGCAGCTAGCTGAAGTGGTGCTAAAACAAGTTTAGAGGTCCTCTGAAATGGCACTGTCTAATCGCTGCCATTTAAAGCAAAAGTTTGACATTTGGGGAAATTCGCTGATTCAGTTTCTTGAGGAGAGAAAACGGATAACCTCAAGTTTGTCTAACAAGTTTGTCTGTCAAGTTTGTCTAGGGGCTAACACAGCTGGTTTGGCTCTGCACGTCTGAAGGTGGCAAAATCCACCCACCAGTACCTGTAATACTGACTAAATAAAACTCTTGCCCCTCGACTCACAGTTGAGGTTGATGGTGATGGTGTCGGACATCTTCTGTTTGATCTCATTTTCTGGCATGCTGTACTCCACGATGCAATGGAACACAGCGTCCTTGTCTGCCTTGGTGGGCTGCATGTACAGAGTGCTCCTTGCAGTGAAGAGACCGGAGGCCTCCTTCACCATAGAGGGAACCATGTGGGGGCCTGACAGAGAGGAGAGACAGAAGACACACAGGTCATCCTCTGCTGTGTGCAGCATGTCATATTAGACTATATAATTGTCCATTCTAATAAAGAGCCAGAGGATACATACTCTCATTCTTATCCTTGACCTCAGCGAGGGGCTGGTCGTCTTTGTACCAGATGATTCTTGGCTGGGGATGTCCGTTCATCGTCACACAGGTACCAATCTGATACACATGGGACAAAAGTAAGTTGAAATTGTGTCTTCAGTTGACTCGCTAATAGGATGAATAATAGAAATTGTGTACACACCTCAGAGCTGGTAGTCAATCCCACAGAAATGGCCTGACTTGATGGCTTAGTGAGCTCTGGCTTCTCAGGAGCAACTGACACAGAAAAAGGGAGGGTGTGTGTCATTATCATATCATTATGATTCACTAGAAGGAAAAACCTTTAACGCAGACCCAAACACACACTTCCCACTTCCATATGCAGTCCAACTCACCAGCCTGCTGACCTTGGTAATTAAGTTGTGCAGTAAATATCCTGCTTCACATTATTTCAGTGTGACCCGGTTCACAGGAGTTGATAAGGGTCAAATAACAAAAAAAGCACTCCCCCTCTCTTTGGCTCACACAACCACAGGTGTGAGTGTTTCCTCTTGTTTCTCCGCTTTATTCCCTAGCTCACTTGTTCACATGCAAGGTCATCTTATCACTGCCTGCAGCTGTTGACAGCTTATAAAAATAAACAGTGGATGGGTATTCCTCTCTCTGTCTCGCTCACTCAATTCTTTGTGTTCGCTCCTTTTCGTTCCACAGCTCCCAAAACCGCTGAAGCATTCCTATAGCCATTGCCTTTCAGCAGACTGTGCAAAGCAGGCAGGCATACGTACTCACAGCAATTCTGATATACTATAAAAGACTAAAACTCTATTTTGCAGCCTCTTATTCAGACGAGTAAAGCTCTTTAGTGCACAATAAGTCACTTAAATGTTCGGAGAGTTAAAGGACAACTTTGGTATTTTTCAACCTGGACCCTCTTTTCCCATGTTTTTGTGTCAAAGTGACTAATGGGAACACACTTTTCTAAATTAGTCCAAAATTTAGCCAGAGTGTCGCAGCTGGCAGCAGCAAAATAGGCTGCAATGTATCCACTTGGGGCATTGCACCATCAATTTACATCCACTAAAAGCACTTCTTTTCCTGACAGAGATAGACATTTTTGTTAAAGAGTAAGATCCTTTTTTTACCAGAATAAGCCTGAAAAATCGTTATCGCCAAACCCACCAGACTTAAATAAATGTATTATTGTGTATTATTATTATATTGTATTATTGTGACGGTGCACAAATTGGCTATGTATTAAATGGAGTTTGGAGGGTTTGGCGATAGCAATTTTGGGGCTCTTTCTAGTTAAACAAAAAGGATTTTACTCTTTAACAAAAAGGTCCATCTCTGTCGGGATCCTTTTCATGATGCTAGACACCATGAATAACAATCTGAGCCTGTCAGTGGTAAAAACAAGCACCTGCAGCGGATGTACATTGACAATGGACAAATTTACTATCTATTTAAATGGTCTGGTCAGTTTGGCGATGACGATTTTGGGCCCATTACTGGTTAAACAAAAAGGATCTTACTCTTTCACAAAAAGATTAATCACTGTAGGGATCATTTCCATAATGCCAGAAAACTCACTGAGCCTGTCAGTGTTAAAAAAGAAACACCTGTAGTGGATGTAAATTGACAGTGCACAAATTTACTATTTATTTAAATGGAGTTTGGAGGGTTTGGCAATAGCAATTTGGGGCTGTTTTTAGTTAAACAAAAAGGATCTTAGTCTTAAATAAAAAGGTCTATCTCTGTCGGGATTCTTTCCGTAATAATGTTAGTCACTTTGAGTAACAATCTGAGCCTGTCAGTGGCAAAAAAAAAAAGCACCTGTAGTGGACGTAAATTAACGGTGCACAAATTGACTATTTATTTAAATGGAGTTTTGAGGGTTTGGCGATAGCGATTTGGGGCTGTTTCTGGTTAAACAAAAAGGATCTTAGTCTTAAACAAAAAGGTCTATCTCTGTCGGGATCCCTTACATAATATTGTGAGACTGAGTGACAATCTGAGCATCTCAATGGTAAAACACAAGCACCTGTAATGGATGTAAATTGACAGTGCACGAATGCCCCAAGTGGTTACATTGCAGCCTCTTTTGCCTGCCGCTGGAGGCTGCAGCAATCTCACTCAGCACTGGACCAATTTCAAAAAATGTTGTTCCCATTAGTCACTTAGACACAAAAACATGGGAAAACAGAGTTTAGGTTGAATAGCACAGACATCACCCTTTAAGAGAGAACAAGATGTGCAGGCGGGGTTATTTTTATTCTGTTAAAGTGTGTTTTTTGCTCAGCAGATATACTGTTTACTCTCTACTGTAGGCCTCCCGAGAGAGAGAAACCAGGCTATCACTGCTGCAGCTCAACCCTCAGGAGACCTCATAACTCAGCCCTATTAAGTTAAGCCAGGACAGACACACTATAATTCAACTCCAATGAGTCAAGCGGTCAAATGTGGACCAAGAATGATTGCCGGTTTGCGAGACAAGCCGTTTTCCTACATCTGTGGGCTTTAAGTGTATCTAAAAAGGGCCTTTGTCAAATAGCACTGCGTTGAGGCATTGTCTACCACTCACTGACCCATTCACAATTAATAGCTTATTTTATGAGATTGCTTTAAACCTCAGAGTGCATAAATGTTAATGGTTAACTTTTAAGCTCTTTTTTCCAAGTGGTGGCGTGGCTAAATAAAAAGTTGTCTTCCTATTCTCCTGACACAAATCGCCCCTCTTCGGAGTGATTGATCAGTCCAATCCAAAATGCAAATGAATCGTATTCATTTTGGTTAGCCTGCTAAATGCTAAAAGTATGATTGATGTCTGCTCAGAGGGTTGCTGTGGGAGGGGAAAGGACACAACGGCCTGCAGCAAGGGTCAGCCCTCAGCGCCTTGGTGATAAATCTGAACCGTTATTACGGTGAGATATATGAGACATGACAGGTGTGATTGAACTATTCATCAATTGTGTCAAGAGTGATTAGATTGTGGTTAATTGACCTCTGGGGAACTTATCAAAGGAAATTGGTAACCCTAGGCATTAGAAAAGGTTCCAAAGTCTTACACATGATGAAAAATTATTAGCTTAAGTCTTTTCTGCTCTTGACACATAAAGACAATTGTGACAAATCACATGTTATGATACTATCTATAGATTCTTTAAAGAGGGCTTGCATGGGGTTTCTGTGTGAAATGCAATCAGCAAAATGAATTACATGCATTAGGTACAATTAGGCCACTTCTAAATGACAGTATGCATGAACACACGCAGGCCTAATTAAAGCCAATCTTTAGTGGCAGTGATAGGAACAAACTAAGCCATAAATTACAGACATCAACAACACATGGGAAAGTGAGGGGTTCTCGCTGAAGAGATCATGTTGAGGTCATGAAAAGGCCATTGGTCGACTCACAGAAGACTTTGAGCGTAGTGGTAGCCTCTCCAACCCCAGAGGGACCACCAGTGACCTGGCAGTAGTAGTCGTTCTCATCAGACGGTTGAACAGAGGAGATGGTCAAAGTGTTGTCTGTTCCGATGGTGACGCGCCCAGTCAGAGGGGTGCCGTCGTCGGCTTTTCCCTTGCCACCCTGAGTGAAAGCCATACGTTGCCTATTCCCCTGCTGCTCCTGGATGTTTGGACAGATAGAAGGTAATATAGAGGTAGAAAAAAGACAGAAGACAGCAATAAGTAAGAGACAACAACATCTTACGGTGCACTTCTTGGATATGACAAACTTTCAACAGTCCTAAAAAATATCTGACTAAAGAACATAAACATGTGGAAATGACTTACAATGTACCACTCAACGACAGTGTTGCTTGATTGCGGTGAGACGGTGTATGTGCAGGGAAGTTTGGCAGTGTCTCCTTTCAACACCTCCACTTTAGGAGCCGCATTCACGACCACAGTCCCACTACAAACTGCAGAGAAAACACACGCAAAGACACAGAAAGTGATTAAAGACTCAAGCACAGGAAGTCCCAAGGTAATGTGTTTACATATTACATCATTATCAGACATGACAGGCTGGTATATAAACGGTATTATTATTGGTAATTTTCATATACAGAACAGAGACTGGAAGGGACGCAAGCACAAACAAGTTCAGTACCCTGTATTGCATTTTGGCATCGGCTTCAGATGTTATCAGCCCATTAAATGGCTGTTATCAGCCGTCATTGGTAGCATGGATTTGTAGTAGTATGGCCCTACTTTATCTCATAGTGGCTGTCGACATAATGATGGGAGCAAAGGAGGAAGTTAGGTGGTGTAGTATTAAGAGTGACAAGGTCTGCGTGGGGAAGAGGTTGGAGTGAGGGCTTGAACAAACACAGAATATTGTTTGTGTCCTGTGTGAGACCACAAGTCAACACTTACCTACCTAACACACATATTTATATTTCTTTATTTATAATGCCCAATATCACAAATCACAATTTGCCTCAGAGGGCTTTACAGCATACGACATCCCTCTGTCCTGACTTATTTTAACCCAAACCACAACCTTTTCCTTAAACTAACCATGTTTTTTGGCATATAAATCTAACAAAACTGAAAATTTAAAAAACTGCGACCGTTTCACAGCGTTTCATACGCACCCTCCGGCCTGCTGTTAGGTGCTGTCTGCCCCATCTGAAGCAGCATAATGGTAGTGATGACAACTGATAACAGCCATTTAATGGGCTGATAAAATTCAAATGTGTTTGGCAGGAAATGACGATATGAAATTAACTGTGACTGTTTGCAAGACTGTGTTTGTTTGGAATAGAAAACATGGATGGTGTTGCAGGAGTGGCTACAGACGTTTTCATGGATGTGTTGGCATGTTTTTCGCCATGACTTTGAGCCTCCATTGGAATCTGATATAACTATTGGAGGCATTTGCTGCTAAGGGAGCAAGTCATAAGTATCAGTATTCCCTTAAAGGTGTTTGAACAGCAGTAAAAACTGTTAAGGGACCCAGAGGGAGACTAGAAGGCCCTCATCACTGTCAGTGTTCTCCATTCAATAGAGACATTAGGATGCACAAAGTGTCCCAGATATCAATGGGAGAGAGTGGCAGCTAGGGCACAAGATGGACCCAAACTGCTTCCTGTGGGAATAGGGAACATTATAGCTCTCTAACGCTGTACAATCTAGCTATGGAGAGACAACGTGACAAGGAGATTGCATTACAGAGACGAGAGGCAGGATGGAAAGCTGGAGGAAGGGAAGGAGCTCCATTTCTGCTAATGAAGTCACTGCAGCACATACAGTGCCATAAATCTTACGGTACAGTAACACATGGAGGCAGTGGAGTCGGCTGTGTGGCGAGCGTGAGGCTCTAATGTGTAAAAGAAAGGACAATGTTGTGTAAGTGACTGGGGTTAAACTGACAAATCAATTTAGAAATCTTTAAGTCATCAACGCATGGTCAGCATGTTTCATTTTCTATGCAATTTGATACGCACGTACACTTTCATGAAACAAGGCCCGTGAAATAGGCATAAAACACTTTCAAGTATAACTGAGATATTTTTAGAGAGTGAATAATGGATGCATCTGGGAAGCAACAGTAAACATCCCCAAAAATCCTTCTATGCTGCCAGCACTCCAAACATTAACTTTTTAAGTATCATTAAAAAGCCAGAGATCTAAACTCAAATTAAAATTCATATTCTGGACACGTGTGTTGCTAATGAACGACCCAGCCCCACACTCTGTATGATAACATAAATTAATCATGTCATCAATTTCTGGACTACAAAATCGACACTTAAATAATTTATTTGTTGTGAGAAACTGAGAGATAAGAGTGGGGAGGGTGGACTTCTGGGAATCATAGTTGTTTGACGGGTTAGTTTTATTAACAGGGCAGAGAGATGCAGACGGGGGAAGATGAAAGCGTGTTTGCTCAAAATGCCTAAAGAGAGAGGAGAGGAGAGGAGAGGAGAGGAGAGGAGAGGAGAGGAGAGGAGAGGAGAGGAGAGGAGAGGAGGGATGGCCACCTTGTTATCACTCCACTGTGAGGTAGAAAAAGAGCAAAGGATGTAAAGGAAGAAGGCAAAGAGTACATATAGAGGATATAATAGGGAGAGCTGTCAAAAATACACTCTCTGCTTCCTCAGTTGTTAGTGAAACACATTCCACCAGGGTCAGATGCTGTGATTCACTATGACCCACAAACCACACAGAGGTCAAGGGTCAGTCAAGCGTTGACATTTGATGAAAAGATCTCATGTCTCCCCGCTGCTGTATTCTTTCACTTCCTCTTGATTTACTTTCCCACTTCCCTTTCTCCTATTTTTATCCCACGTCTTATTCTCCTTTCTTTTTTCTGAATATCTTCATCCCCATCCATTATCTCCGTCTCTCTAAATATTGTGTTCTATTAGCTCAGTGGCTCTCAAGTGAAACAACATTAGTTTGACAATCCAAGTCTCATGTTTCCAGTGTGTAAGAGGGATGTAGCCCAAAAGAAAATCCTCCTCTGTTTCTGCGCCAACACAAACAGCGAGCCAGACAAGCAAACGTACAAGAATGTGTGAGTAAACCAAGCACTGCGCTTTTAGGCAGGGACTCAGGATTTAAGAGTCCCGTTAAGTGGTGCATGGGAAAAATACACACTCGCACACATACTGCATTAAATGACACACAGCCTCGAGGAATTTGGCTTTTGAAAATACATGTAAGCATTAATCACCAGTTTAAAGCTGGAGCTGGTGACTGATAAAAATGACTTTTTGGCATATTTGCTTTAACTGTCACTTCATCCAGACAGAAAAACACGAGATAATCTGTGAGGAAAAAAAACATGTTTCTCTGCTTCCTTGTAGCTCTTCTAATGACATTTCCTAGAATAAAGGAAAACAACCCATTAGAGCTGAGGAGTCATTTCAATCACTGCTTGTCAATTACAAACTGTCAAACTAGGCAGCACTAATCAAATATGAGTGAAGATTCTGTTACTGATTTGCCTGTTTCTCACCTCAGATGTTTTCAGAAACATATTTTAGTGTACTGTTTAGTAGGGGTGTGACGATCCATGGATCTGGATTCATATATCAATTCAATGATAAACAATCCAGTATTAGGGATGCAAGGAGAAAACACCGATCCATAGCCTCATTGTTAGAATACACTTTTATTTTGAAAGTCTGTGTCACCGTCAAACAGCAGCAGGCAGATGGCGAGCAGCCAAGAGAAAGACGATGAGGATAATGTCATTTACTCGGGAATAAATCAGCAGTGTGGAAATATTTTTGATTTTGGAGAAAAAAGGGGTCAACAGACAAAATTACAAGATAAAAGACAACGTAACGTTACCTGCTAACTTCTTGCTACAGCAACATTAGCTGCTCTGTTTCAACAATTTTGGGCTAAAGAAACGTGCATGCAGGCTGAAATTCAACTGAGCTGTTCTGTCGGGAGATGCAGTGACTTAAACCAACGGAGAGTATGAAAAAGTATAAATAATACATGCAATTTGTATAGTTATGAATGGAGGAAAATCTGCTTGTCGCTAGGCTAATTTAAGCAGTGTAAACATGCTAAAGCTAATAATGGGTGACTAGCAAAACACAATTGTTTTGTCTATGATCCTTAACATTTATTATTGAGCTAAATTTGATACTGTTGGTGCATGATCTTGTCATTAATTCATGTTGTATGGGTGTTTGGAGAAGTTTACCTTCAGGGCTTTAAGTCAGATAGACCTGAAGTTTTGGGAAAAGATGCTGGTTTGAGTTAAAACCATAAATTTACATCATTGTTTTTATCTCTTATGGCTAAAAGCAAAAAAGAAAGGGATGGCTTCTTCTGTAATTGTATATATTGAATGGGTAGATGATATTGCCTCATATCGATCACAGGCCCTTGAATCAGAAAAACATATCATGGCAGACTTTGTGATATCAGCAAATATCGTATCATTGTCCAAAGAATCGATATGATATTGTACTGCCAAGAAACCAGTGATTTACACTCCTACTGATTAGCTGTGAAATGAAAAAGCTGACAACTCGGCAGAGTGAAAATCAACCACCACCCATCGGCTGGAGCAAACGTTCTCATTTAACAGCTAAACAGTACACTAAAATATGTTTCTGAAAACATCTGAGGTGAGAAATAGGCAATGTAGTAACAGAATCTTGATTCATATTTGATCAAGCGCCAACTAGTTTGACAGTTTGACTGCAGTTTATGAGCAGTGACTGACATGACAGAGACTCCTCGGCTCTGATTGGTTGTTTTCCTTCAGCTGCGGTGGATTCTGGTAAATAAAGCTCAGCGTACGTTCAGTGAAGAAGACTTTCTTTGTGCTCATCCACTTACAATTCTCTCCCTCCCATTCCCACTGCTTCCTCTAATCAGCTGACTATGGGCACTCACTCTTCTAGTTATCCAATCAAACTTCGCCACGATCTCTATCAGCCAATCAGGATGCTACTGCAGAATTTTAAATCTGCTCCCTCCTCTGCTGCTGTCAGCTGTCATTTTAGGCAGAACTGTCGTGCCCTACTCCACCCCATTCACCTCCAGTTATCGTATCCCAGACCCTGGGAGGGTTCCCTATTCGACTATGGATTGATTACCCTCCTTAAATCACACCATCTCTACGGGGTCTAATCGCCAAAGACTTTTCACATTTCTCATTCTCGTGTGCAGATGCTAATAACTATTCTTTTCACTGTAAGTCTCTCCTGATTGAAATGCCATTAGAAACACTACAAGGAGGTAGAGAAAGATTATTTTTTACAGACTATCGCGTAGATGTAGTGACAGTTTCAGCAAAAGTGTGAAGTTATTTTATAAAAATGACCAACAGTAGCATTAAGGTTTGGAGAGGTTTGTGAGGAATCTAGAACAACAAAAAAACCGACAAGTTAAATATAAGTGTGAGGCCATGGCATTTCACGTGAGCAACCATGCACTTATGTGCTGAGTACCAAGTTTTAGCTGTGCACGTCACACAGCGCTGCTCACATCCACTGCCTGCACTAGCTGTGTGTTCTTCTCGGGTCATATTTTATGCACATTTTTCACAATTTGCCAGACATAATGGGATATAATTAAAGTAGCTGAGTCTTCACTTTTAGAGCAGCTACAAGCCCCAGTTTTGTCTTTTATGGGATAATAATAGTCACCTACCAGTCTGTGCAAAAAGTGTTAGCACAGAAGCACAGAACAAACGACCCACTCAGGGTGTTCGGGTGGTTTTGATATCTATATTCTCATCACTCAGTATATGACATAGGCTTGTTTTTAGCTCTCAGCCGGGGTTTGCTCAGTTGCTGGGTTACTACCAGCCTGTAAATAAAGCCACTGGCAGTTAAAGCAATATGTGCTGAAAATGTACATCAACGGGGTCCATCTGTGGCACATCTTTCTTTCTCTGCCAGCCTCTCCCTCTCGCCCTCCCTGCCTCTCATTTGATTTCATTGTCTCACTCTCACCCTTTTCTCTTTCACATCATTTGGTGTCATTCACAATATGTTTCGGTGCAGAGTGATCAGTCAGGCCGCTGCTCTGTGTTTTAAACACGAGGCAGCTGGACGGACAAGAGACAAGAGCATAATTAGGGGAGTCCTCTGTCCAATCTGAGCCCAGAGCAGTGTGTGTGTGTGTGTGTGTGCACAAGTGTATATTAGATACACATGCTGTTGGCTGTCACTGTGTGTGTGTGTGTGTGAGAGAGAGAGAAAGAAAGAGAGTAGCAGGGGCTGTTGGAGGAGGGGGACCAGCTTCACGGGGGTCTCGTTAGCTGACGCAGGCCACATAATCGGATTTAGCCAAAGAGAGGGAAAGTGTGTGTGAGGTGGTGTGTGATGGGGTGCGTGACCGGGTAGGGAGACAGATGGGGACGAGACGGTCAGACTGTGTCCTGTGTACACACAAACACATGCACACACTCGCTCTTACAGTATATCTATAATGCATGGGATATTTATGAGCCACCCCAAAAAGCTACGGTTAAGTACAGTGTGTGAAGAAAAGAAAAGATCCAAGTCTGCAGTCAAAGCAGCGGAGCAGAGTGGAGGAGACCCAGAGAGTCGTGTCAATCCCACATCTACTGAAAAGTTAATGTGAAACCATATTTAATACTCTCTCTGTGTCTGTCTCTGTCTTCAACTCCTCTCTCCGCCTGCATCTCTTTCTCTTCCACATGCACACCGACGCACACGAGGCGGGTGCCCCTCATTATGAAAAGAACCAGCTGGATCCTCTCTCCTGTCCTCTTTTTCCTCTCTTGCTCTCCCCTCACCTACTGTCGTATTCTGGACATCAAACCAGGAACCTCTTTCTCTCTCAGACTCCTCTTTTTATCCCTCATTCTCAAAGAGCATTCTTTAATACCCAGAGCACAAACTCGGCCGTGTGTCTCGTCTGCGCATGTGTTTGAAAGACAGAGAGCAGAAAGACGATGGAAATGCAAGAAAGCGAAAGAAACACACAAAGGGAACAAGGAGGGGAAAGGGAGAGTAAGGGAATTAAAAGAAATGTGTGTGTGAGTTTGTGTGTGGGGAGACAGCCTCACCTATACGGCTGCCACCCAACCAGAACCTCTTTATACAGCCAGCATGAACCTTCTTTCACTGAGGGTACCTGCCTGTCTCCTCACTAACCCAAACACCTGTCTGATTAAGATTAATGGATGCTGTGGGTAACTCCTCTTTATGCAAGTGTACTGTATACACCTGGATGATGGTGCTAGGGGTGTGAGGGAAGTGTGTTAGATTACAGTCAGCATGCAGCACAGACACAGAGCGTAAAGATCTGCACCAGTGCCAACACTGTGACGAGGAGCGTACGCAAGACTTGATCTACAAGGTGAGTGCAAAGCTGGAAAGAACAGGAGGAGGGCAAAGTGGTACCTGACGGGCGAGGAATGTCAGAAGGTGTGTGTGTGTGTACCTGTGTGTGTGTTTGTGTGTGGTCCAAAACATCCTTGGCCTCTAACAGGATTAGTGTGTTTGACTGTTGGCAAAGCAAACAGCGTCCAGCCGCAGAAGACACAGCCTTCAATGTCACGAGAGCTGAGTCACCTTCAGCACGTGGTCGTTAAAATCAACACGTAACAGTAACTTCCTCATTTTTATTCATCGCTTTCCACTGATCAGCACCTCTTCTGGGATTATGTCTCAATCTCTTTACAGCTGCCTCTGTTTTAATCAACACTGCTGACACCTCAAGCTGCATTTATGCTTACGCGTTAAAGGCTTATGATGTAGCTACAGAGGCAGATATGTTTTCATTCTTACTCAATCTTATTATTTTCTAAGTTAATCAATTGTTATTTAGTCTATAAAGTGTCAGCAATATTGAGAAAATGCCACACAACATCATGACTATGTTTTCATGCCCACTGATATTCCACTTTCATTCTAAATATGACAATAATCTGAATCTGATACGGGTTAAAACGAGGGATATGCTTGCATTTGTTGGGTTTTAGGAGCACCGTGGACACATATACAGCACATTCAGAATATGCAGTGTGCGACACACAACTTGTGGCCTGTTTACAGTCAGCTTTGTGCACTGTCATGGATGCCTTGTAAACAAACCCAGCAGTTTGTATGGCTGGAGTAGAGATGCACGTCCAGAAGAAAAGCTCACACCCACTTTTAAACATTGTAAGAATTGGATATCAACCCTTTTATGGATATTTTGGAAACTTTTTCAAGATGATGGTTGAAGGAATGAAAGGGGGAGGCTGTATTCAAACAGTCTAATGAGTCCACCACTGGAAAAAAAACCTATTTTGATGCATTACAAGCAGAACACAAGGGGCTCAAGCCGTTCACTTTTCCATATTTTTGATATGATAAACAATATGTTAGGTCTTATTAATCAGAGCCTGCATGGCTGCATGTAAACACAAATATGAGTGAAACATTTCTTTTCATTAGCCACGTAAGCAGCTTAGTAGGAATACTGTCTTTTTAAGAATTAAGGCAAAAAACAGACTATTTTGTGCATGTGAACATCGTCACTGCTTCAACTCCAAGGTGATGCCATCAAGTTGCTTGTTTCGTCTGACACTCCAAACCTAAAGCTAATCATTTCAGCTCAACTTGTGTTTTTTTTCTCCTGCAACTTTCAAATGCCTTTGGAGACTTTAGAACTTTAGGAAATAAAAAAATGCCTCAGCAATCTTTATATTTTCAGTAGCAGTGGACATTATTTGTGATCTCACCAAGCAGGCTTCACCAGGAGTCTCCCTCTCTATCACAACTGAAAGAATGTAAACACAGTTACGTTGGGAAAGCGCCGCACAGCATGATACATCATCGCAGCGCTGCTGTGGTGGTTCCAATGAGTGAAATGAATTGCCGAGCTATAAAAGTATACCCACAAGTATAAATGTGGCCTCGCTCCGACCACACGTTGTGATGTAACACACTCATATTATCATCGTGAGCCAGAGGCTCAGTGTGTGTGAGTACGGTTGTGGCAGCGGGGCGTGGCAGGTTGCCCTCAGCTCTCTCACACTGATAATGGCCTGTTAATGTCGCAGACTGGATACAACTCAAATCTCACGGTGATGTGCCTTTCGTGTTTGCGCAGTGCTCACATTAGTCCGCTGCACTGCTGGATTGAGTTTTTAAGTGAGTTTCATTTTGGCAGACTAACTCCATCCATCTCAGAAAAGTATCCGAGAAGGCCGGCTGTAATGCGGAAAAATAAACAGGAAGAGGCTCTTTGGTGGGTGCTTATCTGAAAGAAGGCGGTGTTTGCTAATGTGGTTAAAACTGCTGCATGTTTTTGCTCTTTGCAAGTCATACAGTTGCAGCCAGACACTGCAGAGACTTTCACAAGCTTAAGTTAGAGCTGTGCAATTCTGTTGGCGCAAGTTTGAATAGCTGACAGTGTGAGATGAGTAGTGGCCTGAGTGTATATATACATATATATATATATATATACTGTATGTATACTGTATGATACATGTGTGCGTGAGTGTGTGTGTGTGTGTGTGTGTGTGTTAGGGGCAGGCTGGGTCAGACTGCCAGTGTCGGGGTGGGTCCATGTAAGGCCTGGAGTCCGTCAACGCCTGACTGATGAGACAAGAACAGGTGCAGCGCAGGAGCAGCAGCTGCTCACACACACCCCCCACACACACACACTCACCAACAATGAATGCCACATGCAGAGGGCAAGGGAGAGAGTGAGGGAGACAGGCAGAGTGAGACACACAGAGCCACAGAGATGACAGACAGACGGACAGACAGAGAGAGAGGAAGTTCCCCATCTGGCATGAATACACAGAGCCATTCCATTTGAAGAAGTAAAACTTTTAGCAACTAAGGAAACCAAAAATTGAAAAACACGTGAAAAGCAGACAGAAATAGACACACTGTCTGTCTCCTTGGATACTCCTAATGGCAACTGTATCCATACAGGGGTCATGCGTAGCAGACGGCAATGATCTGTTGTTGTCCTGCTAAGTGCTGACCTTTGAGGGAAGCGCTGATAAGCATCTAATGCTAATTACAATCCCACTGTTGTTTACTGTATTCACAAGGTAGGACAACAGACAGAAAATGGCCGGAGGGAGAGGAGGAACGCAAAATAAGGACAAGACAGAAGAGGGTGAAGACGGAAAGACAACAGAGGACAGACAGCAGGATATTATGTGCCAAGAGGAGCTATAAAATACTGCAAAGGCCATGAAAACTGCACCACCTAAGCCGCATTCCCCGCGCTGCAAACATTGCTCGCAGTCTGACAAAGCATGTAATATCCTGTTGCAATGACATTCTGATCCTGCACACTACAAGCCGTGCTTGTGTAAACAGAAATTAATACATCAGCTATTGAAACGTCAGAATACAAAAACTAAAGCGGATCGCCACGTGCTGATTCAGCGTAGAAAATGTTTCAGTAATGAGTTTATTCACAAAAGCAGCGCAAATAATCATAATGGAGTCGTCGCTGACCTTTCCACAGACATGGCTGCTTGTGCATAGACAGTAGCTGCTGTTTGCTCTTTGTATGAATCTTTTGTGTTTGCTACTGTGTCTCATGATGTTCCATGAGAAAGGACATTTCCCCAAGTGGGACTGATGAAGCATTTCAAAAGCCCTTCATGCTAGAGTCATTAGAGTCTAGGCTAGAGTCCCTGAGGAATTGTTCCCAAGAAAATTTCATAAATATTTGCTGTATTTTCCTGGTGAAATGACTGTTCTGATGAAGGGGGGGTAGATTTTCCAGTAATTGACCCTACGCTAAGTCCCGCCCCCTGATGCAGACTGGCCAACAACACAGCTGTGCTCCATTGACTCTAATGCAGTTGTTTAAAATTTCCTTCATTTTCAGGCTGGTTTTGTGGATTTTGAGCTAAATGTTGTGCCTGGGACACGTCCTGTATTAATAATAATAAATAATTAAGTCGCCCCCCGTTTGCTGTCAGTGAAGTAGTACTGGTGTAGCATCAGAAAACTCCAAATTGGGTCAGCGGGGAGAATCCAGCAAGATCAACCAGGTTATTGTTGTGCCTTACGCTTATTGATATGAAGTTTGGGAGAAAAATCTTATATTGTTGCATGCCATTTTAGAAGTTACCTGGATAACTGAGTAATCTTGCTCAGTGTAACCCCCCACCTGGACTCTAGGTTTCTGTCAGGCAGGCGTGTGACTGATGGACATAGTCTACAAAACTAAAGATGACATTCCTTTTACTTCCCCATGGCTAGTGGTGTATTTTATGCTTTTGGTTAATGTATGCTCAGTTAACAAGGGGGCTCTAAAGTGGCTTTTTTTGCTGGCACTATATTTAATTTTAATTTCCTGTGATATGGACATTGTCAGTTTGATCATTATTGCAAAGTAGTTTGAACTACTTTTTTCCAAAGTAGTAAACCAAACTCGATTTCCCCTCGGGTAGCCAGGAGTTCAACTTCTTTCACTGTGAAGTAATTGGTAGCTTGCAAAGCAATGCTTTTAAAGTAGCTTCCCCAACACTGCGTGCACTTCACAAGAAATCCCTTGAATAACTTTTAAGGATTTTTTTTGCCCAATAACACATGGATGGGAGAACTCTAAAGTACCAATTACAGCAATCAGAGAATCAGCCTCAGACTTGTAAATCTCATCTGACCGTTCACAAGCCAGTCAAAAGCTTCTGCAGTCATGACTCCCTGAGCCGACAGCGGAGGTCTATTGTGCTGCAAAGATGATATCTGGGCTTCTAATTGGAGTCAAACACAATAACGTCTTCGGAGCGCCGCTTTTATTGCTCGGTGAAACAGGGCGCCCTCCTGTTTTTTTTTTTAATGGCTTGCCTGTTTTTTATAAGGTTTCTGTGTGATATCTGTGTGTGTTGGGAAAGGGTGGAGAAGATGGTGTCTTGATTAAAGGTAAGATAGACTGATGCCGGATGTTCAGATGCCACATGCTAAGCCCTTGCACCGCAATCACAGGATATGGAGGGGGCTGTCTGTCGTCCTGCCTGGGCTTGTACTGATGTACCACCTGAGTGGAAGTAGAATTCACACCTGGGACCCTGCGGCAACACACACACACACACACACAGGATGCAGCTGGTTGTGGAGGTCATACGAGTCTAGCAGAGGAGACCGTTTTACCACTTTGTTTATTTATTGGCACTAAAACCAGCAGCTCTGTGTGTCTGCTCTAGATGGAAGAGATGAGACGAGGGAAAGCAGAGACTGGGAGGGGAAAATAGATTTTATCATGTGTTAGATAACCTTTTATTGTTCTGTTCTTGCTCCTCCAAAGTTTTTGTATTAGCTCCATTTGTCTTTTCTGTCAGGTTCTTATATCAGCCTCCCTGCTTGAGATCTGTTTCCTCATTCGCGTCTGATGTGTGAAGCTTTGATTGAAGTTGATGCGATTAGCAAGTGGAACACGTTTACCTTAATTTGGATTCACAAGTTAAACTTCATTTAAGAAGAGTAAGGAGAGACAGAGGACGGCGTCTGAAGAGCAAGGACACGAGTTTAGAAGAGGTCTGATGTTCCCAGGGACTTGACGTTGACGTAATGCAGCTGAGTCAAACATAAGGCTATTAGCAATTAGCCTGGGTACACATCAGTCTTCCCCACAAAATCCGCATCTGCATCCTCCTCAATGCAATAAAATGCAGAGCAAAGTTCAATGACTCGGCAAATGATGTCTGCGAGCCAAGCAGCGGGTGTGTGGATGTCTTTGTGTCTCCTGTGTTCGGGTGGAGGGCAGAGAGGTAACATCACAGTGTGCGCAGTTGCGACAGATAAATCACAGCTTTACTGGTGTGTGTGTTGTGTCATCCCACTGCAGTTTAGGGGCTCAAGACAAACAGTGTGAAGTGGGCAACAAGGTCGGCCCCTCACACACTCTTTTGTCTAGCAGGAGATTCCCCCTGGTCGGTCCTGTCGTCCTGGCAACGGGGTGAGAAGTCAAGCCCATTCAAACAGGAGAGTTTAGAGCTGTGTGGTCAATGAGTGTGTTTGTGTGTGTGTGTGTGCGTGCTGGGACGGGGAGTGGGTGTGTTTGTCCTCTTCGAACATGAGCCAGTGAGTCAGGAGAAGAAAATGAGGACAAGGATAGATGGTAAGAACGAGGAGGAGGAAAAACAAAAAAGAGAAAAGCGGAGACAGAGGACATGAGCAGAATATGAATTTGTGGAGCTGACATTGCAGTCTGTGCGCCCTGTTCTGCACAAAGCGACGGTTGTAAAAAAAATAAAAAAACAAAGCCAAGACGTCTTATAAAGAGATTATAAATAGAGCCATGAATACATGAGTCTTGTGAATTTTAGTGCTGTGTAAGTGCTTCTGCAAAAGTAGCTTTGATTCATCGTCTCACTGATAAACCAAAGTATTCTCTGAGTGCCCTTCCCCATTAGAGTTAGCCAAGTAAAATTGAAATCATCCCTCACACAGAATATCTGGGCCATTTATAAAGCTAATATCTTTAAGCTGACACAATCTGGTGCCATTATATGTGACTCCATTAACAGTGAGTTAACACGACAATAGCCAGTGTCTTGCTCCTATTAGAGCTCACTTTTGGGTCTTAATACAGTGGAGGTAACAAAGGGGGAAAAAAGGCAAGGCCATCGTGGTGAACGGCATGCAAGATCAGATAAAAATATCAAGAGGAATTTCATTACTTTTTGAATCAAAGGGCACAAAACAGAGAAGGTCCGCCAATTACCGCACCGCGTCTCCTCCTGGCTGCCTTTCATTTTCACAGGGAACTCAATTTGGTGAAAGAGAGAGAGGAGTGTGTGTGCGTGTGTGTGTGTGTGTGTGTGTGTGTGTGTGTCCTGATCAACTGAGCAGGAGAACCCAATCAGTAGATGTCACTTAAGGGGCAGAGATGAGAAAAGGTGTTAATATTTAATGTTTCAGGGCCCCTGAATCTGGGCCTCCTTTCCCTCTTCTCCCTCTTCCTTCCACCCCTCTCGCCCCAGGCACTCCAATTAACACACCATGTCCTTTTCTTCCCCCCCGTCTCTCCCAGTCTTTCTCCCTATTCCCTCCTTCCTTGAAACACAGCCCCTGGCGAGAAAAATAAAAATTTAGAAACCTGAGTGGAGGCAGGAATGGAGGGATGAGCAGAAGGAGAGTTGGACTGGGAGAGTGTTTAGCAGTGCGCAGCAAAGTTTGGATGAGTTGAGAAGGCTAGAGGGTCTCATAGAAGAGAAGAAGCAGACACAAGAGGATACTGATGCAAATGCAGGCATAAGCATCAAACCAGAGAGAGAAAACTTGTGCACAGGAGCCCTTCGTAGATGCAGGAGTTAAAATTGGAGCAAGGAGAACGATGAAGTGAGGGAAGGAGAGGGTCCCCTGCGTGTCTTTTCAATTCCCCTCTGCCTCCACCTATTTATCAAGGTAAATGACTCGCTTTAATGGGCCAGAATGATATGCAATGTTTGGCGGAGGCAATCTGCTTGCATATGTTGCCGCTAATGTCGCCGGTGTCTATAATGGGATATCCTAATGAGGTGCATTTGGTGATGAGAGAGGCAGTAAAGATTATAAATTCCTCTCAAGACCCCCATAAGGTTGGGAGCAGCCCTGAAAATGATGATGATGGATGGATGGATAGATGGACGACAAGGGACTGACAGCTGAGGTAGGGCAAAGTGGGACTGCTGAACCGTGTCTCACTGCTGCACACTCTCTTTTTAAGGGCCACCTCCACTGATTTAATAAAACTAGATGACTCTTAAGTGCCCGAAAAACACTGGATCTAACATTTTCTAGAATGCAAAGCACCGCATTTTCTTAGATGCTCCCTGCCTTAACATCTCCAACTCCATGCACTCAGACTTTACGCATTTAACCCTAATGACATCGCTGCGGAAAGTTTTGGATTGGCACCTGAGCCATGGAAAAAAATGATACAACTGTTTTCACATGTATGATGGCATTCTGGCGACTTGCTCAAGTTTTGGTGTTACTGCTTTTGTGCATACAGCGTCACACATCCATGCAAGCAAAGACTACTAACGCTGCACAAATGCCTATCATTTGCACTGTCTACAACTGTACCAATTGATCCAATTTAGAAAAAACAAGGGCCACTTTGAGTACCCAAAATACTAGGACGTAAAGGGAAGGAGTAAATAGGAAAAACTAATCAAGAAACAGCAGCAGATATAGATTGAAAGCCTTCGTCTTTAATCTGGAGGAGTGAAATCAGGTAATGTCTTGTGTAAACACGCCTTGAGTTGGATGCAATACAATGTGCTGTAACAACTTCACAGTGTTTTTTTTCCCACGATCCAGAACTTTGACTGAGTTCCACCAGGCCTCTGGGAACAGCAGGTGGGAAATAGTAGCTAAAGCTAGCTCGTAACGCCGTGAACAGAGTTGAAAAAGGCCTGCAAAGGACAGTTAAACTCAAACACAGTTACTCACCCAACTAAAAACAAGATGGCGGTCATTTGGTTCTGACCTGACATCATTTATAATTACGGTTTTGTCCCCACCGGGCAAATCAGTCATGTTGTGGGAAAAAAGCCTATTTCTCTGTTTGGTATGGATCACATCCAAGATGAGTCTGAGTTTTCTGACGACACCAGCTGCCTGCAGCTTTATCCAACCCTTTAATTTAGTCACACTCCTCTATTTCCAGTTCAGGCAGTATGTGGATTTATCGCCTCCTGCCCTCCATCTGAATTTCTTTCATCATAACAGTCACGTGATTTCAAACAAGTTATTGATTGCTGGACAGAAATGTATTGCAATGTCATATCAGTAACCATATGATATACACCAATGAAGACATTTCATTCTGGAGCACTCAGCATTACAGCGCTGATTTATCAACTGTGGTTCCTTAATCTACAATGAGGATATTCCAAATTTAGCAAATGCAGACCATGCTAGGTTATGTGGTCATCACTCCATTTTATAAAGCAGTAGTGCCTTGGTATGAAGGTAGAAAAAAAGCATGTTTTCAAGCAAAGACGTCCTCAGGATTCACTGCCCTTCCCCTCTGTCTTTATCAAACTCACGTGGTTTCAGGTTGTTTTGGATTCGTGGCACAGAACAGGGTCACTGCGGCTGCAGCACAGTCCTTACTGCTCTCGTTCTGCTGCCGTTTGTTACTGTAATGGTTTGAAATTTTTCAAAATGAAAACTTATTGACACCTCTGTCTTTTAAAGTTGGGAGAGATTGTCAGAGAGGGGGCGAGGAGAAAGGCTGACTCAGGGTATAAATAAGGGTGGAGACATTAAGACTACAGCTAATCTCACTAAAAGGGTTAGGACAAAGTGCTGCCGCCGCTGCCGTCTCTCTCGCTTCCCCTCTCCCTCTATCCTTAAATCAATTCATTCTGCAAGTCATTTCCTAGCATACTGTGCAGATAAATACTCAGCGTAGGGTAGCTCTTATGCTCAATTTGCTGTAATAAACAACCCACTGGAATGCATCCATTACGGTATTTGGATACGTGTGTGTGTCTTTAAGGATTCGACAGCTCACGGTGTGTTTGATTAAGATTAAAAAAAAGCAGACCCAGACACTTTTGTTCCAGAGGGGAAATAAGATTTGAGATAAGGTGTAAGGTGAGGAAAAGGTGAAAGCTGGCCAACATGTCTCTCTGCGGGTCTCAAATTTCTGCTCTGGAACCCTAAACACACAATCGCACACGCACAGTAGAGGCTGAAACGAGCTGTCCTGCCAACCCGTGTGTATTTTAATACTGATGAGTCGAGGGATGAATGTCTCAAGTTCTATTTACAGTAGCCTATTTACAGTATGATTACTGTTACATTCACGCACAAACACACCTGCCTGCCCTTCATATCTCAACAGCTCAATTCCTCAAATGCGCACCCTCCCACTGCCGCCCACCCTTTCCTTTTTTCCAGAAGTCATCTCGTGCTGAATTGTAGCACAGAGGTGTTTTGTTGGTCTGACAAAGGGGCCTGTTACTGAGTGGACTGGTTATACACACATTGCAAAAGCTGATGTAAACAAAGGACAGGGAACAGAGTGACTATGGGTAAATAACACCAAGATGCTACAGTAGCTTCTTTCCTGATCCTGCTCCTTTTGAAGATTACTTAAATACTTGAGCCAAAGGTATTGTATGAACAGACTGAGAGCAGAGCCACACTTAGGAAATACTAAGACATCTTTTTCTCTCTTTTTATTTCTGTCACACCTGAATCTGAGCTTTTCAAAAGATGTTGACCAGAGCATATGATCGCTCATATTATCAATAAGGTTAAGCCTGGCTACCAGATAGTATTTATGAACCTCAAAAGCTATATTAAAACACAAAATACATGGTCATAGAGATCACCACGAGACAGATCAAAGGGTTCACCAGCTGAGGCTCAGATTAACGGCCCTGTGGGCAGGAATCTTTCCGAAAGACCAGGAAATGTTAGCATAGATGGTCATTTTCACAGGAAACTGGCATTTCCAGGCTTAGGGCTCACACACATGCTGGTCTGTAACTGGACGGAAATGCGAGGTCGGGTGCTGGGTGCCAACTTTCAAGGGCGCAGAGGCAGGATGCCCCTGATGTTGCTAAGCAACCATAACCAGCACCGTATCATGGCCTACTTACCAGAAATCCTGAGTTCTGAGCTGAGATCGTCCAGGTGTTGTCTTATGGGTATGTATTAAAATATTAGATGTAAAACCTTGGATAGTCCAGCACTGAAACGATCCATATTACCATATTTACAGAAGAAAGAAAAGATGTGCCAGCTGTGATTTGTTGTCGTGCCTTGTCGCACGATATCTGGTGCGCTCTGCTGCATTTCAAAAGTTAAACTTTGTTTATCTCAGCAGCCATCGCGGCCTGAAAAACAGGTGCTTGCGAACACTTGTGAACACTGCAGCGGCGTGGCCTGTCGATTGAGAGCGTGGCTTTCACACGTCTGCATTGACAGTAATAGCTCTGAGGGCCCAAAAACGCAGCATGTGTTCAGGGCCCTTTGACTGCGTGTGGAAGTGTGGAGAGATTCTTAGCATCAGTCGCAGACTATTGGTCAGTAGTGGTGTGCAATGTCCTTCTAGGAACGTTTCGGCCCCCAGATTTAGCCAAAGAGTAAGCGCTCCTTGCTTTCACGCTGCTATCTGGTACAGGCAGCTGCAGACCCAGACCCAGGGTGAGTCTAAGTAGAGGCAGCTGCCCAGAGGAAAGAGGCCTTGCCTCAGTAAGGCTTGGAGATGCTTTTATTTTCTGCCTTCTGCTTAAAAGTGGCAGCTCAAGCAACTTAATACGATACAGTCCCTGGCTTTTGCTTAATATCTAGTGCTGGCAAAAATGTTGGTGCATATTTCCGATCCATTATAAGCGTAGTTAGCACGCATTAGCCGGGCTTGTTTACTATATTACCAATGTCGCTGTCACCCTACATGTCCACCAAACTCCATTCTTTAACTCTATATGGAAAAAAAGAACAAATACTCGAATATTCTCATTGAAAAGCCAAATCGCATTTGACTGAGATAATCCTGAGTCAAGTAAAGCCCTATCAAAATGGTGAAACTGTTTTATTTGTATATCATTTTATCCCTCTTTTTTGCTTCACTCAAGCGAAATCAGTCTGCATTCTCCCTCTCTGATGTGTCCTCTTTTGCTGTCTTTCTCCTCCTCTCTCTTGTCTCTCATTCTCCCTCTGTAGGAGTGCTGAGTAGCACTCTGCCCATCTCATTTAGAAACAGCCCTCCCTTCACTTCTAATGAGCCTTCATTTTGGCAGAAGAGGGAGAAAAGCCAGAGAGAGGAACACCATTTCCACTACTTCAGCTGACAGCAGTTCCCTCTTGAAGCCCTCTTCTAATACCCACATGGGACTATACAAGAGGGCTGGAATAGGCAGAAAATGGTGGAACAAATGGATATCCACTCTCCCTATTAGCCTCCATTATCCGCAAGCATCATTTCATAACTAGGGACTAACAAGGCTTCTGTGTATGTGGCTGTGCCCCCGTTGTATGTTCGAATGTGTGCCTTGGCTGAGCTAGGATACACAAATCTGGTGTGGACAGCTCAGAAACCAGAGAGAATTGCCCTTCTTTGTGCCCAAGCTGAAATACGAGCGTGCTTGCTGAATAAAGGGGGTCTTATAAGGGGGCGAGGGTGCTCCTTAGGGGGCCAGTCAGCCGGGCGTGACAAGCCGGTACCGCTGTAATGAGATAACAGGCCACTGGAGTACGCGTTGATTTGTTCCTCCATTCTTTCCTTTCTCTACATCCCTTATCCCTATTGCTGTTTTCTTATCCATCCATTGCTCCATTTTTTAAAAAAGAGGCCACGGTGCTTAGCAGGCTGGTAAAGCCCGTGTGTGAGGGACAGATAGAGGGATAGAGAGGAAAGGGTACACACACTGGCAGGGAGATAGGGTAAAGGAGAAAGAAAAGGGCACACGGGTGTGGAAATAAAAGCTTGAAAAGGAGCGAGTCTCTTTGTGCATGTGCTGCTGAAAACATATTCAAGCGCATGTTAACAGGAGCTTTGAAATCAAGCGGCAGGGGAAAAAAATGGCACACTTAAGAGATGGAGGACAGGGAGCAATGAAGAGATAGGGTGTACATGCAGTACGGGTCACTGCCTCCAGACAGGCTGGATAAAACCTACCTCCACTCCTCCGCCATCACAAAATTACCCCTGCACCTGCTTTCCGGCCCTCCTCACCCTCCCTCTAACCCCTCCTGTCTTGGACAAACAGTCTGATACAGTGTTGACAGTGGCAACACTCAGTGGGAGGTTGAGAGATATGGGAAACCCCAGCTAAAAGGTGAACTCACTCACTGTGTGCTAGAAATATATGACTTTAAGCCCTTACAAAAGCCTCGCCACATGTTTTTTTTTTTGCTCTTTCCATTACTTGTGCTAATTCATTGCCACCGCTGACCTCCATGTGTCAGCTAAACCACAAGATTCCCACTTATCTCTCTCACCTCTTCATACTCCACCAATGATTCATTCCTTCAAAAAAAAAAAAAAGTTTGCACCTTGTCTCTGCTCTTAAATCAGTGTTTTCTTATCGTATTTGGGTAGATTTATAGTCGCGATGGTGACGGCGGCCGAAGCCATGATTTCATCTCAACGACATGAGCTGTCTGCCTGCCTGGGCTATCAACACTCGCTGTCCCAAAACAGCGTATAAGCCGAAGATTTAGAACGGTCTGTCTAGCCCTAAATCTGTAGTCTCCTGCCTGGCATACCTCACACACAGCAGACTGTTACACACACACACTAAGAAACACACTACCTTTTGATGCCCCGCCTCCTACCCCCCCCCTGTTCCTTCTCCCCCTACCTTCCACTCTCCCCCACTTTCTGTCTTTTTGCCTATTATGGCGGATTAACTTATAATGCTTGGATGAACTTCAGTAAGTGGGGGGTACAAAGTCACACATCAATACACACAAAATCGCTGGCTGGCTGGCAGATACGGTCACAAGCCCACTGGCACAGACACATGGAGCCTTCTGGAGTACAGCGAGACACATGCGGTATACACACACACACACACACGTTTACATAGAGGAACCAGACTCCCATGCTGAAACAGAGTGAAAGGTGCAGAATCCAAACCAAAGCCCCTATTAATCCCCCTGATCCCTCAGAGATAGAATAATTCAGAGTTAATTATTATTCTCCTGCATTCCTCCCTTTCTTCTTCTTGATTTCTAAATCCACTAAACTCCCTCTTTCCCCTCAATCCGGCAAGCATTTGAATATACAGTCTACTGTAGATCCGTCTTTGTCTGCTCTTCCACATTTTTATTTGTTTTCCCCCGCTGCTCTTCTGCTGCCTTGGCAGACTCTTCTACGCTATGTCTTGACAGAGGAAAATGAGGGGTAAATATGGTTATGAGCTCTCTCAATATTTCTCTCTTTGACACACACACTCACACACACACACAAACCGACATACAGGTTTTGGCAGCAGCTGACACAGAGTCTGGCACTGAGGTTGTGTCTCTCTGGTTGGAGTTTGGAACCACGGTGAGTTTAATTAGAGTGGAGGGGGACCACATGGCTGGCTGACTGGCTGCTGTAAGACTGGCTGAGAGGCTGAGTACTGGAGAGACGCACTAACAACCACACCGTGAGGGAGATGCTAGCCGCAAAGAGAGCGCACAGACAGATACACACACCAGCGTGCACACACTGCTAATATATTTATAGATATAGATACAGTAGCTGCACAGTCATTTGTATGCAGACGGCTTCCTCGGATATCTCAAACTGATGCCAACAGTTTTCTCATGCAGATAACTTATTATAGAAAGATAAAGCGCCTTTGTGGTGTACAGTTAAAAGCATCCTACATCATTTCCCATGTCACACTGCATTATCTTTTGTGTCTCGTGGTATTTTGTTGCATGTGAGGTGCATATTTTACACAGGGGAAAGAAAGAAGGAGAATGCATTCCCGCAAAGTAGTTTCTATTTTCTGCATCAACACTTCAAGACAGGCCGGCAGATAAGCTGGAGACGAGGAGATAGTGAGGGGCTGACTCTCGCCCATACATGGGTAGGGCAAGGAAGAGGAAGAAAGCTATGCATTCGCACACACACACATGCACATATTTACACACCCCATGTGCATATTTCAAATATCATTGAGCATATGGACAGAGCAAGCACACATATCATGAGTGGCATGCAGATCACGTATTATGCACACATATTTTAACGTAAACCCGAGGGAATATGAGCTCGCACACAAATATGCATTGGAGTTAGCCAACTCCCATCTGTGTTAACCTTCCAGCATTCCTCACTAATCTGCGCCATAATGGCACACCTGTCTTCTCCCGTTCTCGATTACCTCCGCAGGCATACAGTGGTGGTTTGAGGGGGGAGCGGGGAAGGGGGCGCGCTAACGTATTCATGAACAAACTGCTAATCCATCCTCTCTTTTAATTCTCTCTTTCTTTATGCATCCCTCTATCTGTCTTCGACCCTCCCTCTCTTGATCTGCCTCCACGGAGGGCAGTCTATTTTTTTTTTTTTTTTAAACAAAGGGAGAAGTGGTCTATGCTTTAGGGGAGCTGTATGTTACCACGGTAACAGACACAGAGGTTATTGTCATAGCTAGACAGGCATTATTGGTAAAAGTGGGAAGGCCGGGCAGGAGAGGGGTTTTTCCAGGGGCAGGGTGCAGGTCAGAGATTGGAACAGCGCAGGCCGGGGGGTGAATAACTTAAGCAGTGGGCAGGCGGGGTAGATAGGTAGGTCACATTATTATTGATTGCCTGACATTATGTGGACAGCAGGGGAGTCCGCAGAGACAGACAAATAAATTGTGGCTTGACATCAAAGTCAGGCTGCTGACATTGAGCCTGCAGGGGACAGAAGCAGCCCGAGGCTGGATTAGAGGTGGATAGATACACAAAGGCACGCACAGACGCAGACACAGAAATAAACAGACAATGAGAACACTGTCCTCCAGTTACCTGATAAAATGAAGGCTGTAAAGAGAGAGCTCCAAAATGACAGAATGAAACTAGAGGAAATGTCAGCCATGAATAATTTCAATTCCAAGCTCCGATTTTTTTTTCTTCATGAAGCCACTTCACATAAATTTTTCTGAATAAGACACCAAAAACTGTCTAACTCATTTACACATCAAGGCTCACCAGAGACTTTCAGAAGGTGCATTATCCCAATCCTTATAAAATTTCAATCTGCTACCCAGTACATTTTTCACATTCATTAATGCTTCATTAAATTATTATTCATAGCTTGGGTGGTGATGTGATTAGAAAAGAAATGGGAGACAACAGATGAAACAATTAGGGAAATGAAGCCAAGATTTAAATATTCAACATTCATTCTCATTGTGACGGATTCCAGGGACACTCGTCTGGTAACTCTTGCAGACCAAAACATAAAATGTAACTGACAGGAGAACAGAGTCATCTGAGAAGATATGAGCGTCCGGCATGACGTAGGTATTATCTTAAGGCCGCGCCTGAGCCGGCCTTTCTTCTGTGGGCACCGGGCCTGACACAGAGGGCACCATCCGTCATTGTCTGCTAAGTGATTGACTTCCCCCGTCTAGATGTTTATCAGCTTCGCTAACTGGAGTCAGGAGATAATATCTGGAATGCGTGAAACCTGAGAGAGACAAAACAACACGCGTCTCAACCTGCACAGACCTGCAACTTCACGAGATGGAAGATAAAGACGCTGAGGGCTGATGAAGATGTATGGAAGGGGAGGAGGGAAGGGGCGGTGGAGGTAAGGGTTGGAGGGTTTGCTAGAAGAGACAGCAAAGTCAAAAATAAACAGACAAAAACAGTGGGACGTCGTCATGGATGGAGAAAGAGACAAAGACGGGAGGTGGGGGCTGAGAGGAAGAGGGTGGAGGGAGCGAGGGGGAAAGGTTAGACATAGTAATAGACTGAAAAATGTCTCAGCCACATTCTACTCCACTACCAAACCTCTGAACCTCCAAACACTCACACTCACTCTCTCTAACACCGCAGACCCAACAGCAGATTTTGATCCATTCGGTGCCACAATTTCCTCCGCTCACACACTACCCATGTCCTGCTTTTCAGGAAAAAACACCATCAGCTCCTCCGCTCCTTTGAAGTGTACATACCCAAGGTCATACGCTGATGTGTGATGCCACTGGCCTCCCATGGGATCTCACACCAGATGGGCTGGTGACCCTTCAGGTTATGTTTCCTATTGCACCCACACATACAATCATTCACTCTGATTTAAATAAAGCAAATTTACACTTCTATAAGGTTTCCCACTGACATCTCATCAATACTGTGGTGGCCCCTCCATTTTAGGTCACGAACGCCCCTTTAACTGGCGACAGGAGACCAAGGGCACGCCTGGTTAACAAGGCGGGAGTGTGGCATTAAGAACAAGACAGTTCCTCTGTGAGGAAGGACACCAGTTCAGAGAAGGTTAACTGAAGTATTTAAAGACTGTTTAGTCAACTGAGAGAAAATGACAATAATTTTGATCAATTAATTAAAAAAATACCTCATAGATTCATCAGGATAAAAAATACTAAACAGTTTTTTTTGGAAAGATGATGTTAACTTGCTCTAATGTAAGTGCATTGTGGGTTTAAACACCATTTTTAGGTAATTTGCATTAGGCTTTTTATGCCTTTATTAGATAGGACAGTGAAGCGTGAAGGGGGGAGAGAGAAGGGACGACATGCAGCAAAGGGCCGCGGGCTGGAATCGAACCCTCCACTGTTGCGGCAAGGACAGCCCCGGCACATGGAGCAACCGCTCCACCACCCAAGTCACGTGGAGCCCCTTTGCTTTTATGTTAAAGCATACAGCTGTAAATAACTTCAAGATAATTATAATTATATATTGTATGGAAAAAGCGGGTAGTATTAGATAATTTTACTTCTTCCTACTCCTTTTTGAGTGCTAAATGGTTAAAGATAACCTACTTTAATTTAAAATACAATGATAAAAAAAAAACTTTTCAGAAAAGTCTTTGGCAGTAAAAGGTTTCTCAATATCTTCATGTTTATCTTGTTGACAACTTTTAATTCTTGACTAATCTGTAACAACAACATAAATGAAAAAATACTGACAACAACAAAAAAAAAAGGCAAACTTTTTGTTCACTGTGCCGTCACAAATAAAAGACAAGACCAAATGATTGGCTCCATTTGGATAGACAACCTATGTGAGATCACAGGGGCCATCAATCTTTAACCAATCACATATTGTTTAATGTAACAGAGCCGATTGCCTACTGTAAATATCACCCTCTAGAACAGTGGTTCCCAACTGGTCCAGCCACTGGGTCCAGATTCCTCCTTGGTCATTAGTTTGAGGTCCACACAGTTTAATACATTCAACTTCATACCTGCATTTGGCCATGTTGTTGAGCTAGTTTTCTGTCTCTGTCTGTAGATGTCCATTAGTCACTCACTGTACAGTAGAAAACTGCACTTCAAAATAAAAGTTTTGTGCTGGAAATTCATTGTACTTAAAAATAAGGTGTGTTTTTTTTACAAACTTGACATGTTTGCGAGTCACTTGCGGTCCATTCAGAATGGGCCTGTGACCCACTTTTGGACTGCGACCCACCAGTTGGGAACCACTGTTCTAGAAGATGATTTATAATTCCTTACATCTCATAAACAGAACCTACCACCCACCATAATTTGGCATTAATTTTAGCTTTCATTGCTAGTTCTACTGAGTGATGGCGAATTCGGACAACTATCAGGATAGTTGGTAATATCGAAGAACGAGTTTGGAGGCAGCAATGCAGGGTTAGCATTGTTCCAACTTTTTGCTGTGAAGTCGAAACGATCAGTGTTGTTAATAGATAACAATTCAGCCAAATAAAGTTCCTGGCTTCTTTGTTGTGTCTGTCTCAGTTTATTTCTGCCTCTCCAGTCCGATGAGTTGTTTAAATCTGTCAAATCATCTTGTTTACTGTACCGCCTGGTGACGTCACAGACAATACACACACATGACTGAGAGACAGATTGCGGCCCTAGATGATCTTGACTTAAATTCCATTCGTCTATTATACTGTAACAACCACTGGCCACAAACATATCAAGAAAAGGATCTTTGTCTTTCACCTATTATATTATGCCTCTGTGCCTTCTTTGTTATTCAAACAGGTCCTGTTGAGATACTGCATCAAGAAAAACAGTCAGAATAACTAAGAAACAAAATAAGTGATGACTTGAAGATGGAGCCTGACAGGCTGAGATTACAAGGATGACAGTTGTTGATATGAAGAAGGAGGGGAAAAAAGCAAATGTGGCAAAACTGGCATGAAAATGTGAAGCTGTATGATTGCCAGCATACCAAGATCAAAGGAAAAATGAAGCATACAAAAGGAGTGTGTCAGGGTGTTCTTGGATCACTTTAATCATGGCTACTGCATACCACAGAAGCAGACTGTATAGAGACTAGTTTGTTCCTCTCCTTATTAATAGAGTGTATCTTTGAGAACCAAAGATGTTTTGTCTACATGTTTATACCAGACGTAAAACATAAGTTCAGGGTTAGCATGCATTAAAAATAAGTAACATGCAGTCAAGTATTGTTCACCAAGCTTAGCCTGTGAGAAAACTCTGGTTTCTGTCCAAGTCGATGAGTCGTGCGTGTGTTTACAGGAGCAGATGGTCCAGGTAGGCGTTGCAAGAGCTGCTTGTTTAAGATAATGGAGAAAATAAAACATCATATGGTGGTAAGCCAAGCAGGATGATTGCATGTGTGTGTGTATCTTTGTGCATGTGTGTAAGGACGAGGCTTCTGGAAGTTCACAGGGGCGTTGAAGCTTAGCTATCAGCACCTCTGCTACCCTGGCACCATCTCATCCACCTCCTCCATCTCCAAGCATCTGGTAATAATGTAGGGATGTTTGAGCATACGAAGGTAAAGGGAGGGAGAGTCGGTGGAGAAAGCATGGATGGGTGGTTAGAGGAGAAAAGGGAGGAGGACGAGGGGAATGGTATGGAGGTGAGGAGAGAGGGTTGGGGTTAGACAGAGGGTATTGGGCAGGAGATAAAGATGGAAAAGATAACGCTGCCTACAAGCGTTCTTCACATTTTTAGCCATTTTTGAAAGTGGCACAAGACGAGGAAATATAAAGTAAAGGAAAATGAAAAAAGAGGGGTGATATGAAACACATCCTGTGTATTGCTGGACGTCTGATCATATGACTATATTCATAGCTGTCAGCCTTTGCTTTTCATTACAAGTGGGGGATGGAGAGGGAGAGGAAACAAGATGGAGATAAAAGCAGACATGATACTATTGAACTCGTTTCAATTAGATGAACTCAAAGGCGGCCGCGGCGCTGCATAGCTGGACCTCCCATCCAGCGTCGTTCATTCATTATTCACAACACTGTGTCCGAAATCACAGGCATGCTCATGAAAGATCTTTTTTTTTTTTTTTTTAAATAAGCCATTCAATTTACATTTCCAGAATTTTTTTCGTTGTTATGACATGAGTCACCAATGTGAGTTTTTCCTCAAAGACCGTCCTCTTGAGTCTGTATGTTGCTAAATGTCATTTGAGAACAGCAGGCTTTTGTAATGCTTGGGTTACAATTACACACATCCTGCAGTTGGGTTGGGGCCCTTGGGCGAATTTTGACATTTATGGCTGGGTGTTTGAGAAGGGGTTTGCACAGGCAGGCAAAAGCGTGTCCTTACAGGTATATGGCAGGAAGGAGTAGAGTGAGGGGGAGAAGGGAAAGGACAGGACAGCAGGGAGCGGGGCGGGGGAGGAGGGGGTCTGTCAAACCCAGGAGGAGGTGAGATGAACTAAAGCACTGCTGTGAGCTGAGGAATGTGCAAAAGAAGTAAGCCAAGTTGACGGACAGGAGACGTGGAAGCTGTCTGTCATCAGCAGAGCTCCAGAATTTTCCATGACTTCAACTCACCAGCTCCAGGCACAAAGGTAGCTGGGGGGCAGAGAAGCCAGCCCTGTATCTCTGTATCTCTATAATGAGCTGTGAACCACCAGGCTGAGGTGACAGGGAGACACATGGAGGCAACACTTGGAGGTAACACTCCAGCTTAAGTTTCAGCCGTGCACAAGTGAAGGCAGATGGGATTGGAAGACCCAGTTGATCGGTGGAAATGTGTTTCCCAGATTGAAGTGGCGCTATATACGTTTAGCATACCAGAACCCAGATGCTCACCACCCTCTGTTGTCATAAATCACGCCAACTGGTTGCTTCATTCATAACATTTTGCTAATAAGTGGCCACATATGGGAGCTATGCCACAATATGTGTACCACACAAGATTTTATACAACCAAAGTCCTGCAGCAGGAAACTGCCTCAATTGAGCACTGCTTAAATTGTAGTCATTTGCAGATGCAGGAAGTGAGGACACAAAAACTCAGTGATGGCTGGGCAGGCTGAACACGAGGAAAAAAATTCTGATTTCCACAATTCAAACTCCTCTTCCCACCCACATGCATAATAACCTTATGTGAAAACAACCGATAGCAGCTTCTGTATTTATCTGATAAATTGTTCCATTTTGGATTGCACTACACCCAAAGCAGCTGCTGCAAACAAACAGGAGCACTGCAGTGTGTCTGTGTTACTGGCTAATATGGTTTATGGGCAGACCTGTGGACCGAGCCTGGCCCAAGCTGATATGGCGGCTTGTTTCCACGGTCCAGAGCCAACCAGCCAATCATTTGGATATTGTCTCATGTTTGTACTGGAGGCTTTGGCTGCCCTCTGTGAGTCAACTGACTGATAATCCACTGCAGGGGCTCTGACCAGCATAGTCGAGTGGGAACAGACTGACACAAACAAGAAAAAAAGAGGCAGAGAGTGCGGGCAGTGGGATGTGATATGAGAAATCGAATGAGCAAAAGACAGAATTCGAGCAGAATGTCGCTGGTAATAGCAGTAGTGAGAATAGAAACCAAGAACCCAGGAGGAAGTGGAAGGAGGTGAAAGTGTGAAAGACAGGAAAGAGTGCGGAGACAGTGAGTGGCAGATATGAGGCCACCAAGGGAAAGAGGTGCAGACAGTGTTATGAGTGAACATATGAAACACGACCTCGAGTCCATGACTGTCCAGCTGTCTCTCCTCCTTATGAGTCACTGCCACCTTCTTCTTTGTCCTGCTAAAAATGCAAAACCTCCCCGATGGGAGAAGGCAAAAAAAAAAAAGAAGCGCAGTGTGGGTGGGGGACGGAGACAATGTTTCGATGAAGGACAGGAGGTAATGTTCAGATTCTTGGATACAGCCGAAGCGAGGGAGGAGAGAACAGGTGGGTAGCCACAGGAAGACAAGTATGCCATTGTTTGGCTGGTACCAATGTAACCATACGCTCCACATCTCCTCAAAGTGCACTTAGCATGTAGCATCTCTCACTGATTCACCTAGGGAAGTTAGCATTAGCGAGGGGTCACTGCTGCACACTGAGCTTTGACTTTGTTTGCCCCGTCATGCCGATGGTGGGCCCGACTTTGATGCTCTCCTGAACCGTTACACCAACTGCCCCTAAACCAGCGCCAAACGGAACACGCACACACACACACACACACACACACACACACACACAAACAGATGGGGCGAGGTGGGGAGTGTGTGTGGGTGAGGGGCTACAGAAAAGGGTGTAGGCAGTGGATGGTAGATTTTTTGGCTGGCTTTACCTTGCTAACTTCCTTGCCAAAGAGAGCAGGCTCCAATTCTGACAGCCTGGATCATATACCACCAGCTGGTGAACCAGGGGCCACAACCATGGCAGCACAATATGACACAATGCAAACAGGGAAAGGAGCTGCTACCAATTTAAAGGGACAGTTCACCCCAAAATCAAAAATAAAGATTTCTCCTCTTACCTACAGTGCTATTTATCAGTCTAGATTATTTTGGCGTGAGTTGCCGAATGTCAGCAGTATCAGCCATAGAAATGTCTGCCTTCTCTCCAATACAATGGAACTACCAACACATTCTCCCTCCGACCTCATCGCATATCAATGTTTGGTCATGGACCTTCCATGACCAGATATGATGTGCAAGGTACCCTGGACGTGTTGGTTGTTGACGTTCTGGGACGCTGTGCCAAGTTCTGCCTGTTACATGCATAGTCTTCTTTCAAAATACACTTCTGTTTTTACAGGAAATTTACTGTTTACATACAGTCTCTTTCAAAATAAAGGCACTAAATCAGTACAACAATGTGAAGTGACGTATGTTTTCCTCCAACAACTAACGCACATGGTCTGGTTTAGGCAATGAAAGCACGTAAGTTTAGGATAAAGAACAGGGTTTGGCTTTATTTTCTTACGGGATGCGAACACTGCTCTCCCAGATGAAAGTCAGAGGTTGTTGTACCCTACTCAGACTAAGGTGGCAAACCACCTTAACTTTCGTTTTTGTTCCGCCACGTTTCCCCCGATGCTGCCAAGTGCTGTTAAACTACAATGGCGACCGGCCATGAATCATGCTGACATTAAAGGACAGCTTTTTTCATCAGTGTCTGATGCTGCAAGTCACTGCCCAAGAGCCAGATTTCAATGACTTTGGTGTGAGACCTTGTTGGAACTACATAGCACTTGGCTTGTGGTGCTCAAAGGGCCAATAAAAAAATACATAAATAGAAATTAAAAGAAAAATAACTCAACAGACATGCCTCTTTCCAGAAATCATGACCTGGTTACTCAGGATAATCCACAGACCTTGTTGTGAGCAGTTTCATGTAGAAACTATTTCCTTTCTACTGAACTACACCTGCCCACCATATCACTGCGCAGAAGGAAGCATGCATCTACTCATGAACACTAATAGCTTCGTACTCAGCTGAGCTATACAGTAGCTAGTAGATGCGTGCTTCCTTCTGCGCTGTGACACAGTTGATGGGTGTAGTCTGGTAGAAAGAAAACAGTCCCTACATGAAGCTGCTCACAACAAGGTCTGTGAACTATCTTGAGTAACTGGTGCATGATTTCTGGAAAGAAACATTGCTGCTGTGTTTTTTTTTTTGTTTGTTTTTTTTTAGCTCTGAGCATCACAAGCCGAGTACCATCTAGTTCCATTATACTGGAGAGAAGGCAGACATCTCCACGATCGATATCTCCAGCACTCTGCAACTCAAACCAAAACAATCTAGACTGATTAATAGCACTACAGGTAAGAGGAAAAGTATGTCTTTTTAATTTTGGTGTGACTAATCCCTTTATGGCAGTACAAGAGAAAGAGGAGAATGAGAACAGTTCCATAAAAAAAGAAAATTATGAAGCTACATGAAAATACAGGAAATAAAAGCTTGACTTCCCCCATTTTTGCCAAAAAAAAAAAAGAACTTGGAGACATAATTTTAACATGAAGTCCCTCTAATAATGGCCTCTATTGAGAGGTGGTTCTAGACATGTGAATGTGGGGCCCCCCCAAGTGCGGTGGTGGGCTCTCCTACAAGTCCACCACTGTCCCATCACCAGCTGGTACTGCCATCGATGTGGGATTGGGCACACACACACACACACACACACACACACACACACACACACACACACACACACACACACACACACACACCTATTTATATCCTCCGTTAAGTCTGGATTCCAGTTCACATTGGGGTTGCAGTAATGTTCACATGCTCCTAACAGCCCCGACTGCTGCAAGTGACGAGTGCCCACACACACAGCCGAGTCCTGTCCCACACCCGCAGCTAACTCTCTGATTTGTCACACGCACACACACACACTGCAGTGTTAGGTCAGTTAATGGGGTATGCATTCCAGACACACATTAAAATACGCCAGACTCCCCTCTTTCATAAGTATGTCGGTGGACACACACGTTGACACACTTGAGCACCTGCATACAGTGCATATATGTAATCATCCATGCGTGCAAAACACACACACGGTTTAAACATTGACGAGTACCACCATTCTTCGGGCTCTGCCTTTCACAGCGCCTCAACCTGCTGCCCTCCTCCACTCTCTTCACTCAACACCTCCTCTCTCCTTCCTTCCCTCTTCCTCTCCTTCTCCCTCTCTCTCTCTGGTGTGTGGGTAATCAGCCCAGTATTAATACCTGCATTCCAACAGCCTACAGGAATGTCTTAACAATGTAGCCTTGTTCAGGTGCAGAGAGAGACAGATCTCACTGAAAAATACATTATAAAAAAGAGCTGCAGTGAGGAGTCCCAGGGCTACAGCATGTATGAAGTAATGCACTCTATGAGTTGAGATGAACACTGTTGAGTGGATCACACTTAACTCTCCTGCTGCCTCCAACACTTGAGGGCTGGTTCATAAAAAAAGACACACTCAAACATACAAACATAGAGTGTATCAGTCAAGTGCACCATTTTCAAACTCTTACAGTCTATACGCCCAGTATGTACAGGATGAAATCACCATGCAGCTGAGCAGATACTTCAGTGTTACGGTTCATTGATTTTCAGTGGTATGTTATTGTGATGACAGGCTGCACGGTGGTACAGTGGTTATCACTGTCACCTCACTGCACAAAGGTTCTGGCTTCAGATCCACCGGCCAGCTGGGGCCCTTCTGTATGGAGTCTGTTCTCCCTGTGTCTGCGTGGGTTTTCTGCAGGTTCCCTGGCTTCTTGCCCACAGTCCAAAGAAATGCAGGTTAGGTTAACTAGTGACTCTAAATTGCCTGTAGCTGTGAATGTGAGCGTAATTGGTTGTCCATTTCTACGTGTCAGCCCTGCGAAAGTCTGACGACCTGTCTAAGGTATACCCCGCCTTTCACCCAATGTCAACTGGAATAGGCTCCAGGTCTCTTAAGACCCTTAAGAGCATAAGCGAATGAACAAATGTTTTACAAAGTGATCCAAATTATGGGCGCAGAGACTAGTTGATTATTTGAATAGCTGGTCCATAGAAGATTAATCTGCAACAATTTCATATTGTTGAAGTCATAATGTGTCTTCTTTGGGATCCATTATGTTATATGGGTTGTCCCTGGCTTAATATGATTAGAGGAAAAGTCCGCTAGCTGCTAAGCTAATTTATACAATGTAAAATTCCATAGGCTTGTGCTAAAAACATTAGCATGTTGTATTTGTGGGAAAAATGTGTCCAGCAAAAGACAAATGCTTTGTCTGGGAATCCTGCAAGTTATAGTGAAGTCAATTTGCGTACTTGTGTTTGGAATCGTTGCTATTGAGCCGTGTATAATGTGTGTTTTGGGTGTGTTTTGAATAATTTCATCTCTACAGCACTTCACAGAAACCCTGCCACCGACTAGTGTTTTGGAGGTGTAACTGCAGAGTGACACAGACACACCACAAACAAGTATAAATGCTCACAATGGTGTAGGCCACATGTGTAGTCTATGAAGTAGGCTCTGCATAGAGCTGACACACAAGTATAATCCCGCTTAAGTTGATAAAGACAAATAATAGAACAGCTAGAGCAGTCTAGTGAGTTCAGAAAATGACTTCACTTTGCTGTGATGCATCCTTTAAAATCAGGAAAAGACAACACTTCTATTATGATATCCTAAATCTAAGATGATATCACAATATTGATATTTGGTATATTGCCCAGCCCTAGTTGGTCGCACAGTATTTTTTCACAATTTATAAAATCAAATGATTAGTCCAAAAATAATCACGCCAAGCAAACTAAAATTCATTATTTTATACATGACTGGCTATACTGTGATTTATTTCTGTGCGGGAAAATATTCCTATTACTATAATAATTTTGATTTCCAGCCATAAGATGGAGCAAGACATAATGAAAAGCAGTGACACACTGGGTGCTCCATCATCCTCCCATCCTCCCTCCATCCCTCCCTCTGCCTGTCCCCCTTTGTCGGGCCTTATTATTGAACATGTGTCCTCTCTGCCCCTGCCATTAACCAACCCCACCCTCGCACACTGCTTTCAATGGACAGGCACACACACATACACACACAACTGCTAATTGACATGTGGAGTCGGTGCATCTTTCATCATTCTCCACAGAGACAAATCTTGAAGTGTGTGTGTGTGTATGGGGAGCGGGATCAAAGGGGGTCCTCTGGGCTGCCTGTCCAAGACCTCTCAGCCTCTCTCAGCACTTCATGACGCAGCCAGTGAAGGCCTGATCTCTACCGTAGTCACCCTTCACATGTGCAGTTGAGCTGACTTCTCCTTGATAATCATTCAGTACGAATAATTGTTAACTAAATTTAGCCTTGCTGCTGCAACACGCTCGCCAGGGCAGAATGCAAGCTACTCCCGAGGAAAAACATTGGGGTTATAATTGCTTTATCTCCCAATAACAAGAGGCTAAATCAGTTAGGCACTCTGTTAGTCTAACATTATCCTCACAATAACTATCCATCACGTTTGTTGTTCTGCAGATTGTACTGACATGTAATTTGGAATCATTTAGCCTGATGGAGTCATAACCCAATTGAAAGGCATTGATTTTGGATTAAATATTCATATGAACCGGGAGCAAGCTTGTACTTTTTTCCTGCCAGACTGAATCAAAATGAAGCTATGAAACACGACTCTCCTTGTTTCACCGGAATATGGACACAGCTGATGAACAACACGAGAGATTCCACTTTGAATTTGCCCATGGAAACAAATCTGAAAAATGCACTTGGCTTAATGGATCAGCAAAAAAACAACTCAAACACTGCTCACCGCCGCTACACTGCACTTATGCAACTTTGAAATACTTGCTGGAAGTGATTGCAAGTTTTCTGGCTTGATTATTGTCATTAGCTGAAACGTCAGTCAAAAAAAAGAAAAAAAAAAGATTACCTTCCTCTACTGCTCAGAATCACCAGGGATTTGAGACACCCTGCTTCTAGTGGTTCCTTCTGTTCAGGCTATTGTGATGATTAGACAACACATGGTCAGTAGGATGCATGTATTTTGAGCCGGTCCCTGGCAGGGATGAGAGACAGGTGATGGATGGAGGGTGAGGCGAGTGAGAGGAGGAGGAGGAGAGACAGATGAGTGCGAGAGATGTGGAGAAGAAAAACACTGATAAAAGTGATGATCCACAGAGCTGGGCATAAAGTAGGGTGTAGTAAAGAGATCGACGAGTGAATTCCTTCGAGAGATGTAACTACCAGAGAAAAAGAGACTCAAACTAAAGTTAAGAACAAGATGTGACTTGAGGAGAGCATTAACAGTCAGAGCATGGTAACTTCACTCCTCTACTCTTGTCTTTCAAAGTCAAGTTCACACAGGCAGAGAGGAGTAGTGGAACTTTAGTGCTGTGGTCGTTGTTTCAGAGGGGCTCAGGTAAGCGAAACCGCGATGAAACAAAGACGAGTTATGTCCTTAGGCGAGTTAGAAGCCCTGAAAGCCGACACTGGATCTGTTCAGTGATGACACTCATGGCCTCGCTCTCAGGTAACGTGGGGAGCCCCCTTTTTCTCACACAAACAGACATGAAGTCATAGCGAACATCCAACACACAACTCTGAGATAAGCTGAAAGAGGGTATTAGGGTGCTGAAATGCAAACACCACCACCAAATATCACACACAAAACACCCTCCCCCTCCTCCACCTTCTGCTCCTCCTCTTCCTTCCCCGCATGGAGGATTAATGTTCCCACTCCTGTCTCCCAGGTCCCCTCGGCCCAGTTAAAGCAATAAGATCTCATTGTCAAACAGTGACCAGCCTCTCTGGAGAGGTTAACCACCGCTGCTTAACCATTAACTAGATTAAAGTCGGGGGGGCGCAGGAATGTTCTCTGACAGATGGAAGAGGGAGATTGGACATGAAAAGTGGTTTCAAAGAGAGAAGAATAATGGCGGTGGTTTTGGCCAACCTTTGTGTCAGCGGTTTGAGTAAATTTGCTCACACACATGTACACATGTGTAAACATGGATCATTCTGTAGCCTAGTGAACTTTAAGTCACCCTCATCTCCCGTTTATCATTGTGTGATACAGATAAGGGAGGAAAGAATCTCTCGAGACTCCGCCGTCATATTTCTAAAACCACTCCTTGGGAGGAGAGAGTTACTGGGTCAGAGGTGCATTCAAATACCAGAAAACATGCTTGAAGTTTGGTCTCAGTAACACGGTAAGTGTTTAATTTTAAAGAAGTGTGTGAGGCTGGGTATTATTTTTTTTAAACACGTTACCAATACTGATACCAGTAGTGTAATTCATTCAATACCCATAATTTGAATGGAGTGGCGTGTAATAAAGCCATAGCTTCGAACGTTCTGGTGGCATCTCACAACACAGACTGTATGGGTTGTAGCTGCTGCAGGAGTGAGAGCTCTGCACCATGGACAGTTGAGTCCACTCAATCGTACACACCCAGTGACAGGGATAACTGTTAGCATCAGTAAGCTAGGTTACCTCATGATTATTATCGACAGAGTCAAACCCTTAGGTGTCGGAGTGAGGTTTTTGGGACTGTTTAATGGCTCTGTGTTGGATGTAACCTGCTGCTTCTGTGTTAGCTTGTGCTAACCGGGTAACTGGCGACTCACCAGGAAGAGAGAGGCTCTGGAGAAGGCAGCAACAGAAAGTTTGATCCGGCGAGGAGTCGGAATGGTCCAGGATTAGACTTCCAGTGCAAAAAGGATTGAATGCAGGTATCACTTGACTAGAAATTTTTCGATATTACTTGGTAACAGGTTATTTCGGTTGATATCTTAAAGTTATCTACAGTGGTGTAAGAGTAGTTGATGAGGTGGGTACATTACCGAGGAGGAAGTGGGTATACACTCACATATATTGTAATAGCTTTAAGGCTGACAGATGAGTAAACTGTAAACTGTATACCCCTCATACCTGCGTATACCCTGAGTATCAAGTACCAATACCCACCCAGAGGTACAAGCATGTCAGAAAGGGAGAGAGACAAACAAATTAAAGCAGGGGTGCATTTGCAGCAACATACAGTTTTACTCTCCTTTCCCCCACACCAGGCCAAGCCAGTGGTGTGGAAAGACATGAGGCGGTAATGGAACCCCAAGTCGGTGTGTGTGCGTTTGTGTGTGTGTGCGTGTGTGTGTTAAAGTGAGGGGAGGAGGTGGCAGGGCTTCTTGGAGGGGTGCATTCAACAACTGCTGCTGAGGCAACTGTTGATGTCTGAAAAGCAACAGCTTGCGGGGCTCCCAGAGGACGCTCTGCCAGCCAACAGTCAGATGGAGGGTTTAGGGTTGGAGGGGCGCAGGGGTTAGGATTTCTTCTCCACTGCCAGGAAAATGATCTCCTTGGCCCCAGATCCAGGCTTTTCCATGACATTCCCCATTCCTAATTGGTATCCCTCAATCCTGACGTACTCCGCCTGTCTGATCCTCACTGCTGCTATCTCTGCCCGCTTCTCCTTTGTTCATTTCATCCCCCCCTCGTACACTGTGTAATTGATCAAAACAGCTGGACACGAGATCAGTAATATAAATGCCATTTTCTGTGGCAGACAATAAAAACGGAGGCCTTTGTACTTCCTTGCTATTTTATGACACACATTTGTACAGCACGTTGCTAAAAAAGCTGGAGCTCATCCTGCTGTTTTGTGTATTCCTACAACAAACACATTCAGAAACAGAGGCTCTTATCCGCATCTTGCTACAGCACTCTCTTGCTAAATGGATTGGCAGCACTTAACCTCGTCTCCCGAAAGAGCTTTGTGAATTTTCAATTTTGCTCCAACCCTGAATTGCCTCCCCCACCGCTCCCGCCACCATCACATACACAGATGTAGAGACAAGGACACACATACAGAGACATGTAGCCTCTTTTCAAGGCTGCATCTGAAATTACCCATCACCATCATCTTCCTCCCCCGAGACAAGAACAACAAGACTGCACGGTGGCTCCACAACAGTCAGCTGTAATCATCTCTCATCCCATTCCTTGATCTCTTTTTGTCCGTCCCTTCCTCTCCGCTTCCTTCCTTCCCTCCCTACAACTCCCACTAATGACAAGACAGCATCCTCAAAGCAACAGACGAAACCAAAACAACTTCTAGCCAGCTTCTTTATCACCTTTCTCCTCTTCTTTATATTCAAAACAATGTGGATTTAACTTTTTCCCAACTAGGAAACTTTGAATCCGCATTCATACACAGGAGATTGGCAGAGACAAACACCATACTGGAATGTTTTCTCTCAAAAGTGGGAAACGGTGAACATGCCAAGCGGGGGAGGATGGTCACTCTTATTTTAAAATCATCAATAGCAGCCATAAATCTGCCGAGGAACGTCTCTAGGGATGGGCGTAAAAGCAAACAGAGCCCTCTTCCACTAAAAACACAGTGGGCGATCTTCCTGATGCTATGCGGGGTTATTAACTGTGAACCATGCACAAAGCACAGTGGTTGACTCAGGCAGAGACGACACGGTAAATCACAGCAAGCAAACACTCGCACAAACACAACTGAGGTGTTGTTGAGGACAAAAAAGAGAGAGAAAGACCCAGGCAGAGCAACAGGCAGACAGACAAAGATAAGAAGGAAGGAGATGGGAACATAGACAAAGCTAATCTGGAGAAACACACCTTTTGTTTATGTATGAGTACCTGTGGAAGTGTGTGTAATCACAGCTTTGGCTGCAGCTCTTTTGAAGCTCTTGTGGGGATACGAGGATGAAAAAGCGAGGGGATAAACTTTTTCCGTCTCCGCTGTGAACCACATCATTCTTGCTAACTGACTTCAAACCAGGATTAACCACGTGCGTGCAACCTGCCATCTGTGATGCCCAGTTGCCTGTGGGCACTGCAGCTCACCAGCCAACATCAGTGTGCTATCACACTGCTCTAATTGACTTTAATGTGTCATTCACTGCAAATAATAAACACTCACGGGTATGGGAAAGGCTGGCGAGCTCAAATTGCCTTCTCCATGGACTCCCTAACACGAGTCAACCACAACATACCCTTTATTTTCACTGACTAATGTTTAACTGGTGCCCCCTGCTTGTTCAGGCCAGTGAAACCCAGTCAAACCACAAGAATGCACCCTGGCTGTGAACAGACTCCAGCTTTGCACCTATAACACTGCCTCTTCATGGTGAGATGGGTGCCGCATTGTGGCCGCTTGTTTGTACGTGGATTACTGCCTGCGACTTGTGGTGAGAGCGAGGTTGTAAAGTGAGAATGGAAGCCCTCTTCTATAGAATTTGGAGTGATGACAAACAAATACACACACTTTACAGAGCGAGCTCCGACGTGTCTAGAGGAATGCCACTCATTCCGTCTCAGCGCTTTGCTCTATCACTGTCACACACATGAATCACCCCAATAATTACGACCCCACCATTTCAAGGCCCACTCCCCCAGAGGGTAAATGACAAGGGGGGCAAACATAGACTTGCTTACCCAAAGCAGCCACTATCAATCAGTCACTCATTCCAATATGAGCTAAGGTTTCCAGTGTTGCGTAACACCAGAATGCCGCAGTGAGGGGCTCTACATATATAGTACATATTATGTGTGCATGTGTGAGCGCACCCCTCCCCTCATACATCAGTCAGTGTATGCAACCTGTGCATACCTGTTAATGTTTTGCATGTATGTAGTCAAGAATGCACACGGGTGTATGCTTGCAAAACACTAAAACCAAGTGCCCCAGGACAGTTGTAAAAGAGGTCCCCTGGCTTTTATCTCCTTGTGGCTAAATGGCTCTTTTTCTGGCCTAATACCATAATAATTGCACATGTCTCCAGGGGGTGCACTTTTGATGCAGGGCGCTGGCAGGGGGGGGACAGAAATTAAAAGTGAGGAAATGACTGTTGGAATTAAGGCGGCCAGAGACAAAGAGGCTGACGCTGCGTGTTAGACTTTAACACCTTGAACTCAGCTGATGCTTGTCACTACGATTCTTTCCACTTGTTCCTGACCACTTTGGAGTCTCTACAGTTTAGCTCAAACTCATCTGACCATTTGACTCTCCTTTTGTCTCTTTACCTTAATGTCACTTTGTTCTTTTTATCCCCTTGAAAGCGCAACAATCCAAATTAAGGGAGAAGGTAAAGCAGCGCCTGAGTTAATGTGAAGTTATTGCTTTGATAAAACACTGGTTGTGTTTTATGTAACCTTGTAACTAGGGGAAAGTGTTGCAATGTATTTTCTTCAATATCTGCTTAGATATAGTGTTTCTAAAGTGAATAAACTGTGTTATCGCAAACATAAGACACCTAAAATGAAATTAGTTTTCAGCAGGTTTCCTTATTGATGCCTGTGCTGCAATGAAAAAAAGCAATGGCATCTCAGGAGCGCAGAAGAGGAGCCATTTACCAACATGTCTGGGTGAGTGGGTCAAAGGGTCAGCAGCAGTCCTGGGCACAGGCATGCCGAGCACCTTGGGGGCTCCCCAGGCTATCATGCACTGCATATCCATGTGTCACAACTACACGCATAAATACCAGCACACACGCTCAGAAATATGTCGTCACACATACTGTACAGGAGATGACACACATCTGGGTGTTACGTGTCCTGTGGCTCTATTTAGTGCACTTCTGTGCTCAGAACTGACATAGCTGGAAGCTGCCAGTGTGTGACCAGTAATTGTGAGAATGTGGGTCTGTGTGACAGAATCCCAGTGAGACCCAACAAGAGCTGCTATTATTAGACAAAACTATGCTAGAGAGAGAGGACTAGAGAGATGGAGACTTCAGCAACAGAGGGATTTGACAAACTTCCTCTTTGAAGAAATCAACATTTGTAGCACTAAACTGAAATAATGACTTTCCTTCCCCTCAGACTTCAGAGCAGCATGGGGGGAATGAGGGGAACTCAGCACCTGGAACTGAGCCTTTAAATCAATGCACCACAGCTGTACAGAGGGATGTGTGATCTACGCTGCGTCCATCAATTACAGGGCACTTTTTTCTGTGCAGGCACCTGTTAAAAAGCTCCATGAAGGACAGACAGCAAAGCACAACTGTCTCTGAGGCCGCAGAGGCTCGTAAAAGAAGATCTGGGGAGTGAAGTGGCGTAAAGAGGAGAAGAAGACCAGGTTGGACGTGGATGCTAATAGAGAAAGCTAGGTTTGTATAAAATGGAAAGAAATTGCAACACTTTGAGGCGTATTGAGAAATATACAAAGAAGCAGCGAGTACACTGAGAGAGAGGGGAGTCGCCCAGCAGCACCAGCCCCCGCCCTGTAGCTCATCCTGCTTCAAACCACTGCACTGGCAAGGAATTAGAAAGAACTTTCTCAATATACTCTGAAAGCATTTTAGCAAATTAGATTTTGACAAACACACAGCCACACACTGACGGCTCAGATATATATCTTCAAGCCAAGCATGTGAAAGACACAAGTAATTGATGATACATTTCATAAGCACATTAAAGAACTTAAACATTAGTGTGACACTAAAAAAAGGTTTAAAACTATAAAGACCAGCAGAACTATAATCTGATGGGACAGTTAGAGGGGGAGCATGGGAGATAAATCTTCATGGTAATGTAAAAACGAGGTCAATGATAAACTTGTGGAGCACCACCTCCTTAAATGGATATATACTTGGTTTTAGTTTGCAATCAAAAACTTTTTCTTTGACCATCATATAAGGCAAGTTGAATTTTAAGTGGCTTAGTCTCTCTGGCAGCACCCAGGGGTGCTGAGGGGTGAGGCGCGCTGCCAGCAAAGGAGACACAAATCCCGCAGATCAGACATCAAAGCGCTGGAAACTGCGCCCAGCAGCCAGACATAGCAACGTGGATGAGACAGAGACGGGCAACGTGGACTTCAAAATAAAAGCTTAACATTTCTCACAGTTTGAGAGGGAAGTGTTTGTCACGTCCAAAATATTTTTAAGAACACTTATCATTAAATAAACATTTTATTAAGCCTACATGTGAGCATTGTTATTTTTAATTGTGATTTATTTAGCAGTTCAGTGTGTTTGTTGTGGCTGCACGGCAGAGCTGTTTGGTGTTGTGCGTAAATAACGATGTACCACAGTCCCGTGCGCAAAGAAGTGCACTCAAGTGCGGAGCTGAGATTTACCGCACAACTACAAAGATACATTAACCCTTAAAACGTCCCATCAGTGTATATAACCCGTATGTCGGGGCTGCACAACCTGACGCCCACTACTGCTTTTTTAAAACCACTTGGCTTCTGTTCAAACAAATGCACTTGTTCGATACACTTGATTTCGGGTTAAATCCGGTTTTCCACCTGCTATCGGCGACTTTTTGGCTCATCTGCACAGCAGGTAACAGGTTGCTGAACATAAGCCAAGGATAAAAAGCAAACAGAAACTACAAAGTGTTGAAGTGGAGCAACTTCATGCCTGTGACTGCGGCACGCACAGACAGGTTTGTCCTGTAAGCAGCGGACCACTTAACTGGAGAGTCCGCGCAAGAGGAAAGTATAAATCTGCTGCCTGAAGCCATGAAAAACTCACCAGCACCGTGTCCAAAGCGTTATAAAGTTACTAACACGGGGTGTAATTTTAAATAAATGTAGCGGAAAGTATCAAAGAGCCTTACCTTGAAATGCCCAGAGCAGCAAGGTGCACAAGAGCGACGCGCGTCCTAATGTTATCCCGTCCATGGCCGCTTCTTTCTAAACTTTTTCAAGCAAAAGTATTCACTTCGTTTTTGGTTGTAGAGAGTGGAAATGTGGCAGCAGCGACTCTTCTTTCTTCTTTCAATGCTCCAAAGCTTTCTGGACTTCTCTCCCCTCTCTCTCTCTCTCTCTCTCTCTCTCTGCTAAAGGAGTGCCTCTCTGCCTCACTCACACACACATACACACAGAAATCTGATGCTGGTGGCAGTCTTCTTGGTTGATATATTTGCACAAAAGGTGACCCCCCCCTCCTCCCCTCCTCCTCCTCTTCCTCCTACTCCTCCTCCCAATACAACCCCCTCCTCTCTCCGTCTCTCTCTCTCTCCACCTCACTTGCAGTGAAAAGACCTGCTTGACTAATCGCGTAGGTCCACTGGGGCCCGCAGGATTTCTTTAAAGCAACTTAAAAGTGATTTTATCATGAGGCTCTCTGACTCATTGCGAGTCCAAAAGCGTACCCTTCATACAAAATAACTCAAGTTTTATCAGGATGATTCACTGCAGAGAATTCACTGAAGAACTAGAGGAAATGTATGAGCTCACATCAGATTTAATAAAGTACCGCAGTATATTTTGGGCCCTATTAGCCCAGAATGTAACAGTTATTTTTAGACTTTAAAGTATCAACATGGCACAATTTTTCTCAGGTGACAAGTGTAAATCAGGTGTGGGGACCTTAGGTCACCTTTCCTGGTCTTGCCCTAAACTCAGGAATTTCTGGGCGGACATGTCACAATTGTGGACTCTAGTGATATCTGCTTTGTGTAGATATAAAGAGGCGCTGACTGTGGATATCTTTGGAGGCGATCTCTGTTTATTCCTCTCCTGACAACAAGTAGCAAAACAAAATCCACCATCATACACAACCATACAAACTCGAGCCCCTACACAAATTAAGTGACACAAGATTATGTAAGCATAAAATGAACTTAAAGACATAGCTAAACAGCGCTGAAACACAGAAATTACACAGAGCAACATTGCTTACCTCTCCCACAGAGTACAACAGCAAAAGGGGAGCGTTAAGGCAGGAGATATCCCTTTATAGGTGGGATACACCCAAAGGTGAATGTAGGGGTACAGAAACTGGATATCAAACATTCCACATATTGAGTACAGAGGGCTAAGCATGTCAGGTAATAACAACTAAAACAAAATTTGTGGAATTATAATGCGTAATATTACAAATGTGCATTTGAATTTGCTACACATATTACTGCTGCACAACTGACCCTGTTACACATATAGCAAACAGTTAGTCCCTGACTGTCTCACCATGACACTGGGCTGTTCTGATAACTCTGACTCTTTCCCCTGCATCACAGCAAGCCGAGTTTCTTGTCTACATCTTGAGGAAATCCGGTACACTTTGTCTAACTCCCTCATCACATTTTCTAAAATCTGGTGACCTTTTACTGAACACATCAAAATGATGAGGAGTCAAGCTGACTAAACCACATTGGACTGTACACCGTGCTTCATTCTACCAGGACACTATGTCTCTGTTGGACCTTCCCTGAGCACTCATTGTCTTCATCCCATGGCTGCTATCTCTCTGCCTCAACCTTCCCGTGGACACATTATGAACTGGCGTGTAATTGAAACGCGGTACAATTTGATTTCTGTATTACTTGGAAATTATGGAGGTAATGGCACAAAGAACTCATGTTAACCATAATAAATCATCTGTAGAACAATTACCTATGGGAAATTGGAGCAATTTTGCAATTGTAGACTTGGGAAATGATTTTCATCCGCTATAGCTAAAGGCTAGTAAATTAATCTGACGGGTTACTGATCATCATTCAGAGGTCTTGATCCCACCCAAAAACTAATTAGTTGGGAAAACAATCACATTTCTTTAGCTACTTAAACACAGACAAAATGGAGGTTCTGATAATTGCTTCAGACAGTATAGTTTCAAAGGTTGCTCAGAGTATTGGGCCCCTTTCGTCAGCTATACGGTCAAATTTCAGGAATCTTGGTCTTATTTTTGATCAGGCCTGACCTGAAGATGATAATCCATGCTGTTGTGTCCTCCTGACTGGGCTACTGTAATTGTCTTTTTACTTGTCTAAGCAAATCATCTCTGAATCATCTTCAAATAATCCAGAATGCTGCTGCTCGGCTGTTAACCAGGTCCAACAGGTCAACCCATATCACTCCCGTTTTAGTTTCTTTACACTGGCTTCCCATCAGGTTCAGAATTCACTTTAAGATACTTGTTCTCACATGTAGAGCCCTCCACGGTCAGGCACCTGAACACATCTTCATCCATGTATTGTCAGTAGGTCCCTTAGGTCCTCAGAACAGGACGTACTGGCAGTACCCCGCTCCAGACTCAAAACAAAAGGTGATCATGCCTTTGAAAGTGACTCCAACACTATGGAACTCTGCGATCTCTTTAGAATTTTTTAAACAACAACTAAAGACGCATCTTTTCAAAATGGCTTTTGTCCCACCCTAAATTGTCCAGTGGTTGTTCCCTGGTATGTTTCTGTCTGGGGCCTCAGTGGCCTGTATTGGCTCTATGTTTGACTTTCTTTTTGTTGCTTTATTTTATTTGTTATATTGCCTTTGTTTTTATTGATTGCATGTTTTACTGTTTGATCGTTTGTGAAGCACTTTGTGAATTTCATTTCCGTGAAAGGCTCTATGTCAAATACATTTCATTTTTATCATTATAATTTGCTCCACAGACAAATTTCCTGCCCTGGTTTGACCTTTAACACTGCATTTGTCTCAAATTATGATTTTCATTTTCAAAACAACTGCAGGCAATTTCTTGGGAGTGGGACTAAACTGTCTCGCGTTGACAGACATACCATTCATTCCTAGACATGTAATCCTCCCCAGAATCTGTTTGGGTATTTACAGGGTATGGCACAGGGTATTTGCAGTTCAGATATACCATTATCATGAGGGGCTAAGTGGCTTATTCTCAATGCTATAATACCAGCCTGAGTGCTTGGAGTAGCTATTGCGTGATCTATGACGTTGAATTAGGCCAAATCCCATAAACTAGCAGTTTGAAAACATAAATAGATGTCAATCCCCTATAAAATGGCTTAATGGAACCACTGCCCATCTAAGTGCACAAAACAAACATCTATCTCCTTGTAGTCTCTTTCTGCTGGAGACTGTTTGACTGTGGAGCAGCAATCAATATTCGGCACACACCCTGCAGGTAATAATAGCCCCTTGCAGAGCAGTTGCATTCAAAGACACACATTCCAAACATAGTTGGTCCAAAACAGCTGGTTATTATTTTCTCAGTCCCGTTCAAAGAGGAGAGGCGATACTACTACAGCATACACGCAGGACACTGATAGCTGAGCTGCCTGACACACACACACACGCACAGTTGTTCTGCACACTGAAGAAGACACTTGCAGGAGTTTGTATAGGCTGAGACTTTGACAGGGCAGAGGCAGCTAGTCTATGCTCATACCATTTCCTACTCTTTCTCTATGTGTATTCCTGGCAATGACAACAGGAGGGGGAAAGAGAGCCTTCCCACTGATCTCACATCAATACAGCCACTCATCCCTGATATCGACCCAGTCATAATCATCTCTCTATGCTGGAGAGACATCAGATCCACTAACAAGTCTTGCGTCCTGTGGTGCTGCGCAACCCCTCGCAATGCCTTACATCAGACCTGTATCACTCCGCATAGCTGTGGCCAGTGCTGATTTAGCTGAGCGTGGGGCATTCTTACGTAAGGTCTTTTAGTCATGCATACGGTACAGTAGCAGTGATTTACTGTATCGGCTCATTACCTAATGGAGCTGCAGGGAAGGAGAGGAGAATGAGGGTAGAAGAGGACAAAGAAAAACACAGAGGATGGCAATAAAAGTAAAAGGAGAGGAGATTGAAAGGGAATATATGGAGAGATTGTAGGGGAAGAGAGGCAGGAAGGGGTCAAGGATAAAAAGGTAGCCGTTTCTTGACATAAACTCCAACGTATTTGCTGATATCAGTTTTAGTGAGTGAAAGACGTCTTATTGTTGTGTTGGAACAAAGGTGGAGCATAGGTGGGGACATCATGAGGACGCAGCCTCTACCTAATTTGTAAAAGTGGTGTCAGACAGGAGTAGTTTTGAAATAACAAGGTTGTCACCCTTCTTCAGACACACTGTGTTTTGTGCTCTTTGACATAATCCACCGAGCGCAGAACACTGTTCAAATGCTATTATTTTTCAACCATGTCCCCCATACTTGGTATAAAGATTATACGTCTTCAAGTGTATGCTCACTTGGTGTAAACAAAAGTAATCATACTGTTAGCATACTATGGTACATATTATGCAACAGGCCACTCTTTCTTCACGAACAGGGCCATTGATGAATTTCCAGTCTTTTTTAACAAGCACATTTGCCTCTAAATACTGCCAATAACAGTTGATGACAGACTTTGAATTCAGTTATCCATCACCCTATTTTATTCAGCTCACTGAGGTCCAGGTTGCAATTAGGGCAGACGCAGCAAAGTAGCCCACAGGTCCGTCTCCCCAGCCATGTCCTCCATTCACCCACAAGCACCTTGGTGTATTCCCTCGCCAGGTGAGTTTAATCCCTCCCTTGTGCTCTGGGTTTGCCACAGTATCTCCTCTCAAACAGACATGCCCAGAATACCTCCACAGGAAGACATCCAGAGGGCATTCTTCTCCGATGCCTGAACCACCACAACCAGCTCCATCTAACACAAAAGAGCATCGGTCCTACTCCAAGCACCCTCTGGATATCCGAGCTCCCAGCCCCGCAAAGGAAACACACTTGAGCTTGTTTAATCAGTCAGTTCATTCACATTGGACAGCAGCTAGCTTCCAACCTGAAGAGGGCAATCCGCTATTTTCCAGCAGAGCACCATGGGCCTTAGAGGTGCTTGCACAAGCCTTGCTTCCAATGTTAGCCAGTGGCCACTCGCAGTATTGTAGTGAAAGAATCCCCGGCAGCCCAAACTGCATTTTCCCCAACAACCATCATCATAAAAGAGACATCTGTAAAGCTCTTGAAGGGACACCTCAAACTGCAAACAAGGTAAACTATGACTCTTTATATTGTGAATTTTTGATCCATGAAGGTTTTATATTCGTAAAACTTTTCCTTGAGTCGAGAATATTGATTTTAAAATCTGCGACATCATCACAATGTGAGGGGCTAAACAGGAACTTCCAGGTTGGAGAAACACTCCTGCACATATTCTGTGGGCCACATATTCCAGGAGTTAACCAGGAAGCTAGAAAAAATGTTTTGGCATATGCATCACACAAGCAATTCTCATTGGACTGAATTGGCACCATCCTGGGGTCCAGTATACAGATTAAATAAAACATCCGTGGCTTACACTCATCTCAATTGCTTCATCAAGGCTGAAAAACAATTGGTTTGGATCTTAAAAGACACTGTCTGCTATAAACCATCAGCACTGCATCACCAGAGAAGAAATGCTGATCACCTCCGCTGGAGATTATTTTCACTGACGACAGCATAAGTACCAAGACACAACCTTGGCAGATCCCAATGTCCATAGGGAGTGCCCTTAAATAGAGTATGGACAGAGTGCTTGCTCTGGTTATATAAGGACCACATGGCTGGTATTGATGGCCTTGTCAGCCCAACATTCAATCTTCCCACAGCCCCCCCCTGAACAAGAACCCAGGGGGACACATTCATAAGCCCTTTCCAAGTCCAAAAAAATGCATGTAGATGGGATGAACCCTCCCATGAACCCTCAGTATCCTTGCAGGAATTAAGTCCACTTTTCCTTAACTAGGATGGAATCTCTTTTGCTCCTCCTCAATCCGAAGCATTCTAGGAACGTTCTATCACCCTGGAATAAACTTTTTTGGTGAGGCTGAGCAGTGCGATAACAGAAGCCTGCCTTCTGGTCCCAAATTTTTACCGATGACGTGCCTACATTATCATGCATCCCTGAGGGATGGTGCAAACTGAAAAGTTAAAAGCCTTCTCCACTGGTTTAGCATTGTGCTCCTGTAACATTGTGAGACTCATAAAGGGCAGTATTTTAAAAAGATGCAAAACAATTTATCAAATCTCAGACAACTTCTTCTGGAGCAACAAAAGGCTCTAAACAGTTTATTTCAAACATGCATTTGTAGTGGTCCCAAATACATGTAAACAAATTCTGATGTGTGCGGACAGTGGAATTCCCCTGAGGGGGTCACCAGCATTTACTGCAATTTATCCCTGGGGGGACATTACTGTCTGCACCACATTTCATGGCAATCCATATAATAGCTGTCAAGACACTTCGCTCATAACCTCTCCCTCAGGTAAACTGACCAACAGACTGAGAGATAGACACTGCCATTCCAAAAGTCGTGTTTTTCTCAATATAGACATTTTTTCGTGGCATTTTAAACATCACCACGACTGCTAAAATTATATTAAGGACATAACATGCAAGCAAAAGCTACCTGCTAGCTCTGAGACCTGTCAGCATTTTTTAGACTTCAAGAGAAATAAAATCCCGCAGTTATAGGACTCGTTGAAGGTCCTTTTAGGCAAATTGTCACACCTTGCAAAATATAAATCAGACAGCCCACTTTATAGTCCCTTGTTTTATGTGATTTACCACCCCCACCCCGTGTCAAAAATTAGGCTACCTGACAGGGAGAATATCTGACACGTCAGCCTAAAGCAAGGGGATAAAGAGAAACAGAGACATGGAGGCACTACAAAGGGAACAGAGATGTGTAATGAAAGAATAATGAAGAGAACAGATTAGAAGTGGAGGAGGGGAGAACTTTAATTCCAAAGTCAGGGGATGGGTAACACACAGCCCCGGGGAATAATAGCAAAGTATAGGCAGGGAGAAAAAAGAGTGGGAGAGATAGAAAGTGAAGGTAGCTGTAATCTTGTATGAATTCTGATGTCTGGTCCGGGCATTGCAGCGAAGAATGAATGAAAGATGTGCCGGGGCTCCATCCTTCACATCCCCCTATGATTCTTTGATCTATCCCTTTGTTTTGCTCTTTTAGTCTCTCTTTCTATACGTGCCCTCCATCTCTGTCCACTCTAATCTCTCTATATATCTTTATTACCCCCCTCTCCTTTCCACCCCCCCTTCAGGCTCTCATTCAGCCTCCTTCTCGTTCTTGGCCCCTTTCCTCTTGGCCGAGCTACAGACGATCACACAGCTGTTTTCCAGGCATTGATACATGGTGGAGCGTGAGTCACAGTGCAGGATTTGTGCCGTGATGTAGCTATTCTCTGGGAAGTCAACACTACTGTGTGTTATGTGGATAGCTTACATTTGCTGCCAGTTGGCTCAGATGATCAAAAGAGTCACTAAAATGAACTAATCATGATGATTCATCTAAACATCACTATCTGTTTTCTATCTCATTGGTTTTACCTGCGTTAGATGTAACAGATTGGATCACTCACTGGGCACGACAACAGTAGTTACTGCAAAAAGCTTTGTGCTCTTCAGGCAGTGTGCATTTGTTGTGTTGGTTTTAACAGGATCAAATGAGCTGCTGCTCTTTGTTTATGTCCCCGGAAGAGTTTCACTGGGACCGTGTCTTTTAATGTGTGCTTGTGTCTATCACAGTGGATTCTGCCAGGCACAATACCACCCACTCTGACAGTAAGTCTGTGGGAGGGAAATCTGTCATGCTCACAACAGACAGGGCCAAGCTACAGGAAATGGTGCTGAACAATATGGGTGTCACATGCCCGCCTCTGTGCCTATAGAGCGGGTCACTGCATCATAAAGGTCATCTGTGTGGTCAAGCACTGGCAGCACAGTTTGCAAGAACAGGGTGGCATTCAACAAGAAACAACTTTTATATACCCTCTTTGTTTTTCATGATTTTTATGGGGAAATCCAGCTTAGAGAATACACACTAGAGGTGGGACCAGGTCATTGTTCTGCAAGTCACAAGTAAGTCTCAAGTCTTTGAACTCATGTCCCAAGTCAAGACAAGGTAGTCCCAAAGCAAGTTCTAAGTCAAGACTGAAAAGTCCCAAGTCAAGTACCAAGTCCTTAACCTTTTTCAAGGTCTGAACAAGTCAGAGTGCACTTTTCCAACACATTCTTACCCCAACCTCGTCACATCCGTATTTGGTCATGGACTTTCCACATCTATATAAGACGTGCAAAGTACCCTGGGTGCATTGGGTGTGGACGTTCTGGGATGCCGTGTCAACTTCTGCCTGTTACATGCATTGTCTTCTTTCAAAATACACTTACCGTTTACATACAGTCTTTCTTCATAAGTAACGCACTACATCGGTACAGCACCAATAACTGATGTGTTTTTCTCCTTCAACAACAAAAGTACGTGGTTAGGTTTCGGGAAAAAGAAGCATGAACGGTGTTAATGCTACAGGACACTAACATCGAAAGTTGGTGTTTGTTGGACCCATCCCCCACCTCTCCCACTTGCCCCACATGGACTTTTGCCGCCCTAACTTTTGTTCTTGTCCCGCCACTTTTCCCCTGACACCGCTGGGCGCTATTAAACGATAACGGTGACCTACTGCATATCATGCCGACTTTAAAGGACAGCTTTTTTCGACTTGTCTGACGCCGCAAGTCACTGCCCAAGTGCAGGATTTCGACGACTTTGGAGTGAGACCAGGTTGGCTCTTCATCAAATGTGATACCATTTAACAAAAGAATAACAATATATCAATAATTCTGCAAAAATCATGAATGATTTTTAAATTTGTATTAATTTGCTAACACAAGGCTGTTAAAAAGTGACTCAGCTATTAAGCTAACTTTAGCTAAGCCTGAGCTTGTTAACTGTCTCGACTTATCGTTCTTTTTGCAACTTCAAATGACAAACTAAGTTGGAAGTTGTTGCGTCTTTGTAATTTTCTGTGCGCACATTTTGCATACTGTTTATCATTTTTGTTGGCCACTGCAATTATTTTGTACACAAAAGAAATATGTTCGGCATTATTTTTTCAAACTGGCACTAAGTAATGAAACCTTAGCTCTTGATGGTTCTCTCTTCTGCAGTTTACTTTTTATTCTTTATTCTGAAGTCACAAGTCACTGGTTCAAGGTTCAGTTTATTGTCATTCAAACACAGTAAAAAACACCAGGGAACAAAATGTGTTACCCAGGTCCAGCAGTGTACAGGATAAATAACATTTAAGATATACTTAGTATAAATAATTAAATCACCTAAAAGCCCTCAATAAATACAACACACACTTTAAAAAAAAAAAACAGCAGCATTGGTGTTAAAGTCAATGTCAAGTTTCAAGTCTTATGTCAAGTCTAAAGTCATGTGACTCAAGTCCACACTTCTGATATAAACACTCTTGTGTCATTATACAGCTCAGTTTGAATGTGTCAGCTCTTAAAGTGAGAAGGAAAGAGAGGCAGATTGTGGTGATAATGTAATCTACAGCCAAATCCTGGAGCTGCTCCATAGACAATGAATAATGAAACCACTCCTACACGCTGTGACAAAAAGGCGTGATTAAACTGGGATATGGGGACGTTTTCTGATTCACAGCTGTAAGCCCTGCATTCCAATAAAACTCATGTCGTCTAATATCTCAAACAAAAATTGTCTGATCCCCTCGAGTCACTCACTAATTCATTGTCATAGAGCCATTCCCAAGCCTCGCAGAATATCATTTTCGGCACAGCACAAATAATGCGTTTTATAATTCTATTTATTCTATTCAAATTTGTTCTGCTTTATTTGTACTGCGAGGCCCATGAGCAAAACAGCTATAATCCACTGAAAATCACCTTTGTTGTGTCGCTTTTCTTCAAAGACTTACCCAGTGTTTTGCATGTTTTATTCCTACAAATCCCAATTTTATTTTACATCAGTGTCAAAACAGTTTGCAGTCTGTTTTAATACACTATGAAAATTAATTTGAGATCCTACTTTTCAGGTATGTATGGCCTAATCCATACCAGGAAATCTATCTACTTAAAAATATTGGTCACAGTCAGCAGTAGAGGTACTGAGATGTTTTACTTAAAGGAATACATCACCCATAAAATGACCGTTTGTTAATCAATTAGTGATGCTGTGTTACATTGAATTTGTGAAGAAAACTTTCTTCTTCTCACATGCCTCAATGGAGAATGGCCCACATATTGATTTATTGATTGGGGACCACGTTTAACAGCAAAATAGATCTAATGAAACCTTTTGCAAACTCTCACATAACTCCTGCTGTATAATCCAAGTCCTGTAGATAAGTTTCACTTTCAGTTCAGTTTTAAATAGTCAGCTTTTAATAGAAATGCACATGTGTGGGAAGTACTTTGCTGTTGTTAAGCGTGGTCCCCAATCAGTCAATACATCAATATGTCCGCTGTTTTCTGTGCAGGCACGTGAGAAGTTTTAAGGTCACAAGGCATGACTAATTGATTTACAAATGGTCATTTTGTGGGTGAAGAACTCCATTATAAGGATTCAGAATGTTACATAAATGAACACTTAACCCACAAAATATCAATTACTCACTCCATCTTACGCTGAATTCATCAAGTTCACAGTGGAAGCATGCATGAAAAGCTTTATCCGTTAATTTAAGGTAGCACTGGGTGAGTAATTGATACAAAAATTGTCATTTTGTGGGTGAAGTATTCCTTAGTAGAAATACAGACATAGTATCAGCAAAAAGTACTTTAAGTATCAAGAGTTAAAGTAGTCATTATGCAGAATCACAAAAACATGTCAGCTGCATTTTAATGTTGCAGTTCATCAATTTGGAGCCAAGTAAAGATACTCTATACACAAAGTTCTGTATCATGTCGCATTTTTCAAATAAATAAAGTGGAGTAAAATGAACAATACAGACTCTTTTAGGACCAACGTCACAATGACATCAGTTTGTTAGCTCGAGGAAAAACACGACTCTCATCACAGGGCTGTAGGCTACATAGGAGTCTTAAAATGTCGTCTTGCTGTGTTATTGGGAGCCAGAATAGAACGAGTCATGGCTTTAAATTTAAACTTTATCACATACCAGCCGCCACTGTCCGTCAACAAAAAACAAAGACGACTATGGTTGAAAGGACGAAAGGACTGGGTGGAGGCGATCGTCAAAAATGCTCACATGTGCAGCGCACACTTCATATCAGGTTAAGGAAAAAGTATTTAATGTTATGTGTATTAAGGATTATTATGTTCATCTAATCATAAATGGGGGAGGTATTAAGAGGAATACTGGATTTCTCTGTAATGCTAACTTTTTAGCACATTAGCTAACGTTAGCTAACGTAACGTTATGGAGGTGAAAATACACTTACTACAACTTCAACAACTAAACTGTCTCCTGACATCATAGACATAAGTTTTGATGCTGCCTAATGAAACAGTTAAATATAAACTTAAACACAAACACAACATATATTCAATATAAGGGAAGATTTACCATAAGAGGAAACTGAGTATCTTACCACCATCATGAGGCAGACCATCATGAGCATCATTTTTAACCTGAGTGTCTATTTTAAATTAAATCATAATCCCCAGTTTATTCATTTCATGCCATGTTGGGCGTCGAAATTAAACCTGATTGAACCTTTATTCCTCATTATAGTGTTCTCAGTGTATTTTGACAGTCACAATCTGATATGAAATTACAAATGAAAGTTTATCTATCTGGAAAAAAAAAAAAGTCGGGGTGTGAAAAGTAAAAGGATGAACAGTTTAATGAGTATAATGAGTTTCAGGAGCAAGACCATATAAATAGAACTTTCCTACAAAACTCTAAATGAATATATTTCATATTATATTTTCATGCAGCTTACTCTTTTATGCTCTTGAACCACAGTTGGCTTTTCTTCAGACGTCTTTTTCTGTAATGCATGTAAATGTAGCTTTCAGAGGAAAATTAATTAGGAATCAGCTCTTTGCCTTCAAAGTCTCCAACGTCTCTGCACTGCACTTTCTGTTGCTTACAAACATACACACACACATATACACACACGCATACACACACGCACACTCACAATCCTCCATGCCCGCTGGGCTGTGTGGACTTTATCGTGCCTACACCAACTCAACGTTGGCGTCTTCTCTGCACTCAAACCCGCAGGCTTTGAATATGAATACATAAACCTTTTTATAGAATATTAATCATCCTTCACCACTGAATGAATTGCAGGCAATTGCATTTTCTCTGTGTCCGCCCCGGGGGTTACAATGGGAGTATGAAAGCGTTACCACCTCTGTCAAACTTAAATGTTGTAGTTATATGAGTGAGCACATTCTTATTTGCATGTTTTCGCTATCCGTCTGGGTTTCCTGATGTGACCTAAAGCAATCTTATCATGCAACTTAAAAGCCTGTTTGCAGTGTACACGCTCAAATATGCACGCATATGCTTGTGTAACCACTAACCAGTCAAACATATTGTACGAATTCACCTCCAAAAGAACACAGTTTTTATCCAAAATTGGGTTTTCAGCATGAGAGAAAAGCTGCTCTGACAGAAATTGATTGTAAATCACATTAAAGGCTGCAATTGAAGTTATCTAAGAGAAAATATTACTTTTACTAGCATGTTCTCTTCTTAAAATATTGATGCTGAAATTCCAAATCAGCGAGAGGAAATATGAAATTAAGGCAGCCAGAAACAGATTAAAGTATTTTTATGATTTTGTAGCTTGTAAGTTGATGAAATATTGAAGCTTTTTATTCCAGAACTGCTGTCAGCTGAGACTTTCAATCGCAATCAAGTCAGTAAGTCATTATCTGAGCGTCTGAGATCCGACTGTATTTGTCTCCGTGCCTCAAAAGTGCTGCCTGATCTGTTTTTCCACCTGTGTGTTTCTGCTGCAACCAAAGCGAAGGACCCATCTGTGTGTGTCCAGTGAAGCCTGAGCCATTAACATCTCTGCATCTGTGGGCCCCCCCACCACGGGAGTCAAGAGCAGGCCGTCCCCCGAGACGCACAGCCCCAGACGGTCTCTCTCTCACACCCACCCACACCCACACACACAATCCCATTCATCTACTGACCAGAAAACCTAATCCTCAAACATCATTTGCTCTTTTTCTCCCTCCTCTGTCAAACTCCAGCATCTTCTCCCTCACTCATCTCTCCTTCCAACCGATCTCCATCTCTCCTCACATCCCCTCCCCTTCCTCCCGCCCTGTCTCTCTTCCTTTGAAACTACCTCTCTTACCCATAATGGGGGGTAATTATGGCATTACAGCCACAATGACTGTGCAGTGGGGGCTGAGGAACCGTGACACATGCTCATGCACCATGGCCAAGTGTTGCCACCGATACAGACTTCTGTGACTCCACGGGAGGGCATTAAGATAGAGAGTGGTGGAGAGGAGAGGAAGGGTAAATGAGGGATGGAGGGGGGCAAAAAAAAGTAAGAGAGATTAGGAAGAAAGACAGCAGAAGGCTGTCAGAGGTGTGGAGAGTCAATTAGTGTAAAAGGAGGACGAAGGACAGGAAAGGAGCCGTGGGTTGCTAAGATGTTTTAAGGGTGGAGAGAGCATGAAAGACAGGAGGGATAATGTGAGTACAGCCAGGATCAAAACATTGAGTAAAAGGAAAGCGAGGGAGGAGACTGATGTGTTTCAGTGCAGCGAATCGACCCGGGGCAGGAGATGGAGAGAGGGAAAGTGGAAGGCGAATGGCTGCAAGAGAAGGTTTCTGTCAATAAAAGCAAAAGTGAGCACTTGCAAGCCCGCAGGGCCCCCTCTGACCGGCCGTGCTGTTTGTCTTGCTTGGCCTGCTGGGCCGGGCAGACCGCTTGGCATGACGAAATTTAATGCAGCTCTGTTGTGCGCTGCAAATGGGAGCTGCTCGGGTAGCGAGGCTGTTTATCACAGTGCTGTGGCAGAGCGTGGAGCCAGCCACGTGTGGAGACAGAGAGGAACTTTCAGTGACATTAATTTCTAGCTGATTCGCCCACGCGGACAGCGGGCGTGCGTTTTTATGATGTTATTTTAAGAGGAGAAAAAATGTAGTTATTGTAAATCAAGGAGTGAACAATGACATTAAAGATTAAATAGCCGTATTAAGTGGTCAACATATTTTGCCACGCCTCATCGCCTCCTTATGAGTGAATTACTTCTGCTACCCAGCTTGCCCGTTCAAATCAATATCAGTTTTTGTAATCAATTGGCAGCAGATGGTTTTTCCACATAAATGGGATTCGACTGAAACTCGAGTGGCCGGCTACACAGCACTTGAGCAGAGTGCATTAGGGGCCCCGTCCCACAACAATAACATCAATTAGTGTGTATGTTCCAGCACCCGTTTGCATCTGCACCCTTTATAATGGACGCTGCCGACAGATCATATGACCGCTCCAAAATCCTAAACAATCCTCCGTATTCACGGATCGTCAGCCCAATATGACTCAGCTTCTACCGCTACACAAAACTCTGATGTCACCAGCAACGGCCTGATGACCTCGTGGTCGTTTGTCATCGCTGTCAGGATATGAGGGAGGCTGACGAAGCACAAGACCGCTGGCAGAAATGAACAGAGATATTCTCTGATCATAAATGTGTCACAAGACACGCGAGCATGAAGAGTATGAAACTGAATCCTTTTTTTTTTGGCTTTATCGACCTGTTGTTCAGGGAGTGAGTCAGCTCTGTGCAACTCTGTATAACACTGATTATTCCAAAGAAGGTTGAAGCCTTTAAGCATTTTTAATTATAAAGAACACAGGGCTAAAATTGCCCCCCTGCTTTTCGCATTTTCTTCTGTTTTTAGTCCACACCCAATTATCATACGCAGATTTTAAATTCACACAAGGTCACATTGAGAAATTCAAGCATGAAAGCAGTCCTTTATCTACATGTTTTTAAGAAATACTTGAATGATAATGTGTGGTGTTTGTACCTTAAAATAACTGTCTATATTCTGAAATGATCACAGGGTTACTTTTACTTAAAATAAAAAACACAATCCCGATTGCTCTCCCATCTGACACACAACCAGCCTTACTTTGTTTTATACTACTTTGTTTTTCTTTGATCGCGCCATGACCTGTCGTTTGACTGACGGACTGCGTTTTCTTGTCATTTTCTCTCGTTTTTGTTCTTGTTTGGAGGGTGTTGTGACCCGCAAAAGCGATTCATCTTCCTCTGTGCACTTGTGCAAGGTTGAATGACAATGAAGTCGAATTGAATTGTTTCCCTCTGTCAGCAACTGTTGCTTTGCTTCATCACATAATCTTTCATTTTCCTACCTCCGGTGCCCCTCTCTCTGTCTCTTCCTCCACCTCCTCCTCTTCCTCCCCCTCTCCTGCCCATCTCTTGTCTGGATGTATGCTCTAGAAAAAAGTCAACTCTTGCTCATCTGCATGCAGAGCGCCTTGGTTCCAGCTGTGAACAGAGGATTGAAATGGAAATGGGAAGGGGAGAAAGAGCAGATTACGCTCCTCAAACGGCGTGCACTGCCTCCTGGCTGGCCCACCAGCTGAGTAGAGAGAGAGAGAGGGGAAAGGAACATGGGTGGGTGTGTGATGGGGACTAAGAGGGAGAATGGAGGAAGCAGAGTTAGACAGCAACAAAGTGAGGAGAGTGAGAGTAAATGTGGGGAGAATTGAGGAGGAGGAAAGTCGGTAAAGCAATTTTGGGCAAAAGTAGAAGATAGAGCAGACGGGCCTGGTGGAATAATCTGCCCTGGAAGGGCTGCAAAATAGTGTAAAACTAAATCAAGACTGTCTCAAAGGCATCAAGTGTTCTCGCTCAGACACAAAGGTGCCCCCCTCCCAAACACGCACGAGCTCTAATGGGCCAGACGAGATTCATGTGAATAAACTCAGGCTGACCTTTGAGAGGCCAGACCTTGAACTTCAGCAGTTTTGGAAGGGCAGACAGGCTGAAAGAGATGATCAGCTGTGTGTAACTGTATACACTAAACTACAAAAAACAGATACACTACACTTGAGACAAGCATGCAAGGTTTGTCTTGATGATATTACAGTTAAAGGACACTGAGAAACAAGGTTATTACGTATGCCTAGTGTCCACTTCCATGTGTACGGAGATGAGGCAACTGGAAGTCCATTCATTCCTACAGGACTTCAAGAACTTCTAGTTTAACACATTATATACAGTCAGCTGTTGGGCAGTAACGGGTCACAGTAATAGATTACTTTCTCCAGTAACAAGTAGTGTAACTTAAGGCTAATAGAATTTCAGGTATATTACAGTTACTCCAAAACCAAACAACTTGTCACAATGTTACTTTTGTTATCACATGACTACTGACTTGAAATACAACAATCACATCAGCAGATTCGTTTTCATAATCGTCACACTGTGCATGCACGTTATAAAGCAACAAGCTAGTTAGCAGCTGGAAATATTCCATTACTTTGGTTTTGTCAGGAGGAAAGATGACAAGAACACTGTTGCTGCAGGTAAACGGACTAAAACTTTTTCCACTGCACAAAAACACGTCCCCAAACCTCCAGTCTGAAACATCTCGGCTACTATGACGGACAGCACAGCAAAGTGAAGTGTATCCAATTTATCAGTGATTACAATGTAATAACAGTCTATGAGCTAAAATTGTCAACAGGGTCTAGTATCAGAAGAAACCAGATTCTTATAGAGCCACGTATTTGAGGTATTTGCCTCTTGTTGCCGTGGCTAGAGTCAAACAGGAAGTAGTAGGGACAGAGCCCGCCTAAACCTGAACCCTCAGACAACAGAGCTCCGGATGTCATGTGACTCGGTTTGTTTACACCGCCATGTTGGCAGGAAAGTCTTGAGCGAAAATGAATGGTGCCAGTGCTGATTTCAGGTCGTCACAGTTCACTTTGCGCTTTGAAGCCCCGGAAATTGAGCGATATATCGCAAAACCTGACCGGTTAAACATATCTGACCCTTACAATGCCCCCGGGTGCTTTTCAGGACTACTGAAGCAGCCAGAGCGAACAATATTCCAATATTGCAGCATCCCAACATCGACAATTACTTGATCAACTTTCCCTCGTCCTACTCAGGACATTCCCTGAAAGCCTACAAGAGCCTGGAGGGGTACTGATGGACACAAGCTGGCTTTGTGTCAAATATTTGGTTTTGGAGTCTACTGGTTAAAGATAGCGCTGTCCTCAATGGAAGGGTAAGTGTCACTTAATCGTACGTTACCATAACGTAGCATTATGTTATGGTAATGTACAGGCAGTGTAATGTAAGTAATTGCTGTGCAAACCTGTATGTTAATTAGACTGTCTCAATGATTTGACAACAATTAACTATGTTAGTACCGTCAGTGTATATGGATTCCTAAACGTACATGAAATTATATTTATGGCAGTAATCCATCTCCGCTGTCTTTCAGGATCTTTCTGGATGCAATAAAACGCTCTCCCCTTCGAGTGTCGACTGTTATGACACCCCTGGGCACAGAAGCTGTCCACCATGTTCACTTTTATATGAATACAGCCCGGAGAATGGACGAGTTAGCTGATAGCTATACTTAGTCTTTTAATATTACTTTACTTATAAGTAAAGAGTAGAGAGTAATGCATTACAGATTGCCATGATGACTCGTTCAGCCGTTCATACATATTTTTAATTAAATTTTTCACAAAACATGCCGCGTACCTGGGAGGTACTCTCCCCCATGGTTACAGGTAGTTTCTATCCAGTTCCTAGAAATCTGTAAAGAAATGCACTTCCTTGTGTTGGACACTAGGGGCATCATCTGTATATTTGAGGATCTACAGACACGAGTCACATATGTAAGTGGAAACAAGGAGTGAAAGTGAAAGCTATGAACAAACTGAAAACTTAATTAAATGAAAATGAAAAATACTAAAATATAATAAATCTGCTGAGAAATGACTGAACTAAAAAAAAAAAGAAGTTTAATTCCTTTGCTGAAAGGTATGATAAAATGACATGATAGGAAGTGAAACATCATCTTTTTTAAATAAAGTTCTCAGTTTTATTTAAATAGACTGAAATAACCAGTCAACGGCTGGATCCCCTTTACATCACAATCAAAATATTAAAATGATCTTCAGTTTTACACACACTTTCCAAATGTCAGGGGGCCCCGGCAGTTTGGTACATTGCTATTCATGAGATTCCTGTGTCCTGGTGCTACAGCAGAGTGGTGGGTACTGACCTCAGCTGGAACAGCCAGATGGGAGAAAGACGGAGAGAGAAATGGGGGGAGGAGAGGGGAGAAAAAACTGTGTAATGGAAAATGAAAAAAATGAAATAATGAGAAGAGAAAATGAGACAGAGAGAAACCAGGAGAACAATTTCTTTATCAGGACCCAGAGAGGCATGACCCTGTGATTTGCTGCCTGCCCGTATTCGGCACGCCCGCAGGCTAGTGCATAATGTTAGCCTAATGTTGTACCAAACCTCTGCCACAGCAGGACCCGGTCGTCAAATTAAATGCTCTCTCAGAAGATGGGTCCCTATGGTGTGTGCCTGGATTTCCACGGAGGAACAGCGCAGTTTCTATGAGCGTTGTCTGTCAAATGCAGCATTTGGTCCCAGTTTCTCTCTCTCACCCTGCAGTCATGAATCCAACAGGTCCCAAATGGCACCTAATCACGGCTCACAAACCAGCCCTGCAAAATACTGTATCCACTATCATTATGTATAATTGGAAAATGGTGTTTATTTTTCGTGAAATCTGCAGAAATGTGCAAAATCTGCATTTGCACTGGTTGTAAAAAAAAAAAACACCATTAAATCCTGGCAGAAGAAGTTTCTCAGGAGATGTTTTGACGGAGAACTGTGGGTATAGTGAGGAGGAAGCTTTGAACGCAGCTCAGCAGTTAATAAGATTTCTACTAACACAACCTCACCTCTCTGTCACACTGTTTTTGCACGCACACATTTACACAGGCTGTGTCTAGGATTTTCACTTTCTCACTCACACACTTTCTGTTTCTCCTCGCCACACACACACACACACACACACACACACACACACACACACACACACACACACACACACACACACACACACACACAGATGCACGAGGAAGACAGTAGCCCATTGACAACAGTGAAGGATAGGCAAGTTTATCTCTTCAGGGAGGTAAGATACAGAAACAAAAGCCCACTGACAGACTGAAGGTTTCCTGAGTCCAAGGGCACATATTTATTTAAACAACTGTGTGCTTACAATGAGGGAAAATAGAAAATGCAGGCAGAAACATGCAGCCAGCAAGGGGGTAAAAAACTAAGGTAAGTATAGCAAAAAAATGTGAGTATAATATAGCGAGTATAGAGCATGAATATAGAAGTGATACAGGAGTGTAGTAAGGAAAATAAGAAGAGACAAGGCGACAGACAAGAGAAATAGTAAGACAGAGAGGAGGCTGAGCGAAAATAAGGACATGCTGGAATGTGTCCACAGGGAGGGGTGAGGATGTTGGATTGAGATGTGGAGGTCACTGTGTGTAGGAGACAAGTATAGCACACAACAGCAGGCTGAAATGAGTTCCCTAACCTCTGCAACCCCTGCACCCCCTGCACCACAAACACACTTGCACACTCGCATGTACACATAAAAACACAGCACACCTGGGTTGGGTGTCATGAGTGAAAGCCCAGCAAATAGCACATGTACAGTAACTAGAGTCCATCTGGTACAATGTGGTGGCACGCTGCTGGACCTGTGCGGCTCGACAGCTTCATCTAGTAACTCGCCAAAATTCAATTGGGAAACATGTTAGAAAGTCACAAGATGATCACACTGAAGCTATACACACACAGGATGCACGTGTGGAGTCCCTGTAGGTTTGCTGTTTTGATGGAGGCATGCTATGTGGAAATACTAGTACAAAATAAAAGTCTGCGGTCGCTCCAAGGTTAGCCAAACTTTAAAAAAAAATGGTAAACTTCCAACTCAAATGTCAGTTTAAAGACTGACTTTGGAACATGTTTTCAGAGGTCTAGTGTGTAGATTTAGGGGCATCTGTTGGCAGGAGTGGAATATAATATTAATAAGTATGTTTTCATTTGTGTATAATCACGTGAAACTAAGAATCATTGTGTTTTTTTAACCTTAGAATAAGCCGTTTATATCCACATACAAAGCAAGTTCTCTTCCAAAGAGTGTGCCATGTTGTTCTACAGTAGCCCAACATGCACAGACCAAATACTGGCTCTTGATAGGGCCATACCCGTTTTCGCGTTGGCCACACATTCTCACTCCGACCTTGTCACATATCGATGTTTGGTCATAGACCTTCTACATCCTGATACAACATGAAAGGTACCTTGGGTACGTTGGTTGACGACGTTCTGGAACATCGTGTCAAGTTCTGCCTGTTACATGCATTGTCTTCTTTCAAAATACACTTCTGTTTTCACAGGAAATTAGCCGTTTACATACAGTCTCTTTCACACACACACACACTACGTCGGTACATCACTGCAGATTGACATTTTTTTTTTCCTCCAACAACTTACACACGTGATTAGGTTTAGGGAACAAAAGCATGTGGTTAGGTTTAGAAAAATCCTTACAGGACGTGAACACCGCTCTCCTAGGTGAAAGTTGGTGTTTGGTGGACCCATCCATCAACCCTCCCACCCACCTGACATGGACTTTCACCGCCTTAACCTTCGTTCTTGTCTCACCGTGTTTCCCCTTGACGCCGCCAAGTGCCATTAAACTATAACAGCGACCAGCTGCGAATCATGCCAGTGTTACGGGATGGCTCTTTTGTCAGTGTCAGGTGCCCAAGTCACTGCCCAAGCGCCGGATTTCGACGACTTCAGATTGAGACCTGGTTGCTCTTACATGCTTAGCACACATGAGATGTTTGAGTCTTGCAACCTCACCACTAGATGCTACTAAAGCACACAGTGGACCTTTGATCTGGCTGAACTGTTAGCACAGGTGGAAGCAGTAGTCAGATCATGTACTTCTGTAAAAGTAGCGATACGTCTTAAACGTAAAATTCCTTCGTTTAAAGTTTAACAATACAAATAAAGACATATGATCGGCAAAATGGACTGTAAGTGTCAGATGAAAAAGTACTCATTATGCAGAAGAATAGCCCCTTTCCGTTGGGTATACAATCTCAGAACCCATCAGCTTTCAGTCTGACCATGATAAGGGGCCAAGACTTCCTCTTCCGTGTGCCAGTCATTTTGGCTTATCTCTATAACAGATATATGAATGCAGATACAGTTTTAAAAAAGCTAACTCATTCGACAATAGCCAATGGGTTCCACGATTGCACTACTGCCATGCGCTCCACCTTTCCACACAGACTTTTCAAAACTCAAACATGATTGGTAAACACTAGTCAGACTACAAACAGACTACAAGTGGAAACCAGAATACTTCTGATACCAAAATCTTGTCTCGTTGCCCACTGTGTCATGAAACGTTTAAGGTTGTAGCTGATCACAATAAAGATACTACTTCTGCAAATGAACACCAGCTATCATATAAATGTAGTGCAGTAAACCTCTGCCTCTAAACTGTAACTGAGTCGCAGTATATATCATCATGTTTCCCAGATGTCACTATAGCCACATTTCAATGTTTCCAGATCTCTTAGGTGGGTACGACATTATCATAACAGACAGAAACTACACAAATAACTTCACTATAATAAATCTAAATTATCTTTTGAAATATTTCCAACATTTACAGCAATTTTGTCAGCGACAGCAATTAATCCCAGCTTCTTATGATTTACTAAAATAGACAGATGTCCTGTTAGTTATTAAAACACTGTATGCATAATTTCCAGACACCCTTTTGAGGCACTTCTTGATCACATTTTACTAACGACACAAATCTACTTTGTTTGACTTGTTTTCATGTTTTACTGTGCATCTGCATCCTTTGATTATGTACTAATATATATGTATGAAAAATCTTAATCTTTATTGGGTTCTGTGTTTGATATGACTTAAAGATGTGCAGGGATTTGCAGGCAGCATAGAGCCTTTTTTAGTTGAGGCAAAGCATGATACAAAGGCAATGCAAGAGGCTCAGAGGGTTTAGCCCTGATAACGAATGGTAAGGCTGAGGGAAGGGGGTAGTAATGGTACTAAGGGATAAAGGATAAAGGGTAATAAGGGAAAAAAAAAGATAGCAGAGAGAGGGGGAACATGGGCATACAATTGGAAGGTTGAAAGAGGGAGATCATTAGAGCGATGAAGTGAGAGTCTGTGGGATTGTTTAGATTGGAGGAGGGAGCGAGAGCAGAAAGGGCCACGGACTGAGTGGAAACAGAGGAAGGAATGAGGGTGAGAAGTCAGAAAAGTTTTCTTGTTTAACTCTCTTCGGTCTCAAAAACTGGAGTATGCTGAAAGACAGACCGCCATGGCATCGCCTGCGAGTTTGTACTTCATCAGCTTGTTAGTATCTTTACAATCAGAATGCTAGAATGTTGATGTTTAATAGGTATAATGTCAGTTTAGCATGTTAGCATTTGCTAATTAGCACTAACCACAAAATCCAGCTGAGACTCGTGGGAATGTCATTAGTTTGCTGGCATTTGGTCATAAACCAAAGTCACAAATTTGACCAGATGATTGTGCTACATGAAACAGAACAGAAGATCAAGATTGTTATGGTAAATTCTCTAGGGACCATGTATGTGAGTATCATGCTTCACAGGAAACCATCCAACAGTTGTCAAGATATTTTGATAAAGAATTTGCAAAGTCGACCTCCTGCACCATGGATATCCGTACCCAATTTCGTGTCAGTCCACACAGCAGATGTTGAGATAAAACTTCAATTAAATGCCCAGTTCTTTTTACTAGCCCAGTGTGGCTACACATTTTGACAAATTATCACCTGTCTCAATTAGACGCCTGGTCTGGTTGCCAAGTAGTTCATTGTTTTCTTGAAGAAAATAAGTTCTTTGGATGTATAAAACTGGGTTGTGGGCTACTTCAAAATATGTGTCCATTCCTCGATTACTCTGTAAGTTAATTCTTTTGTCCGTAAGGGTCCTCAGATCAAAAGAATCAAACGGGTTTTCACAAAAATGAATCCAAGTTGCGAGTATTGTTTTAACAGGATAACGTGGTGTTGTGTTGGTATGCCGGGTGCTATAATTCCCCCCTCCATCTTTGCTGAGCAACAGTTTCGTGAGAAAGGAGTTAAAGGCCTGTCCCAAGTATAGGCCTGTTGATTTCAGTGATTTAAGCAAAAAATAGCCTGGACTATTATTGAAGTTTTACAGTATTTGACAAGGTAAGTCAAAACTTTGACGTGCTGATGGCAGTAGACTGAAAAGTCGGAAGATGACCGAAGTCATTAGACTGTACCCCGCTGAAACCTTAAATTACTGTTGTAAATTTCATGGCAATCCATGCATCAATTGTTGACATATTTCAATCTCAACCTCGTGGGGGTGCTAGAGAAAAAGTCAGAGCTTCACCGGTGTGACGACCCACCTGTCTGGCATGGGAGTGACATGAGGCACAAAAAGAGCTGCTCCTCCAGGATAAGCTCTCTCTTGCTAGGGTAATTTAGATGTAACAACACTTACACACTTCCATTCATCCAGTCATGCATTTCATCACCGACTTCTTCCACATCTCCACATTTGATCTTATTTTTTTTAATAATGAAATACAGTTGTTTAGATTTTGAAACTTTAGTGTCAAGGGTCACTCTTGTGGAGGCTCTTCCTGGATCTCAAGTATCTATTCGGACAGTTCCTTGTTAGTGTTTCCTCAGCAGCTGGATGTTTCTCTTCACTGGTAAGTACTTACTGTGCACTATGGAGAGAAAATAAAATGTGTGTGCTTTCAGTGTCACCTGTCAAGACTTTTGGGGGTATTAACTGTAGTTTATGAACACTAATATTTAAGGCATTTCCCCACATAGTGGTTTCTCACACACACACACACACAGAGGTTCACCATAAGCCTGACTAATTTAATAAATGTTAGTCCGATGTGTTTAGGATTACTCATTAGGATTCATCCTCTGGAGACCATGAATGCTGATACAAAATTTCATGGCTAATTATCAAACAGTTGTCGACATTTTTCATCTTGGACCAAAGTGGTGGGCCGACGGACTGGCATTACCCTCCCTGGAGCTATGACCCACATGACTAAAAATGTAATGTGTCTGGGTCAGTCATGACTGGTATATCTGTCATATCTGTGAAAGTAAAAGAATAATGTGATCTCTCACTGCTACAAACTGGAAATGTTTCCATCCTGCATCATGTATTTGTATAGATTTTATAACCCTCTCATACTACTCTTTACCAGTGCTTAGATATCCTAGAGTCTATTTTTCCAGCTTCTCACTGCCTTGAGCCTGAAGTGAACAGTTTCCAGTCAAGCGCTCATGTTTACAGTAAATCCAACATGACATAAAACTCAGCAGAAGGCCACAGAGTGCAAGGTTAGCTCATCCAATCACTGTAAATGGAGCCTGCTGTAAAAGATCTCAACTATCTTCTCACACATGCACTAAACCTTGAAAATGTTTCTACAGTCTCACACAGGAAAGAGACCTGTCGGGGCTGTCGATGATGGAGGATCGTTTTCATAGATACTGGGCCTGGTAAGCCAGTTGAGGCTGCTCTGTTGGCCGAGTTCGTGCATGTCTTGGTCAGTCTCAGACACCTGCTTGGCATTTCTTTGGAGATTTCTCCTCCCTCCCACAGTCACATGCACAGATAGGGAAAGACTCCACGAGATAGAGAACTGATGAAGCACAGAGCTACAAACCCACTCTTCCTCCTATCTCAGTCTGTCACTGAGTCAACTATCTCCACAGCCATTTGGTGTCACACTGGTGTCTAGCTGTCTCCCTCTGTCACTCTTTTGTTCTGTGCTGAAGAAAGCACCCGGCCAGAGCATCAAAGTATGAATGACTTGAAAGCTCTGATCTGAAGGTGCATACACAAACACAGCCACATCATAGAAGGAATATGGCCGACACACACACACAGAAGACACACTGTGCAACTCAGTCAGTTCGGCTGGCTTTGTAGCCAGCATCTGTTCTGCGCCCTGTCATCCTCCCTTTGCACCCCACCCTCTGTGACAGGTGGAGGGGATTCAGCCCCACGAGCTATGGAGACACACACAAAGCTCACAGAGACCCCAAAGTCATTGACACATGGTTAGTGTTTCGCCTACACACACACACACTCGCATACACACACCTGCTGTGGGGCAGTGCTACAGTGCCCTGTGGTGCCAGGAAGGCTGAGCGGCACGTTGCGTGTTTATACCACCTGCTCTCAGGCCAAACAGAAGATGAGGGATTAGCGCTGACAGCACACAGAAGAGCAGCAACACACATACAGTAGACAGATGTATAGAAAAGCCTTTAAAGTATCCAGGAAGTCAGCAAGGTCAAACTTATTATTTCTTCCACACACTCACACACAGACACACAGAAAACACAAACCCATCCATCAATCAGCTTTTACACACCCCCTGGGACTGATAAGTGTGTAAACCAGGCTTCTTGTGGCTGAGTTTTGTCAGACTTGTAATGCAGAGGGCATCAGCTCAGCTCTCTGCTAAAACAACACTGACCTTTTGGCCTTAGACTAATTTCTATAAACACACTCCTGCAGACTGGGGCTGACCCTCGCCATACTGCATCAACACACCATAGGAGGACTCTACACCGCAGCTGCTGTTGGTTTAAAGGGGAAAACTTTCTAAATTTGTTATTTCCATGGCCTAGGAAAGAGGAAGAAGAGCACTCGGCTAAAGCAAGAAACCAGAGAAGTTTCAAACTCGTGATGTCATCAAGCCTGGAGCTGCTCCATGGACAATCAATTGGAGACTGATTTTGTTTTCTTTTTTATTCCCAAATGAGCTTTAGTCTACTGTAGTGTTCACAGTTCTGAAACAGAAAATGTACCCATGTATTCAGACCATTCTCCTGGGTGCTCTCAGTGTCATCTCTAACCAATAGGGGATCCGAGCGGGGGCCAGGGAGGACGGCATCCCCCCCCTTGTGAACTTGCAATCCCTCTTCATTCGGGTCTGGACCCAGACTGTTTTAAAGAGGAGATTCTTAGCTTTTGAGTGATATCGGTCTTGTTTTTGTCCTCCGAATATTAGCCAAAATACATCACATTACATAATGACTGTCACCAAACCTTGATTTGGAGAAAAAGGCCTCCAAGTTTGGCCACAAAGATACACGACATTGGGCCTCGTTCACCAACATCCTCAGTTTTTTATTAATTCTGTTCTTAAGAAAAGTCAACATCAGATCTACACCTTGTTCTTAAATGGCAGACTTGTGCGCACCTATGTTCTTATCATGATGAATCCCACTGTGTTCGAAAGCTGACAGCACGTCAGCTAAAAAGCGTTCCTAAAAAGCGTAGGTAAACGCACAAATCCCCATAAAAGGGCACGAGTGCACACAGGGAGACTGGAGAAGGAGAAAAGTTGAGAGCTATGTCAAGAATGCCCTACTGAAAGTCTAAAAAGGATGAAGCACCGGACTCCAAAAAAAAAAAATAGTCTGTGCTGAAGTGGAGGTGCTTCGACAGAAAGTGAACACCTAACGAGCTGTCATATTTAGTAGCATCTGGAGTGAATAGAAAACAACACAAACAGATGCACTGGATGCTTAAAGTACATGTTAATCAACCGCCTGACCTGCAAACAGCAAACTTTATGCATTACAGTAGCACAACTGTCAGGACTGAGGACAGAGACGAGCACTGCAGCACTGCTCAAGCTGTGCCTGTGTGTTCAGAGAGAGACAAAGAGTGGGAGAGAGGGTGAGTGTGGACTCACGCATTGTTTCTGCAAGTTGGTCTATTAATATCAGAACTTACTCAGAGTGCTGCTTCATCACTTTTTGTCCCACCTGTCCGACCCGCCAGGGATATTTTCTGCCATAATCAATCACTAATTACTGGATGGTGAGGTTGCCATTAACATAACTGATGTGGACTGAGTCAGTGTAGTGTTTAGTTTAAAGTTATAAAATATAATATAAATCCTATGCTGTTATACAACTGTAGAACTGAACTGAACTTGGAGCGCATGCTGTACTCCGGGAGCTGTTCACATGACAATATTCACAACTTGGATAAATTATGTTTTTAAAAAACTCTTGATTCTTCTGATTGGTGGACTATTACAGACTAAACAGTCTTCTCCCCTCTGGTAAGTGCCTACTGTCTGTAATGTCTTTACCAATTGTCTGCAGCAGTGGTTTCCAAACTTTTTGTGCCCAAGTCACACCAAATGGCAAGCCGAAATCTCAAGGCACACCTGAATTTATATCTGTGCAGAATAGCTTCTATAACGTGTGTTAGCACGACATAAGACAATTAAAGTAAGAAAAAATAAGACAGATAGCTCTTGTGATACTGTCTACCAACAGATTTTTTTCTCCTTTCTTTCAATGGTAGGTCGTCTTCGCTGGTGCGTTGTTGTAATTTGCTCCGTACAATAAAGCGATCCATCGTCCCGCTTACAGCTTTCTCCTTTTAAATGTTATCATCCCTCACACTGGCTGCTAATGAGGGCTTTTGATGTGTCACACACTTACAAGTCCCACGCATGAACAGCAACAAATAGGTTCCCCATTAAGGTTTTTATAATTTAATATAATAAAAAATTAAATAACAGAGTTTCCCTCTTTATAAGGAAAATGGCACGCACAACATACTGATACAGTCAATTAAAAACTCGACTTTTTGTATAGGTGCAGTTGAATATTGCAATAATAATGTGTGGTTATCACAAAATCCCACACAACACACCTTTTGTCTATAGCATTGGTCTTCCAACAGTGGGTCCATGACCCCTAGGGGGTCCTCGGAGTTACTGCAGAGGGGGTCGCCAAATTATTGTTGGGTAATTTTTTAGAAAAAAATGTTTTTTTCCTAAAAACTTTTTTCTGAAAATGCACTTTAACATGAATTTAACATCTTATTAGCGAAACCTATTTATAAAACAAACAAAAAATTATTTAATTTACAGCAGACAACACTGATAACAGGCTGTTAACCATGAATCCTTGTCAAAAGCATCCATGATGTGTAAATATGTGAATCCATATGGAGCAGATCCAGACTTTGACTCAATGACATGACACACTGCAGTGTCAGCACATTAGTTTTTGGATTTGGGAGCCAGATGTTCCTGCTAACTCATATTGTTGGACTGTATGAACATGTATGAACTTTGAAAATGGACGTAGTTCCCCTTTAAAAGCTGGCCTGCACAATAAGACTTAATTAAAGTTTTACAGCAGGCTGAAGACAAGGACAAAACTACAAACTTGAGCTTATGAGATTGCACAAGAAAAATCTGCACACAAACTGAATGAGACTGAGGTTTTGAAAGTCCACAATCAGTGTTTAGAAACAAAGGATCATGCCTCTGATAAGAAAGCAATGTAGCTTATGAGGAAAGCATTGTGTTGTGCGACAGGAAGGGCTGATGTTATCTCAGCTAACCCAGAAGCGTATTCTGTGGGATCTGTGCCAGCTTCTCCCAAAGAAAACTCAGCTAACTCAATATGCCAGAGACCGGGAATGCTGGGAAACTTTCTGAGGTATGTCTTGTCTTCTGGGGAAAACATGCCAGAGGGCATGAAGCTGTGGGTTGACAATGTGTATATGTGTGTGTGTGTGTGTGTGTAGGAGCACTCCTGATAGTGGTTCTATTTTAGAGAGACTTGTGCAGGGGAGACATTTCTTAGTTATCTGCTGTTTCCAGCCCTGAGGAGGTGAGAGGCAGGTCTGCATCCATTCTCAGTGTGATCAAGCTGAGCTGCCAAAGAATTGGGAGAGTGGGTAGGTGCAGCCACCTCCACAAAACACACTCGGCACAACAAACCACTTGGATGTGCATTTGTTAAAGTGGTAATTGTTCCACAGCGGTAATTGCTATAGTGAAGGCTGCTGATAATTACGCTGCACACAATGACAAATCGGTGCACAAACAAGTTGACTGACTGGAGCTGAAATCACATTAACAGCAAGTATGGATGCACAAAGCACACATAGGTGAGCGCGCACACACATGCACACACAAAGTTGAGACAGTAGCGCATGAACAAACATGGCAGACCTCCTCTGGTGGATTCCACACATTGCTCTCTACCACTCAAGGACATGTTTATCTGTCTCTCTATTCCAAATTACAGGGTAGAAAGAAAAGAGGGATCATAAAGGAGGACAGGAGAGACAGGTTCAGGTGTTCAGGAACAGCTGGTTTCCAAATGAGAAAAAAACAAGAGCGGGCAGAGGAGAGGAAGATGGAGATGACAGAGAGACAGGGTGTATAAAAAGACCAGGGTTTAATATTTCCTGAGAGACAGAATAATTGATGAAGACTATCGTGATTGACATGGCAGATTAGACAGCCGTGTGCTCAGTTGGACGGGGCAGCGTGCCACACTGCATTATGCGTGAGGTGTGCTGTGTGTACTGTACACAAACACATACAGTGGCTGACAGACTGGCAAAGCACAGCAGGCTCATTGTCCAGGGATCTGCAACACACGATATCTTGCAAACACAGGACCAAAGTATAAGCTTCGCTCACACACACACACACACACAGTGAGCACAGCAGGCTGTGTACAACGGCTCAGCTCTGTCGGCAAACAATGCCTTCTGGTTATTGTTCTTCAAATCTGGACATGAATTGAGTCAACAATATAAAAGCAATCTGTATTATCTCAAAGGGGACACAGATATATACGTGAACAGTGCGCTGCGCTCCCCTCCCATATTCTCATTTGGTTGTGCTTGTAGTTTTGTTGCCTCAAGGCGAGTTGAGGAATGAGAAAAAAAAAACCCCGCACATGAAGCTCCACTGGCCCAAATTGAAAATGAGAAAGAAAACAGATTGGATGTTTTACAGTCAATTGGCCCGACGCATTACACTTCTCTGTGGAAGCTCCTGAAGCTGTTACTATAAACACAATTTGAGGAGTGTTGTGTATTGCACATAATGTTGGAGCTAAACAAATTTAGAGAAAACTGCAGACAGCAGAAAATCAAGTAGCCCTCATGACTACGCAGCCATCTGCATCTCACATTCAGCTTGGAAATTGTCAGGCTTCTTTTTTAAATACTGCAACAACTGGCTTTTTACTGTTACTCAGAAACACACTGGTGCCATTATTTAACAAGTGCTGTTGCTTTTAGTACATGAGTAGGCACCTTAGAGGCAATCACCCCAAAGTGCATATATAGCCTGATAGATATTCTATAGGCTTTGGCACCCTCTGCAGGATTTCAGAAGCACCGCCAAATTAAATCAGTCAAGTGCTCTCACTGATTGAGCTTTGTGCAACACAACGTGCATGTGTCTCCTTAGGAAAGGGCACGGAATTGCATCAGCTTGACTAAGCCGAAACCAATATTTCAAAGACATGTATTTCAGAAAAGGCGGTTTAAGGCTCACCCATACTCAAATTCACTATTTAGGCTTTTTAATGAGACAAATTAGGCACACCTGAAGTAGCAGTAATGGCTTTAAATGAGCAGCGTCCCACCCACACGCTTTACAGGCTGAGCTTCTTCAGTTTTCCTACACATCCCACACATTTTGCCAGCAACAGTATAAAATAATAAATATACAGTATTTGTTCATTGCTATTAACGTTATCAACTTGGTTAAGGAAGCTGCTGCTGCTTGTTTCAGTCTCTAGGTGGCACTGTGGCCCTGAATGAAACTGCTAAATCATGACATCATTCCTTAGCAGCTATTGAACTGTCAACTGTGTTGGTTATGGAAATGTAATCATCTGCCTTTATTAACTGAACAATTTTCCTTGGTTGTCATGGTATCGTGGATCAATCTGTACAAACTACGTGTGATACATGAACACAGTGGCAGGGGGAAAAAAAAAAGGATTAATAAGGACGCCTAAGTGTATTGTGACAGAGGACAGCGTTTGGCCAGTGATGAGAGGCTGTACTGGCTCAGTGATGAAGCAGCTCCCAGGAAGCCTTTTCAAACTGCTTAATGAAACCGCACCCTGCGGTGAGCTGTTGCTGGTTAAAGGATATGAGGATCTGAAAACAACCAGTGGCCATTTGCTGCCCTTTCGACTAAATGACATTTAAACCAGGCGGCCAGAAACCAGCTAAGGATGATTTCATGCAGTAGCTTGCTTTCCTCCAGCCAGCTGAATTCCAAGTGTTCACTTTAGCGGAAAATAGCTGATCAGGTCAACTATCTCGCCCTTTTAAATTTGCTCTCCCTCGCCAATAAATTTGGCTAAACTTGAACAACTCCAGTGAAATATGAGCACAAAGACCCACTCAAGCAATTTCTTCCTCAGACAAGGTGAGAGGAGTAATTCAAAATACGGCGCAGACCATTAACGCCCTCAGGTTCATCTTCATTGTTCACATAAGTTAAAAACAAAGAGCACACAGCGTTTGACTTTCTCCAAAAAAAGATTTATTAAACAGTTTTCTTGTTTGCAGCTGCGACCTGTGGAAAAACAAAAACATGAGGCATAAGTCAAGTCCAAGAGCAGACAAGGTGTTGCAGTGTCTTTGAAAACTTGTGTTCTCCTCGCAACTAAATCAAATTGCTGTGGGAAAAAAAAAATAGCATTTTAATGGTTTCATCATGCTGCCACAGTTGGTGCAAATGATCCCAACTATTAAAACTCATTTGTATCAATCACAATCAAATAAAACTTCCCATCTGCTTAATATTCTATTGGTTTACTGTTTACTTGTAAATTTCTCACCACATTAAGGCCCACCGCAATATTGTGTTTGAACAGGAAATGTGCAACTTAAGGAGGTAAGATGCTATCAAAATGCAATTTCATGGGGACTTGAGTGAACACAGTTTGGAGGAGAAACTGTTTCAGTTGCTGCCAAAAACACTATGAATATTCTACTGACAGTACATGGCACAAACTGTGCTTGCGAGGGAAAATGCATCAATCTCTTAAAAAGCCATCAGATAGTACAACACACGAGGGGGATTTGTGGAGAGGTAACGGAGCCACACCAACATGCTTTGTGCCAGTTTTGTGCAGCAGGTAGGCGGGGCTGGGCTCAGGTCTGCTCATCTGCATACTGCTCATTAGCATGGGTAAACAAGGAGAAAACTGATGCCATACGGCGGACTTGCCAAGCGTGAAATTCCCTCCACATGTTTACCCCTTTTACCCTTGGATTATCACAACATTGCTGCCTCTCCTGATTTTTGACAAGGCCCAACTGCGATTTGCTTTTTAGTGAAGGCGAACAAACAATGCCAGTAGTGTGCCACACAAGACACATAACTCTTTTGGCTGGCAGAGGAAAATTTGCCCAAGGACAAGTTCCTTAAAAAGCCTTGCATGCTGAAGTGACACAGGGGCCGTGTACTCCCGAAACAGACAAGGTGTCGCATCAAAGCAAAGGGATGGTAATTCTGTGATCACACACGCTTAAGGCACCACCCCGAGTGCGTCTGAACATAACATAAAATGCCACTGTGTGTCATACAGAGCCAGCCACCGCAAAAAAAAAACAACCTTTGCCTGGCCAGCGTGAGGTTGAGATGATATTCATTCAGCAGCTCGGGAGGCTGATACTGGACCATTTAAATTCTGCCAGTAGGTTAGAGCAGGCTGTAGCATACATACTAAAGCTCCTCGGCACAATGGCAACCATTTAGAGCGGTGGGAAGTCCACACCCCTTTGTGTTTTTTCATTATTGAGACAGTAGGAAACAAGTGGAGGCACAGGTAGAGGGGTCTGGTGGGATTCAATTTTCAGCCACCAAACTGTTTATGGCTGCCAGACAAAATGTACAACACAGACCTCAGCTGCAGATAGATAGTGCTCTTACTGCAAATGTCATGTTAAAACATCCAAGGCCACAGTCACAATGCACACAGCTCGCTCCACAGACCTAGGTTAATCTCCTATATGTACTGTGTGAGGCTTACTGCGGCTCAGTTTGTTATATCACTGTTTCATTTCACAACTAGCATCACAAGTACAATACAATTGGTATTTAGGTGTGCCAGGATTTGAAGCAAGATACATACAGAGTGCATTTTCAACAGTATCAGAGCAGATGCCGCACATTAGTATTCAGACACATCAGTAAAGGGACCTGTCTGTTTTAGATACAACACTCACTCCAAATGACACTGTCCTTGTGTTATCAACATTTTGAAAAAAAAAAAAAGTCTGAAACAACCATTCCGCACCCCTCCCATTGTTTTCTGTCAACCTTAATTATTTCAGTTTGTCAGGCTTGGCCCTTTGTGCACCACAGGCGATGAGTGTGAAATGTTAAAATAATAGACACAGTGCAAGACATACAACTGTACGAGCAGATGCACATAATAGCAAGAGACACGTTAACACAATTTTGGGTCCACTACTAAAATAGCACCAATGAGTAATTTATACTGGCAGGATGATATTTTTACTTACCAATTCAATACTGTAACAACACTTGGGTACTAATACAATGTGTATTGCAATTTGTCTGTATTGTGGTGTTAGAATTTTTGTGAGCTGGTATTTCAATTTACTGCAATTTTTATTTATTTTTAAAACTAGACCTGGGAAAAAATTAAATCATATACTTATATCATGTTCCTCCCAAAAAAAAAAGCACATCTCATGCCAGTCGGTCTTATTTCAGCTGTCTCATTCACTACAAAGTAAAGGGGTAAATAAACTAAAAAATGTTCTAATGATCTTATTTAGCAATTTTACTCCACTGAAGCACTGTCCTTGCTCTGTAAAGGGTGCTATATTAAATAATTTTGACTTTTTTTTAAACAGCGTTTTAGTAATTAAAATGGGCAGCATCTTATTCCCTTGTAGAGCTGCATGCGGCGCATTGATTCACTCAGCCCCTCACCCTGCCCTCGCTGTCTCTTTCTATTTATCAGACCACAAATGAGAGGAATTAGGAAGTTCATGCACCCCACGGTCCCTTTGCCTCACTCTGTGCTGCCAGGAGACTATTAGCCAGAAGATAAGTGGACGGAAGCTCCAGAGACAGAGCTCACAGTAGCAGCTGTAGCAACACATATTCATCCAGCACCAGGTGTCACAGCAGGGTGGGTTTTATATGTGTAACAGCAGCAACAGAAAGTTTGATGACTCAACAGGGAGTTAACACTGGGCTGAATTAGTGTTGCTACTCAAGTAGCTGAAGGTCCGTGTCGGACCATCCACCATTGTCTTCTTTCCCACTTTGGCTTTGTTTTTCTTGAAATGTATATGAGGTGTTACTCACACTACCGCAGTAAAATCTGCAACTTATTTCCACCTCTCGATTCAGGCATAAATTTTTAAAAAATAATCGCAGTTGTTAAATAAATTGTTTTTTCCCCCCACCCCTAATCATATATATACACTGCATGGCACTTAGTAATGATGTTACATCCAGAACAACTCAGATAATTGTGAGAGTTAAGCCTCTATGTATGGTTTTGCAAAGGCTTTTTTATTTAATCCAAATACCCAAATAATCAAGTAAATTACATGAGTATAAACAGCTTAGTTAGTAAATTCAGGATCGTTTCTCACCTGGCCTGCAATTCTATCCAGGTCTCTGGTTCCCTGGGCGGTAAGTCTGCGACCACTGGGAGAAAAAGAACAGCAAAATTAAACAAGAAAATATAACTGTAAAAAAACAAAACAAAACACAAACTGCTTACACCCTCAGTAACTATTTCTTTACGCCACATTGACCACAGTTTCACAGTCAGGAAAAGCCACATATCAAAACTCCATCCATACACACTTGCAAAAATCACTCATTATCAACCCTGTAACAAAGGCAATTCAAAATGTAATTTCATTTTTCTATCTATTTGAACTGAATAAAAACCAAGCCAATCAATTAGTCCTCTCGTTACAGTGTGATTACATCTTTATTGCAGACTCAAAGCAAAATTTAAGCTTGTGCATTTAGAGATTTCAGTCATCCAGCATCACATTAATGGACGTCTTTTACATTGCAGTTCTTTAAAAATTAACTGCAGTGTTGCAAGAATGAGTGACTACATATGTAGAGCAAGGTGTCAACTACTTCACACTCACATTAACCCCAAAACACACATCACGCATATGCCAAATACATGCTGTCAGCTTTGACTGCATGTGCAATGATTATACATATGCTTTCCAGACACACGACAGGGTAATTTGTGAATACAACCATGTGTTTCTGATGCTTATATCCAACCAAATCAGCTACTTTTAACAAATAAGGAGCTGAACATTTCTAGCTTTAATGCAACATCTTATCTAGTGGATACAATGAATAGAGGCACTCACCCATTGGGATCCTTCTCAATCATCTTGAGCAACTCAAGGGCCTGCAGCACCTTACGGGCTACATTCTTGGATCCTACACTGTAATGGGCAGGGCACACGCCATTCCTCTGGCGACTTCCATAGATCTTAGTCATGGAGCCAACACCAGCACCTCCGCGGAGGTACAGGTGGCGGACTGTGGATGCTGTGGGAGCAGGAGAGATGAAAGTGTTATGATGCTGCATCTGTAACAATATGCTGCTTTTGTTTCCCTCTCAAGGTGGTAAAATAGAGCTGTTTGGACAAGTGAGCTTGTGGCCTTAGTGAGAAGACAGGAAGATAAATAAGAACTGTGATTTCATGTTTCATAAGCAAGCCACTGAAGCCAGAAATAAACAGTGAAGAGCTTCACTTCATCATCCCCAAGCAGTGAGCGTTTAACGCTACATTTAGTAACACCTTTAAGTTATGGCATTAGATGAAATCATTTGAATCTTAACCATCTTGGAAATGGAAGCCAAATGATGAACATAAATGATCTCCCCATCATTTCCCTTTATTTTCAAGGTCCTAATGCCCACACATATTTGCAAACATGGCCCTAGTACTCCATCAGCTTAGTTATTAGGTGTCAGGTCTCTTTTGCAGACATCTCCAGTAAATAACACCACAACTAGTGTGATTTTGTATCACCAAGGATAAGTGGGATATTTGAGCTAGCGGTTAAATCAAAGTATGCTCCTTAAACAAGCTGTCAATCATTCCTGAGAGTGCAGAAACATTCTATAAGCCACCATAAATACGTGTTCAATTGAGCATCAAATCACAGCAGGCTTTGTGCTGACACAGAGCCAGGTGAGCCCATGCTACATTCATGACAGCCACATCTACCATGTGACATCTACAAACTTCTACACTTCCTTTAGCGATAGAAAATGCAGTAGGAGTCACTCAGGGGAGCAGCATCAGCTTCCAACACCAACATGTGGTTAAATAACATTGCTCTGCTGTAAACACACTTGTTGCAACCAACTTGGGATATGAACAAAAAGAAAAAAATGGACATAAATGTGGACTCACCAGCTCTGATGTAGAACCAGTTCTCATCACTGGGGGCCAGCTCCTTGTGCTTACCAAGTTTGACAAGGTCCACCCAGTCGGGCACCTTCAGCTTTCCTGACCTGAGGACAGGCAAACAGTGTCAGTTAATACTAAACCACAAAACCACATACACACATTTAGTTTGAATGAAGCATCCTTTGCAGTCATACAACACTGCTTGCTAGTACTATGCACACCTACACATTACACTACATTGACTGTATGGATGATTAATTAAATATAAAGTCAATACTCACTTCTTCAGGAAGGCTGCCAGGGCACGGACAAACTCCTGCTGGTTGACGTCTTTCACTGTGACACCTGGCATCTGAAAGATACGGAGAGGACACACATTACATTAAACTATTTCTGACAAACACTGGAGTAAACTAGAAGTCGGTAAATCGTGAACACAACTGTTAAATTCTTAATGGATGTTGTTCACTGTGCGGCACCACAATCGTGAGCTCACGTTGCACATAACATGCTAAAGGCTAATAACGACATCAGTTGCCTCCGATTATAACATCCGACTGTGATGCTAGGGCATATCTGACCCACTCTACTTCACTACTGATGTGATGATCGCTTAAGTCGAAATACTAATTTAAAAATCAAAAGATAGATCCAATAGTTTTGAGGCTGACATGTGTGGGGGCTCTTAGCTACACGCGTTCAACCGGCATTAGCTTCCCTTACAGCAGGGATGCAAGCGCTTATTAGCTGGCTAACGTTAGCGGACCCGTCTCACGCCAAGCCCCTTTTACTCCTGAGCCCTAGCCATTTTCAAACAGACAATTCACTGGGGTCGTAATACAATTCAAGAGTCATCCATTTAGGCAATATCCATATAAACTTTCTATTTCCGCAATACACAGAAAGTTAAAGCAGGACAGCTAGCCACCTGCTAGCAGGCCCCAACGAGGTAGCATGGGGGTAGCCATTACAAACAGACCTCTGCTACGAGCGCAACATTCAAGTAAAATCCTTGTAAAAACAAATAAAAACGTCTAACACGCTCGCTTAAGGCTAAACCATTTTATTAATCTAACCGTTATACGCTACCTGACCACTTTTGAGGGGTAAATGCTGAAAATTTGAGGCAATTTAGTGTCATATAGCCGGGGAACAGATCTAGCGCTTTACCTTGCTTGTGGACAGCGAAGGGAAGAGGGTGGAACGGGGTTTCCAACTGATGTTAAAACGGGCAGATCGCGTTCAGTATCGCGAGACCAGAGCGTTGTTTTTCTCACCGATGCCTCTCATCTGAAATCATAATCTCATCCACATCCTCGCCTAATAGTGACAGAGAATAACTTTGATAAGCACATATGAAATCTGCTGATTCCCCATATTCACCCAAATACAGCTCTTACTGTGTTAATCCTACTTGAGCAGTTAGATCTGTTAATATGCTCATACAAAACGACAAAGAGGTTGTTTTAAGTTAGAATACATTTTAGTACCACAAGCATTGTCTTTAAACTGAGGGCAGACAGAAAGGATTAATGTAAGCTATTATAATTGTGTTTACTTATTATGATTCTGCCAGTGTAATCTGTATGCCCCCTGCCCTCAGGGTCTCCACTTCCACAATTAAGCAACAAGCGTACTCTCGCTGTATTTAAATTGCACCGGGCAAAAGTAACTTTCCTAATCTCTGTTTCTGATTTGTATTGTTTAAAAGAGCCCCGCTCATTTGGACTCAGCGTGCCCCCGCCTGGAGCTTTGCCCTTTTGGCAGACAGTGGGAGAATGATTTGTATAAACATATGATATGCTTGAGTGATTATTTTGAAATATAGACAGATTTTCTCGGCCATAACTGTTAGCCCTACAGTTCAATGAAGCTGATTTGCATTTAAAAACTAAAGTAAACAGTTTATGCACGCAAAAGTCAGTTTTAAACCGATTTTCAATGGCGTGGCTTCAGGCTTTGTGTCTTAGATGTCAGTAGAGCTTTCTGCGATTTCTCTGTTTGCAGTAGTTTATAATGTATTATTGAATCATCCGTCTAAGATCACAGGAATAACATGGATAATGTAACGTACACGCCTAAAGATGTATTATTTATCTTTCTAATTCCCACTGTGCAGGTATCCTAGCAATACTACACTGGTGTTGTCTGCTTATTCTGTTTCATGGAACAATGCCTTTAGATAAGACTGTGTAAAATGTCTTTGTTCATCTTTATCATCTCGAGCTCATGCCCACTGCATCAAAAGGCATGCTGCTTTTGGAGTTAAGAGCGTCTTTTTATTTTCCTTTGTCTCTTTGCAGTTAAGAGAAAACTGGAGGAATCAAAAAAAGAAAAGATCTGAGTGAAAGTGTTTTTGCTAAGAGCAAAGAATTAGCCTTATTTGTGTGTATGTGTGTGTGTGTGTGTGTGTGTGTGTGTGTGTGTGTCCATGCTCATATGTGCATGTGTGTGTGTGCGCCTTATTTACATATTTCCCTGGCTGGCAGTGGTTGTGTTGCCCTTTGCACATCTCAGATGGAAAGGGCAGCCGTGCTCCAACATTGACACAATTGATATGTTTGCAGAGACAGGAGAGAGAGATAGAAGGCAGGTGGATAAGCAGAGGTTTATGAATCAGGTTTATATAGGGCAGACAGTTTAGAGTGAGAGACTGAGAGATAGACATCCTGGAGGAAAATAAAAAGGCAGCCAAGTCATACAGAGGTTAGATCAGAGAGCCTTGTATAAACTATCTGTGTCCTCGCAGGGCTTCACATCAGGTAACTGCACCTTTTTTTAATCCTAATTTACTTCTTTGATATTATATCAACATCCAGGCACCACTGACTTTTCAACTCTCTGAAGCTCTGACCACGCTGAAAGGTTGGGCCCTATAGCTTGAATGTTGTTTCAAAGAGTATAATTGATTAATTAAGGCAATTAATTACACTGGGAGTGACCAGCCACCAATTTGAATGGAAAACTCACACAAGGTGGATTAAACTCCATTAATTACTTCAGTAAATCAATTTGGCTGAGGCCCTTCAAGTGGTGAGACAGGAGACAACTGTGTAAAGTGATTATGAAGTGGTGTAAAGAGGTTATTTCAGCCAGTCACGATTATTGTGGAAAAGTGACGACCAACACTGAATGTTCTGGAAAAGGTCAAACTAATTACGTGGAATGGACAGGTGTCATATTGCTCTGGCAAATCTGCTATTTCAATATTCATCCACTCCGCTTTATGTGAGACCATTGTTTGAAAATGCACTAAAATTAGCTGCCAATCATTTTTGAATGCATTTGCTGGAAATTATTCACTCGGGAGAGAGCGCGCGCTTGTGTGATTGAGTGCAAGCCTTCATGTATTTACGCATAAACGTCCAGGCCTATTTGCGTTTCAGAGAGTATAAGAGTGTGAATGATGCATGGTGGGCCAGAGGGAGAACAGAGGCAAAACAAAGAGCAGCAGAAAGAGGCGAGGAAAGAGAGTGTTAACAGTATGTTGCCACCCAGCTTGGTGCTTGTTGCTCTGTGTTTGCATGGTGCTCACATCCTCAGTGGAGAAGTTCTGTCAAGTCTGGTCTGGCCTGACCTTTTCACTCTCCAGGCACGTCTACAGCTCTCCAATACCTATCAAAATATCTACTCTCCCCCTGCCTGTCTCTGTGCCACTAGCATGAACCTGAATCACATTCACTATCACTATCCTTCCACGTCTGTGCCTCCCTCTCTTGCTGACTGTTTATTTTGACCTGCAGCCCTATGTTTAACTTCAAAATTTCCTCCACCCTCCACCCTATATTTACATTTGTATTCCCTCTATTCTTTCACTATGCTTACTTACCTCGTAAGTAAATATTCTTTCTCTGAACCTCACCGTTTCTTGACAATGCAAGTTAACGCTGCAGGGGCAGTCTTTGCTAAGAGAGCCATGTGGGAACACAGGGCAAGAGTGGCAACTAGTTGGGAGTAAATGAGGCTGTATATGCATAAGTATTGTTTTTTTCTTAAAGTTTTACACTTTAATATCATCATCAATAATGAATTTTTAAACTGAACTTTTCGCCTTATCAGTATCTCTCTTTTTTTTAATCTCCCCCAGACATGGAATTAATGTGGCTGTACTTCCTGTGCCAGTGCATCCTATCTGTATCTGTAATTGTGGTGAGCGTGAGGTTGTGCATGGCGGTCAGTGGCAGCGGCACAGTGGCTGACATCCAGGAGGGAACCCAGGGGGCCAGGCCCAAATCCGGGAGCGTCTCGTGCTGTCTTCGCTTGTGCCTTGGCTGGGTGGGGGCTATAGGGGGTGCAGTGGAGGTCCCTGTGAACGTGTTTCTCAACCTGCGAACTCCACAGTGTCTGTACACATGCATAACTTTGGTGTGTTGCCCCCTGCTCGTCAGGCAGTTTACCATGTTCCTGTTGATGATGCTCACGCTGGACGCCCACCTGCAGTATCGCTTGGCAGACAGGTGAGTCTATAAGATGGTTGAATCATTTTAAGCAGCAGACAAATTAGTATACAAATCAGTGTAGAGTAAAGTGGAAAAGTAACTGTTAAATCTTAGTGCACATACACTCACTGGCCACTTTATTAGGTACACCTTGCTAGTACCGGATTGGACCCCTTTTGCCTTCAGAACTGCCTTAATTCTTGGTGGAACAAATTCAACAAGGTGCTGGAAACATTCCTCCATTTCGGTCCACATTGACATGATAGCATCACAGAGTTGCTGCAGATTTGTCAGCTGCACATCCACGCTGCAAATCTCCCGTTCCACCACATCCCAAAGGTGCTCTATTGGATTGAGATCTGGTGACTGTGGAGTACAATGAACATTGTCATGTTCAAGAAACCAGTTTAAGATGAGCTCCGTGACATGGTGCATTATCCCGCTGGAAGTAGCCATCAGAAGATGGGTACACTGTGGTCATAAAGGGATGGGCACAGTCAGCAACAATACTCAGGTAGGCTGTGGTGTTTAAACCATGCTCAGTTGGTACTAAGGGGCCCAAAGTGTACCAAGAAAATGTCCCCCACACCATTACACCACCACCAGCCTGAACCGTTGATACAAGGCAGGATGGATCCATGCTTTCATGTTGTTTACACCAAATTCTGACCCTACCATCTGAATGTTGCAGCGGAAATCCAGACTCCTCAGACCAGGCAATGTTTTCCAATCTTCTATTGTCCAGTTTTGGTGAGCCTGTGCAAACTGTAGCCTCAGTTTCCTGTTGTTAGCTGACAGGAGTGGCACCTGGTGTGGTCTTCTGCTGCTGTAGCCCATCTGCTTCAAGGTTGGACGTGTTGTTGGTTCAGAGATGGTCTTCTGCAGACCTTGGTTGTAACGCGTGGTTATTTGAGTTACTGTGGCATCAACAAGGCATTTTCACCCAGAGAGCCGCTGCTAACTGGATATTTTCTGTTTTGCGGACCATCCTCTGTAAACCCTAGAGATGGTTGTGTGTGAAAATCCCAGTAGATCAGTAGTTTCTGAAATACTCACACCAGCCAACAACCATGCCACGTTCAGAGTCACTTAAATCACCTTTCTTCTCCATTCTGATGCTCGGTTTGAACTTCTGCAGCTTGTCTTGACCATGTCTACATGCCTAAATGCTGCCATTTGATTGGCCGATTAGCAATTTGCAATAACAAGCAGCTGACCAGATGTACCTAATTAAGTGGCTGGTGAGTGTAAACACCAATAAAGTAACTTACATAAATACATACACAGATATCTTCCTTGGAAATACAATAAAGAACCACATGCTGTAAATTACAATTACATGCAATGCTTTACTTTCCTGTTTGTGTGTGGGTAAGGGTGAATATGTAGGTGGCAGGAGTCCACACTCTCCAGCGTGCTTTCAGCAGTAAAGGAAAAAAAATCAATAGCAGGGTAAAACAAACATGTCAAAGTTATATGGAATATTGTTACATCAAAACTGCCTGTTCGTTCAGTGCTCATAAGGCGGCTTTTTATCACACGCTGCTTATACTGCCATCTTAGAGACCCGGGGGTGAGTAAATATCAATAGGCTCTGAGGCTCTTGGATGTTTCATTGACAGTGACCTACAAATCCAGCCTTTCAGTGGAAGAGAGCCAGCATTATGTCTCTCTTTTTTTAAGGTCCTCAATTGCTTTTCACCTACCCGCTACCCAGTTGGTGTAAGTAAGATGGGATTTTTGTAGACAGCATTCAGAAAAGGCAGATCTCTTCCAAAAGTCAGAAATGAATTTTAAAATTAAAATGCCCTTTTCCCTGATAAGAGCAATGTGAGGTATTTTAGATTTTCGGTGTTATTGAGAGATGAGAGTCGAGGCAGTATAGGACTGTAAGAACTGCTGATGCTCATTTCTTTCTTCAGTTCAGTACAGTTTTTGTGTAATTCAGATACGCCCACACCTATGTTTGTGAATGCCAGGTACTCTTCGGTGATGACCCGTCAGCGAGCTCTGTGTGTGGTTCTGCTCTGCTGGGTGGGCTCTGTTCCTGTCCTCCTTCGGCCAGTTCATCGGCTCTGATGTCCTCCACACCTGGAGAAGTGACGGGAATGGCCCGGGCACAGCTGGCCTCGGGCTGGGTGGCAACTGGACGACCTCTTTACCCCACCTTACCCCTTCCCCGCCCCCAAAGTACCACCAAGACCGCAAGGTCATTGGAAAGTATCTACCATACGGAGGCTTCCTGTCAAAGTTTTATGTGGAAGACAAGCACAACTTCACCTACGCTGAGATTCACAGCAGCCACTGGGGAGTGTGCGCTCCTGACACCATTCTCAGTCCCCAGTTTCTCGTCTATGTTCACGGGATGACAGTGTTCATGCTCCCCTTGCTTTGCCTGCTGGCCATTTACCTTGACCTACTCTGCATCAAGCCCAGGAAGTCTCCATTTAGTCATGCAGACCCCCCTAAACATGACTCCTGCAGGGTGCGCTCACTGGCTCTGTCCCTCTCCCTTTTAGTTCTGCTGTGCCTGCCGCTCCACATTATCCATGCAGTCTTGCTTTTCAACCCCAAAACCAATCTTCCTGCCTGGGCTCATGCAGTTGCCATGTTCCTCTTCCAGCTGTACAGCCTCGTGCCCCAGATCCTCTTCACTCCTCCTAAAAAACGAGAAGGGGGAGAACGGGCATCCTTTCCTCTCTCTGTTGCCCAACTTCCACCTCCAGTAGCTCCGTCCAGAGGAAAATCTGTCCGTATGGCCCTGTGCGAGGCAGTGCAGGCAGCTCCATGGTCTTCAGCCAAACACTCTCTTAAAGCCAAAGTGTGCCCAGAGGTCTGAATTCTTGATGAAACTCAAGATCTGGGCTGGTGTTTTTTAAGTAAAACTTGTCATCATCTTCAAACTGTTAAATTAAAACAACTTTCCTTCCATGTTGTGTGCGCCTGACAAAAAAACTAGTGTTTGAAACAAACAGCTTGCAGACTGAATAAGAAGAAATCGAGCATATTCCTCTTGTTTGTTGTTGGCCTGTTAACTAATCAGCAACCTTGTGCACAGACGCTAGGAATAACTCGCAAATGAAAAGGCCAGTTAATTATCAGGTCCCACACCAAATGTCAGTGAGAAAATTAAGTCTCCAGATGATGACTACTATCCTGATCACAGATGTCTGTTTTCTTTGACTGCACTTCCTATGGGTCTTATTCTAAGCCTGTTTTAAGTCTCTGCTAAGCCAACCACCGCTAATGTAGATCTATGAGTGACAGCGTTTAATTAAACATTCAGTAATAACATGTGGTCCTGTGAGGACGGGGCGTCGTAGGGAAAACATCATTAACCTGGTTATGACACAGTCTTCATGGCTGTTTTGATTAAACTTGTAAATACAATGTGATGCTCTCTGGTAATAAAAAGGGCCTTGCTCACTCTAATTGGATTGTTCATCTTGAAGCGTGTTGGTGTTAAAAAAAAGGAGAAATCCATCTCTTTCTGCGTGGAACATTGACATGACATCCAACACGCTTTCTCTTTTCTTTTTCCTGTTTCTCATGATCACAGAGCAGCTCTTTCCCTCCCTTCTTTTTTCTCTCCTTTCCTCTGAGGGTTTGGATTTGTTGTTCAGTCTTTTGGTCCGTTGATCATTTTCCAGCTCTTGTGTCTATTTTTCATTTATTTTCACGCTCTTTATGCCTCTCCCTGCCTTTCTATCTTCTCTTTAAGCACTCAAAAAAATACACAGTACAGTATGTGTTCCATCACTACAAAGAAATCCCTGACTGGAACACATTATTGATAGAGAAATCTGGTGAAGGGGGGGAAAAAAAAGATTTTTCTCCAGCTTCCTTGGCGCCGCTGCCCATTCAATTGTTCTGTCTGCCTGAAAGCTCTCTGCTTCCTGATTATGCTCGGCCTCGACACACTCAGGCACCTCAATCAATGCCTCATGCTATGCTGCCACTCTGTACACACCTCCTTGCCTCGCTCGGGTCACGACGCCAAGACCTGGAAGCATAAGCTGCGTTCACCATCCTAGGGTCACCAGGGTTGGTTTTTACAGATGGATAAAACAGTATCTAATCCACCATGTAGCCACCAGAAATATCAAGAGTTTGTGTTTGGATGGACTCTGATATCCGCTGCAACTCGTAGAAATGAAATACGACTGTCATAAATGGGTCATAAACTGAGGAATTATCTGACGTGAACCCGTTCCAGGACGTTAATCGGTAAAACTCGCATCAGGGAGCAAACGTGTGAGTTATTCATAGACTCCTTGCTGTCATTACTGGCCAGATTATGCTACATTCACCGCATGTCATAAACTGGGGGAGGAATACAACCGACTGTTATCTGGCTCGTCCCGCTCTCATTTCTGCCTATTGTCTATTGATTCGATAATCACCCTCTATGATCACAGTGGTGGTCTGATTATCATTAGGTCTAGCAGCTGAATTGTAACATTGTTATGGCCAGATAATGGCCGGTTTCCCAGGATGCACTAGAGCAAGCAGGAACACAGCATTAGCGACTACCCAATAATAAGTCCTGTGAATCTGAACGTGATTGAAATCTTTCTTTGGAGAAACAAAATAGTGTTTGAAGTAGAAAGTTTACTTTTCTGCTGTGTGTTTTTTTCCCTGTGAGGAGAAGCAGAAATAACAGTATCAAACACGCAAGCAGACTGAGTGGTGTGACTCCCACAGGAAAACAACAGATGAAACCTTTTGTTTGAAGGACGTACACTTCTCCTTTGAAAGGGACAATATTCTCCGTTTTATTACCCATCGACTACTTTGGGTGTGATAGCAGGAGCCTACCTAGGCTACCTTTGCGTCATCATAAACTGAAGATATGTTTGATGTCGACGTGTGTGTTTGTTAGAATTGTTTGTTGGCCGGAGTGTCAACTCCTGCTGGTAGCGGCTGGCAAGTCCATTACTTTGATTGCCGTTTGACAATCTGTCTTTATGACAGGCGACCATGGAGCCTTGCCATCGATGGAAGAGAAACACATCGATCTATCACCCGGCGACCTCCGGCGGCTTTCAAATTTAGCCCTGCGCGCAGATGGACATGTTGAGTGCTTCTCGACAGAATCGGGTATTGATTGTGTGGAAGTTAATGGCAGAGTCATATTTTTCTGTGTGCATCTGACTCAACCCTCCTGTCGCCCTTTCTTCCCCCCGCTATCTGTTCTTATGATTCATTAGCAGCGCCACACAACCTCCTGTTTTGTTTATTCTATTTATTCTGAATGAGCTGCCAGTTACAACCGGCTCCATCTCCTTCATCTTTATCTTCCCACCTATAACTCTACTATTCCCCGTTGATCTAATCATATGCTCCGTCTCCTGCTCCCTTTTCGCAGGATTTCAAAAACAGCACCTGCTAATTACACAGTAAACACACCCAAAAACCAGTCTGATCCCAGAGGTTATTTTTGAATTCTTTTTTATTTTGTCGTGCTTTGTATCTTTCCCCTATAAAGAAATAGTTAGCTATATATCAACAATGACACATGGACTCTAAAATAAACAGGAGTGAAAGACAGGAGAAGAGACGACTAGGCACAGGAGACGAAGAGAGAGAAAGAGAGAGAAAGACTGCGGAAAGAGAGGAAAGGTAAAGAGTGAAAAAAGACAGCAATTTCTCTACAGTAGAACCAAAAACAAACCATGGGAAGTGTACATTTCTTTAACATTTACAATTATAATAATAACAACGGCAATAATAATAACATTAACAACAATCATAATTATTCAAATAATAATAATAATTAATAAAAAATCAATAAGACCTCTGGTTTCTCATAAAGACAAATGATTTTTTTTTATTCTTTTTTCTTTATTTTCTTTAAAGATCACTGGACAGTGGTTTGTTCGGCTTTGCACCTCTATAGGCTAATATTCTGTGTTAGTATAGTTGCTTCATAATGCGTTTCAATAGTAAACTGTTTTTTTTTTTTATTTCTTAAAAGTTTCATTTAATTTATGTTGCTGTTCTTTTTTTATACAAATAAGGAATTCAGAGATATGTATACTTGTTCTGTCAACATGTTTACTGTACGTATGAATGTGTGCATGTATCTGCATATGTGTGGTAGCATTCAGGAAAAAAAAAAAAAAATACCCATCCATTTTTATTTTCTCATTCATTCACTCCCCGTGCCCTTCTTATTAAGACTTTTAAACCTTTTTATCCTCTTAATGACATTCTAAAATAATTAAGCTTTTCTTTAATGCCTTAGCAAGTCATATTCCTTTCTTCTTTGTCGGGAACGCAGCCCAACACTAATCCTTTCATTATTAGGAGCCAACAAAGGAGGAGCGATAGAGGGGGACAGACAGAGAGAAAGAGAGATATAAGGGAGAGGGGAGAGGATGGTAACAGGTGAAGGGAGAGGAAGGACGAGATGGAGAGTTAATTAAAAGAAAAGAGAACCACCTTTCCCTCACTGTTGCAGCGAGGGGTAAAAAAAAAAAGAAAAAAAAGATGGTTTCTTTTCACAAATTATCGGCAGGCCACCCAACAGGGATAACAAAACAGGACAGTTATCTTGGTAATAAAGTCTGTATACTTCCCGGGACTCTGGGCTGAAACGCTCCAGTGTTGTTAGGGAATTATATATGAGAGGCGCTCTGTAGGAAAGATGCTTTGGCAATTTTACAGAATTTCAATTTTCTTGTGTCTAACGCTCAGTAGCTCCTGGTCAAGTCCTGCCCCCTCTGCACCCCCTCCCTCCCTAACACACTGCTCCCACTGTCTCCATCAGTTAAAGATTGCGCTTTGTGAAATACATGGTTTTCTCCAGGCATGGAATTATAGCAGTCATCTGCCTGTAATTCCCCTTCCACTTTGGCGGCTGCACGGGCAGAGTGCCTGTTTTCTTTGTGCTCCCCGCTTCCCTCTCGATCAAAAATAATTATGGCATCATTTCGTTATTGTCTACATTCACCTCACTCCCCCCCCCTCCCCCCAGTGCTCTCTCGCTCTCTCCAGTTTCTCCGACTTACAGTATATGGCACAGTCGTTAATGGCTGGTGGGTCTATAGGCTCTCTTTTTCTCAATCTGTCTCCGGGTGTGAGTGCGTGTGTACATGGAGGATATGGAGTGGAATGGAGCGGGATGGATTGGCTGTGTGCAGTATCTGTATACAGTCGTTTTCAGAAGGCCGCCTGTTATGGCGCTTTGTATAGAAGTGTGTGTGTGTGTGTGTGTGTGTGTGTGTGTATACTGTATATAAGGTGGGACAAAGGGAAAGGAAGGGATACAGGGGATGAGGTCAGAAGAGAAGGGGATAGGGAAGGAGAAGGGCTACAGTAGGTACTCCTTCTTGCCCTGGCTGGCGTCGTTCCCATTGAGGAAAGCCTCCTGCACCTCACCATGTTCATCCAACCCACTGGCCTCATGGGTAAGATAGGAACCTGAGAGAAGAGACAGAGAGAGAGACAGAGCAGGAGGGAGATTGGAGGGGGCAGGTTAGGTGGCAAAGCGTCATGATCATTGCAGCGCCATGCAGCATTATCAAACCAATCAGGGCTAATATTACTGAGTTCCATACCTGTGACTGATTAATTCATTAGTTAACTGATTGTTAGGTCAATACCAAGCAAGAATAGGCTCTCGTGTACGGTACGAGCCTACCGGCGGAAATTAAAGGTAGGGGATGGATGTGTGATTCGAAGAGGCAGAAGAGGAGGGGCAGGTGGAGAAGAGAATAGAAGACAGGGAGGGAGGGAGGAGAGATTGGCAGAAAAGGGTGGAGGGAAAGGTTAGGTGCATGAGAACAATGGCACGTTTGCGTCACTCACAAAACCCATCAAACACATTTTAACACCCCTCAGGTCCGTATGATTAATGACTCGGTGCAGTACAGGTTACAGGGAGCGAGAAATGCTCAAGTCATCTTCCCGCTCGAGTGTCCCTTCACTCCGGGGGTGAGTGACACTCTAATTCTCCTTACCGCAGAGGTTGACTGGCACGCTGACAGTCTCAGCAGGCCGTAGACAAAGCCCTAATGGCTCTGTCTCAACATGGTTTGGTTGTAATGGTTCTGTCTCCGTGCTGATTGGCGGTCAAGCCATACTGAATGTTGACTGACGGCCCGTAACCATGGTTGCTGCCTGCTACACTGTTCTCGGATCATTTCTTGGCAGCCGGGGCGCACAGGCGAAGGCTGCCAACATGGGGGCACTTAAAAAGATAGGGAACGCGGGGAGGCTGCTTTTAATAGATGAGCCTTGATACACTAACATGCAGTCATAAAACACGGGGACCACACCTACATTTCCCACCCCACCCTATCTCTTCCGCTACCCTGGCCAAGGTCGTCCATCATGGACAGTGCCCGCCTGGAGAGGAGCATCCCGTCCCGCCTGCCATGCGCTGACAATTTCACACCTCAGTTTAAAAGACTATTTTCAAAGAATCTGGGTGTAACAGGCCTGCAATGATTTTTTCACAGCTTGTAACGCCAGAAAATGGTGAGATGAGAAAACGCGCCTGTGAAAAATGTGATAAAATACTCTGATTGCCAAAACGTGTCGCCTGCTCGTGAAAGAAACTTTTGTGTTACTTGGTGTGTGCGTGCGTATAAGCGTGTGTGTGTTACCTTTCTGTCGAACAGAGCACCAGATGGTGACGATGAGGACACAGATGACAGTGAAAACCAGCAGTGCCAGAACGCCACCTATCACTGCATATGGTACTGCACTGTGAGTCTCTACCACTGCACCGGGATCTGAGGAAGAACAAAAGAGACAAATAGTGTGTGTGGGTGGAGTGTGGGGGTATATAAAGGGAAATACGTAGATAAAAGGAGAGAAGAGTGCAGGCGAAAAAAATAGAGACAAAGAGAGAGATGGATCAAAAATGAAAGCAGGAAAGATGTTGTGGGGGGAAAAAAAGAAATAAAAGTGAGAGAAAAAAGCACATTAAAACGGCAGCGTGGGAGAGGGTACGGGGAGCGAGACGGCAGAAAAGAGAAGTCAATATCTTCCACCCAACTTGCATTATCACCTTTCATCACCCCCACCGCACAGAACGCCAGACAATCAGAATGGGTGAGGAAAAAGGTGGAGAAATGAGGGGAGTGAATAAAAAAATAAGTATGTCAGCCTCTAAAAACCCACTCCAGCCAAGCACCTGTCAAGACCACAATGCATTTTGAATGAGGGAAACTTTGAGTGTGTTTACACCCCGAGTAGTGCAGCCCTGGGAAATGAAATCAAACACTTCACCGCAAGATGAGTGAAGAGAGATGAAAAGATAAAAAAAGAAAAAGGGTGAGCTAAATTCTGTGACATTTTGTAGTATAAAATTGCAGCAGTGGTGAGGAATAATTCATGTCAACCTCACCTTTCACCAACTTTACACTGCTTTAAAGTAAAGGACAGATACTAAAAGAAAAACAGGGAAATAATAAAAAAGGAAGTGTTATTGCTGAAAGGATTGATCGATCAGGTAATTACTCGGCTAACAAAAACAGTTAAATTGACAACTTCAGTATCTGCTAAAATGTTTTAGTCATTTACCAAGGAAATTGCTTTATTCATTCAAGCTTCTGAACTGTGAGGATTTACTAAAAATAGTAATTAATATATTTTTGCAGGGGTGCTTACATGTTTTGAGAATCTGTACTTTACTTGAGTATCATTTTTTGGAGACGTAATACTTTGGCTTCACTACGTTTCTATGAGGCTCTTGTTACTCATAACATTTGCTTTGAAGTCAGCCAATAATTTTTTTCTTTTCCAAACTTCAAAAGTCTATTAACTGTGATCACGCAGTTCAGTGTGTGGTTTGTTTGTCCAAGTGGTGTTCCCGTTTCTCTACCATGCACTGCTCAGGCTGGGCAGCTCATCGATAGAGACAGGCAGAGAGGAGAGGTCATCAGCAGGTGGTTGTATTTGGTTATGTGATGTTACTATGGTTACAGCAGCAGACAGAGATGAGGATTCCCCACCAGATCACCCATGGCCGAAGCTGAAGTCCATGTCTGAATTTTTTAGGATGAAGAATGATTCACTTTTAATACTTCAGTTTTTTTTTCAAGCAATTGGCTGTAGGCTTGAGTGGCTCTCTGCTGCAGTGTTTAGCATTGTTGCCTCACACCAAGAGGGTTCCTGGTTCGAACCCTGGGTGCAGGGTCCGCACCCTGGAGTGGGGGAGCCCTTCTGTGCAGAGTTTGCGTGTTCTCCTTGTGTCAGCCTTGGTTTTCTTAGGGTACTCCTGCTTCCTCCCGCAGTCCAAAGACATGCAGGTTAATTGGTGACTCTAAAATGGCCGTAGGTGTGAATGGTTGTCTGTCCCTATGTGTCAGCACTGTGATAGCCTGGCGACCTGTCCAGCTTGTACCCCGGATAGGCTCCAGCCCCCCTGTGACCCCCAACAGGATAAGCGGTTACTGAAAATGAATTAACTTTTATTTATATTGGAATAATATTTGACTAGGAGTATCTATATTTTCACTCAAGAAATAGAGTTGTGTACTTTGTTCACCACTGTATTTTAGTTACTTTTATGAGCCACGTATATCCATTGGAGAGCGAGTCTTCATCCATGAAGTCCGCCATGTTGCACTGCTATGTTTCTACAGTAGCCCAGAGCGGACAAACCAAGCACTGGCTCTACATAGGGCCATTTGCATTTTCGAGTCTGCAACTGTAGTTAACAGCCTGTCTGTGATGAGCCGAGCAGTGTTTGAATAATACAGATTTTTCACGTGAAACTGCTTTTTTCAGTGTTTTCATCAGTTTAAATCACTGGATCAGTTTGTTTTGGAGAGGAAGAGACCTCTGCGGATAATTCTGCTCCTGATAAAAACCTCCTGAACGTCTAGATCTTAAGTTATCAGAGAAAAGAGGTGAGCACACATTAGCAGGTGTTGGGCTAGTGGCCTTTCTGTGACAAGCCAAACAGCATCTGAGAAATACTGATTAATAAAATAAAACTGTTTCATTCAGTGCTCTCACTGGTTTTAATCACCATGTCTGTTTGTTTTGGAGAAGAAGAGACCTCTGTGGATAATTTGGCATCCGATAAAAACCTCCTGAAAAATGAGCAGTGAAGGAATTGTAACCAGGAGTTCATGCTAGGCACACGGGAGAAGTTTCAGCTGGTTGCAATCTGCAATCCTCTCTGTTAGATGCAACTAAATACTGATCCTTTAAAATGGAATAGTTTCAGTGTCAGGACTTTTGGTCATGGAAAACAACCAAACTGAAGGTATCGCCTGTGAGCTCTGGTAAACTGTGATGCTGTATTTTTCTGTATTTTCTGACATTGTGTAAAATAAACAATTAATCAGTTAGTGGAAGAAATGACAGGCAGATTCAGTCAGCTGCAGCCATATATACGTAGATCATAAAGCAAACTTAAGACCGAGCATGCATCTATGCACCTTTTCACCAGTAAATACCTTCAGACAACAACAAAAGCAGGTGATTGATAGAGTGCAGGGATGCAGAGACAGAAAAATAAATGGTTGGTAAAGTATGTATTCAGGTAATCTGTGCGGCAAAAAACAGCTCTTTGAGTCTGGATTTACAGTGTCGGAGTCACTGACAATAACAAAAGATTTTTTTTTTATAGGACTGAGGGGGTGTAGTGTAAGAGCTGGTAAGGCCAATAGGAGGCAAGGACACGAAGTTATTGATGTAGCTCTTGAACCTTGACAGAGTGGAATTAAAACATGAATCATTAATACAGTGCTAACACAGAGAGATCAGGAGAGAAATAGAGAGTGAAGGAGGAGGAAGAGCAGGGATTGACAACTAGAGAAAAGAGTTCTTTTATGTGTGTCTTTCAGAAGTGTATCACTGAACCCTGCATGCATCACAATCCTGCTTATGTTCATGACAAATATAAGCGTGTGTGTGTGATAAAGTGAAAATCGCTGCATCTGCAGGCACACAGGACATATGCGATTCAACTGCGATAGGATCGAATAGCAATATTTCACAGGGGATGAAAAAGCAAGAAGTCAAGCGGTACACCTTTCCCTCGCGCCACCCTAATCCACCGCAGCCCAAAGCGCCACAGGAAATGAATGACAGTATTGAAAAGTGCGTCGTTTCTCTGAGGTGCCCCTGAGATGATACATCAACATCGACTAAACGTTCACCAAGCTGCTCAAGCCGTTGCTTTTCCTGTGACTCTTTATGACATCTCCACACATGCCCAGCAGGTGAACAACCTCTACCTGCCACAGACGGTGGCAGCGGCAAAAGAAGAACAAGAGGGGATGCTCCCGCTCCCGCTGCTTCATCTCTCCTTTCAAGTAACAGAGAGGAGACAGAGCAGCCAAAGGTATGGAAAGAAAGGAGAAGACGGTGAGCGTGTTTGTGTGAGCGTATGTATGAGATAAATAGATTCTGTAGATAAAAACAGAGGGAAACCAGTGTAAGAGTGTGTTGTTTCACACACACACACACAACACACACACAAGGTAGCAGAGCAGTGCCAAGCAGCCTTTTTTCTCCTGCTGTGTAACATCACCATCAGGGAGAACACAGATAGACACACCTTGATCCCTGATCTTTCTTTCTTTCTCTCACTCCACCTTTGTGTGTCATTGTGAATGCGTGTGTGTGTGTGTTTGTGAATGTATGAGTGTGTGTATGCAGATAAACAAGTTTGTGTAGCATCTCCCCGGCCCTCCAGAGGCCCCAGTGTCAGTCCTTGCTAGTTCCTTAAACTCTTAATGCAGATTCATTAACAGTACCCACCAAGCACCAAGAGACCCGCCCCGGACCACACACACATATGCACAGACACACACACACACACACATACACAAATGCTGACTGGGTAATGTGTGTGTGGGGAGCATCAAACAGCCAGTGATAAGAAAGAGGGAGAGTGGGTGGTTGCGCACGGTGCACACCCAAGCGTCCGCAGGCACGTACGCTCATGGAGATGCAGGGCAAAGGAAGGTTGCAGTAGAAAAAGTGTGTGTGTGTGTGTGTGTGTGTGTTGGCCACCTGAGAGTCATCAAATGAGTAGGGGAGTGAAAGACACCAAAGGAGAGCAGGGAAGGACGGGGAGAGAGATGGAGGGTAGCAGAGGCAGAATAAAACGGCATGTGTATGTTACCTTCTGAGTCCGGAGCGAAGCTGGGTGTTAGGAGGGTTGGGGTGGTGGGATGGGAGGTGATTGGTTGGGTGGTGGTGGGAGTGGGAGGGACCGTGGTAGTGACTGACACATTATCTACAGACAGACAGGGAATGGGATAACACACACATACACAGATGCTATTATCTACAACATGCAGTGACATTTCAACAAAGGCGTTGCGGGATTTTATTGCAAAGTTACTACAGCCTATAAAACATGAGACATGCTTTATTATTGCTGGATAGTAATCGAGTTTCTAGGCTGCCCCGCTTCTGCATCCTGCTCGCTAATCATTGGATGGTAGTCTCGAAGACAGGTCATCTGCTCCAATGAGTTTTGAGAAGGTGGAGAAGCTGTAAAATAAAGAACAGTGGCGCCCCCAGAGGCTTGTTGGGAAGGAGGCTAAATGTTGCTTTCAAAGGGTGTCTTGAACTTTCACTTTAAGATATATGCATGAAAATGAGTTCTATGGGGACCCACGAGTCTCCCCTATACATGAGCGAATGCTTTGTTCCTTACCATAGACTTTATATAAAGATGGACAACATGTCAACTCCCTAAGAGTGAAGCCAAAGCATGTTGATCACCCCCTGGTGGCTGGCTGCAGTATAGGTCATAAACCTCACCATCTCAGTGATAGTGGATGTGACATGGGAAAAACTAATACCCAGATCAGACCAAAGACTCACAATGAGATGAGCTAAGACAGGCAACTACTTGCAAAGTGCCGTTCTGCAACATTCTAAAAAACTGCCAGTTCACACCAATGCAACTAGATGAGATGGTGTATCATCTCTATGCAACAACTCTCTGTACCTCTGCTTTGTTTGCAGCTTTTCAGGCTTATTTTGTGGCTGAATATAATTCGTAGCTCTTTAAAATATGAATGAGTGAGATACTGGCTACAGCTGCATTTGTAGTAGTGATGAAACTGCGAAAAACAGACATAAAACGAGGACCAGATGGACTGTATTCATAATATGTACGCCACAATAATATAAGTAAGCAGCAGCCAATTAGTTAGTAAATGAGAATGTGTGTGTGTGAGGGGGCATAGGCACATAAAGTGTGCAGCAGTAGCGACCCAGGGCTCGGCCGCAGCAGGCAAACACGCCGTCTGCGGTCATTTTGACTTGACCAGTGGACTTCACTACAAGCCGACTGGCTGTAGAAACAGGTGATGTGCTTTACGTTCTAAAACCTTCTGCTGCCAATTTGACCAGCTGAGTTGCAGGTGACACCATCAGCCAGCTTGAGTCGAGCTCAGACGGCCAGTTCACACCACTGCAACATTTTTCTGCAACGCTCTAAAAAAAAGTTCATCTTGTTGTGAATCATTGGTCTGAACTGGGCTTAAAAACTTAAAATACATGTCAAATAATTTTCCTCAAAGATGGTCTCTGTCATTTAAGGTAGTTCCGATCATGCTGTTGTATGTCCAAGAGTTCGTTTTTCTGAAAATACTATCACTGGCGCTGCTTGTGATCAGTTGGACAGGGAACCTTGACACTGCAGAGATCGCCACTGCACAAACTCAAGCTCCAAATGATGTCACCAGCACAAAATGGCTGTGACGTGTCGTCCATCTTTACAGATAGTCTATGTTCCTTACAATCCACGTACTCCTTCGAATCAAAGCTGTATATTTGTCTCAAGAAGAAGAACAACCAGCCTATTTGAAGAAAAATAAGTTGCTTATGTTCAACACGCTGTTATGGAACTCAAAGTGTTAACTGTACCGGCATTAGTCTGTGCACAGATAATTAGTAACATTAACTGTGAAATGAGAAACCAAAATATATCAGTATGCAATTCCTTAATTACATATTTTTCATCCTGCCTACATGCTACGAAAGCATAATCCAATTTGTTAAATTCTGTTATGTATTTTGGTTTTGGCGTGCCCCCCCTAAAATCTCAGTTGCCCTATATAGTCACCCCTTGGAAAAATGTCTGGGGGCGCCACTGCTGGAGGAAAGACTTATACCAAACACGCTGATTAGCAACTGAGGCCGATGCCATTTCGATACCAGAGACAAATGTTACTAATTATTTTCCCAAACTGAGCGTGTGTGCAAAATGGAATCGACCTCGACCCCTGACAGGCGATAAGGACAAGGACAAATGATGTTCTCCAGCAGCCCTCTATGCCAGTTCGGGGGGGGGGGTTAAAGGAGACGTTTACAATAAGGAAGACATACTTTAAAGCAGGGGCTGAAGAGAATCATACCTGGCAGACTGACATTCATCTATGAGGCAATTGGACTATACACGAACACATTCTCTATCACTGACACATTTTCTATGGTACAATGGCAGGAGAGACAGAGACATTGTCTGTGACAGATGCATTCCCAATGGAGCAGTGCCATGCAGGGACCGTCTCATTCAATGCAGAACAATAGCTTGGATCTTGACACATCCTCCGAATCAATGGCTGAGACACAATGGTAGGTAGAGGTAGAAAGAGACAAGTTCATATTGCCGTTAAAGACAAAAATAATGGCTGACAAGAACTAAAAGGGAGATGGAAGAGTGGGTGTGAATGTGTGTGTGTGCGCATCAGCACTTTGCGAGTGAATAACATGCCAATTCATCAAACAATCTCTATAAAACCGCAACGTGCGAGGTAGTCTATGCACTCCAAATCTCAGGACACACCACACACACACACACACACACACACACACACACACACACACACACACACACACACACACACAGCTTGTTTTAAAAAATACATGCAGGCTTCCGCACTCCAATACCCAGACCACATGTTCATGAACATTAACACACAAATGCATAATTGGCCGTGCACACACACACTTACAACACACACACAAAGGCATAGAGAAACAGTGTACACACACAGGCACACACGCGCGCACACACACTGCCCTTTCTGCTCAGGAGTAATTTATTGGTAAGTATTCCTCTGTCTCTCCTCTCCCTTTCTCCCACTGGCCCTGAGATCATCAATCTCTTTTTGCACTCTTCTTATGTCAGCACTATACCTCCCCCTCTCCTGATTCTTTTCTCCCTCTTCAAGCCCAGCCTTGGTCTTCTTCTCCCTGTAAAGAAATGTTACATGATGTGTAGTGTATTTTGTGGGAAAGACAAAGAGATGAGCAGGGTTTTCTGTAAGTTGAAGAAAAGGAAGGAGGGTGGGAAGGAAGACTGGGCCAGATAGAGGGAAAAAGAGATTAGCCAACAATTACATGAGTGTGAGAGTGTCTGTTACTCCTGTATGAATGCATATATGTTGCATGTATGTGTGGATTCAAGTACGTGTGCGCGCGGTTGTCACTTGAGCCGGAGGATTAATGGCCGGGGTTGCTGCACTAATTAACTGGACGCTGATTAATTTCTCTTGACTATCACGAATGACCTAAAAATAGTTCATTCTCACTTTTTTCCGACTTGTTCTTATCTTCCTGCCGTCATCCCTCACTTCCTTTTCTTGATCTTCTTCAACCAAACTTTCTTCCCCTCATTTACACACCCCTTCCCTCCTTCACGTCCCCTCATTCGGCTGCCTCTCTGGTTTCACTCCTCTGTGACTACGTTCCCTCACTGCCTCTCTCTTCAACTTAATTAAGGAGAATGCCATACAGCTGTCGTTCTCTTGGCCGATAGCGTCCTTTTTTTTCCCTACATCATATTGTTATTCATTAACACTATATGGCTGCCAATCAGGCACACAGCCCATGTTATTTCCAGGGATGGATGTGGCGGCACTTGCGATAATGACGTTTCTCCTCGTATCTCATTCTCACAGAAGTGCGCCTGAGGATACTGCGCCGCCATTTTGGATGAGCCCTGTTATTCTTTCATGTTCAGTGTTCCTGATTATAAGGGGCCTTGCCCAGAGCAGTGGTAGCTCCGGCTGTCAGTCAGTGCACAGAATGCTGAACATTGGTCAGAGGTCCGCTTGCTGAGGCCATTACGGCCGACACTTATTGGCTGAAGACTCATTCAAAATTCACCCAGACGCCAATAAAGGCGCGTCGTCATGTGTGGAGGAAAACTACAAAATTGACTCGGCATTATCTCCGTCTGGCTTCCTCTGCCAGTCGCCCCCAACCTTTTTCCACTTTCATTCTCATTCGATGTTTTTTGAAAGTCTCACTTCATTAAATGGAGGACTATGTTTTTCATTCCAATTATCCTGACGGCTCATTACAACAGGAGAGGAGACACAGACTAATCCCTGGTCACCTAGCATCCTCCTCCATCTCACTATGCACCCATCCTTTTATCTTTCCATCACTCTCCTATGCTTTCTATACATCTCTCTATAAAACCATTAATATCTCCATTTTCCCCTGTGCTCACTTCTGGCTCTGCTTTGTTGAAAGATACACACACACACTCGCATACACCAGCATATATGTGTGTTACATGTATGCAAAGTGACAATTCTTATCTCCTCATCTGTACCTCTCTCTCACTCTTTTCTTTTTCTCTCCATCTCCCACATTCTCTCATGCAATTCAATTCTAATGGGTTTTATTGGCTTGGCGATTCATCTGAGTGCAGCAGCTCAGTTCAATTACATAAGGGAGCCCTCCGGGCTTTCACCAGACAATCAGCAACGCTCTCCTCCTAGTCACATGCACACACATTCACGTGCACCTTCGTGTATACACACGCATAAAAAAATCCAATTTCTCCTTAACAATGGTGGCAGAGAGATGAAACAACTGAAAGAGGCCACATCCTTTTCTCATTCCGCAGATACTTGTGTGTGTGTGTGTGTGTGTGTGTGTGTGTGTGTGTGTGTGTGTGTGCGCTCTGTGATTCATTCAAAACAATTTCTCAAATTTATATTATTAGCGACTTTCTGAAAGTTGCAGAAAGTTAATTTCATCGCACCGAGTTGTGCACACACATCCGTGCACTCTTCCGCTAAATCATAAACACGTCACACTCACACACACACACACCCTCACACACAGAGCTACATGTACACAGAAGTGTGACCAGTCAAATAAAGCTCAGCTTCAATGCATCACGTCTTTGCCACGGCCCTGGCTCCCTGGAGAGCTTCCCACCTCGCGCTCTCTGTTCTCCTTCGCCAGCATTAAGCTCCGTCTCCGCTCATAAAGTGACAGCGCCTAAAGCACCTGTGACAAATTGGCAGCCACTTTTGCCTGAGTTTGTACTCTGTGTACAGGCCCTGATGGCAGATAACTTTAGCAGAGGGAAGGTTGACAAGGAATGAGAAGGGGAGAGACGAGAGAGAGCACTGGTAGTTTTTCTGCACCTGCAATAAAATGGTTTCTTTTCTGCTGACTCATGCTTTATAACACACATCCTCTGGCGCTCAGTCGTTGCCCCCTCCTCCCCTTCCTCCTCCAGTTCCCCCAGTGCACCCTGGGATTCCCTCTGGGAGAGCTAGGAGCCAACAAAACTGACATTCCGTTTATCTGACAGGCTGTGGTACTGAATGTTAACCTGAGTTCGACCTCCGTCGTCCTTCTTCTCTACCTTCTCATCCCTCGATCACCTCCCCCTACCCTCTCTTCCTCCATCTATCTCTCCCCCCCACCCACCCACTCGGTTACACTCACTTCTCTCTGTGCCACATTCCCACAAACCTGGGCCGTCTTTGAGTAAAGACACTGAACTGTAGCTGAACCGAGAACGGAGGGCAAGTGAGAAACAGTTGAAAGGGTGTGGGAGGAGAGGAGAGAGGAAGAGGAAGTGGACGGGAGGTGTAAAAGAGGCGAGAACAGCAGGCAGAGTAAAAGAGAGGACGGATGTCGAGGAAAGTAGGGGGGAGAGAAAAGAAGAGGAGAGAATAAGAGAAGAGGACAAAGAGAGAGATAGACAGGTTGGAGAGGAAAATAAGAAAAAGTGACGGGCGAGGAGAGGAGCAAGTACGAGACTGTATCTTTTTCTAACGCCAGATTCTTCAAGAATAAGTGAAAAGCTTAGTTATAAAACAAGACAGTCACTATTTGACACCTACAACAACAATGTGGGAGCTGGAATGAAACAACAAAGCACTCAGTGTTAAAGTTATGAGTCATCTTAACATATTGAGTGGAATCATATTTATTTTCCATAATGACTGATGAACTTTGTACTTAATCATCAGACAGTAGCGCGTCGCTAACACCATATTAAGCCATCCTCTGAGGTTTATTTGCAGCGATGTATAGCACACACACCCTTTTACATTTGAGCAGCACTTACAAAGACACACATATCACTGCAACATTATAGCCTGAATGCAAAAGGGTTCGTTTGACATTTCTTGCGAAAGAATTAACACCACATTAGCCAGATTATTAGCTGTGGCGTACGGGAAAATCAAGAGTGACATTCAGTCGTCTACAGATTAATATGATGGCTGAATCAACAACTCTGAGCTCTTTGAGATAAGGTTTGAAACAATCTGCCCAGTGGGCGAGTACATATTTTTTTTGAAGAACAGCAAACCACCACTGATATGCTGCTACAGGAGGAGGATTTAAGAAGCTGATTGCTGGATATCCGTGGTGCAGAGCAGAGGAGTTGAAGCCTGGCTTATGTTGGTTGTGTGGATTTTGGGTCTTTTATGAATTGTAGTCGAAACAAGATTCCTTACTTTAAATGTGGCCCTTTTTTTCATAATAAGAGAGGATAAGAGGGGGGAAAAAAGCGAGATAAATCAAATTAATGACCAGCACTGAGCAGCGGCATGAAATAAAAAAGATAAATGACGAAACGTAGGAAGGAAGAAATGGCACAGAGAAGAACAAATGAAGAAGACAGCTAAAAATGGTGAGGGAGGAAGCTGAGGAGGAGGGAGAAGACAGAACATACAGAGGTGGCAACGCACATCAAAGCTCAACGTGTCTAACCTTCTAGGATAGCGAGGGAGAAAGAGAGAGACGGAGGGAAAGAGAGACAAAGAGAGAGGGAGGGAAGTAGGTGGGGATGTCACCTTTCATCTTGCTACTGTTGCCACCCTTGATGCCTGTGGAAAGCTGCCATTATGCGTGCCGTTTGATGCTAGACATGCTTGTACAAGAGTGTGCGATTGTTGTGCGCGCGTGTGAGGGAGAAAGAGAGTGTTAGTGGGATGGATAGATGAGGGGGCGCTCGCCAGAAGCAGCCCAAAAATGTTACGTAAGATATCATCTCTCCATTGCCTCCCTCTGTCCCTCTGCTTGTGATCATCAACTCAGGTGCTTGGGTGTAATGACAGGAGCTGCCAGCAGGGGGAGAGTAGATAAACAAAATGGCACACCTGCTGAGTGACAGGACAGTGCATGTTATTAGGCCAAACCACAAGCTGGTTGGATGTAAAACGGTGGAAGCCTCTAATGATGAGCTAGCTGCGTGATTTAGCTTTGCTGCTGTCCCTATTAAAATCTCACAATTTGTCCCTTTTTGACTGCAGGTTTACTGCGCTGTTTCATGAGTGGATCACATTAACACGCATCAAAAACCTTGTTTTCAAAATGTGCTTCAAACTCAGAGGGAAAGTTGGCCAATTTGTCACATTTTCTGAAAAATAACTTTATCGTTCATGTGATGTTGCAAGCTCCTCCGTCATCCGCCTTTGAGCCACGGTGTGCAGTCTATCTGGGTCAACCTTCATTAAGTATTTAGCAACCGCCAGTGAATCGAGGTGCAACATCTTGGAAAACTTGTAAAAAAAAAAAAAACCTGACAACAAAAGCCTCTTACCCACACCCCCCTCCCCTCCCCTCTGATGCCTCTGCTCAAGCAACAAGCAAAGTTGATTCGCCTGAATTTTAAATGCAACAGATGTTCCACTGTTGTTTTTTGCCAAATGTTACCATGTAAAATGCAGAGTTCCAACAGATTCAGCATTGCATTAATACTCTGCACTTCTGTTGTCTTTGTCTCCTACGTGTCAGCTGGTGTTGTGAAATTCATTTAGTTGTCAAAACATCTCATATCTTTATTTATTGCACTTGACGATTAAAGTTACTCCGAATCCCTGGAAGAGAGGAGTGGGTCACAGGGGACAGGATAAATTGGTTCTTTACAAGAGATAGCCTGAATAATGATGTTGGTGACTAGTATCTGAGCACGGTAGCCTACGTCTTCCTGTGGAATCAATACCTCTGTTGAATCAATTGCACAGGAGGGTTAGCAAAGGTTTCCTGCTGTGTACCAAATCAGGAAAACAAATAAAGCTGAGAGACAGATGAGACAAGCATCAGGATTTAATGGCTCTGTTGCCCAGTGCCAGAATAGCCAGACTCCAAAGACACTGGGAGGATAAAAGGATCGATAAAATTTAAAAGATTTCTCCAAAAAAAAAAATCATCCAAACACAAGAACAAGAAATGTGACAAAGAAAAGATCCATTGAACATAAAATTATTCTGAACAGTTAACAATTACCTGCTATAATAAGACTGGAAATGAAAACAATGGGGAAAAAGAATCAATGCAACAAACTTTTCAAGCACTTTTGAAATCCAAAGAAAACTTGCGACATATAATTAACCGTCCGCCGTAGTTACTCACCATACACCAATAGGGTGTAATGATCGGCAGCACGTCCGTAGTTGTTCTGGGCCTGGCACAAGTACGTCCCGTTGTGTGATTGGCTGAGACGGGAAATCTGAAAAGTGGGGCCGGAAATCTCTGCCCTCTCAGGTAAGGTGTCGTTAATCTTGGACCACTGAATGCTTCTAGGCCTGGAGGAAAGGACACAGAGACAGGTTTAATGTTTGATAATGCTGATATGTCAATTAATATATATGGTTTCTGATAACTGATTAAATTATTTAGAGTGAAGATTTTCTGCTGCTCCCAGTTTTATATCACAGTAAAATGAATATCATTTGAGTCTGTGCTGGTGGTTTGACAAAACAAGTAATTTCAGGAGGTCGTCTTATTTGACTTTTTATAGCATTTATATAAAAGATTTACTGATAAAATAGCTCTGAGCTGTAGCCATGAAATTTTCAATCTCAACTTCTAAAACTTGACCCTGAGTGGATGTTACATAAGCTCATGGATACATTCACCCTCACATATACAATAACATAATTCTGCAACAGCATAATGTTGAACCTCTAAACCTCTATATATAGCTACACTGTAGAGTTAAACATATAATTACTTCTATTAGTTTTTCTAACCTCTACAGCCGCAGGTGTTATTTAGTTAGGTGTTATTGTAATGGCTTTATTTTTCAGTAACAAGCAGCGCTTTTTGAATTTTAGCAGTTACATTTCAGTTAAAGGTGACACACTGGAGCAGTGGTTTGTCACCTCACAGCACCATCACAGACCTGAAAGTTTGCTCTCTTCTTGACAGCGTGGGTTGTCAGCATGTGTGTGTGTTTGTGTGTGTCTGTGTGTGTGCAGTCTTTGGACTGTGGGAGCTTGCAGGTTAATTGTAGAGTCTAAACTGTCCGTAGGTGTGAACGTGAGCATAAATGGTTATTTGTCGTTATGTGTCGGCCCTGCATAGTCTGGTGACCTGTCGAGGTTGCACCCCGCCTCTCGCCCAATGTCAGCTGGGATAGGCTCAAGCGCCCCCGCGACCCTGAGTACGATGAGTGGTCACAGGTAATGGATGGGTATTACAGTTAAAGGTTCCACTACTTTGACAGTTTGGGGGTTGGGTTGTACACCTACATAGAGTTTGAGGGAGGGCTGATATCAGTTAAATCTCAGTGGAGAGGTTGGTCTGGGATGTGTTAGCCTCCGTCTCAAAAGGAGAAATGGCATCATAACTCTACAGTTGTCCTATTCACATGTTTTACCTCTTCATGTGCAGACATGTTACATTTACCTGGTAACATCAGCCTCTGATAAACCCATGCATTCACCTGGATTTGTGCAGAGTTGGAGGGAGTGTAATACTGGACTATTTAAAAACTTGCTCCACAAAAAATCCTGAATTATTTTTGTGTAAAGAAAATGAGAAGTTTATTTGGAAAGCTTGGAAAATTAGGCAGTCTGGACTGAATAATACTCACATACACTATGAGATCAGTTTATCTGATGTATGACAAGTATGAAGGTACAAATACCCCCCATCCCCCTGTATATACTCTATAGATAATCTGAAAAACAGATGCAAACAAAGCAAATAGGTTCTGTAGGCAGACTATCCAAATAAATTGTTACTTATATTTTAGTCCATCTAAATGTCACTATATTTTAGCACATTTTAATTGTACATATTTTCCTGTATAACATTACAGTGGTCAGTTTAAGAATTTATCAGCAGTCAGGTAAAAGTCTAGTCGCAGTTGCAGCTCTACCAGCAGTTATGTAACAAGGTGCAAAAATCTAGGGCTTCATTTAAAAGGACAGACACTGGAAGAGGCCACGCTCAGCAGTCAGACAGGAGTCACGTTACAAACCAATCACAGCTGACAGATATCTTTTCCTTCTTCTGTAAATATTCAGTCTGATAAATACGGAAAAGTTGATCATGTTAGTGCAGGGCTACCCAGAGCTTTACATCTGTCCCACTGACGATAGGCCTACACACTTATAAACAGCGCCTGGAAGAAGATCAGCTCAGCTCTCAGGATTTCAGGTAAATAGGTTATATGATAGTTATTAAGGTTGCTTAGCAACCTCAGATGCAACCAACTGCCTACTCTTAAAAGCTGGCACAGAAAAGGCACATGAGTAGCGCCCAGCGCTCAACCTCGTGTTTTCCAGGCAGTTAAAGATGCAGCATGTGTACGGCCTCTAATTTCCAGGGCTGGTACCTGCGGTTGTTACACAGGCTAGTTAATAACATGTCGGGCAGGAAATCCAAAGTGTGGGATCATTTTGAGAAGGTGAAGGACCAACCCAAGGTGATATGTGAACTCATCTTCATTGGTCGACTACAAACATGACGTATCATCTGAAACATGTAAGTAGCTACATGCCCATTAGCCCACAGCGTCATTAACAGGCGGCTCGCTCAGTGTGTGACGTGCACTTGTAGATAAAATATAGGCCTATATTAATGAAGGTTCATTAGTACAGTTTGTATTTCTCTGTAATGTAGCACAGTGTTAACAACGTTACTGATACTATTCTTTCTCACACCTTCAACTCAAACCATTGTGTTGCCCCGCCCAAAATATATCATTTAATAATTAAGTTAATAAGACTATTGGCTCTAAATGATGACTGTTGGTCAACTAGCAAAATTCTTAATCGGGGGCAGCCCTATAAAACTCTGTGTATCTTTGTAAATCAACAACCACACAAATTTTAAAATCCTCTCTGTTTGAAGTTACAATCAGGCATGAGGTCTCCTTTAGTTTTATTTTTTGGGTTAAGGCAATGATAAGGTTAATAAACAGTGTTTTATGTTATGGTTTTGCTATCCAATATTGCCATGACGACCCAGTGTGAGCTGATGAGAAAGCAAATCCGGCACACAGCACACTGTGCGATGCAGGATGTGAGGCAAGGCCCCCGGGTGAAATACCAAGTTTATAGGAAGTCCCATGAAGCCCACATATGTCATAATAAGTACCTCTCTAACTAATGCCACGCGGAGACTACCAATCTTAAACACATTTAGTAAAACCTGAGGTGCTAAAGGATATTAAAAACGAGGAAGTGAAAAGAGACAAGGGATTGAAGCGAAGGCACCGAGGGATACTATAAAAAGAGAGGTGAGGAAGGAGAGTAGAGCCCACGGGGGGAAGATGACATGAGAAGAAAGCATAAAAGGGGCTTGAAGGAGCCAATGGCAGCAGAGGGCTGCATCCTGACAAATTATGAGGAGACGGATGGTCAGAGGGCGGCGATGGTGTGAAAGGGTTGGCAGGAGGGAAAGGAGGGCAGATGAGAGAGAAATAGGGTGTCAGATGTGCAGAGTGGAGAGGGGGGAAAAAAAAGGCGGGTAGGAGAAGTGTCACTACAGGTAGAGGAGAGAGAGGAGAAGAGACGGTGTGCCAGGAGATGAAGGGAAGGAGAAGGCAGACAAAATGAATTGGTCATGAAAGACGGGAAGGCAGAGCAGACAGGAGGTGCGAGGATTACAGAGACATCCTGGCGAACAACGCTGTGTGTGTATGTGTGTGTGTGTGTGTATATGTGTGTCTGGCTGAGTGTCATGGCTCATGCCACCCTGGCCAGATTACAATCCTGACTCATCTGGGTTCTAATCCCTCAGGACGTCTAATTAAACCTCTTTCTTGCTTAGTCACACACACACACACTCCCTCACTCATCCTACACACACTAAAAATCTCCCCCTGTTCCTCGCTCTTTAACACACACACACGCGCGTACTTGTACTCCCACACACACTCTAATTCCTTCAAACGCGAACACACGAATAAGCAGGCAATTAGGCAAAATGACAAGACATCGTCTCCATCGCTCCTCCTAATAACAGACAAACAATGAGTGTACCCCTCCACCAAAAGGAAGTGGCATATAATTGGTCATTAATACTTAACAGGCAGTTAACAGGGCCAGGGAGCTAGCGGGAGGGCGGCAAGGGGACTTTAATGTGTGTGTGCGTGCGTGTGTGTGTGTGTGCAGTCCAGCGTGAGATGAGGGTCAGAGTCCAGAGCGGCCTGCTGTCCCATCTCTCACTGTCACATACGCGTCCATTCACCACACAAACACACACACACACACACATAGTCCCCAACCAGCCGTTACAAAGCTTTAGTGGGGCTATAGCCAATACGCTTCTCAGCCAGTCCTCACTGTGGGATTTCACTTAAGTCATCACACACACACACAAACACACGCATGCACACACTTTGGCTGCATGAAGCCTTACTGGGGAGCTTTAGTGGACTTGATGCCCACAGACAGACGGACCATCTATGGGGAGGGTTTAAGAGCTTAGGACCCAATACCCTTCTGGAAAGTGCACAAAGGGCTGTGAACACACTAGAAAAAGGCTTTGTTTCAAAGCTGGCTCTTAAAAGTGTCGACTGCTGATTGGGTTTCGAAGCTCTATCATCACACACAGAGTCACATACAAATTTATGATATGTCCATTTTCACACTGTCCCGGAAATCTCTCTGCCGTCTTCTTAAGCTCTCTTCCTTTCTGTCCTCCACGCAATAAAATATGGATCAGGTGGTTTTTATCTGTCTGTCAAACTTTAAATGTCAGGTGATCGCACAGATACAACTTTTCTGGTTGTGATAAAACTTAGACGCACGGTGCATCTTTGGCGCCCTGCTGTCAAGATCACAAAAATATCTCTGATTGGTTTGGTAATACTGTAAATTTACATGTGATATATTAGACACGCCTGGTTTGACTTCAATTAGAGTTCAAGGGATGATGCACTTGGGATTGAATGGCCCATAGGGGGTCTGCATCATCTGTGGAGGCCAGCATGTGGTCGTACTTAATTTTGATAGTCTATTTCCTAATAATTTCCCAGAAAGGAGTTGATTTGAAGTTCATTTCTAAGGACGGTTCCTAGAAAGCACCAAGATATCTCGCTGTAATTATAGGGAATATATTGAAGTTGTTGGAGATTAGTAGTACTTGGTAATTACTTGAAGTTTCCAAGAAAGGCCCCTGGAATTATGTGGCACAGTAATTATATAGAAAGAGGTCAACTTAGTGTTCATTTCAACAACACATAATCAAGAGAGAAGGGGTGAGATCTCTTGTATGCAGCTGGCTATTTTAAGCTACTTAGGGGGGAGAAGCTCTCATCCATTTTTTTGGAACCTGCACTGAGGGCTGATAAAGCGCACATGTTCTCCTTACAGTGATGCCCTGCTTTACTCTCACACATTTGGTAGTCGTCCAGGAAAACCACTGTTTTCTGCTGCGGCTAGTAAAAAGCTCCACTGGAGCAGGTAGAGGTTACTCAAGGACGTTTCTACGACAGCTATTAGGGAGGAAAAGATTTTTTTAGCGCAAAGTGGATAGTTATTACTTGGAAAATAAACAGAGTATCATAAAGTAAAGCTGTTTGTGTGATGTTCACTGATCATATCTGTGATTTATCGCCTCAGCTCATAAATCAAACTTCAGGCAAACAAGATTTTGGCACCAACTAATGGTTGTATCTTTCATCAGTGTGTTTAGATCACAGAGTGTATAAAATAATGGATGTAGCCACCGTGAAGTCACACATTGGTTTGTGGACTCCTGTTCTGAAGCCTGAGTGTGGCATTTTGGCCGTCGCCATCTTGGATTATTGGAGCCAAAAATGACCCGAGGTGGCCATATTTGGACAAATTTAAACACAAGTTACATAAACATTCACCTTCGTAATGTCATGAAAGGAAACATTAGCTACAGGCACCTGAACCATTTTTGTACCAGGCTTCAAACATGAAGTTGGGCACTTTAACTTGTTGGTCTGTAGGAATTAACTCACTTTTAGAGCCAGCCTCAAGTGGCCATTAGATGAACTGCAGTTTTTGGCACCTCCATGTTGGCTTCATTTTCCAGCCTCAGAGATTGCAGTTTGTTTTAGACACTAAAAACTCTTCCAAACTGACCTGCTGCACTTTCTTTACTTCATTATTAGTATTTTTTTCCACATGTTTTGTTAATGAAAACTGCCCTAAGAAAACCCAAAGAAACATCACCACACATTTATAAATCTCAACTGCTAAATTACTCTCTCCAGCCTGTGGTCACAGTAATCAAGACCTATTTAGTTTAGTTTAATAGGATCCCCATTAGCTACTGCAGTGCTACAGCAATTCTTCCCTGGGTTCAAAACAGACTTAACATGAGTCCCATTTTGGTATGGTACCTTTGGAACCAAAAGTAACCCTTCAGACATGGTGCCTAGACCCTAGGTCTGCTTAGGCTTTCCCACCACAAACAGTACTCTTAAATGTGGGCGGGGTTGTTGTCACTCACTGCTCCGTCCAGCACTCACTGTATTTTCTCCTTCATCAGTCTGCACCTTGTTCATCGTCCACAGAAGGAGGTTGCACGCTGATATTTTCAGAACAAAATAGAACAGGCTGCAGTGAGACTCTCTCTTGATGGGATATGTAAAAATAGTGGATTTGTGCATTTAGTCCTTCTAAGGCAAGCTCGGGGGTTTAGTGTTGCCGTAGCCCACAGGAACAATGCTCCACGACACTTTTTCTTTTCCCTCTGAGTGAGGATTGGGATATATGCAGTTTATATAATTTGGCCAAAATTAATATATATTTTTAAACACTTGAGTATCCACTCATTACTGAAAGTGTATGTCATTCAAGAGAGACAACAAAAATGAAAAAGTAAGGGTCAAAGTTGTCACATTGAAATTTAAGATATGCTGATGGAGTCACGTCATCAGCATATACACTGACTAACATTACAAGTTAACGTTCCACCTTAAAAGTTGCCGGCAGTCGGCCGAGTAAATTAAGTTATTTTTCTTCTCAGACTCCAGCTGCTGTGAGAGGCAACAAAACATCCTTTCATTTTATAGTGAGCAGAGTGACCTCTACTGACCAATCAACAGACTGCAGTGTTCACAGCTCCACCTTTTAGTACCATGATGTGCTAGGTACAGAAGGAGGACCAAAAATGGGGACGGTACAGAACGGTTCCATTGGTACCATCCACAACTTTTCACAGTGGTAACAGAAAAAAAAGCATACAGAACTGAACTGCATCATACGTACCATCACTAATGATACTGCTACTTTTGCACAGTCTCTTGGTAACTGTATATTGGGCACTGTATATAACGTGTATTACACTGTAAATTGTACATAGTCTGACTCGGTTATTTTATTTATATTTTCTCTCTTTATCTCTCGTGATATCTTTATCTTTATTTATGTCTTTTGTATTTCTTTTTTATACTTGCATTTTCATACTTTTAATATTTTTATATTTTATATTTCTCTACACTTTTACACGTGTGTTTTACTGTTTTAAACGGCATTCAGAGTGGAAGGCAAAGAAAGAATTTCATTGTACAGGGAAACTTGTTTATAACTGTGCATATGACAATGGACTCTTTGACTTGTCTTACTGCTCAGTGGAAATGGAGCTAAAGCGGCAATACAACCATTACGACTGACATCATGACACAATACAGAGTACACATAACAAGGCCAAACATCATAACACATAACATCATGACACATAACTTATCATATGCATAGTATGGCAAAAGAAACAGGACAAGGCTGACAATTCTATTGTCAGCCTTAATGAAAAGTCCATCACACATAATGTCCTCTACATGTTGCAGCACATATTACTGTGCATTTCATTCTAGTAATCAGTACAATAATCAAAATATATGAAATCTAGTCTCTCTGACACTTTGCAAATCGAGTCAATCTCACTCCAGTATTGAACACAATAATCAAAATAATAACCTGTTTCACTCACTTCAGTATCACCGATCCACGACTCACGCAGACCCGTCCACAGTCACAAGACTCAATAATTAATCACATTCACCTCTGTAGTCTGTTTCATTCAGAGCTTAGTCCACATCTTTTTGACTTCTCTAGTAAAATGATGCATTTTTAATTAAATTTCAAATTGAGTTTTACTGTTATCCTGTGAGATTTGTCTAGGGAGTAAATTCCATTCAGACACAGCTCTGTACCTGATTGTCCCTTGATTGCTTTTGTCCGCACTTTTGGCAATGTAAATTTTCCTTCTATAGCACGTTTAGTGGCCATGTCTATCTAAACTGAACTAATGAATAGAGTAATCTGTTTTTAACAAAAAAACAATTTATACGATTAAGCACTGCAACAACAGTCGCCCTGTATTCACAACGGAGTGCTGTACACACTGCTTTATTCTGTACCATATGTGATTGTAAGCATTAGGCCTGAATCACCTTTTGCAGTCATTCTAGGTTGCTGAATTCAACCTTATTCTACAGGTATATTTAAAAAAGGTGCTCTGGGTAAATATGTGAACTGAGCTGAACTGAAGCCAGCAAAAGTTTTACCCTCCAAACAGATTGCCAGAATGAAAGTCGAGCCCTGTAGGCTTGTCACTGTCTGTGTTGTTGCTACCTGCAGCTACCAGCTGTTTGGTGATGTAACAACCTAAATGTCATTCTCATAGCAGCTCAAAAAAAAAGAAAAAGCCAAACCTGAATACTTGCTGTCCCTTAATATCATTTTGTATGAAAATGTAGTGTTTGTAAGGGTTGACGTTGAACTTGGCAACCTCCTGCATGTCGCCGCCAATCAAACGCTTTCTGTGTATCCTTAAGCCGATTTGTCAGGACTCGTCGCAGCTTTTCAAGCACAAATGCTTTGTTGAGACAAACCTTTTATATTTTCCGATTATTTTGTCAGAAATTCATTATGGATTGAGAGAAAACACATAAACACACTGCTATGACAACGCAACAGAGCTTCACAGGAAGCATTTGGTGCCAGCTGGTTAATGTGCCGTTTTCATGTCTTGTTGAAGGTGAGGCTGAATGCTTCAAATTCTTTTTTAAACTACAAAAAGCTGTCATTGCTCCTTAAACCATGACCTCAAATATTCTTTTAAGTACTTTTTTTTTGTAGAAAAACAGGCTGTCATTCCAAAGGTCCAGTAAATGGACTGCATAATACAGTGCTTTTCATGTTTTAGCGACCACTTAAAGTGCTCTACAACGCAAGCACCATCGACCTATACATTCACACACTGGTGGCCAAGGCTGCCACATGAGGTGCCACCTGCTAGTCAGATAAAGCTTCACACGCACTCACACACCAATGAAGTGCTATATATAATAGGCAACTGGACTTGCTTTAGTCTCTTAAAGACATTTCATTTCTCATCCAAGAGGCTTCTTCAGTTCTGAGCTGAACTAAAGGAGTCTATTGGATGAGAGGTGAAACATCTTCAAGAGACTCAAGCAAGTCCAGTCCAGTTGCCTACGATATAGCACTTTAGATTACCATGACCTGGATGACTGAGAATCTTCATCAACATCTCACACACCAATGACACAGCCAGGTGTAATCTGTGGTGCCTAAGGGACCCTTGGACGTTTAGACTGTAAGGGCCAGGGATTGACCCACAGACCTTCCCATTGGTAGACAACCACTCTACCTCTTCAGCCACCATAATATCCTCCATATTATCAGATTCTATAAAAGAAGGTCAACCATTGTCATTATGTTACCTACAGATGGTACGATTTTCAATACAGTCCAATATACAGCCACTCATCTTTCTGTTAAGCTTGAAAAAGAGGCTGTTATGAGGATATATTATACGTAGTTCACATCACGGGTCACCAGAGGTCAGTCTCTAGCGGTGTAACAGGAAGCTGAGCTGCCAAACATGGCGACCGACTGTGAGTGGTGGGGATAGCATATAGATGTAATTATGATTAGATACCAAACCTCAAGATGGGGTCTATCATTCCAATAAGTTGCTAGTGTGGCACTCATGCCAAAAACGTTCCTAGCTTCTGGGTTTACCTGTGTGGTATGTAGCCCACTGAATGTGTGCAGTAGCATTTCTCCCGCTTATAGACTTCACATTGCGATGATGTCACAGATTTTTGAATAATTTTTCTCAGCGTGAGGAAAGTTTTACAAAAATAAAACCTCCATGGATCAAAAATTAATTATAAACAAAGGGTCTTGACCTTGTTTGCAGTTTGATATGTCTGGTTAACAGTTTAAGAGATGTCTCTTTTATAATGGTGGTCTATGGGGAAAATGGTTTTTGGGCAGCAGGGGGCGAATGCTGAGCTGCTTTCCTGGAGGCCTGGGATAACTTTACAGGACTGTGAACAGCTGGCCAGCCGTGCCAGAGAGAAACTGCACAGAAAAACATTTTGCTGTTGTGTTTTTAGTCTGTGTTTTTTTAAAGTTAAATTCTTCATGCTGCTGTCTTGGCCAGGATTCCCTTGGAAAACAGATTTTGAATCTCAATGGTTCTATTCCTGATTAAATAATGGTTAAATCAGGGGTGTCAAACATATGGCCCGAGGGCCAGAACCAGCCTGACAATGGGTCCAATCAGCACACCTAATACTGATGCACTTGTGAAGGCTAAGAGTTGTCAGGTTTCAGGAGCAAGTTAAACAGTAAGTAGCCTACTTTATTTAAAATGCTGCTTCAGAGGCTTTTGCACCCTGACCATAGTACAGTTCTTTGAAAAGAAATGCATAGTTAATGTGGTTATATATTAAAGATATTTATTTACATTTATTATGCAAAATATTGTTAATAAGCAGCGTCAGTACAAAAATCTGTATAGACTTCTATCTTCAAACAATATTGGTGGGACCGTATTGCTAAGACACTGCCTAAACTTTTGATGTGTAAATGGTCTGTGAAGCAGGGGATAATTTAACCTACTTCCTCAATAGCTTCCACTTTAGTTTGGTGTGGAAGGAGTGGAAATGTTTAAAAAATGCACATGTGATGGTAGTGAGTAGTAGACTGACTGAGTGTGGGAAAAAAACGAGACATATTGTTGAAATTGCATTTATTCTTTTAAAGAAATCACAGGCTGTTTATCATCTGTTTTGTAAATGGGTGAACGTTTTTAAAATGTATTTCATCAAACTAAATAAAGGGAAAAATTTGGAGGTGTTTGTTATTTATACCTTATTATGCAAATGCAAATAAAATAAAATAAAATACAAAAAAATAAAACAAGACAAGACAAGACAAGACAAAAAAATAAATAAATAAAATAAAATAAAATAAAATAAAACAAGACAAGACAAGACAAGACAAGACAAGACAAGACAAAATAAAATAAAATAAAATAAAATAAAATAAAATAAAATAAAATAAAACAAGACAAGACAAGACAAGACAAGACAAGACAAGACAAGACAAGACAAGACAAGACAAGACAAGACAAGACAAAATAAAATAAAATAAAATAAAATAAAAAAAAACAGCATTATTTTTACATCTAACTTGGTAATTTAAAGGTTTATTTCAAGCAAACCAGAGTTTGTGATTGTCAGAACAGAGGACCAACTAAATAAACTAACAAGACTAAATTTTATTTGTTTCTGTTGAGTTTGAATGAAGTGTGTTTATGATAAGTTCACTTGCTAACAAGTGAAGCTAGCTAGTTTGGTGAAAGTGAGAAACTTGAATTCAGAAGGGGTTCAGTTGTATTTCTCTGTTTAATAAGGAGAATAGGTTTGAAAATATCATCTTTCTTGACATTTTGTGAGTTTATTATTTTCTTTATTAGACCAAAAAAGCTCAGAGAGCTTGCGGAACATAGCAAACATGGCAGTCTTGTGGGAGGTGGGGATGGGTGGGCAGGGATTAGGTGGTGCCGTACACAATATACAGTCGAAGAGGTCATCGTACACCCAGTCAAAATTTCAGGAAGGCATGAAGTTATGAAAAAAAGGATACCACCAAAAGCTAACAGACAGCATTTACTGTGGGCAGATCACAGCAGATCACATGTACACACACACACACACAGACTTACAGAGGGTTCCCAGCGACGGCGCAGGTGAGGCTGAGCGAGTCGCCTTCCCTCAAGATGCCAGAGGGAGGAACAATTCTCACTGTTGGTGCAACTGTGGGGAGAAAGAAAGAGAGAAGGGGAGGTGGGGGAGATAAATGAGTATGCATGTGAGAGGGAAAACAAGAAAGGCACAATAGAGAACAAAGTGGATCAAAGGGATCAAAACGCAGCGACAATCAGAGAGGACAGAAAAAAAAATCAGGAACGAGAGCGAGAGACAGAGTGAGGGAACAAAAAGGAGGAACAAGGGGAAACGTGAGAAAGTGGCGGGAGAAAGGGTCTTTAACATCTGTTTCCAAGGCAACCAGCCGACAACTCTACGGCTGAGACACCTGTTATCATAAGCAGCCCACCGCTCCAGCAGCTGTTGTACCGCACTTACTTCTGTAACAGAGCGATGGGAAGCCAAATCCACGCTGACAGTTGGTCATTATTACCAGTTCTCGGGCTGGAGGAACAACCAGCTCGCAGATTGACAAAACTGTTGAATATTAATCACTGTGATCTATCAACAAACATTAGTGTACACGTGGCAAATTAATTGTACCCAAAGACCGATGCAGAAGTGTGCTGAATCTGAATAATATCACCAATGGTAAATGTTTGTATTTGACTGTGGAATGTTTGATCATCCAAAATGATTGATACATTGTAGATAGGAATCATATTGAACTGACAGGAATACTAATACGAGGAGAGAACAAATTGGATATTGGCTGACTTGAGGAGAAAAAGAGCTTAATTGTAGTAGTTTATATATCAGCTAATGACTGAAAATCTGTTGCCGCTCTGTTGATGTGTTCCTGTGTTGTCTGATTTAAAAAAAGGGATTTGCACACAACATAAAACACATAAATATCATTATTAAATATTAATCATCACTGTATTGTAAGACATTGACAGTTTGTTTGTTTCCCATCAAAAACAAAAGACAGAAATGTCCAAATTAAAGCAGTAGAAGCGAACTTGACAAGTTTGATGGGATTAGAGGCAAACAAAATGGATTAACATTTCATATTAATATATTAAATGATGAATTTCAGACTTTTCCAAGGATATAGATTATAGCTGTCTGACATTTTCAAGATTAATCCCACTGAACCGTGCACAGATTTGTGAAAATATTGAGAATTCAGCTTAAAATATAAAACACGGTTCCATCTGAACTTGTTGCCCTGAGTGAATATTAGACTTAAGCCAATTATAAATTTAAAGCTCTTAGTATTTTCCACTGTTTGCTTTTGCTTTCCTCAAATGGACATATGTGCAGAGATTTCACAACTTGTGTAAATAAGCCAGCAAAATCAATCAATCCCAGAACAGTACTGGAAACACTGCCCATACTAATGTGACCCAGGTTTCCTCAGTTGATGTTGGTTAGCTTCTTAAACCACAGGGCCAGGACCCTAACCTGGCCACAGGCCTATTTGCCGGCTCTCTGCATGACAAGATTTGTATGTATTAGGTTTTAATGAGAGCAGGTCTCATACAGGGCAGCTTATCACTGTGTTAAAATCCTGGACTGTGTATAAATGAGCTTCACTTTAAAATGAGATATCCACCATTTGAAGAATGAGGCTGCTACCCTGACAAAATTATTGCTATCATTAAAGTAAAACACTATAATGAATAGTGCTGGAGTAGCAACTTAAGTGACAGCAATACAGATGGAATAATCTATGTTTTTGAAATATCTGGCAATGAACATTATGTTACTTCATTTGTTTCCAAGACGAATAGAAAGCGCTTTGATATAAACCACACACACACACACATAAACACACTCACAATACACATCCAGGCGGTAGTGTCGAATCCTCTTCTGCCCATTGAGTGCTGCGTGGGACGCCTCGCAGCTCAGTGCCGCCCCGTTGTCTTTCCTTTCTACCGGGATCCGGATGGTGCTGGACACGCTGAACGTCTTCCCGTTGTCCTGCTGGGATACCACACCTGGAGAGACAAAGAAGGGATGAGACGATGGAAGGAAAGAAGACAGGTGGGGTGGCCAAAATACAAGCTAGCGGCCAAAACCTGCCTGTTCTTCCTTTGTCCCTGCTGAGACATCACACCTTTGGTGGGAGAGGCAGAGAGACAGGGAGGGAGGGAGGGAGGGGAAAGAGGAGACTTTTAGAGGAGACCACAGAAGTGGATGGAAGAAGTGAGCAAACAGAAAGATAGAAGAAGTTAGTGACTGATGAATGAGCGTTTTACAGCAGTGCCAGGCACCTGTAGAGGAGAGTAAGAGTGGTGGAGGACAGAATAAGAGAGAGAGTAGAGAAAGCAATTTGCATCTATATTTCATGGCAATTATGAGCAGCAGAACTGTTTGTTTGCAGATGGCAAATCAACTGAATATTTTGTGTGTGTGTGTGTGAGTGTGTGTGGGGGAGAGGGAGGGATAAAAGCGAGAATATGCATAACCGAATTGAGATTTTAACTGAGCCAGACACAGAAAGAGAGGGGGTGTCAAAGGACCAGGGTGAGAAGACAGGCGGATGAGAGACTCATAGACAGAGAGGGGAGCAAAACGGACATGATTGATGGGGGGAGGGGGGGGGGGACGAGGAGAGCTGCAGCGAGACAAGTCCAGACATGAAAGAGCACGATAAGGGTGCCAAGCCAGATGCAGAGTGGAAGAAAGATGTGAGAAGAGACGAGGAGGAGAGACAGAAGGAGAGAGGATGAACAGCGGGGTGACATGGTCACGTATTGGGAGTTTGTGCTTGTTGAGGCAGAATACAACAATATTACTTATATCGCGCTGAGTTTTCAATTATTGCCGGCGAGAAAATGAGAGCAGGCCCAATCGAAGCGTGAGAGAGGACGGCGGTGGGTGCAGATGAGCAGGAATAAGGCAGCGGTGGGTAAGATAGTGTCTTAATTAAAGAGTGCTTTCCCATATCTGTTGGGATCTGCCTCTAACCTTTAGTGTCACAGTTCATTTACCTCAGGGCCGAACGAGAGGGGAGGGGTGGGGAGAGGAGAGGAAGCATGAGGGGAAGAAATCCACAGGAGAGGAGAGGAAACAGAAGGGGTGCTTTTCATTATGCTAACTTATGCTTCCTTGTGTCCTTTCTCCTTCCATGACCTAGAAATCATTCCCCATCTGCTGTTTGTGGCTAGATGGTGACCTTAAATTTGCAAAATTCTCAGGAATTCTTGCTACAAAATATTCTTGTCTTGCTGTTTTATGGCATGATAACACTGAGCTTAGGTCTGGCTGGGTCGAGGCACAGAAAGTACTTGGCTAGGGTTAGAGAAAGACAGAGGCATAGCGCCGAATTCCAGGCCCTACTTGCAAACAAAACCAATCTTCTTATTCCAGACTTTTCAAGGCCCCCCCTCCCACTGAGGCCCTGGATAATCAGTCCTAATTTCCCCCTACAGCGACGCCCCTGGGGAAACATAATGGTTTGGGTTAAAATGATCACTTGAAACACAGATCATGAAATCTCGCTTGAGTTTTTGCAAATCTGGGGTTGCCATATGGACCCGAACCCCCTTTGCCATCACGGAGGATCTTCCAATCCTTTAAATGCACCTTGAGGAGCGAGGAGGCTTCTGGAGAAGCTTAGAGCGATTAGTTAGTATCCTACATGTCTCATTCTCGCATCTCTCTCTCTCTCACATCCTCGCTGGGAGGAACTAAGACACGAAGACGAGACGAGAGTGAGAGAAGCTAGAATAAGGAAAAGCACCCAAGGGGAAGTCAGGGAAAAAGAGGAAATAAGGGGAGAGAGGAAACAAGAGAGGTAAAGAGGAAACAAGGAGGGGGCGAGGAGCGTTCGTAAAAAAGATGAGACGATAGAGACAAAAGTGCGGCCCCCTCTCTGTCTCTTTGACTATTAAAGCCCTTTGCAACCAAAAACCAAGCTGAGGAGCGTCACGTCTTTGTCACCAGTGAAATCTAAAGCAAAAAAGAGAAAGGGAGATTAGATGAAAAGAGAGGGAAGGAGCAGAGGGGAAGGACAGAGAGGGGAGAGACAGAATGACGGTGACAGGCGAGTTCCGACAGAGAAAAAGGGAAGAGACTGGATGAAAGAGACGTTGAGTGTCAGACGAAAATAGAAAGTAAAAGAGATGACGGCTGACATGAAGTTTGAAAGGGCAAAACATTGCTCAATGCGTGTCCCAAAAACTGTTGACACCAGATTATCTCACGCTATTTCATCTGGTCCGTGTGAGTTATTTGAGGGCGGAGAGTATGAATTAATGAATAATGCAGCGCACTTGACAGCGATTTGTACTTTTAAACAATGTTGTCTGTTTTTATTAGAATCTGAGATTAATTGAATAAAAAATAATAGCCATGAGCTTGAGCGAGGAACGCTTTGCATAAATTAGTCTCCAAGTTTGGTCTCGTTCGAGCTCAGTCAACCGTACAAGGTTTTTGAGGAATTCACATCAAAACAGAGCATTATACACAAATGCTGATTTAACGGCGGAGCGCGAAAAAAGCGACTTCTTGGGGGTTAAATAGACTGAAGGCAAGGAAAAGATCGGTCTCAGATGTATTATTGAGTGAAGTGCCCCTTTAACTGAGAGAAGCCAAGGGAGACAGAGAGTTAGAGGAGGATAGATCAAGGTAACAGGCTGATGGATGGCTCATGGATTTATCAGAGGCAAAGAAGTAGGGAGAGTTAGATGATGGTGAATTAAAAAGTGTTTCTTTGTAAGTGTGTGAGAGAGGTAGGGTGAGAAAAGTGAGAAAATCTGGAGTGTATGTAGCATCTGTGCTTTCATGTAATGCTTTACTTGTCAGATTATGTACAAATAAAACACGTTTGAAATAGAATTTTCAAGCATGAGTGCAGAGACAGAAATATTTAGCGAGGGGGGAGATGTGTATCTGTTTTGATCGGGGGAGACTTTGACTAGTGGACACGTTAAAAAGACAGAAGAGCACTGAAATGTCTCTAATACTCGCTGTTGACATCTGTCTCCTCAACACACAGATCAACACACACACACACGTAGACGTATGTTTCGTCTATGAACTTTTGACTCTTCCTCGAAGGAATGGAGACAGAAAAGTTCACATCTCGAGGAGTGTGTTTGATCATTTGAAACTAGATCGTCGCCTATAAATATTGCAGAGAACACTTGATCAAAATCATGGAAACAGGAGGAGAATAGAGATTTTGACAGCCTCACGGCCCAAACCTTAATTTTCTCCACCCATTTATCCATCCATCTATCTTAACCTGCTCCCATCAACCGATCCATCTGCCATTCCCTCTGTCATTCCATCAATCACCCATCCATTCAGTCTTCTTTCATTCAGCACTCAATTTGGGATATTATCCACCCATTCCACTTCACCTGCCCTAAATTCCCCCATTAGTTTCCTCATTTATCTCTCATAATCATCAAACCGTCCATTAGTCCGTTGTCAGCCACGTCCAGCTACCTGGTATCTCTCGGCCGTTCCGGATCCAGCGCAGGGTGGCAGCTGGCTTGCTGCGCGGTGACAAACAGGTGAGCTCCACCTCACCGCCCTCCACGGCCTCCTGTTTCACCTCCACCGTGGGCGTCTCCGGGGGCACCAAAACCGAGAGCGTCGCCACCTGGTGGTGCGTGGCGTCCGTGTAGAGCTGGCAGAAGTAGCCGCCCTCATCCGACACGCTGACGTTGGTCAGCGTGATGCGCACCAGCCGTGGCGTGAAGAGCACCATCTGGAAACGGTCGTCCTTCAGGGCTGGAGGTGGATAAAGATGATGGAGAGTGTAGGAGTGGGATGGAGGTGGAGGGCGGAAGTGAAACGGCATGGGATGGGGAGGAGGAGGATGAGGTGGGAGGGAAAGAGGGGAGGTGTGATGGGAGAGAAGGTGGGGGGTGAGAGACAGGAAGAGAAGGAGAGGGAAGGTGAGTGCATCAGTCATTGGGAGAAAAACCACAATCTGTCAGTGGAGTGAGATTAAATTAAAATAAATGCTAAACACTGTATTCATGTATATAAAGAGTAATGGTAAAAAACAAAAAGTATACTTCACTCTGGGTCAGTGTAATTGATTCATTTTTTGGAAAGCTTCAGGGACAGACAGAGCTTTAAGAACTGCTGCTGAGTGTCATATTAAAGAACCTGCTTCAACACCTTTTACCAACGGGCTTTTTCCTGCCTTATTTTTTAATTTGTTTTCAGATGAGAAGCACCTCAAGAGGTGGGTTTCTACCTCACACACAAATTCACTTATTCCCATTTAGCAGGCTGCAGGTCCTTTACAAGGGGGAGTTCTTTGGTCACTTAAAGACCATTTCTATGCAAACAGAGCTACATAATCGGGCTGAATTTGCATCTTTGGTCTGGTGTGTATGTTAGCTGCCGTGGAAAATGATCACATGTGAGAGTATGTGAATGTCAACATGGATTAAATGCATGAAGACTGTATGATTCTCAGATCAGATTTGTGTTGTAATAAATATATATTCAAGTGAGGACAACTGAGGCCCATAGAGTTTATTTTATTATTCATCAAGTTTACTTTATTATTCATCAAAGTGAAGAATGACCAAGAGTACAAGTTTCTTCTGCATCATTAGCCATTTTCTGCTTCCTGGAAGGTTGGTATTCAGCCATAAGTGTCCATCCCACTGAAACAGTTCGCCAAGGGATGCTGGTGACGAGCAAAGTCTGTTATAAATCCAGCGGGCTGCCAAGGTAGGAATGTAAGTAAGCCGCCAATGAATGCCGGGTAGGGATATGTTTTGCCTAATTTCATCTAATTAGCATGAGCTAAATCTGCCGTCTCCAGCAGATTGTGTATCAGGCTTCAGGTTAATTTAAAAACAAACATAATTGACAGATACTTTCCTTCTGTTTTCTCTCCATTTTATGATGGATCAATGTAACTGCTGGGCCCCTGATGAAGCTATATTTAAAGCTAACTCTTGACAAAGCTAAAGCCTCTACTAAAGCTATTTTAAAGCTAATGCTTGGCCTCTGGCTTCTGTGTTTGTACGATAAAATGGACAACAGTAATTAGCATAAATTAGGTTGTAGAGACAGCGGAGTATACCATAAAATTATGGAGTTTCATGCTATTCGTTAGCAACAGTCTGAAGTGAATCCTGCATTTCTTCGCAATAGAAACTTGAGCAATATCTAATCAAATATTAGTTACATTTCCCTTTAATTCTTGGTGCATGGCTGCATCCTCACTCTCCGTTTATGAAATCCCACTTTTCTGTTACTTTTTTGCATACCTTTGTTTTTCATATTTGCAAGTTGTTTGAAAGAGAGTTGTACAAGGAGACACAGAGTAACTTTTGTTTTTTGAATAAAATGCTGGAAAGAGCAAAATTAAGCTTTCTTCTCTTATTGTAGGCTTGATAATTTATTAATCAAGGTAATAATCACCAGATTCATCGATTTAAAAAAAAAAAAAATCTGTTACTTGCAGGCCAAGGCAGTTACAGATCCAGCAGTAGCTGAGCATGGTCTGTGAACTAGCTGGGTGGGTAGCTTGCCTCAGAGAGTGACACATCTTTCCTATGACTAAATCGGTTGCCAGGTTTGACACAGACATGGCCTTTTGCAGCAGGTCAGTGGTCCTTTTTTCAGCACCATACTAACTGGCTTGGTTGTTTTCCAACCAAGGAAACAACAGTCAATGACTACAACACTAGAGATCACTAGAGGTCTAGTCCAGAGGTTTGTACTGTCCCCTAGAGGCCTAGAGGATAGTGCAAACATGCACCATCTACTGGGGAGTCATATCAATATTTAGAGAGTGGAGAGAATTAACAGCACCTGTGGATGTAGGTACGCTGATGTTACCAGTTTACAAGCCAAGAAAGTGACAGCTGCTGCAATTGCTTGCACTTTCCTCTCTGATAAGGGTGCAGGTTAGATTAAAAGCACAGGTCCAGAGTTGCAGGGCTGAACATGCTGCTCTGCAGTTGAATGATACATGCTGGGCCTGGTTGCAGGCACTTCGCATCAGTAACACCATGTATTAACGTGTTAATTAATGTCTATATTTACTATACATTTAACGTTTTCTGTTTGTCTTTGAAAATATAGTGCATTTAACTTTCTGCGAGGGGTAATTGGCAAGTACATCATGTACAAGAGAAGCAAGGACTGCTTTAATTGAGTGGTATGACATTTTCAGCTTTGGAATCAGTCATTGCTAAGCCTCAAGATAGTTTGCTCTGCATTAGCAAACAGTCGCTTCTATCTCCCACAGTCTGGAACGGGAGGCGAGTTTTCACCACCCTCTAATTTGTGATGTCACTCCGATGGACAGCACTGCAGAGGAAAAACTGCAAAACATTGGAGAAATAGTGGCTGTGACAGCACCCCGGACGATTTTGTGGAATTGATAGTGCTGCTAAATCTAAAGCTCAGTTTGATATAAAAAGTTCAGAGAGAGTTTGCAAAGTCAGTCTCGATGGAGCAGCTCCAGGCTGCGCATTGATACAACATAACAGATGTCTTGGTTCTCTCATTTCCAGCTTTGAGGGAGCGTGTTGTTCATTTTCCCGAGCACTGATTGGACTATCCTAAACTAGAATGTATTCATTCATTCTCTTTGTAAGTGCTTTGCTTTATTCCTCTGTAAGCCCATTTCTAATTAGTGTCTGGCATTTTTATTGTTGATCTTATTAGGTTTTAATCATTATTGTTTTACTCGCTGTGAAGCACTTGGTAACTCTTTTGAAAACTGCTATGCAAATAAAGCTTATTGCACAAGCAAAAATTATTTTAGGAAAGCTATTAAACTGAGTAGTGCTGCCCTTTGAGTCAGTGTGATACAAGCTAAATACTACAATTGTACATAGTGTAAACACTGCAATCAAAACCATGAAAATGAACCAAAGATTGGAAACAAAAAGTAAAACACATCAGCGCTCTAAAGTCTATAGCCAAACATGGACCTCAGGCCAATGAGCTGCACTTGCTAACCCCATAATGCACAAAGGAAAAAGAAAAGAAAGCACAAAGAGGATGAGAAAAGTTGAACATCCAACAATTTTTCTTTTGTTACCCGAGAAAGAGTAAAATCAATGGCGAGAAAAATGCTGATAACAAATAACGCTAATAACAGGCTGTGGGTGACAGTGGCTCGATGTCCATAGATTCTCATCGGAGACTCACTTTGCATCGACTTGACTGTGAAACCTCTCCCTCACTCCCCACCTCTATTCTGTCCCTCTCTTCGCTCCTTTGTGTTTGCTTTGGTTCACGCAGGGAACGGCACACACTTCCCTGATGTAACAACCAGCCATCTCGCAGCATAATTCATCACAACACAGACACTACAGTATAGATATTGGCTTTGTGTGTTCGCGTGTGCCAGAGAGAGTGGAGGAGGAAGAAAGAATGAGAGAAATAGTCTAATATAGCTACATAATGCGGCAGGCGGGGAAAAAAATAATATAGATAGAGACAGAAATCCACAGGGGACTGAAAGCGCGGCCTGAAGCGATGGAGTCAGTCCACTCTTCCTGGAAGTACACCACACTAATCTCTCCACCCCGCCCCCAAAATTTCCCCTCCACCGGATGACGGCGAGAGCATTGTCAGAGAGCTATTCCCCACAGATAGGTAAATCTTTTTTTCCCTCGCTGCACTAAATGGCAACTAAATGTCAGACTTCTGTTCAAGTCCAAGTTCACCTTTATTGTCCTATCTCATTTGCATGCTGAGGAGAGTTGGCAATAGGGGGAGAAAGAGAGATATGGACCACTGAGGAGAAAGGGTCCATTTGGTTAGTTCCACCGCTCTATTATAGCTATCAGTCCCCACAATCTCATAAAACACACCCCTGGCTGGTTGCTCACTTGCAAAACAGGCAGCCTAATTCACAGCACTTACAGCAGCACCTCTATTTGGGCAGTTAGTGTGGAATGGCTCGGCACAGAAAAGGCCTCAGTTTGTTAGCCTGATATCTGGGCGCCAGATGGGCAATAGGCAGAAATGGAAGAGCCCTACAGCGAGTGATGGAGCAAACGTGGAGGTAGAGAGAGCCAGAGTGAGATGTAATTTACGCTCCCAGAAAATGTCCCCCAACGAGGCTTTTCAGTGCTTACGGGAGCCAAATTAGTTACGGGAAGCCATCTATACTTTATACCTTGCCTAACCTTTGGATCATTTCCCAGTGCTGTCTCTCATTCTGCGTAGCACGCTGCTGCTTTTCCTTATTCTCTCTGTTGCTGTGTCGTTCCTAACCCTCCACCCATCGTCTCATTCTCCCCCACTCTTTTCTTTATTCTTTCTCATTTTCTCTTTCATTCCAGCTTTCACAGCCCGTCTTCCTCCTCGCTCTGATTAGGCTTCATCGCGTTTTCCGAAGGGTGCAAGTCCGTGTCTCGTGGGAGAGCATACGGGGCGGCTCTGTTTAAATACTTAATGGAACTTACCAGCAGTGCTGATCTAATAGAATTGGGGGGAGAGTTGAAAGTAAGGTTTCCAAAAGCAGCGACCTCAACTACCCAATTAAGGCTGCTCCGTGATCGAGGAGACTAACAAGTGAAGAAAAGGTGTGTAGAACAAACGGATTTGAATGCCGTACCAGTGAACAGTGGGCGCACCTCTTTTGTCTTTGGTATTTTTAGTCTGATCTCGGCGTACTGAGCAGAAAATCTTCCACTTCTGCCACTTTGACGGAGACTGTTCCCGAGGGGAGAGTGGGAGTCTGATTGTCGAATCAATGTAATTACAAGTGCTGGAAGTTGTAATGATTAGAAATGTGAAAATGTGCTCAAGTGGAAATTTTCACATACAAATATATCACGCCGTATGTTTGAAAATATACATCTCTAAATATATATACGAGCCCTTGAGTTTCAAGATGTTGCATTTATTCTCTGTTGTTAAAAATACAGGTTCAAGTAAGCTCTAGCAGTTCTTAGACAGTCTGAGCATAGTCTGTTTTCATATAAGATAGTCATGTAAAAATATTCCCTCCTGTGGATCTGTCATCGGTTCTTTTTTTTGACACGTCCACAACTCATTTATTTAACCACAGTACTACCATTAAGAATGTCTCCCTACCTACTACATCGCAGTCCTTGCACTTGAATTTAATTTTCCGTTTTATATGCTGGAGAGATAATGAATATGCAGCCATATTTCAACCAGCTTTGTATCATCACAATGTGAGTAGTGTATGTAAATGAACTATGGTAAAGTTTCTCTATCTTAACATCTCTCAGCTCAAATCCACTGCATGACACCTTTTGCAGATTTTCACTGGCTGTAGGGCTTCAGCTACAGATTGTGCTTCTCCACATTATTGTATCCCCGCTGCCATTGACACAAAGAGTATAGAAGCTGATGGAGAGAGACCTGCTCCTCTCTCTTTCCTCAAAGGCAGACCAAACTCAGATAAAACTGCAAAACTAGGCAGTTCTGATCAAATATAACCAAGACTCTCTTAAAGTATTGCATATTTCTCTCCTAAAATGTCTTCAGATACATATTTTGTGCACTGTTTGGCTGTAATAGGAGAGTTTTTGAACAGGAAGTGTTTCCTGTGTTGTAAAAATGGAGGCTGAAAAAACTGAGATGAAGCCAGTAAAACTAAGCAGTGCTGACCAGTGTTGAACAGTAACTCATTACAGTAATAATATTACTTTTTCCAGTAAGTAGTAATGCAACATTTCAGTGATAATGTTACAGTTACTCTAAGACCAAACAACTTGCAATGTTACGTCACAAAACTCTTTCCACTGCACAAACCATGTCCCCAAACCTCAGGTCTGAAACACCTCGGCTACTACGACCGACAGCACAACAACGTGAAGCTCCAGGAAATACACCCCACCAAAGGTGCGCCCTCCTCAGCTGCTGAGGTCAGCTGTAACCAAAACTGGATTTTAATTTAATGAAGTGGCTGGATATGTGGTGGATGAAATGTTGCTGCATGAGTGGCTCTCAAAAAAATAAACGAAAATACAGGTCACAGCCAACTGAAGACCCCCAGAAAAAAAAGACAGCTATCTAGCCTTAGCTATAGTTAGCGGCGATTACCTTGATATTCACACAGACACACACATCTGAATTTTAGGGAGATACGCAATTACCAGTTTTATGGAGTGTAACAGAAAAGTAATATAACGAGCAGTGTAATGAAATACCTGTTGGCAGGGAGAAATAAGTAATGTTCTTACTTTTGAAAAGAGTAATGAGTAATGGATTATATTTTTAGAGTAATGAGCACAACACTGGTGCTGGTCAAAAATGTGCCAAGATTCTGTTACTGTGTTGCCTTTTTCCCGACTAAAACATGTTTTCAGAAACATACTTTAGCTTACCCTTGAACTGTAATTCAAAATCGCTATTACCCGCTGGCCGCCATACTGCTTCCTGTGTCAAAACGGCCAAGCTCTGTTTTTTTCTGGTCATCTGGCACCATTTTTCAAGAAGTATTTGCATCTTTCCACTGCGCAGACAGCCCAGTTTTATGAAGAGACAGTCTTTCCAGCAGTGAAGTACTTCTGTAAGGCTGTGTGAAACTGGCACTTGCATGGTCCTTACAGCTGAGGCGTTCTTTATTTATCACAAGCTCAAAGCCATGAGACAAATACAAACACCGTTATATTTGGAACAAAAATTTTGGCTGTCTTTTGCTGTCGTCAGTTCAACTCAATTAAATCCAATTAAACTGAATTCTTGAATCACCGTTCAAAAAATATGGCCTGAGCAACAGAAGCAGATTGAGCTTAAATTAATAATGTGCAACAGTATTTTATAAGCGGCTCTGGAACTCAGCAACATTCAGCCCGAGCAGCTTGAGTGAAGTTAGCTCAGCAAACAGACTCTCTAAGAGTCTAAATCACGCTGGGAAAATTAGCACCTGTCACGCAATTACAACAGCAGAACAATCCTTTCCAGAATTGTTACTAATCAAAACTATTTTTGGAGCAGCGTGTCAGCAAGACTGAGTGGGCTGACCATTCAGTGAACTGAGAGGATCAGATCTTGGGATGAAGACAGAAAAGACACTGCTGAAGGGTTTGAACAATGCCAAGCTCCTCGGATCATAGGTGAGCGGCTGTTCTTTCAACAGGATTTGGGGATTCAGATTGAGTTCTCTGCCAACCTGTTTGAGCATGTCTGTGCTGAATCACTTCAACTGTGTTTTGATGTAAAACGGGAAAAACCTTGCAAAAGAATAGCATTATTAGCATACAATACGACGTGAGCTCAAAATCCTGCTTGTGTGTGCAGATTTGTGCTGTTCCTCATAGCCTCAGTTTACTTATCAAAGATTTGTTTGGCGATAGGATTTTGTTACTGTTTGCCAATTTTATGCCTATTTGCATTAGTCAGTGGTGTTAACGTGATATCAAGCCTACTAAATCCAACATGAGCTTTGTTTTTATGCATACTTCTTTTGCATACAGTATGACATGCACAGCCACTTACTGCTATTACTGATTTGGCACAATGTATAAATAATTCAAAACCAAAGCTTTGATTGGGTTGTTGGGCTGATGTTGTCTTTTAAAGCTAAACTTTCTAACAAGTCCTAGTTTCCTATTATTTTTTAGGTCACACTAATGTGCCACCTGACCTGGCATCTCGGAACCTTTAATTAAAAGCAGGTGTGCTGAGGTGAGTGTGGAACCTGGAAGACATCACGTGGGTTACATTCTTTAACCAACGTGTGTTTAGTTAATCTTAATTTTTTATTGTTTGATGAAGTTGTTTTCACAGCAAGAGGGTTCCTGTTTCGAACCCAGGTTGGGGGTCTGTGCGTACAGTACAGTACTGTAGTTTGCATGCTCTCCCTGTGTCAGCCTTGGTTTTCTCCGTGTACTCCGGCTTCCACAGACAAAGACATGCAGGTTAATTGGTGACTCTAAATTGGCCGTAGGTGTGAATGTGAGCATGAATGGTTGTCGTCTCTATGTGTCAGCGCTGTGATAGTCTGGTGACCTGTCCAGGGTGTACCCCGCCTCTCGCCCAATATCAGCTGGGATAGGCTCCAGCCCCCCTGCGACCCCTAACAGGATAAGCAGTTACGAAAAATGAATGAATGAATGAAGTCATTTAATACCACATTGATTTGAACTTTTCGTAAAGGCCTGTTTATTAAGGGATTTTTGTTGTCTTTTTTATTTTTTTTTTGAACGTGACAGTCAAGACAATCAGTTCATAGCTTCATCTTGCAACTCTCCAAACATCCTGCAAATCAATCAAACTCTAAAACAAACCGAAGCACCCTGGAACGTTAAACAGTGAGTAAAACTAAACCAAAGACAGTGAGTTAATAATATCACCATTATGGTATCAGTGGGCGGCTATTTTTGAACGTATGTGGAGGCCGCAATAGTCATATTTGCTCAAAAATGTCACTACATCCATCAAGTATTATATGACACAGATCGTCTGAAAATCATGTCCCTCCTCCTCGTCCTGTTGCCTCTATTGGCATTCGCTAGAATCTATTGTGGGTGAAGCAAATCTGTTACAGATCTGCGCTGATGTGTGGACGGACCAACAGTTTCAGCAAGAATGACAAAAAGTTATTTTATTTTATAAAAGTTACCAAATTTTTAAACTTGAATATCCCAAACTTTATGAGTAGATACAAGTTCGTTCTCTTGCCTTGAACTCTAAACACTTACAAACCACAGTTTCACACAGCCTTAAGGCTAGCTAACGTCTTAAGAAGTTTATTACATAGATTACGTAGGACATAAACTACTGCTACACTAAAAACATAATACAAAATTTTGCTCCAATTAGGCTGCCCACACGTATTTCAAAGGCAGTGCTTAATATCCTTGAACATTGTTCTTGTGCTCAAAGGTTTCCTAGCAGCACTAGAAGAAAATCTGGCTAAGGTGGCAGCTTTTGCCCTTAATTAGTTAGGAAAAAAACAAGTAGTGTTTGCCTACCCTGAGGCCCTCAATGAAATCTGCCTTCATTATAATATTGGTTACAATGATAATTTGCCATAAAGCTGCCTTTAAAAAAAACATGTGATTGCTAAGGCCATGCTCTAATGAGGAGCTGTAATAAGTTCTGATCTCATCACAGGGGTTAAAAGTGGATTATGCAGAGAGCTTTGAACTATGCTTTTAAAACAGTTAAAGCAGTCACACTGTTAGGGCTGAGAGGAAAACCATCATCCAAATTAACTCTGGGGTTATCTGACTTTTTAATGTGGAATCGCTTCAAAGGCAAAGTGAGGACATTTGCAATAAGAAAAATGTAAAGTGCAAGTGTTGGTGAGTCACTGCTAATGTGTTTAAAAGGCTGGCTTCAAATGGAACTGGGGGCAAATGCACACACAGATGGATTAAGTTTGTCTGCGGAGACAAATGTGCACGCAGCTACACACCTCGCGTGCCGTTGAAGAAGAGGGTCTGCCGGCGGGGATTCTGGATAACCACGATTGATCCATCGTAGTTCTGCAGGCGGCAGGAGATCTGAGCCGTACCTCCCTCCAAGACTGTCACATTCTCCGCCTGCACCGCCTGACAACGGGCTGTGGGAGAGAAAGATGGACGTTAATGTACTGACACAGAGGGTGGACGATGGAGAGGAAGAAAAAGAGGGTGAGAAGAGGAGAGGGACAAATAGGAGGAACAGATGGGGAGGAAAAAAAAGATGTTCAATCTGCACTGCATTTGAGACAGAACTTTTCAAAATAAGGTAGTTAAAGCATCCTTCATTTACTCGCTATTCATCATATGGACACAACAAGGGAGAGGGGGAGGAAGAGAGGGGAGGAGACAGACTGATGGAGATAAAGAGATTGAAAGCGAGAGAAAAGACACTGAAGGACTCAACAAGTAAAACAGGGTCCTTATGAACAATGTGTTCTCATGATTATAATAGGGATGATTATAATTACTGTTATTCATCTTGATACGTGCACAAACGTAGACACGCAAACAGGCCTACTGCCGCTGGCTAGTCTAACAGAATGCATCAACACACACATTTGAATACATAATGCCTTATTAAATCTCTAAGTGGCTGTCGGTCTTGAATTTAGACACACACCAGCTCACACACACATGAACGGACACACACATAGACCAACACACAAGCCGATCGCCGGTTGGACTGCGGCCCTGCCACCACCTGTGTGTATATTAATAGTTTAAACTGTGGTGACATGGTATGAATCTGTGATCGCCGCGGTGTGAAAGCTGGCCAGAGAGCAGAGCAGTGAGACCATGGTAGCAGCCTCCAATGCACTTCACACATTCTTAATGCCATTTCTCATCCAGGTGCTAGCTAAACCAATTGATTACACTCCATTATCCGGATGTAATGGTTCTTATTACAGGTATTTGGAAAGTGCTGGGAGGGGGGATCACTCACCATTTACATCCATTCACACAGACACCTGCATGAACACTCTTGTGAGTGCAGCTGTTCTCATGCACATATACCTATGAAAAGTAATGCACCACAATTCATATATAACCCACATGAACATAATAATTTACATATAATCCATACATACAGGACGGCTGCTTTCACGTGAGTGATGATGGGAGTAAAGAAGGGAGTAGTATAAAGATTCAGAGCCCGCTTAGGGAGGCAGGTTGGGGTGGTGGATGGGTCAAATAACACATGCATTCACCCAGGAGACTGGTGTTTTGGTAACCGTGTGAAACCCACTGGGGCATTATGAGATAGTGGGCTCCTGGGTACAGATATGCAGCAAGACACACAGACTTTGTGCTGGTTTTGCCTCTTTGTTTGTTGTTTTGTGTCTGTCTGAGGTACGTTTGTGTCTTTTTTGGTTGTTTTTTGTTTATTTGTAGTCATTTTGTGTCTCGTTGTGTCTCTTTGTAGTCATTTTGTGTCTCTTTGTAGTCATTTTAAGTCTCTGTGTTTTTTTTTGCCAGTTTTTGTAGTCCTTTGTGTCTCTCTGTAGTCATTTTGTGTCTCTCTGTAATCATTTTGTGTCTCTTTGTAGTCATTTTGTGTCTCTGTAGTCATTTTGTGTCTCTTTGTAGTCATTTTAAGTCTCTGTGTTTTTTTTTGCCAGTTTTTGTAGTCCTTTGTGTCTCTCTGTAGTCATTTTGTGTCTCTGTAGTCATTTTGTGTCTCTTTGTAGTCATTTTGTGTCTCTGTAGTCATTTTGTGTCTCTCTGTAGTCATTTTGTGTCTCTTTGTGTTTTTTTTTGCCAGTTTTTGTAGTCATTTTGTGTCTCCACAGTCATTGTGTGTCTCTTTGCAGTAAATGTATTTATTTGTAGTCATTTTGAGTCTATCTGTTGTCATTTTGAGTCTTTTTGTAGTCATTTTGTGTGTTTTTGTAGTCATTTTGTGTCTCTTTCTAGTCATTTTGTGTTTATTTGTAGTCATGTTTTGTCTTTTTGTGTTTATTTGTAGTCATTTTGTGTGTCTTTGTAGTAATTTTGAGTCTCTGTGTTTTTTTTGCCAGTTTTTGTAGTTATTTTGTGTCTCTTTGCACTTCTTTTGCGTCCCTTTGTTATCTTCTTGTGTCCCTTTCTGGTCAGTGATTTGAGTCACATTTTGCAAATGAAGGCCAGGGTGGCCCCTGACACTTTGGGCTCAGTAATCCTTCCATGGTGAAACCAAGTGAACTTTGAGTTATTTTAATGTACGTCATCACCATGATTGTCTTCCTAAACCTAACCTACGTATATTCATGTGAAGTACGTAATGTTATTTGTGGGGTGCTAATTCGTTAATGATCATCCAGACCGTGTTCGTAGGATATCATATGAACCATTGAATGAAAATGCATTGGCATGTGCACATGCTCCAGCAGGCACACACTCACAAATGAGGAAGCACACACACTGAACTATGCATATATGCAGAATGATGCAAATACTCACAGAAACTTTCATACATTATCTTTCAAACAAACTTGTCTGGCCCCTAAAACCAATATTTTTAGGCAAGGGGGCTGAGAAACAGCAGGGAGTCTCTTTGATGTTGCTGACAGCCCAAGAGTCAGTAATGAGTAGGTTGATTATGCTCTGATTGGAGCACCCTCCGTGTTTGTGGGTCAGGCTGTTGACACGTCTCGGCTGAGTCACACCTCCCGCTGAGCACAATGGACACCGGGCTATGCCATATGAATCTAAATGATTTATGCACAATTAGCCAAAAGGCTTCAGCCAGCAGTGGAATGTGATTGCCTTGAAGAGAGTACCAGCTTGCTGGGCTCCCTAAACTAGTATTTACCAATTTGCATCCCCATTTGCATTCCCTCTCTCCCTGGCAAAGCGTTGGCCGTGGGGAGGATTTAGAGGAAGAACGACATCAATATCGAAGCATGATGATGAAGCAGGCAATAAGAAGTGCCGATAAAGACGACGCGACTATATATATTTCACTGCTGGGTCTAGCAGTGTCTCTGAGCTCTGTAAAACACCTTCAGAAGGCAGGAAATGTTGTGAGACAAACAGATGGTGGCTGCCATAGCAGGAGTTGCTGACTTGACTGCTTTGGGCCAAAATGAATGTCTATATCTGCAACCGAGTGTGTCCTGAGTTTCAGCGTGTGTGCGTCTGTGCATGCACGATAGGTGAGCATGTGCATCGCGTGTGCATATGCATTGGCTGGCATATTGCAATTAAGCTGCTTTGACATCATCTGATCCCGCCAACTTCATCCAAATTTAATTCTCCCCTCGATTTTAATCTCTTTTAATGAAATAGTCAAAGCCTACATATTCATCACATCAGGGGAAACAGAGAGACACAGTGGATATTGAACTAAAGACGGAAAGAAACCAAGAGGGGATAAAGACAAAGGGGACTCTAATACTCTACGGAACGGAGAAAAAAAATCTTGACAATTACCACTAATTGTAGTCATTATTGCTCCCATTCTCTGCATCAATATTGTGATTCATATCGGCGGCCATCAGGGCCTGCCACCGCCATCCCAATTATTTTTCTAATGGCTGTTATTACTCATCACCGTGGCAACGGGGCTAGGCCGCCATTGTTTTAAACAGTGTTAATTGTAATGGTGCTGCTGTGCATCCTGACAAAGTCAGTGCAGCGTCTGTGTGTGATTAGTGACCCATCAGAACCAACGGGAGGAAGAGGGCTTCAAGTGGAAGAGATGACTCCAGACAAAGGAAGTGGCCAAAAGTTTGTTTCTGGGGAGAGGCCAGAAAATCTAATTAGCTGTCCATTTGTACACGCACTTCTCGTGACAGCTGTCACCCCTTCAAAGGAAATTAGCTGCAGTGGCATCGCAGTAGAGCGCGAAGAAAAAGCGTCAAAGAGAAGCAAAAATAAAAAATCGTCGCTGTTGCGAGCGGGATGGCTGGCATCCGTCGCCTGCTGAGAGATGCCACCCAGAAACACCTGCTGGCTGCTGCTGGATGATCAGTCTGGGCAAAGAGAACAGAGGGATGGAGAGACGGTGGGGGAGTGAGGGCTCTAACCAGGAAATGATAGCAGGGAGTTAGGAAGCGATGGCTTGGGTATAATAATGCAGCTGGCGGGGGCTGGACGAAATATACGAGAGATGACGCATATTCTCCCACTCCCGCTCATAACGCAGCTGGGTACAGCACTTTAGTTTGACTGTAGGTTTTATAGGCTGCCATTCACATCAAGGCCATGAGCCTGTGCTTCTGATCAGCAGCATAAGTATGGTACAGAGAGGGAATGAGAGGGAGGGGGAGGGAATCAACCTCTGTGACAGAGGTATTAATCTGGCCCCCATTAAAATCTGTGCCCATAATAAAATACTCCACAAGCGTCGAATCATATTAAGAGAGAATGCTGAGAGCAATCGATACCATGGTAGTGCACTGACTGCTATGATCAACGGATAAATAAAACAGGAGGGGGAACAACAACAATCACTTCTCTCTCCAACCAAGCGGGGGCAGTATTTCATAGCGCTGAATTGGTGCTCCTCATCATTGGAAATGCCTCTACCCCCACTGTCACTGGAAAAAAAGGAGCCTTTATTTACAACGGCAATAGAGATCCGAGAAGGGCCATCATTTCAAAATACATAAACAAATAAATAAATAATAGGCGTGCAAATTCATAAGACAAGGCTGTTCAGGGGCCCCTCCTAATGGTCCCGCAATGGGGTTGAGTTATAAGCAGAGGGAGGCAGGGGATAGAGGGACAGAGGGAGGGGATGAAGGGAGGTGTGGAGAGTTAAAAGAGGGGGATTTGGGAGGCAGCCAGGTGGACTGCTGGCTCACCCTTGGTCACGGTAAATTCTAGAAACTGCCTCACTGGTGCAGGGTTAGCGGGCTGAATTACCGCCTTGCTGCGTCTCTCTCCCTCCGTTTCACTCTGCCCTTATTTCTCTCCCCCTCTCTCTCTCTCTCTGTCTCTCTCTCTCTCCGTGTCTCTGAGAGTGAAGAGAGGAAAAGATAGAACAAAAAAAGGACAAGCCACATAAGAGATGAGCTGTCTCCATTTGCCCCAAACAAGCCCCCATGTATCCTTGAAGTAGTGCAGTCACTGTCTCCCTATTCATTATCTCTCATTATCTTTCAATTGGAAGGGGGCCAAGAGCTTGTGTTTTCTTTGCATGCTGGCCACGGATTTACAAGGGAATCGATGCAGGAGAGTACAATGCACAACCCCGCATGCTATTACTGCTTTAATTAAAACAATAACAGCAGCTCATAGTTTCCACTCTTATGGGGTCGTCCGTTGGCATCTTCTCCATCTCTTCCCATCTGGATGTACATTTTTCCTGTTATCCCCCGAGCCTGCGAGGCGAGCGGGTTTCCACAGTATGTATGCAAATGAAGTTTGCGATGTTTATGTGTGTGTGTGGGTGTGTATGTGTGTATGCACACTTGCTCCAGGTTAATCACAGAGTTTTGCGGTGTACTGACTTTATAAAATAGCTGACTTTGAGGTTCTTTTCCTCCATACCTCCCTCTGCAGGCCCGCAACTCTCCCTCATCCCCTCTCCTCCCTTTCCTCTTCCCAGTCTAAAATTATCACTCCATCTCTCCGAGAGAGCCAGAACTCTGCCAATCAAATCCAGAGCAAAGAAAAAAAAATGCTCCCTCTATAAATAATACATAATCCTTTACAAATCTCGCTCTCGTCTCTCTCATTACCTTCATTCTGTCGCTTTCTCCTGTCCTCTTTTTCTCCCCTCTCCTCCACTCAGCTTTTCTTCTCGTTTTTTTTTTTTAAGTGAAACGCCCCCATCCCCACACCCCTGCCTCCACTTAGTCCACAACTCATAATTCTCTCCTCCCGCCGCATTCGTGTCTAATCTCATTCTCACCATCTTCTTTTTCCTTTTATTGAAACCCACAGTCTCTCCATCCCTCTCCCCCCCTACCCTACCTTCTGCCTGATCTAATCCTTGATTCCTCCTCCCTCCATCAGTCCCTTTTCCTTTCTTCTTGTCGTCTTCCTCCTTCTCTACTCCCTTATCTTTTATTGCATCGCTCATCATGTATCTTCCTCATCAGCACCATCCTAAAGATGATCTCTTCCTCTCCCGGGCCTCAGGAGGATTCTTGCCACTCTTTCTTTCTCTCTCCCGTTAGCTGCTGTCTCTTTGCTCTGTCTCTTCGCTCTTGTCCCTCCTTCCTTTTCTGTCTCTTTGCCCCCCCCCCCCCCCCCCCCCCAGCCGCAATAGTTTCCTTTCAAGCTGCAATAGGCTTTCATTCCCCTTGCAATCTCTCTCTCTTGCTCTTTCTCTTTTTCTGACTCAGTGGGAATCTTTTCCTGCCTCTCTGCTGGTTCTCCCTCCACACTCTCCTTCGCTAAATGTGATTTGTTCTGCAGCTCAAGTCTGCAGCATAATCGCGCTGTTTTTATAGTGTGCCGGGAGAGCGGAAGAGAGGGAGCAAGGGAAAGACAGAAAAAAAAAGTGCGAGGAGTGAATGGGACAAGAGGACAAAACAAATTATTGGAGCGGGAGACTGAATATCTCCGTTTTTTTTCCTTTCCTTTTTCAACTTCTTCTCTACTTTTTTTCTTCTTTTAATTGCCAGTTATAGCTCAGCCCTCTCTCCACTTTCCATCCCTTTCTTTCTGTCTTTCTAAATCCCTCCCTCTCTCTTTGGCAGGAACTTCAGACCCTCTCTCTCCATCACCCACTGGTTTCTGTGAGCACCGCACTGCTAATCAGCAAAATCAGCATAACATTGTCTCTGCTCACTCTTGACCTCTCATTAGAAACATTTACTTTCATTCATTTATATATTTCACATCCTGTTTTTAACAGTCTGACTTTGCTCCCCAGTCACACCGCCTCCATTCTTAGCATTAAAAATTGTTGTCTTCTTCCTCTGTCTCATCACCTTTTCCTTTTACCTCCTCCCCTCCCCTCTCTCTCCCCCCCCCCCCGCTCTCGGATCTCTCGTTTTGACCTTCGCATCTTTATGTCTCTCCGGCCCTTTGGCGTATTTCAATCACCTCTTCCCTCTCTTCCCCATCCCCTCTTTATTCCCTCTCTCCCCCGCTGCATTGCATCTCCCTGAGCGCTCTCCTTTCCTCTTGTCCACCCATCCCATTACTTATTCTCCTCTCTTATTCACCTCTTCTTACCCTTCACAAACCACCGTCATCCTCTCTCTTTCCTTTCTCCCTCTCTTTCATGCCTCCCCTCTCCCTTTTTTCTGACAGTTAAAGCTGGTTAGCTCTATCTACTGTGCAGCGTTTTATGGCCCGGGTCTGTCACAGCCTCAACAACCCTGCGACAATGGCCACCACACACACCCCAACAGCGGCTTAAAGGAAATTTACAGGGCTATTACGCGACGGCTACCACACTGGAGATTCACCACAGCCAAAAGAACTGGTCTTAACACCCCTTCAAAATCCAGCACATGGCTGCCTTTCCTTTTGGTGTGTATGTGGGAGAGAGAAAATGTGCGAGCATGTGCGTGCATTTAAAAGTGTGTGCTTGTGACGACTGTGTACGAGAGAGTAAATGTGTGTGCATATTCAAGGACCGACACAAAACTGCCCTACTGGCATGAATTACATAACAACGCTGACTGCCAAGACACAAACTCATTCTTTCTCTGTATCCCTCGCTCCCCTATTGTCACCCCCACCCAGCATCCCCCTCAACATCCCACAAAACACAATGTCCTTCTGTTGATCTAATATGCAAGAAAAAAAAAAACTGAATTGAGATTTTGGCTGGCGCAGAGGAGAAGGTACTGTGCACAGCGGCACAACACTTGTTTACCAATGAGCAGCGGGGAAAGAACATCTTCCTGTAATAGATGCACAATAATAATGATGACAGGAGGTATTAATAGCACCTTGCAACTCTGCCACTGATCCCACTCCACTTCATGTACTGCTCTTTCTCATCTCTGCCTCGTCTTCAATCAATCTTACGACTCTTGGTTTCATATCTCGACCTCATGCGGCTCTTTTTAAAGCCTATAGTCTCTTGTTTTATCTCTGCACCCTTACCCTCCATCTCTGTCTTTCTTGCGCACACACAGGCTGTGTTGTTCTCCATCTCTGTCTCGCTATTTCTCTTTTTCTGCCTCTGCTGCTCCCTCACATTCAAGTTTCTATCTGGCCATCCTTCTTTCCTTGTGTCAGTCTGTCTCTCTTTCAATATTGGTCTCTTGCACTGCACCGCCTCAATCTCCCTCTATTCGTCAACCTCTACATTTGGCTTGCTATATCTCTCCCACTCTGGGGTCCAACTTTCTTTTATTATGTTCTTCAGAGGAGAGCTGAGAGAAAGGCTTCAGCCACTCTTATATCTCTCTGTCTTTCTCTGTTTCCATTTGTGACTGTTTCCCTTTAAGTCTTTGTGTCCATCCGTCCACTCTCTTTCCCTGCCTGGTCTCTCACTCCCCAGTACTGTCACCTCCTGGGCATATGCTCCTTGTCTTTCTCTTCTCTCTATTCTGAATCTTAATTACCAATTCTAACTTAATTACGGGCATTTTGAACAATTCATCTGGAGCTCTCATTCCATCGCGAGCTATTCCTCCCTTGGTCATGTGCTGGGCACTGCACTGGATCACATTCTGTATCAATTTACACCAATTAGTAACACATACACAATTGTGTCCTCTTTCTCTACAAAGGAAGGCATCGCATTACAACATTTAGAGATATATCTGCAGGGAGTTTAAATTAAAAGAACAAGGAGCTTGTGCTTACTGCTCACACTAAATTGCCACGTCCTGGCTGTAATATGAAAAGAGTGTGTACATGTGAACATTATGCGCTTGTTTCCCTGACTTATTTGGTGTTTAATGATACCTGAGTTTCCCTCTGGAATCAATACTGCACGTCTCATTTAATCTGTGTATGTGTGTGTATGCACATGTGGGCGTTCATGCGTGCATGACTTACGAGTGATGCAGAGCAGGAGCAGGACCAGGCTGCGTAGGGCCAGGGAGAAGGGGGCAGGGAGGAGGCGGCAGAGGACAGAGCTCCGGACAGGCCTCATTGTGTATTGAGAAGCTGTGTGTGTGTGTTTATGTGTGTGGATGTGCACGTTTGATCAATGGCTCCTCTGTGACCCTGCCTGCACTGCTACAGACAAACTAGTCCACACACACACGCACGCACACACACTCGGATTTGTTCTCGACTGCAATGCTGCGGACACGTGCACACGCTAACTGCCCAGCTTTACTTCAGTGCAATCAGACAGAAGTTGTTGTTTGAGGACAACACTTAGAGAAAGGACTCTTATGTGCTACACTGCATCACAGCACATGCACAGAAAGTGCTTTAGCTGCGAAGTCACATAGAACTGAATTGTAGCCAGAGCTTGCACGAAATCCACAGCAGTTTGGCCAGAGCTCAGGGCGCTAACAGAGCTAGCGATTTAGACACTATATCACAATGCACACAGAGATGAGCTTAGAGAAACAAAAAGCTCCACTGTTGACTTTAGCACCTTGTGCTGCTTAGGAAGAACTTATGACATGCATTGTCTTAAATCCATACAGTGCAGAGGCTTTGCCGCTACAAGGCAGTACAGGAGCTCAGGCCCATCTAAGCAAAACGACAACAAAGCAACACTGCTAGGCTAGCTATTTTCTACCACAGTGCCTCAAGCCACCTGAGACCAAAGCCCAAGACTCTTAGATCAATAACCCAGAAAAACCAATACCAGAAGTGACCGAAACAGACTTGCAATACTGAGTTCTTTACAGGCAAGGGTATTCAGTCACAGCAGCTATGCAATTAACCAAATGAGGGACAATCTAATTAGCTCATCACTGACTGTACACTGCAGTGTCAAACTGGCAGCTAAGCTAGTTGTGAGCACCAGGCGCCCCAACAATCAGCCACACAATTAACCACAACACACCGCCTGTCTCGTGTAGGTCAAACCACACGACTCAGAGGAACGGAAAACATCAATAATATTATATTTCAGTCGGATAGAGGCTGAGAGACTGTCTTCCAAAGCAAGTCAAGTTTATCTCTACTGATGTTGACAGAATGCTAACTTTTGAAATAGAGCTACCTACATTATTGTGCCCTGGAGGACGGAGAAATCTAGGGCAACAATGTTCATTCTCGAGCACATTGTATTTTAATGAGTCAAACAAGGTTTTCTGCACTTTCTCACTCGACAAATCAGCAGGCAGAAGTCAATGTTCCTTTGAGCTATAACCAAACCGGCCAGGCCTCTGGAGAGATGGAGACACTATCACACTACAACTCATCTGGAGATAGCTAAGGTTAAATAAAATCCATTCAGCTGGAGTGCTGCTCTATAAAGACAGAGAGTGGAAGTGCTTGCCCCGTGTAGAATAACCAACCTGCAAGGGGTTGAGCAAACTGCAGTCAGACGCTTTAGTCTCAGATATTACACTTTTTAGTCTGCTATTTCACCCCAGAGGCTTGCACATTACTCGCACAAGGTATCTGCTATTACTCGCTTGAATGCTAGAACTCTTTTGATACGCTATCATGTATACTCTGTAGCGTAAACGGACAGTGATTTTACATGGTAATCTGAAACTCCTCTGAATAATCACAGGCTATCAGACAGTGTAATCGTGCAGCATCGACCTGCCCAACTCTTCCTTTCCAATATGCTCCACTGGGTGCACTCCAGACACACACTCACTCATACCCACTGATCTGATGCTGTGGTTAAGGTCCGGACACAGTCCCGCTGATTGTCAGGATCTAATGCATCATCGCTCTCTGGGAGTGTGCAGCTGTGTTTGTATGTGTAAGCACGTGTGTTTAATATGTGTGTTTGTAGTGCAGAGACAAAACGTGATGAGCTGCACCACACACCTCACTGAGCACTATCTGATGGAATAAAGTGCGGGTGTCATCCTTAGATTACTACACACTGCCCTGCTCTCTCTCGCTCTCCGTGCCACTGCAAACACAATGAGCTCTAACGGCAATGGCCCTGACACTTCTGGCAAAGCCGAAAGCGGATCATCGCCAATCTTCCCTACGGCGCTGACTTCTCCGGTCAACTGGCTGATGCTGAGAAAATTACTCTGTGTTGGTGTTCACCAACAACTCGGGCCTGGCAGGTCTGGGGACTGGCAGCAGACGGACTGCCAAAAAAAAAAAAAACTCTGTTCACTTGTTCAAATTGATCTCCTCAAATTGTGTTTAGTTTATCCGTTCTGCCCTCTGTCTCCCTCCTCTTCCTTCAGTCCTCCAGTCAATCCGCAGCAGCTTGTTAGTTCCTACAAGTTTGTCCTCCTTTCGCTTCACTTCTTTCCTGTTGATCTATGAAAATTGCTATAATCCCAATGTGGTATCGTTGTTGATCACGTCCATCTGTCTATCCGTTTTCTGTGTTCCACTTGTTTATATAACCCTGGCTACCCTCCCCTTGCTTAGAGTCTGTGTGTGTCAGTGTGGGATCAGTGTCTGCATATTTTGCATCCTATTTTGTGAAGGTTAGAGATGAGTGTGTGTGGATGGACGCGGCGACAATGGTTCTCTTTCAGGTCAACAAACAGTGGCGGCGTGTGTGTCTGAATGTGCTCGTCTGTCCAGTGTTGACTGAAGCAGAGTGTACATTTGGCTGTCTGTTTGGCCCTTTCACTATCTACTACCCATTAATTTATCCTTGCAGGCACACACAGAGGCATCATAGTGCCTCTTTATGTTAAATGGCCGTTTTTATGGCTGCAGGGATGCGCACGGCTGTCTGCTGACAAGGACTGTGTACATGTTTGTGTGTGGCATTTGTAATTCAAAGCGGATGTGGATGAGGCAGAAATGAACGTGACTACAACTGTGTCAAGAGTTATGCTGATGCGAGCCAGGCTCAATAAAAGGTAGCAGCTCCATATTTTTATACTGATGAAACAGAAATCATTGCTAACAGCTAGTCCCACCTGTCAGTATGTTTTGCATCAACACATCGTGCATAATGCAATTCCTTTGTTCGCGCTCATTGCCACATGTACTAACATCACTGCTATTGGCAATAAAACTGGCAATACAAAGCCAGTGGTGGAAGCTAACTACACAAGACTCTGTGTCTGTGACTTTCATTGTCCTGTAAAATGCGAAAGGCAACACAGCCTTGCTGTTATAACAGCACCTCTTCTTGTTCTTAATCAACTGATCGTAAACTATCACTTCTAATCTGCCACACGCTGTATTTACAAACATCTTTATGCATTCAATTTGAAACATGCTGTTCCCTATTATCAAGTCAAATAAAGTCAAATTTATTTATCAAGTGCTTTCAACAAAATAGGGTCATCACAGAGTGCTTTATAGAGCAACAAAGGACATAATTACAGACAAAAAGAAGGAGACATTACAAACATTGCATTGCTGGCGAGTTTGTGTGTGTGTAAATGTGTGTCAAAGTCCCTGTGTGGGCAACCCCCTGATGGGTGTATTTGTTTTTGTCGCAGTGTGTGCGGAAGGAAGGGAGGTAATGGCAAATTGTGTCCCCTATCCCCTTCCCCTTTTTTCTCTTACTCCCTCACTTTCTCTCCCTCTCTCTCATCCAAATCAAATTTTTAATGGGCTTCATTGGTGCCACCGTGGAATAAGTGTTGCCAAAGCACTTAAGGGGCTTAAGTCAGCGGCGTGCTGAAAATATTAAGCACTCAAACAGCCTTACAAGGATCCCTGCCTGCTTAAGTATGCCGAGGAGGTCGTGCCAGCATTTAATACCAATGGTATTAAAGCGCTCCGACATGGGAGAGGAACAGAAATATAGATATGTACAGTATGTTCCAAAACTGGGAATAGATGAGGCGATAGAGGCTGGTGGGAAGAATGGAAAGAGGCGGTGGAGGCATGCGGCAGGAGACAAGGGAGAGTCAAAGGGATGGAGGGAGTAACAGAGCAAGTAGTGAGGTGAAGAAAAGAGTGCAGCTAGAGGACAAAGGAGAGGAGTGGAAAGTGAAAAGAAGTGGTGAGGCAGACTGAGAGATGGCAAGGGAGGAGAGGAGAAGAAATTTGAAAGAAAAAAAAAAACAAGCAGTGTAGAGGAGGAGAGATGCGAGGGAATCGGGCCAAGGTGTGGGAGGTAAGGGTTGATGGGATAGCTGTGAACCAGCAGCAGAGGGCTAATGCAGAGATTCTATCGGGAGGCTTATCCAAGATTAAATTTCTCTTTGTCCTTAAGGCGCTTCTTGGGTAAGCGGAAGTGTCGAATTTATTTCTTATGTCTCCCTTGAGGTTGTGCGGGCGAGTGGGCTGGGAGAGTGTGTGTGTGTATGTGTGTGTGTGAGCGTGTTGTGGGGGTTACATGTGTCTGTGTAGGCGTGAATCTTGAGGGTTTATTAGTTGGCAAAGTATGAAGGAGGGCATGTGTTCCTGAAAGGTAAAGATAAATCAAATGAACATCTCCCTAGGGGTGTTTCAGCACAAGTGAACATCCAAGTATTAGTGTGGTTACATTAACGTAGGCATGTGAGCTCATACATATAGATATTCATGAATATAGATTGTATATATCCTGAGTGCAGAGCAAACAGTAGTTTCAAGTTTTCTTCTTTTCTTGTATAAAAAGTTTGTTTTATGGAGCTGCCACAAAGCCCCAGACTGCCGGAAAGTTTAATCACTCACTGCAAAGTATTATCGGAACTGTCCTGATTGAATAATCTCTGGATTCTCTCCAGTGTAAACAAAATACACAGTACTCTACAACTGCTGTTTAAGATACTGCAAGACCTGATGCTTGATTCCATAGATGCCATCTTTAATCTTCCTGTAAGTGATTTTACTCACAAAAGATTTAAATTTGAAGCAGATCTTTGCACCTTTTGTTGAGAAGAGGAAACCACTGAGTATCTATTTTTTGAATGTCCATATGGTAGTTTGTTTGAGCTGATATTCACAACTGTTTGGCTTCAAAAATAGATGATATACCATAATTAGTTATAATGATATACCAGCTCACATCCCAGCTACATCATCTGATCTTAAACAGCCCAATCAACTGATGGAGCAGCTGATAGATCACATGAGTCCTCTCTATGCAACCAATTGGCGAATCTCATTCAGGGCGCCCTATTTAAACTGCTCTGACCTGCCTACTGTTGCTGCTTCCTCTGCAAGTCGCTTTGCAACCTGCCTCCACCCCAGCTCCTCCTTTTAGTGCTGTGTCTGACTTATCAATGTCATTTATGTTTGTCATTGATGCTGGCTCTGTTCTGTTTCCAGGGGTCTTTGCTGCTGCTCTCCCTGCCTCAGGCTTTCCATGTAGGTGCATTGAAGGGCAGAGAGGTTTGCTGTCTCTGCCGTGGGCTTTCCCTGTTTGCACATGGAAGGGCAGAGAGGTGTGCTCTCTTCGCCTTAAGGCCTTTCCACATAGGCGCGTGGAAGGGCATAGGGGTTTTGCTCTCTCTGCCTTGGGCTTTCCTTGTTTGCACATGGAAGGGCAGAGAGGTGTGCTCTAGCTGCCCTAGGCTTTCCACATAGGTGTGTGGAAGAGGCTTTCTGCGTCGGCCTAGGAAAAGCATAGAGGCCCCAGAACAGAGCCATAACGCCAAATATAATACTGCAAATAGAAATTACGTTTTCTTTGACTAAAGTTGTCCTGACTGAAATGTCTGTTGACTTGTTCTTTGTGCTCCTTATTTTTTTCCCTGATTGTTTCCCTTTTTCTCTCTTGATTTTCAATATACCTCAATTATTTCTTTTTGTATTTGATTGTGTTGTAGCATCATTTCCACCATTGTTGCTAAATTCTATCCTTTATCTTAGTATATTGATTCCCCAATTTGTTTTGTGTATTTTTCTAGTGTTTTATATACATATATATATATAATTTTTTAAATTAAGTTTCACAGAAGAACATTCTAAATACCAAATTATGGACCTTTAAAAAAAACAAAACAAAAAAAACAACTATTCTGATCCAGGTCTGTGCACATTCACACACGAGTTGGCATACCCATCCCCTCCCTGGCCCTCCTCTCTCCTTCCCCTCTCGTCTTTCTGATTTCTTGTTTGTCTGACTTGGTGTTAATAGCTAGCCTAGAGCCATGCACTCACTAATCCAACTGGGTTTGGCTCTGAACTCTCTAATTAGAAAAGTCACAGCTCCTCGATCTATGGACACTATCAGTGACTGCATTTTCTGGAGGCACGGCTCAGGCTACTTCCTGCTCACCTCATGCTCCTGGGCACAGGGATCAATACGGCCCAATCATTTGGGTACATTTCGAGTGACACCACCCGTCTTCCTTCACCCAATTTAGGATTACAAAGTTTTGATTTTCTTTATTTTTCCACAGACTGTTGACAGTGGGGCCTGGCGAATAAATACAAGTCGATATGGCTCACATCATGACAGACTAACAAGAATACAAAACAGATATTAGTATTTGAATCACTGGCTGTCTGAAAATACATGTTTTGGACGGGAATACATGACCAGACGGTGTGTTTTTTCATATACTCCTACTCTGCCTCACCTTTCTCTACAAGAAACCAGGAGGTTAAATTCACTTTCTGGCAGACAACAGCCTTGGCACTGTCTTTTCACTGGTTTTACAGGGTGGAGGGAAAGTAATAAAGGCGCTGTGGTAGCCATTGTAGACATCCTATTATTAGTCTCATCCCATTATGCATTTACCATGCATCAACCGTGCTTTAAAGGGGACAATTTTAGCTTATTCTGTTCGAGCCTGGCAAAGAACTGAGCATGCATTTTAGAACAAAACACTCTCAAGTGACAGACTGCAAGAACCGAAGATGGAAACTTCTATTGATAGCTGGCGCTCGTGTAGTTGAAGAAGCCCGTTGAAGCGTACTACTTCTATAGAAATGCTCTTCCGTTAATTCACTGCATTGAGCTCACTTAATCAGATAGAGCAGTTATTTAACAAACACGGGGCTTAGAACGGCTCTCACAAGCCAGAGGTGCAATTTGTCTCAACAACAGATTCAGGAGGAATCTTCCTCTTAAGTGCCAGTGCAAACAAAAGCTTTAAGACTCTCAGGTCTAAAACACTAAATGAATACTCCTGGAAATTGCTCACACAAACAGATGAATTAACCAATTTGGCACAAATTAGATTCTTCTTATCCAAGCATGGATCAGATATATATTCTCAGATTATAATCTGGTACAGCAAAACCAAAACAAAACCATCATTTTTCTCACAGCAGAACACAAACCTTCATCTCCAGTGTCAAAGTCCTGTGCTTTGTACACCCAAATGAATATGGAAGACGTTCTTTGTGCTCATCCATTTACAATTCTCTCCCTCCCACATCCACTGCTTCCTCTAATCAGCTGAGTATGGATGTTCAATCTTCTAGTTTTCCAATCAAACTTTTTAGGCAGAACTGTCACACCCTCCTCCACCCTGCTCCATCCAGATTTCTTCTTCACATCTTCATCTCATCTTCACCACCTCTTTCATCACCTGCGTCTAGACCCCGGGAGGGATTCATCACCTTCCTTAAATCATATCATTTCTATGGGGTCTAATCGCCAAAGACTTTACATTTTTCATTCTTATGTGCACGTAATAAATATTTTTTTACTGTAAAAACGAGTCTCTCTTGATTGAGGTATCTGTATTAATGTCCTCCCTGTAAAGTCTGTGCTATATAAGACAGTCAAACTTCTTGGACTGGAAAAACCTTGCCACTAAATGTAATCCCCGCAGCAATTACTTTCCCTACAAAACGTAATTGGCAAAGCAAATTAGTATAAGTATATGTAGGGAGACAGGGTTGCATTGTGAATGACTATTGAGTCAACCATTCAGGGACAAAACAATAACACCAATGGTACCTTTAGTTTAAACAGCCAGGCTGCAAAAAGTTGAAACAGCAGCTGCACAGGTTATGTGTGAAAAGGCCCTCAGAAAAGGCAACAGTCATCGCTAGTGTGAATAACATCAGTAACACTGGCAGTCAAGACAGATACAGCGGGATTCAAGGTAGCTGCAGGTTTTTTTCATTTGCTCAGATAAAGAGAACTGCAGGATACAATGTGTTTGAGTATATAGGCCAACAAGGGTGGATGGTTTTTAATGCAGGCATGCCACTTTGATGTGCTCCTGGCCCTCCTCATACATGCATTCATAAAAAGACACCCGGTTTAAGTATGAGAACGCTTTACATGCATATTATATTATGCAGAACCATGCAAGCCCCCCCCCCCATTGGGATGCAACAGAACGCTAAGCTCAGTCATCCCTTATTCAGTAAGATAAATGCAAACAGTGTTACCTGCCAAGTTGAGAACGTACTGTCTGAGCTTCCTAACGAGTGTTTCCGTGCGCGCTGTGAACCACATGCTACACAGCTACCTGCTGGGAGTAACACTCATTATCCATGTGGCATCATACCTCCCAGTGACAGGCCACGACTCTCTGCTCACTGTTTTCTCTGCTGCAGTGCATGTGTCAGTCTCTCTTCTCTCTGTTCCCCTGTGCATGAGCTAACATTTGCGCGTTACACGCGTGGAATTCTCCTTTGTTCCCTGATGTGTGTGTGTGAGACAGGTTTGTTTGTCACTGTGCCTATATATGCATGCACCCAGTTCAGTGCCTTGCTCTTAACTTCCAGGTATACGTGTGTGATGTGTTATTGATGTGCATATCAAGCTGTCAGGCCGCAGCTTCTGATGTTTCATTTCCATGCGCTCTGCAGGAGGACGGTTTGTATATTTTGGTGTAGCTGGAAGCAGGGTCTGGACCAGGTTAGCTGTGTGCTGTCATGGTGTAGTGTGGGTGACTAGAATTGAGTGGCTATGAGCCACCTCGCCAGGGGGGTACCCTGCCCACCGCCTTGCCCCCATTCCGCCAATTCACAAACGCCTAACAAAGGGATAATTTCTCCCTCGCATGATATAATCTTTCCTTTCACCCAATGCCTCAATGGAACCCTTTATGGCTTTTTATCACATCTCTCTTTCCCCTCCCTCCCTCCATCTCTTTCTGTCTTTCGCACTCTGTCTGTTGCTTTCCCGACCCCTCCCTGCTCGTCCGCCTCTCTCCCCGCTTGCCCTCTCTCTGCCTCTGTTGCTTTTTTCCGATCCTTTTCATGCTCTACTCTTCTCTCACTCTGACCTTACAGAGGGTCTTTGCACTGAAGTCACTCTTGTTACTCTTTCTCCCTTTCTCTCTCACTCTCTCTGGAGGAAAATCACACACTCATCAGTTTGCCGGCTCTGCTCCTGACGAGCAGGCTCGCAAGGAGAATATTAACGAAGCTCCTCAGCCAATTAACACCTAAAGCACATAACAACCTTTTATGCCAGCAGACACACTCGCATGCATGTGCGCGTGCACTCGCACACACGGACGTGCCGCTGCAAATGCGCAGACACACTCTCTGGAAAATACACACATTGACTGCCACACACAGATGGGCCTGTACACACCCACTCATCCAAGCAAAGAGGCAACAGAAACACACACACACACAGAGGCCTCAAAGCAAGGATGCGCTGACACACACACACACTAATAGATTGCACTGATGAGTGTGGGTGTAAAAGGAGGGGGACATTTATAGGAGCAAGGGGAAGTAATGTAGAGAGAAAGGAGATGCAAACAAAGTGATGAGCAGCGGTGAGGCAGGGACGGGGGAGACGGAGAGACAGGCGAGGAGAGAGGGAGGGAAGGAAAGATTGTGAGTGCGAGGAGAAAGACAGATTTATGGAGTGTGAAGAAAGGCATAAAGAAAAGGGGAAAATCAGTGATAGAAGGTTAACGTGGCTTGGCTGCTCCTGACATGGTTCATGCTAATTTGAAAGGTTTAATAGTGGATGGGTGCACACACTCACACACACTCACACACACAGATATTGAACACTGACTTACACATAGTTCGCCAGGACAACACAATGCATAAAACATGGTGGTAGAAAGGGCATTAGCGGTGAACCTTTGCGCACACACACATTTTTGGACACATGTGGGGCAGTATCCTCGTATGCATAAAACATGGCGAGAGACAGCAGGAGCAGGGGGCGTGAGGGAGATAGGGAGAACAAGTGCGAACGGACAAAAAGCGTATGGTAATGACCCGGATAACGAAAGGCTGCTGCGAGGGGTGGAGAGTCAGAGAGAGTGAGATGGGGGGACAAGTGTGCATGTGATAAAGTAATGGTGAGGAGAGAGAGAGAGAGAGAGGAACTTTCCTCACGGCCTGCTGCTTTTGGATTGAACAGCGTGCAAATGAAAAATGGAGATGAAATAATTAGACAGGCTGACTAGAAGCGCTCATCTAAATATGTAAATGCACTTAATTTTACTTTGATTTGCTCCACTGCTTCCCTATCACTCTCCCACTTCTATCTCCCCCACTTTCTTCCTTCCATTCTCTCCCTCTCATCTGCTCCCATTCCGCTCTCGCTTCATGTTTTTCATCTCCTCTCTCTGTCTCCCTCTCCCTCTCCGTCCGTCTTTCCTCTCTGTTTTCTCTCTCTGCATATTAAAGCTACAGTATGTTAATACACTGTAGGTATGTCAGCTCGATTATTCACTGTTTTATGGACTTGCAGGAGAGTGTGTTTAATTAGTTCATTCACGCCTGTCTGGCTCTGTGATGGGGCGTGCATGTCTGTGCATGGCTGCACACACAGCGACATTCGTGTGTACATATTTGCGGTACAGGATAAGTTTGGATAGGTCCAACTTAATACAATACTCACATGCCATAAAATCATTCCTCCTGTCCATACTGGCAGTGAAGTAATCCCTGAAGCTCAGCAAAGCCAATATGAAGCTTCAGCAGTCTGAGTTAACAGAGGTTAGTCTTCTCGGTACAATATTTCGTCTTAGTGTGTCCACAGACACTCCTCTTGTGGTGGAGGGATACTGTACCTCCTGAAATGTAAGTTTGTTCCTGGGCTGCAACTGTGGCAGTAAACCTAATAGCAACTGCTTGGATGAAGATACCTGCTTAATTTGGCTAACTAGCCTCATTAGATGGGAAATGGAGTTGCATTTTTATAGCGCCTTTCCAGTCTGCTGAGCCTTCAAAGCGCTTTTACACTACATGTCACATTCACCCATTCACACACACATTCACACGCTGCTGGCTCAGGCTACAATACAAGCTGCCACCTGCCACTCACTTAACCATTCACATGTACTCACACACACTGACTGGGGCTCAGTATCTTCCCCAAGGATACTTCAACATGCAGACTGGAGGAGCCGGGGATTGAACTACCGATCTAGCAGACGACCTGCTGTACCTCCTGAGCCACAGCCACAAGCAGAGCAGAGCAAATTTCCACTTTGCTTGCTGTGAATTTGTGCAGTCCGTGTTGGTTCTCCCCAAACAGACAGTGTACCAACTGTACAACCATTAGCTGTACGCTAGCAAGACGCTAACATCTCAGCTTGTGACTGATCTCACAACTAACCGGGGGCTCCTCTTCTTTCTCTCATGTCCCTACAGTGTCTCTTTTTTCTTCTCATCTTTATAGATTTGTGAAGCAGATTCATAAAGCCCAGGGATAAACACAAATCTTTTGCTCTAGCTGAAACGTCTGCAGGTTGCATGGCCATGTCTCTACCTTCATTTGCTCTGCAAAAGTTTGCGGGTATCATTCATAGACTGTATAAAACAACGGATACAGCTACAGCGACATCACCCATTGGGACTCCCGTTTGAAGCCTCAGGTTTGGCATTTCAGCTGTTGTCATCTTGTTTTTTTGAAGCCAGAAGTGACCAAATTTGGACGAGAGGGTCAAGCTGTGGGGGGGTGAAAGGTGGATCTGACTGAGAACTTGTGGACGCTATGTCATGGATAAAAAAAGAGACCTGAATACAGCGTTGGAGGCAGGGACGCTTTCATTCCTATGGACGTTCTCACTGCATATAAAATTACCCAGATGATGGCGGTGTCCGCACCATTGGTCAACAGCGCAAGCGCACTAGGGAGTGGGCTACTTCCAAATAGGGTTAGGGTTGCTAAACTGAATAGGGATAAAATGATGTAATTGTGTGTCTCTTCTAGACTTTCCAAGTGTTATCAGACTGAAAGGATTGAATCCAGATAGCGAAACGAGTCATTTTGCGGAGGTTGTGATGCTCAAAAAAATGTATCCACTGATTTTACAGACGTCTTTTTTGGGGAAAACGTGCACCAGGCATCAAACTCTTTCACCGTGTATATATATTTGGATACCTGTGTGTCTGCATGTGTGTATTCCTGGAGATAGTTTGACACCCATGTTGTGATTCACACAACAAGGTGGCTCCTGTAATCCCCCACTAAGAAGATAAGGCACAAAGCATTTTATTTATCTGGTTTTGAACTTTTCTCTCGGAGCTGGCCATGTAGTCGGCATCTCTACTGTCTTTTTTAAAGTCCAATAATTATGGTAACACTTCACAGATCCTGTTCTAATTAAATACATTGTGCATAAATTCCAAACATGACTGGTTTCTGCACGTTGTAAACAAAACTGGCTGCAAAGCACTGTGAAATTAAAATCTCCCCTCCTCTCATATTTTCCGAGAATTTTAATAATTGCTTTTTTAAGTGTATGTTGACTGAACATGTTATTAAATTAGATTGTGCATTTTCATTGTCACTTGCGTTTGGAGAAGTTTCTCTCGAAACAGAGATCTCAATTTTAATGAGACTACAGTACCTGCAAGCGTAAGTGAAAAATGAAAGTGTGAGTTTGTGTGTGTGTCTGGCTGTGTGTGTGTGTGAGTGTGGATTATAGATTAGAAGTCACCGCGGAAAAAGGCAGCTGTCTTTCTTAATGACAATCTGTCAGAGCTCTTCTCTAACCGTTCTTCCTCTTTCATCAGCCTGTCTTCTCTTTCTCCAACCCCGTCCTCCTCTCTTTAGTCCGACTTGTACCAAACATCCCTCACTGGGACACTCACTTCCTGTTCCTGCAAGGTGACTCTGACAGCCGTCCTCCTCATTTTACTTCTTTGTGGTTCCTTTTTTGTCTTTTGCTTTCTTTCTACCTACTGTTGTCTCTCTATATCAATTTGAGCATTTGTTTTCAGTACATCTCTCTAGTATGAGCAGCTTGATCTATGATCTATACGCATTACTGTTGTATACATTATTATAATATATGTATATTTTTACATTTATTTTGCAGTGTTTTATCACTCTGCGGTGCACTTTGACTTGCTTTTGGATGACTTTGTGCTCCACAAATAAAGTGGTGCTTGAACGTCCACCTACGTTTTAGCTTCCCACATCACAGTTAAATGATCACATCAGACAAATGATGATCGATGCAGACAAATGACTTTCACACCGACTGTGACACATGACGAGGCCACTAATTGTAGTTTAAGAGGCAATGCTTGGATTAAGGTAATGATTACTGATAGAAAAAACAAGTATGATTTATTGGATCAGAGCAAGTTTATCACTTTTCTTCAGGCAATAACTTTGCTCTCTTTTCCACCATCTGTCTTTCTGCCTCTGCTGTCTCAAGTCCAGGAACATGAACTGTCTTATGGGTTTTGATTTGATTCCTCTCAGTCCTTTGTTGTTGTTTTTGAGGCGTTGTTATTTTTCTGTTTTCATGTTGTTGTTTTCCCCTCTGAGGAGAAAAACAAGGGTGACATTCTTTGTGCTCAAAGTTTGTTACTTTTGCTGACATCAGATAGCTGAAGGTATCAAATGCAGCATATTTTTTTCCCTGTCCCCCCCCCGCACTAACACTCACCACGCTGCCCACATACCTGTACATGAGTGCTGTGCTGAGCAGCCAGCTGGCATGTTCGAGGTAGGCCTACCTATCGCTGCCTCCACACAAGTGACCCTGACACAGCACTGTTTTTATTCATGAGCCCTTTCCTCCTCTTCACCTCTCTTCTTCACGTCCTCCCGCTCTAACTACCCTCAGGCTCTGTTTACTCATTTATAATAAGCCACCGCTGTTTTTACCTACATGATCAGTATTAGTCTTTTCTCACACTGGACTAAGCAATGAACATATGGCTGCCCAGACACACTCAAACGCACACAACATCATTAATGTATAGGAGTAATTAACCCGAGAAGGCCAAATTTATACAAACACTGGCAAACCTTAAAGTCTTCCTCCACTCAGAATGTGTTTTTCTTGTGTTTATGTTTCCTAAAATGAATGACTTTGAATGACTTGTATCTCTGCAAAGTTTGCCTCAAGAGAAGTGTTTTCACAGTTGTCTACTGAAGGAGACAATGTCTTTGTCCCCTAAAATCTGAGATTCAAACGCTAATAAGGCATGTCACAATACAAAAGCTAATATTTGTCTGATAGGGGAAACATGCATCAACGGTGTGGGTGTGTGAAGAGAAAAAACATAAGGGTGCTTTCACACCTGTCCTGTTTGGTTTGGTTCAAATGAACTCAAGTCCGTTTGCCCCCTAAGTGTGGTGCGTGTGGGCAGGTGTGAACACAGCAATCACACTCGGTGTGCACCAAAACAACCGGACCAAGACCTTCTTGAAAAGGTAGTCTGGGTCCGGTTACAAACGAACTCTGGTGCGGTTTGTTTGTGGTGAGAACGTGTTCCGACCTTGATCCGAACCAACTGCAGTCGCACATTGTTTGGGTTAAACATGAGCATGTTACAGTCCTGGAGGATTATTAATGTGCGCCTCCTCCTGTACTGCCTTAATATGCACATTCAGCACATCCAATGCATCAAAACATTGTTTTCTAGTTGGAGCCGCGCCTCGTTTTCACACTGTATGCTTTGACTCAAATGAACAATGACAGCAATATAGTCCACGATGAGCAGCGCTAAAATCAACCTGCGTAGTTGTCCCTCCATTGTGACATTAGAAAGTGTCGCATTTATCTTGCAAGTGTACTCTTCTTCACGTTTTGTTTACTTCCTGGATTTTTCCCACATGGAAATTCTGACCAATCAAGAGGAGCTGTCTCATGCAAGGCATTTGATCTGGTCCGCTTGTAAATGCTGCCGTGAGAACAGGAACCAACTCTAGGCAATTATGCAACTTTGTAACAAAATTAGTCCCTGATTCAGACCAAAGAAAGACCTAAAATTAAAGATGGTAAATACTCTTACCATCCTGAAACGTCTCCTTATCGCTAATTTTAAGCACAACAGACTCCTCCTTTGAGTTTGGGTTTAAATGAGGCTCAAACATGTATGGTTGAATTTCTCTGTTGTTTTATCTCAGAGTTTTCAGAGTTTATTTTTTTTTAAATATTGTGTGGGAAAACCGTGTTAAACAAAATGCTAGTATTATACTTCAAAACATGTCTGGTGAGGGACTTGTGTCTCGAATCTACTAATTGTTTTTCAACTGCACTTTTGATTTATCATTGGGAGTTAAATGATTCAAAAGGAAAAGACATGTTAAAAGATATTTCATCCTACTTTTTATAGGGGCTGTCAATCACACACAACACTCAGCGACTCACAGCTGGGACTGTGAGGAGCAAATGATGGTTCAGCCTCCATCCATCTCATGCCCAAGTGGGAGAAAAAAAAAATTATCAATTCTTCTATGAGAATTTCTTTCCCTCGTTTATTGTACACCGTGCTGCTGGGCGCTGTTTGCCTTTAACAAGCAAATACTTGTTCAAACAGCTTTAACAAGCCAATAGCACGCCGTGCCTCTCAGAACACATAAGCACGAGCACACACACACACACACACACACACACATGCACGCTCATTCCTCTATTTACTCCTGGACAACTCAAAGTGGACGTAGAGTCCGCAAAGCCACAGCAGAGGGATCCACCAAATGAGCCGAAGTAGCTCGGAGCAATTAACCAGCCTGAGTTTTATACACCTCTCGCCCCTTTTAAAAAAAAATTTGCATTTCATTCAGCTTCACTTCAACAGCGCGGTGTGTTAACTAGCTTGAGGGAACTTGGGGGATTTGAGACCTTTTAGAGACTAACCACAAGAAGAAGAATTAGACCCCAACTAGCATGACTAACACTTGTAACGCTGCTGCTATCAGGCAGTGTTTTATCTGTGAGGTTCCCAGTACACCTGTTGGTAATTCTAATGAAGAGAATAACACCCCCAGCAGGGGACTAAATTAAGCTGCAGCAGTCACAAACAGGCCTAATAAGGCACGATGTGGGGCCTGCACAGGCGCGCGTAGATTCCAAGCTGTGTGTGCGTACAGTACGTGCCATATTGATGGAGGGGATCCACTTTTATTACATGACCTGAGGAAACCCTTCATAACTGAAGGCGTGTTTGCATAAGTATTCTATATGTATTCATCTGCCCTCCCAACTCACACACACACACACACACACACACACACACACACACACACACACACACACACACACACACACACACACACACACACACACACACACACACACACACACACAGACACAGTTTTTTTGCTGTGACTCTGACAGCAGCCCTCCTTTAATTTCCTTTTAGTCTTAAATGAGAGCTTCAGACCATGGTTTGGTAATGATAGTTATTACATTGCTCTGCCTGCAGGAGGCTATTGCACTCACACACACACATCCATAAACACACACATACACTCTTACACGCCATTTAATTGATACATGTGCAATTGTGCAGTTCAATCACGGAGTTATTTTGGAAGGAACCGGCACAGTAAACCACGCTGCAACGCACTCATGCGTGCAAACACATAAAAGAATACACACACGACCCCCACAGCATCACACACACACACACACACATTCATAGTTACACACAATTATCTTTTGCAGCTGGTCCTTCCTCCACACCCAGCTCCTCATACTAGCATCCATCGCCTAGCAACCACCTATCAGAAAACACGCTCACCTCCGGACCTGAGTCGCCTGCCCCTGACTGGCAGCCAATCAGGTGAGTTGCTCCCCCGGGAAAAAACTACTGTGATCAAGAGGAGAGGGGGAGGGGAAGTGTGGAGGGTTAGTCAATAAGGCTTCAGTGTCACCAGCACAACCCTTCCTGTCTTTTTCTCTGTCAAGCTTATCACTCTGTTTCTGTTATGTTCTTTTGACACAGTTATTGATGTCGGAGCACTCGAACTTCTTGCCAGCTCTACTCCTCTCTCTGTGTAGGAGGCACTCTGTGACTTTAAAACCCAAACCTATATTTTATAGATACACTGCATGAGATGCAGAAAGGACTGTGTTTCATCAGTGTGCTCATAGACAGATTAGAAGAGGATGAGATACTGCGCTAACATAAATGAACGCTAGTGTCATTTGCAGGTTATGGATATTTATGAATTCCTGTCTCTGGTTTATATTTCACCAAAAAACATTTGCATTGCAGAAAATCCAATTTCCTTGTCATTGTCTCTGTTTTCGCCATTGTTTTCCAGTCTTCATCTTGTCAAATGTGGCTTGAAATTTGCTTCTTATCCCGGCTAACAAAGATGCCTCAAATAACAAGACGTGGCTGTGACGATATTTTAGATTGTGACAGTGTTTGTATTGCAACTTGTTTTGAGAGGGATTATGTCCCGCCAGAGAATTTCATTTCTTCTTGTTGGTGTCAGGTGATTGACAGTAAGCGGAGCACAATGTAACTCAGTGATATGAAAGCACTCAACCTGGGGACTCTCTGGCACAATGAGATAATGATAAAACAGAGCTCTAACAAGACCAAATCAAGGCTTCATTTTTTACTGTGATGGATTTTCTGTCTTAGGCAATTTTCAAGTCTGTTGCAAGTTGTTTTTCCAAGCGGAGTAAAAATGGCAGCGAAAATGGCCTCTTCTGATGGTGGAAAAATGAACTATTTTGTCTGCAGCTTTTTTAATACACTACTGGGAAAAATATAAAAAAGAGAGGTACAAACTTAAACAAACAACAATATTATCTGTCGACAATAAAGCTGAGATGATCCCGCTGGCTCCTTATGTGACACTGACCTCTAATCTCGAAAGAACTCACTTGATCCAATGAAAGCCCAATCAAAACAACAATGGAGGCAGAGGATCAGACTCAGCGAGCTCAGCCTTACCTCACACAGTAATAAACTCCTGCGCTGTCCAAAAAGGCTGGTTACTGTCGGATCGACTGTTGGACTGATTCTGTGACAGGATTTGGTGCAGATCTGTACAGATGTTGGGTCATAATTATCAGATGTGTTTGACATTATTAGGCTAGCTTTGCAGGGTTAACTGAAATTGAACCCTGCACTCTACCAGATAAATTCGGGCTGACCACTGGTCCCGATCAAGCCTTTGATCCAATTGTCCGGGTGGGAAAATCTGCTGTAAATCAGCCTGATAATCCTCTGGCATGCCACCAGCCCCACTCTGTGTCCCTTATTCCCTTTCAGACTCTCTGTCTCATTCCATCCTGCACCTATTTTAGGGGGACAACTACGTTGTTATTATTCTGTTGCAGGACAGCAGACGTGATTTTGAGAGACAATGAGAGACACACGCTTGAGACAGATTTTTTCAGGCTATATAAATATTGATTTTATCTTAGATGTAATGCTTCTTTGAAATGGTGTTGGGTATTAACCTGCTTTAAATCGTGCTGGGCTTTATAAAATAATAATTCTATTGGCACTGGACCTATTCGATCTAATAAATATGATGAACTGAATATCATAGGCTTACAATTTAGCTCACATTTTTAAGAGTAATAGACGATAAATAGACCAATATTTCCCAGGTAGAGACCAGGGAAACTTTACATAAGCTTTGTAAGTGAAATAGTAAATGTGTTCTTACAGGATTAATGTTTCTTAACTGGTGATTCTTGATGCTTGAGGCAACTTTGAGCTGGGCCTCCTCCTTCAGTATGTGAGTGTAGAACTCCTGGCAGGTGCAACCGGAGGGCTATCACTATTACTCATGTTTACTACCTTTCTACCAAGTAACTTCAGAACGTTAAAAAATGACAGCTGCACAGATCATTGTTTTTAAACCAATCACAAATTTTGGTTGTACCTTTAGTAACATACACCAATCAGGCATAACGTTATGACCACTGACAGTTGAAGCGAATAACATTGATCATTTCATTACAATGCAATGTTCTGCTGGGACACCTTTGGTCCTGGCATTCATGTGGATGTTCCTTAACGCACTCCACCCATCTAAACGTTGTTATAGTCAAAGTACCCCCACTCATTGCAACAGCACCCTGATGGCAGTAGCCCCTCAGCAAGGTAGTGCACCATGCCACACTGCAAAAACTGCTCAGGAATGGCCCAAGGAATGTGGCAAAGAGCTTTAGGCATCGATCGAATTCCCCAGATCCCAATCTGATTAAGCATCTGTGGGACAAACTGGTACCCCAGAGGTCCGTCTCCATGCCTTGACGGGTCAAAGCCAAGTCTGATCTACGGTGGAGCCTCTGACCTGTTGAGGCATGGAGACAGGACCTCTGGGGGTGTCCTGTGTTGTCTGGCACCAAGTCGTCGTTGACGGATCCTTCAAGTCCAGTAGGTTGTTAGGAAAGGTACCGGATTGCCCAATGGATGTTCTATTAGATTGAGATCTGGGAAATCTTAAGGCCAGGTTGACACCTTGAGCTCTTAGTCACGTGCCCGGGGTCATTACTGAGCAGTTTTTGTCATGTGGCATGGTGCACTGACCTGCCTGGGGGGCGCACTTCCATCAGGGGGGGTATTGGTCTGTAATGGTGTTCGGGAGGGTGGTGTGTGTCAAGTGGCATCTACATGAATGCCCTGCAGAAAATTGCATTGTAATGAAACAGTCAATGTTATTCACTTCAACTGTCAGTGGTCATAATGTTATGCCTGATCGGTCTATAATGCTTTGACGACACAAAGAAATAGGCCTGATTATTGAAATGTGGGAGATTCATAATGATTTTCTGAATGCTGAAGGATGTGGGGGAAACATTCCAATCGGTCACTTTAACCTATTTTTCTCTATTGCTCCTGTGTTGTGACATAAAGAGTTGTTCTAAGCATCTATTCCTAACATACCAACCTATTCTCATTCCCATGTCGTCAAACACAGACACTTTGTCATGCTTTTTGGCGTCTCATAGCAATGCCAGCTGAGACAGATTGTAATACGTGGTGAAAGTTGTGAAATGGTCACAGTTTAGGGCAACAAAACTACTTGGTTGGGTTTAGAAAAGACATTATGTTTTAGGTTAGATAAGTACATTTGTTACAAAATGTAATGTGACGTAAATGTGATGACCATACGTAAGTTGCAGAATGTTAGGTTCAAACAACATAGGACATGAACTATGGTCTCCTGGATAAAAGTCTGCTTTGTTCGACCCGTCCACCTATGCAGAGTTTCTTGCTCTATATACTACCTCAGTTGCCATGAATGGGTTTACACTGGATTTAGTTGAAAGCATGGTGTCTCTCATAAAGACACTATAGGGTACCTTTGGTGCTTGTATCACACTCTGAGGGGCGTGACAAAGCGGCAGTAGGCTATTTGATGCCCTGGTAATGAGAACGGGCAGGACATAAAAGTCCTGTTCATTTTCTGAAAAGATAATGGTAGGTACAGGCTGATGACGCATCTCCAAACTTTAGATGGGCAAAACTCTCATGCATAGTCAGTAGCTGAGCAGCTGCCTTACAAAACTATCTGATACAAATACAAAAAGGGTGTGAGCCTGTGCAGATATACATGTACTTTAGAACTCCAAAGGTGCATTTTAGTGAGAGGAAGCCAATCATTAAGTTAAAAATGATGTTGCATGCATACCTTGTGGCTGAAATACATGGGGCATGGACGCAATGTGTCACATAGTTGGAGCAGAGCCATTTTTTTTCTTACCTGCTACCAAGACTCTGTCTTTGCAGCTTGCGGTTACTGCCAGCTTCCCTGCGTGCTTATTGAGTTTTGCCAAGCGATAATGCAGTTTATGTCAGGTTTGGAAGCGTAGGCTATATTAACTGGTACTGAATTAATTAACTGGATCGTTTTAACAACAGGATGCATTGATTTAATTGATTTATTTTAATGTGAAATGTAAAAACACCCACAAGGTTGCTCTGCTACTTTGCTTTGCCTCTGGTACAATGAGGTATTCATTTTAATCATCCTGTATTCAGTGGAAAAATACACCAGACATGTAAAAACAGGGCTGAGGAGTGCTGTTCCCATGAAGGCAAGCGGAGCTCCCGTGGTCAGTGTAGCAGCTTCGGTTGATTGTAACGGTTGCACTCTGCTGCAGGCATGCTGCGGCACACATGTTGTGCCGCGTCCATGTCCCATGTATTTTGGCCCTTACAGTGGAGGCATTAAACATTAAAGAACATTCACTGGTTTTAATCCGACCAAAGTGTATGCTTTGTACCCAGTTACAATGATTTATGATTTTCTGAAGTTTACGACCACAACTGGCTTCTTCCCCACTGTGCTGTGGCTGAGGCTCATGGGTATTGTAGTATTTGGATCCATTTCCTACATTTAAAAAAGCTGAAATAATTAAAATTAATAACCGTATCTTAAACCTATTATTACTTTTGATTTACCTAGTAAACTCAAATGTTTCCATAAAGAGGAACAGTAAGGATATCATTAAAATTTACAGCGGTGACAAAAATATTTCCGAAACTGGCAGCACCTCTCACTTTAAGGGTGCTCCATTCCGACTGCGGCCCCTCACGCTAATAAAAATGTATGTGCACAGGTGTGAGGAACTCTGGCGATGAGCATCTGTCAAGCACTATGTTATTATGTTACCATGTCATCATTTCAGGCAGCGGGAAACACTGAAAACCTCCTGCTTTTTGTCTCACTCCATCCCTCCCTCTGCCCTCCTCCATCACTGTGTCTCTATCCGTCTGTCCCTGTGCCTCAGCTGCGATCCTTCCATCATTTCTATCTCTCCCGGGTGTGCTGTGCTTTTTCGCCTCATCGCTTCACCAGCCCCCGTTCCTCTCTGGCCCCCCTTTTTCCTCTCTCTCTCTTTCCCTCTCTTGTTCTCGTTCAATACCCTACACCCACTTCCTGCCCCCCCACGCTACCTCTCCTTGACTCCATCCGTTTTCTCCCACTGCCACTCCCTCCTGTCCTTCTTCATGTCACCATGCATCAAGCCATTTCTTATCTGTTTGTCACATTCTGCTCCTTGCTGGGTATTCATAATCCGTTACACTATCTCTCTCTCTCTGTCTTTCTTTCTTTGTGTCCTGTGTTTCATCTCCTCCACATGACGCAATTATCTGGCTTTCATCGCTGTCCTTGTCGTTCTCTCCTACTTACATGTGCCGAAGCCTCAGTGTGTTCTCACTCCTGTATGTGCTGTGTCCACATCTAACACGTGTCTATACGCTGCTGGTTGGGGGGCTCATTATTTCCCATTTTCTATTTTTCAAAGAAAATGATTTTTTCCCACTTTTTTTTTTAAATAAAAGGAAATATCAAGAATGCAAAACTCTTGGTGAATACCTGGGTAATAAAAACAGCATCAATGTTTTTTATTCTCTTATTATATTATTGTTTATTACTTCCAGGGGCTCTTGGAGGGCTGATCTGCAGCATAATCAGCAGCTTGTGCATTTTCTCCTTATTTTCACTTCTCCATCTATTAGCAGAAGCATATTCTGAGTTGTCTTTGCCACAGGAGGACCTTAGTGTGCTGTAATGTGCGGTGAACAGTTTGCTCTGGCAGCGGAAAACAGTGAAACTTTTTGGCGCGTGGGAGCATAAAATTCAACTGAAAATCAGTTTAACGGATGTGCTGTGTTCCTTTCAATAAAACGCTGGGTGTTTTTTTCTCAGGTAGAAATCGTTAAGAACTGAAACTGATGAGCCTCCTGCATGGGCGTGTGTGTGCGTGCGTGTGTGTGTGTGTGTGTTCCTAGAATCAAATTGGTATGGTCCTTGAGTCCGGCCGTTGTTGCCATGAACATTGGAGCAGAGTTCAAAGAGAGGACAAGAGAGGGGAGGAGCTCGATAGGATGCACACACACATACACACACACACACACACACACACACACACACACACACACACTCACAGAGAGGAGCCACAATTCAAAGTGATGGCTCCTGTATAATATTGGACCACAGGGACACACACACACGCACAAATTATAGCCGCACACAGATGAAATGTGAAGTAGAAGCTGATGATACCTTACAATGTACCAGAGCACAGGGACTTACACTCATGCACAGGCAGGGAGCAGACAAATGCAAATTAAAATAGCTAATATCCCTGTGTGGAGTCATAGCATGGACACACGCTCACACACACACACACAAAAACACAAGCTTGCTGCATTCAAGAGAGCACTTTGATAACGCCACAGCCCTTTGGCCAAAACTGTCCCTAGGAGATCACCTCCCTGCTGCTTTGAGTCAGCATCTTAAAATGTGTGTGTGCATGCAAGTGTGTGTGTGTGTGTGCTTCTTTAACGCCAGCGGTGATGAAAGCTGCCTACGGTGACAAGACAAGCTTCACCATGACACCAAAACACACCCTGGAGGACTGTAGACACCCTGCCTCTCATGGAGGAGCGAAAGAGGGATAGTGGGACAGATGAGTGGGGGAGGAAAAAAAAAAAAGAGCACGGGAATGGGAGACAGAGGCCGACAAGGGAGACATACGAAGGGAGACAGTAGTGCGCTGAGAAGGAGAGACTGAGAGGAGAGGTAATTTGCGATGACAGAACGAGAAAGGGGGAAAACACAGAGGTAGCGAGAGACGGCGAGAGGGAGGAAGCGGGAGAGATGTGCAACGTGATGGATAAAAAAACACAGAAACAAGAAAAGATGAAAGGCGTCAGAGAGAGATGGAGGGAATCTTCATCAGAGAGGAGGAAGAGGTAGAAAGAGTATTTATCTAAGCCCTGAGGGGAGAAGGAAAAAAAACAGAGCGAGTGGGAGACAGAGTATACAAGAAAGAAAGCAAAAAGAGGAGCGAGGGATGAACATGAGCAATGAGAAACGCTGAAGAGGAGCTGCCTTTTGAAAGCTATTTGGTCCTGAGCCCCCATTAATTCAGCCCGCATTTAGCTCTCTCTCTGTGAAGTGCTTTGGTAACAATGGATTCATCAAGCAGCCTGCATGATTTGAATTTAACTCCAGGAAGGGAGAAGGGGATGGAAAAAGGGTTGAGGGGTGGGTGGCGGTGGCGGTGGCGGTGGTGGGGAGGGTCTGAGTGGTGGCAGAGATGGAGTTATAGGGAAGGAGAGGAGGGACAGGCCAAGTGTGTGGCGCTCCTTCATTGTGCTGAGGGCCATTCATCGAGAATAGATGCTCATGGGAAGGGCGGGGTGTCAACTTTTATTGTCACAAAGATGAGTTATTGTTTATTCACCAGGACGGACACAAAGGGAGGCAGGGGAGATAAGGGCGCCTTTGTGTGCGTGTGTGAGTGTGCGCGACTATGTGAGTTTGCAAGTATGCGAGAGAGTGCAAATGCAGCGATATATTGACGCAAGTACACGTGTGAATGTGGGCAGAATCCATCAAGTGGAAGGAAAATGCAGTGTGATTACTACAGATGGGAAATCGAAATAATTACATGCAATTTATTCCCTAGAAAATCATGTTTAAATGTCATCTCGGGATGTTTCTCTGCAATCACGTGCGGAGTAGGCTACCATGCTGCATTTTCAGGAGGCCACACATTTCTGACATACCCCATTCCCCGCATAATTGACTATCCACTCCTCTTCTCTCCTCCCCTTCTCTGCATCCTTACCACTCCAACCCCCCCCCCTTCACTCATCTCCCTCTTCTGGGATTATTTACCATTTACAGTATGCCGCTGCATCATCTGTCACTTCTGTCTCCTGCTCGTCTCTCTTTCCCTCCCTCCTATTTTACTTGTCAAACACTGAGGTCATTGTGAGCTGTGAAATAACAGCATTCTCTCTTTTTCTTTCCGTCTTTCCCATCCTCTATTGTCTCCCTCTTCCCTTCTTCTCCTGCTCCCATACTTATCTGCTGACTTTGAAACCTAGTGCGGGACAACGGAGGCCAAGTAAGCGCCATAGGCTGAGATAACAGCACTCAGCTAATACAGCGACCAATAAACAACACAGTAAACACACTGCAGAGTTGTTTATCCATATCAACAATCAGAGCCTCTATAAAGTCACACGGTTTATCACCTCTGTAGTCCCACTGTTTTACACAACAACATGGGAAAGTCAAAGGCATTTGAAGCTCATTGTCTTTGGTAGAAATATCCAGATTTTCGAAAATAAACCAAAGAGTTCACACCCCTATTTTTATATCCCAACACATTCATAATAGCTGTTGTGGGTCGTGTGGTAAAAAGACTCTGAGCGCTGCTGTTTACAGTAAACGAGGTCCTTTTGTGAAGAGACAGCTCAGAGAATGTTCCGGTAATAGAAAGTGAAGAGACAAATGGGTATAGAATGCAAATGAGCTGCAGATTATGCACCAGAGTCCCTCTAAGTCATAGGAGGATTATGCGATGATTGTCCCCTGGGTATGGATGTGTAAAAGCCCCCCCCTCCCTTTTCCAAACTTCGGTGGCCGAGTGACCACACAGGTGTGGACTGTTTTTAATGTCTTCTTTGTGGAGTCAAAGCGTCCGTATTGCATGGTGTCACTACAGAGCAGAAGACCTACTGTAACCATCCTACAGAAAGCCTGAAGGGACAAACACACACCGACTCTTTGAAGATGTCACAATGCTCTCTTTCTTTTGGCTACTTCAAAGAGAATATGTGGGCTTATTTCTTCAGTTTGTCAGAAAGACTTTTTGCTTTTTTACTCCACAAGAAAAAATCTCACTGTCGGTTCACACAGAGGCTCTGGCTTACATTGGTCTCCTGCCCTATTGGGCCCCTGGGCCTTGTACACAGTCAGCCTGACTGACAATCAATCCATGCTCTGGATAAGTTAAGATGTAGAGTCTAAAAGGGGAGGTTGTATCATCTGATATGCAGGTTTTTATATTATTGATTCGAGTTCAGATCATTTGTTAAAGAAGTATTTTACTGTTGGAAAGACGGTCTTTTCATAAAACTAGGCTGTCTATGCAGTAAAAGGATCCAAATACATTTTAAAATTGGTGCTACATGACCAGAGAAGACAGAGACAAGGGATGTAAGGAATGCACTGCGCCAAACCAGACCAAATAATGCTCCCACTGGTGGGTGACGTAATGTGACCTTGGCAGTTTCCAAAGGAAAAAATGTGGTGGCCAACTGCTAAAAAAAAGTTTTCTTTTTACAGTTTAATGGTAAGCTAAAGTATGTTTCTGAAAACAGTGAAGGCAAGAAGCATCACAGTTATATTTGATCAGCACTGCTTAGTTTTACCATTTGATCTCAGTTTTTTCAGCCTCCATTTTCAAAATACAGGAAACAATGACGCCTACTTCCTGTTCACTGTTTCTCATACTACAGCTAAACAGTGCACTAAAAATATGCTTTTTAAGACATTTATGGCAACGCAGTAATAGAATGTTGGTTGCCAAGTTTTACAGTTTGATCAGAGTTTGATGTGCAAGTTTGAGAGAGAAAAGGACGATTTGTTCATGGGGGGCGGGCATGCAACAATACAGAAGTACAACCTGTCATTCGAGCGACAGCCTTAGAGCCAGCAAAAATCCTCTGTCATCTGAGCTGGAAGATGAGCAGGGAGGTCTGGCTGCTGGCAAGATGGAGAGAGTTTACCACCAACACATTCTCACTCTGACCTCGTCACATATCGACATTTGCTCATGGAATTTCCACGTCTAGATACGATGTACAAGGTACCCTGGGTGCTGTTGGTTGTTGATGTTCTGGGACACCGTGTCAAGTTCTGCCTGTTACATGCATTGTCGTCTTTCAAAATATACTTCTGTTTTCACAGGTTATTTACCGTTTACATACGGTCTCTTTCAAAATAAATGCACATGCAAACAGACATTTTTTTTCCTTCAACAACAGATGCATGGGGTTAGGTTTAGGAAAAAAGAACAGGGTTTGGCTTTATAATCTATGGGACACTGAACACCGCTTTCCCGGGGGAAAGTTGGTGTTTGTTGGACCCATCTACCACACCTCCCACCCGCCCTACTCGGACTTTCTCCATCTTAACTTCTGTTCTTGTCCTGCCGCCTTTCCTCCTCAAGCCACGGGGCGCTGTTAAACTATAACGGCGACCAGCTGTGATTGTGCCTATGTTTAAGAACAGCTTTGTTCGTCAGTGTTTGATGCCGCAAGTCACTGCCCAAGCGCTGGATTCTGACGACTTTGGAGTAAGATGGGTTGTTACCACGGTTCATTTACAGATACTACCCACATTGTTATGATACAATGCTGGTTGAAAATCGGCAAAAAAAATCGTTTTACTGCCTCATATTACACAATAAAAGACGTATTAATTCCCACGTGTTTTCTACAGTATATTTCATAATGCTGCAGATATGCCACAGATAAACTTGACAACATAGAGGAAAAAATGAAAGTACACACTACAGGACCCACTAACTTACACATCACTTGGATATACACATTCTACCCACACACACAAACAGATGCACACAGACAAGCATGCGCACACCATTACCACTAACCACAACAACAACAACATCAAAACAGCTACTGTACATTAATCGAAGCTGATTTGACAGTCAGGACAACCTCCTATTCATTCTCAACATTGGGCCTCGTTACATCAGCCTATCATCAGTCTTCCTTGACCCTTACACACACACACGCGCACACACAAACATACACTGGATGTCTCTGTGACACAAACAGAATTCAGAAAACCCCAGAGAGTGTCAGTGTATGAAAAGGCTCTCCTCCAAATGGCTCATGTATTCAGCCCGTTCCCCCAGTGGATCTGCCCTATATTGACAGAGCAGAATGGTGAAGGCCCTTGTCAAAGTATGAGACAGAACAGTGTGACACAGTTCTCACACTACCTGAATGACACGCCAAATAATACAACACAGTGTCCCCTCCCTTTTGAAAGGCCAATTTCACTCAATTGTGGCAATGATCTCATTGTGTGAGAGGCCAGTGTGAAGCTACATTTAAAACCCTCTACAGGTGAACAAACAGCTTATATTCTGAGGGAATGAAGCAGTGTCTGAAATATGGATGTGGTTTGAAAATAAAATCAATGCGGATAACACGGTAAAAGCGAAAAAGCTGAAGAAGCAGTAGTGAAGTGTTATTCTTACCAAGAGCTTTTATCTAACTTGTCAACCTTGAGAGCCATACACGGTGTGTGTGTCAGTGTATCTGTGTGTATATTTTCAAATACCCAAAAGTCTGTTTTGCTGCCCTTACTTATTGATAAAACAATAATTCATCACTACGCATTTCATAAGAAAGGCTTACATTTGTTGTTGCAGGTAAGGTACTGTAAAAAGCAATGTATTTGTGGAGCATCTTTATATAGCAGGTGTCACAAAGTACTCCTCAAGTCAATAACGCAAACAATGACAAAGACAGACTTCACACAGTCAAACACAGTCATTGATAAAAGGCCAGTTTGTACAAATAGGCACTCAGACGCACTTTAAAAGAGTCCAACCCACCTAAAGGCAGTAACAAGGCTACTCCAGACCCTCAACAGCAACTGAAACGTAACTGAGGAATGGACAGTGAAGCTCCTCCAGTATGAAAGGTGAGGGGTTCGAAAATGCTCCAAATATAAGCAGGGACCTGACTGTAGTGAGATCTGCAGGTTTTAAACTGAATCTTGAAATCAACTTTGCATTTTACCAGCATCCAGTGACACAAAATCAAGAATAGGGGCGATATGTGCCCTGCGGCTGATTCCACATACAAAAAAAAAACGTCTTGCTGTGGCATTCTGAACTAGCTGTAATTTCTGCAGCGCCGACAGCCAAGAGAAACCGAAGCATATATAATCAATTCTAGCAGTTGTTTTGAAGCACAATAGGCTCTAGTTTAGAGATATTTCTAGGATGGAAAAAGCAGAAATGGAACAGAAGCCACTAAATGAGCTGTTTAGAGTTAAAAGTTTTACTCACCACAAACAACATTAAAGTTTATACAAGATTATTTTGAGTTAATCAATAGCAGGGGCTATTGGTTTTAGGAAGTATTGGCTATCTAATTCTTATCAGCTCCTATACAGCCTTGTAAAGCAACAACAACAAATAAAATGGTGCCTCTTCTAAAAACATAGACGTAACCAGTGGAGTATTCAGAGCAGAAGAGGCTGTGGAGGTTGATCCTCTGTTAGCTTTGAGGAGTAAGAGGGAGATCAAAATATAAAAAACAGTAATCGGCTGAAAGAAACTATTACCAAATGTTAATATAATTTGAAAGAATAAATTTTCTATCCTCTTTAGAAAAAAATCCATTATTGAAATTCTGATTAAAATGCTTCAACAGCAACACTTACAGAGCTGGCTAGAAGGGACGGCAGTCTGTGTGAAGTGGTGGTGGAGGGCAGAGGAGGACGGACTCCTACTGTCCTCCGTAAGGCAGGATCTCTTATATCAATTTTTTGCATGACAGTTTTTCATGCTAGACTGTTTCTGGCCAAAACATGTCAAATGATGCTCCAACGGAATATGTCCTCTCTAACTAATTAACAACCAGAATACAATATTGATATTGTGCTGGTATAATGGTAATTTCCAAATTTCATCTTCAATTTTCTACCACTGCATCATTCCTCAGTGTGACGAACTGGTAATAAAGTGCTAGATTAGAAAATAAATTATAACATGCAAATTTGGAACTTTTTTTTTAGGCCTTTTCAACACAGTCCAAATATCCTTTTGTCAGATTTATGTTTCACTTTCTTTATCGAGCAGTAGCTAGTTACTTGTGTTAACAAGTTGTGTTGTAGCAGCCCTGAAGGACTGTTACGCAGGATGTATACTTCTGCGTCAAATCGGCCATACACCTCCCCAGAAATGTAACTGCACGTCATGGCGACCCAGACCCACATAGCTGAAACCATTTCTCTCAGTGGAAACAAAGCTTTTATTTACTTTAATTTCACAGATAAGAAACAATAAATTGTGAAGACAACAAAGCCTCCACAGAAATAACATTTTATGTCTTGTGTGTGATTTATCCTGACTTCATATCAGCAGAGGAAATCTCCATTAGCTGCTAGGCTAATGTACACAACATAAAATGCCATAGGCTTGTGCTAATAACATTAGCAAGTTATATTTGTTTGTAAAACGTGTTTAGTATAAGACAGTTGTTTTGTCAGTGAACCTTGTGAGTTGTAATGGAGCCGAATTTTGTAACATTACCTTTGTTAAATGTTGCTGTTGTCCCTGGCTTCATATGAGTAGAGGAAAAGTCCGCTAGCCATTAGGCTAATTTATACAATGTAAAATGCCATAGGCTTGTGCTAAAAACATTAGCATGTTGTATTTGTGGGGAAAATGTGTCCAGATAAAGACAAGTGCTTTGTCTCTGAGTGCTGCGATTTATAATGAAGCTGATTTGTGTACTTGTGTTTGAAATAGTTGCTATGAAGCCATGTTTAATGTGTGTTTAATGTGTGTATTGAATCAACTAAACTTTACAGCACTTCACAGAAACCCTGCCAACGACTAGTGTTTTGGAGGTGTAACTAAAGAGCGACACAGAAACACCGCCGCACAAGTATAAATGCTCACATCAGCGTAGGCCACGTGCGAAGGCTACAGCGTGGCCTATATAGAGCTGCATAGAGCTGATGCACAGGTATAAATCCTGCTTTAATGGCAAGATTGGATTTGGATCGAGGACAAGGCAGCGACAGGATGGCACTGGGAAGTGGAGAGAGAGCTCTGCTCTTCTGGTGCAGCCTCTGACCTCGCTGCCTCAGCTGTCCAGGCTGGACCCGTGGAGAGACTACAGTGGCGTGTGGTGGCCCAACATGCTGCTGCACTCTGCTCATCCATGACTTAATCTCAGTATGGGCAAAGGACTGTTGCACAGGCTGCAGTGACCCATCAAACACACACTGGGTTCATTCTCATCCAAAAATCCACAGTGACTTTTCAGCCACTGTTTTACTGTTTGATTTTTGGTTAAACATGAAAAAGTAAGGGCTAAGTAGCCAACAAGTGTAAAATAACAGCACGTCCCTTGGCTGGTGTTCTCTTTGTCCTTCCCAACCTGTAGAGCACCAGATGCCACTGATTTAGAGATATGTTTTATTTGAGCGGATCCTCATTCTGTTTGCAGCTTTTGGTCTACTAGACAGATATGCAGACACAGTGCCAACAGTTTCACACTATCCTACAGTCGGGAGGTGTTACTATGACAAGAAACCTAGTATAGCACCAACCATAGGTGCAAACTGCTAGATAGTAAAAATGGATGTAAACCATAAACCATTAATTCAACATGTTTATTATAGCAGAGCTGAAGAGGAAATACAAGAACAACTAAATGGCATAGCATGCACAGGTCAAAAAAGGTGCCAAACAAATCAATAAATACATTAGTAATAAGCTCAGGCACTTCCACTTTCACTATTTAATGTTGCCTGACAAATCAACTTGAGCTCAATAACCCCTTTCTTAATCTAAAGTGTTATTGGAGTAAAATTGCCAGGGAGGAGGACATTTTCCCCGTTATATTTTCAGTCTCCATCCTCGTTTGCTGCTGATGGCTGGAGTGAACTAGAGGGAAGCGGTGAGGCTGAGAGGTGGGAGGGAAGGACAGTGGGTGGGGAAGAAAAGTGGTGCTGCGCTGATGGGACTTTTATGATGTCCTGTGTCGCTGAAGCGTGGAGCTGGAAGAGGAGGGATAAGGGCCAAGAGAAAGGAGTGTCAGCAAGGCTTCTGGAAGGATACGCTCCAGAGTGAGCGCCTGGTGGGTTTGGAGGGCTTAACAGAGTGGGACAAAGACAGAGAGAGGGCCTCTAAATGTGTGTGTGTGTGAGTATGCGTGTGTGTGTGTGAGAGAGAGAGTGTGTGTTCTTTATACTATACTCTTATTTTTAGATATGCAGAATGAGAAACTTTTTTGCAAAATGATTTCCTCAGAAGTTTCACTTGGGTTTTGGCTTTAGGTTTGAAGCACCATGTTACTGTAGTGACGCACAAAGTTATGTTTTAAGTCAAAAGGGAACAGCATTTCAATAAGTAATTCACTGCAGTTCTTGTTGGAACAGATGTTGGTGCTGAACATGAGGCAGGGATGAGCACAGATGAACAAAAAATCTCCAAACAGCTCTTTGCATGAAATTGACTTCTCCCACATTAAAATAAATAGATTAAAGCCACTCATTTGTGTGCTTGGAAGAAATGTTATCATGCACCTGACATTTCTGTCATGACAGAGTAAGGGACTACATGTCACGCCTCATCTTGCATTTAAACCTTGGAGACACGAGGGGGTTGGTTAACCTCTTCCACCCTCTGGAGAAGAATAGAAATAAATAGAAATAAAGTGTACAATTTTGTATTCATGTAAATGAGTCACTTAACACATGATAGTTTCTCATTTCTTTCTCGTTTAAGGAAGAGGCCATTATTACAATGGTGACAAACTATCCAATCACACTGTGCAGCAGCCCTTGACATTGCTGGCACATTACGAAATTCTGCACATGTACAAAAGGATCAAAAATCATGCCCTGTGACTCTTTCCTCCCAACGGAAATGTGTCATTTCTGTCAAGACACATCTGTGTCAATTTACAAATGAAGTTTCAGAAAGTCAGATCAGGAGGGAGCAACATGTAAGCATGGACGGATTGCTGAATGCGCCGACTGGGCACAAGTCCAGGGGCCCAAAGTGTCAGGGGGCACTCCCGCCTTCACCTGCAAAATGTCACTCATATTAACGTGTACCAAGCGGGAAAAGACTCAAAATGACCACAAAGAGACACCGAAAAACAACAAAGAGATGCAAAGGAAAAGCAAAGAGACAAAAAATAACCACAAAAACAAGCAAAACCACAACAAATAGAGATATAATGACCACAGAGAGACACAGAAAGACCATAGAGAGATGCAAAGGGACTGCAAAGAGATGTAAATAACAAATCAAGCAAAACAACCACAAAATGACTAAAAAGACACCAAATGACTAAAAAAAAAAAACAAAGTCATCTCAAAGAGTCACACAACAACCACAAGGAGGGACACAAAAAAACCATTTAGACATGCAAAGGAACCACAAAGAGACACAAAATAACGACAAAATGGGGAAAAAACCCTCAAAGAGACACTTAAAGACTACAAATAGATGCAAAGGAACTGCAAAGAGACAAAAAAGGAAGCAAAACAACCACAAAGAGACACAGCCACAAGCACTTACAAAATGACCAAAGAGACACAAAACGACCAAAAAGATACACAATTACGTCAAAGAGACACAAAGGGCTACAAAAAGACAGAAAACAAACACAAGGAGACACAAAATGACAACAAAGAGACAAAAATATCATAAAGACATGCCAAGGAACTGCAAAGAGACACAAAATAACTAAAAAATGTACAAAACTACCAAGAGACTCCAAATGACAAAAAAAAATCACAAAATTGCCTCAAAGAAACACAAAACGACTAAAAAGAAAAACAAAATTATCTCAAGGGGGCATAAAACAACTAAAAAAATAAACAAAATTATCTCAAAGAGGTACAAAACAACCACGAGGTGATACAAAATGATGACAAAGCAAAACAGAATGACCAGAAAAGACAAAAAATAATCTCAAAGAGACCCAAAGACACAGAGAAAGATGAATAACTACTGCAAAGTCTGTGGACACAAAACAACCACAAGGAGACACAAAATGACTGCAAAGAGACACCAAATGACTACGAAAACAACAAAATTATCTCAAAGACACAAAAAACAACCACAAAGTGAAACAAAATGACCAAAAAGGATGAAAAAATGAGCTCAAAGAGACCCAAACAACTACAAAGACCAAACAATCACACAAAAACTGCAAAGAGACAACAAATAACTAAAAATGCACAAAACTACCTAAAAGAGACACAAACTGATCACAGAAAAATGCGTAAATCCACAAAGTCTGTGTGTCTTGCTCCTGTGTACAAGAGGTGGTGGGGCCCTTTGCATATCTGTGCCCAGGGACCCATTGCCCCTGTAACCCACCATGTGTGTAAACATGCTTCCACTCTTGTCTCTGAAAGTTATGCAGTTTCATGTCTTTTTGGATGTTTTTGACTGTTCCAAAAATGTTGTTTTGATAAAGGCTTAACATACAAAAAGTAAACATTTCTGTTTGTATGTTGAAATCTGTTTTCCTTACAAACACAGCTTCCTGCTTTCTGTCTTTAGAGTTTGGACATTAGTTAGGAGACATGTCTGGTTGAGGTTAGGGCGAAGGCTGGGTTCAGGTTAAGGTGAGAGTAAAACACAAATTGATGGGAAAACAGACTTTGACACAACACCAGCATGTCCTGTGAGGGAGTCAGAGCTTGAAAGAAAATGTCTCTCAGTCTCATGAGAGTTGGCGTGCGGTATGTTTAGGGGTCAGGGAATAAGGCTAATCAATGAGAGGTAAGGATGAGTTCACAGACGCGACGATGAGCGTGCTACCCCAATTTACCCATCAAATCATGTCTGTGTGTATCAGGTGCTCTCTGTCTACCTGTGTCTATATCATTTGTGTCTGTGTGTGTTCACCCATGTGTGCATGACGCAGTGTTTGGAGGTGCCTGAGTACATCTCTCGCTGTGTGCAATCTGGAGCCGGTCTGTGGTTGTTGTATTTTTTCTTTCCCCTTCATCCCTCCGTTGGCTCTTCTCAAATGGCAATTTGTAAAACACGGCCCTCTGTTAGCCCTCTCCCTCGCCTCGCAGCCCTTCCCTGCACGACTGCTCCCCTCCCTCATCTGTCCTCCCCCTTCTCCTCTTCGCATCACTCGTTTTACTTCCTTCCCTCACTTTCCCTCCTTTTCCCGTCTCCCTCCTCTCATTTCCATACCTCCTGTGCACTCTGCATCCTAGGCTATCTCCCTCTCCGTGCCTGTTTATCTCCCTCTGTCGCTCGGTCTCTCTCTCATTTGCCCTTCGTAGTCTGTGTGATTTTTCTTCTTCATTATCTCTGCCTCTTTTTTTCTGTGTCCATCGCTGCTGCTGCTGCTGCTGCTGCTGAGAGTCACTACCTCCTCCAGCTCGCCCTCCTGTACTTATTTTATGCCTCTTTTTTAGGGTTCTCAGTTGGCTTCTTACTCATAATGTAATTAAGAGTTTGTTTCTCTGCATACAGTATCATATTGATATGCACATAAAGATGCATGAATCTCCACTTTAAACTGCATACTTTATGAACTGCTGCTCACTCGGGCTCCGTTCCCAAGAGGAAGTGGTTGGGAACAATAAAAGTTTTGAGCTGCTTTCACTGTCACTCAAAATTGAAAGGAGCGACCCGCAGACTGGTTGGCTGAGTTGTTGTCAGTATAATACTTTGGCCTTTTTTGAAAGATACACTCAGGGAAAAAAAAAATACCACCCGCAGAATCGCTTGTAGACTGATCCAGGAACACAAAAATATATGATGAGTGACTTGTACATGGCTGCCAGTGTGCATACATGCATTTCACTTAACAGTTAGAGTACCTGTAGTGCCTAATGGTGCTTCAACAGTGTCGGACAAGGTGGCTGTTGCAGAGATCGAACCTTGAAAATTGAAAGAGGAATGGCTGAGAGCTGCAAAGTGTGGAAGGAAAGTGATGGAGGATAATGCATAAATGGAGGAGAGGAAGAATAACCTGAAGGACGGAGGAGGAGGAGGAGGAGGAGGAGGAGGAGAGAATGATGAACAGACGACACAGACACTCTCCTCGATCAGGCTCGTCTGCTTCATATTACTCCCCTTCCTCTCCACTTGTCTTGTCTCATTTTCCACCAATAACGTCAATTGTTTACCCTCGCCTATTATTCAGTTCACCTCTATTAAATTTGTTCCAGGATTCTCCAGTATTTTGCATTATTGGCCAGATGCAGCTCTCCGTCCTCTCCCTGCTTAACTCCGAGGTAAACAGTCTCACACTCTTTCATCTTCATTAGCCGTCCGTCCACCCCTTCTTTTATATCCCCCTCCCACCCCCTTGACCAATCCATCCATCCAGCCACATGCCAGCATACAAACACACACACACACACACGTGCGCTCGTGTGTGTGTGCCACTGGGCATTTCCATGACAACGTCAACACAGAGACCGCCCCTCTCCACCCGCAGTTTAGCTCATTTGCACTTCATTTGCATGTTTCTCAAGCGACCGGCGGCATTTGACTTTGACAGTGGTGGGGAAACTGGCATGACCCTGTCTCTCTCCCTCTCAGTGCGTGTGTTTCTCTCTTGCTTCATCCTCTAACCCCGCGTTTTTGTCATTTAACCTCTCAACTCAATCTCCGCTCATCACGGTTTCCCCTTTTTTATCCTCTCTCTGTCCATTGCCATAATAGTGTCACTCAGATCCCCCATTTCCTTCCTCCTCATCCTTCCTTAGCTGCTGTTTTGAAAACACACTGCTTTTACTCTGTCAAATTGCACGTGTACCTCCTCCTTTGCTGTTTCTCTCATTTGTAAACATTTTCCCTCCATCATTATCCATCCCTCTCCATTCCTAACACCCATCTGAAAGAAGCTGCAACATTAAGTCTTTCATTCCTCCTCTGAATAAGACTCACACTTGCGGCTTATTTGCGATTGGACAAAGAGCTTTCCATCCATTTCCTTTGCAGACAAACACAGCTGCTGCTAAATACTCGTGCGCACACATACACTTCACTATTGACACTGCATCGCATTACAATTATTGACAGTCTATAGAACGAGAAACATACTGGCACGTGTGCGCAAACAGACATCCAAGAAAAACACACATACATCCGCAGCAGTGAACAGACACAGAGACACGCGCGTACACACAACTACAGTAATGCTATTTACACTTCTACAAACACCCACGTTCACAAAGACGTCCCCAAGTAGCTGTGAAATTAAACTTTTTCAGATCCGACATGTTGAAAAATCTTTTGAGTGGTTAACCAGACACAAAAGCACTCGCCTTTTTTTTCCCCTTAATTTATTTTCTTTTTTTTTTTTCCATCATGAGGATTTCCAATTAAACAAATTCTCCATAACTGAGATTAGCATCACTAATTTGCTTCCTCCACTCCACAACAAATTACATGCCAGCATCAACAATATGGCAAAGTCACCTCCCATTCCCCCATATTCTGCCGGAGAAACGTCAAAGTTAAAATGATGTGAGAGTATAACAGAACATGGCTGTTGCACGACTCTGTCTGTTCACATCCTCCGCTGTGGAGAATTTTAAAAGCCGTGCTCGGGAACCCTGCTGTAATTGGCTGTGCTGTTGAAGAGCAGAAGTGTTCACAGGCTTCATTACTGGCAAGCCTACATGAGGCATGTCAACGGGGTAAAAATTAGACGCCATCACCAGTCACTACACTGTGTATATATTGTAAGAGTGTGTTTTGCTGTCTTTGCGAGAACCAATTGCGTGTTTGGCATACATAAAAGACAGCATTACCTGTTAGTATGAGTCACCAAATGTATGTGCGTAAGCAACAGAGGACGCGATAATGCATGTGTGTGTGTGTGTGTGTTTGTGTGGAAGCAGAGGAAGCATTCATTAATGTTAGAGTCTGTAAGTGTGTGTGTACTTACTCGGCTGTGTTTGTGAGAGACAGAGAGAGGGACATTGTGTGTTTCAAAGAGAAAAAAAACTGCTCTCTGGTTCTCATCTGACATTTTAAAATCCAGCCGGCGGAGGACAGAGAAAGTTTTTATGAAAACAGACTAACTGTCCAGCAGAGATGACAGGCAGCGAGACAGCCAGGCAGAGAGAGAGACAGACGGGCTGACAGAGAGACGGGGGCGAGAGTATTCAAAGAGGGAGACAGAGAGGGAGAAAACGCAGCAGGAGGGAAAAGTATTCAGAGAACGAGAGAGAGAACAGTATTCAGAAAGTCAGGGGGAGAGGAAGGGCCTGTGCAGTTTCATTGATTTGAACCAGTAGGAGGGGAGAGAGCGGGTACAAGGGGCGGCTCGGAGACAGAGCGGCTACTGTAAGAAAATGGCTTTATAATACAGTTAAAGAGCAGCACAGAAGACACAGAGTCTGACAGACAGACGGGCAAAAAAGGGACGGCATAGAAGTCAGAGAGAGGAAGAAACGGCCTAAACAGATGGCGAGCATTTCATTTTTATATTTGTACATATTGGACTTCTCGAATTTTGCGATCCACGTTCATCTAAACAGCTGGAAGCGTTATTAACATTTCCAAGTGGCAATCTGCAGTCCTTCTAACACTTCATACGTCCCACTTGTGATGTCTGATTAATGCCGTAATTGTCAACAGCCCATTTATTGGTATAAAGTCACGATTTCCAAACAAGGATCAACAAACTGTCATCCTGTATGATAAAGGTCACTGAATCTCCCTGATGTTCAAAACAATGAAGAAACAGATAGCTGTATATCATGTTTTTTAACCAGATCTAACACATTCAGCACCCTTGGCAATTTCAGTCCGCTATTTCCTTTATATTCAAATTTAAAAAGAAAAAAAAAAGGCCCCTACATTTGGCCCCCTGGGCTGCTGCCTTTGTCACCTATAGAAAATCCCGCCACTGTCTCAGCTGAGATGTATCAGTAATGTGATTTCCTCACGTGCTCAAGCAATGTGAGAGGGATTTGATCATGTCAATAAAGCATCTTCGAATTTATTCAAACTGGTGTGAGACAGACGGGGAGAGAGAGAGAGAGAGAGAGAGAGAGAGCGAGGTGGTGAGAAAAAAACGAGAAAAGAAAAAGCAGTGATAATAGAATAAGCCTGGTGAAATTTAATATTTTTTTCTTATTGTTAATACATTCTATGAAAAGATCAAAACCGGTAATGAATGTATCCTGCTAAGTATTGTCAGTGTAGCCAAAGCCTGATGTAGCTTATTCCTCTGTGGCATTGTTGCTGAAAAACTATTAAAAACACATGAATGAGCCACACCGCAGCGCTGGCTGACATGTTACTTCATTACCATGAGAGGCACTAGATTATTTTGAGTCGATACCACATACATCATCCTGCTGCTGTACAGGGCAACAAATGTGTACAAATCCACAGCTCTAAAATAGCCTCTAACAGATGTACCATTTAGTCTTGTCTGTGAAACGTTTGCTGAGAACCATCAGTGTCCAGCTGTTTTAGGAAATTACTTTCTCATTTTAAAAAAAGCCTGATAAAATTTGTGACCTGTTTATTAAGATTTACGACATCAAGAGAAAACAAGTGAGGCAAATGTAGCCTTATATATTTGCATGATTTGTAAAGGTGTGCTTGTTTGTTTGATCTAAACTGAGATGTACTGGTAATATGATTTGCACTTGTACTTTGGCAACGAGAGAAGGACGTGATCATGCCAGTAAGCCAACTTAAATAGATTTGAACTGCGGTGAAACAGATATGGAGAGTGGGAAGAGGTACGAAAATGAGTAAAAGAGAACATCATAGTGTTGATTTTTATGATTATTTTGTAGAATTAATTGCTAAAAAAACACCATTTATGGAATATGTATACATGTAAACGTGTAGGCAGCAGTCTAACAAGGTACAACAGAGAGGAAGAGCCAGTCAATCAGACATCCAAACAGAAAGACAGTGCTATGAAGCAGCAGTAGGTCAGATAGCTAAGTGGAGAGAGAAACAGAGAAACAGAGACAGACAGAGAGATGAACAGATGAGCTCAGAGCACCAAGGAGTAAACAAGCCCAAGCTGCACTCTGTCGTGACCTGCGGTGACCCCATGACAATGTGACTAATGGCCTTGAAACATACAAGGACCAGGAGACCAACCGCTGATGGAAGCACACAACAACTCACGTAGACAATGCATTGTGTTCAAGGCCGGAGCAGCTCCAGAAGAAAACAGGAGAGTTAGAGAGAGAGAGGGGGAGATAGAGAAGATAAAAGCACTTCATGGCTAGGAGTTAAATTTGTCTCCTCCCGCCACACTACAGGAGAAAAATGAGCAGAAATATCTCTTTAACCCTCGTTTAGGGTAGCTTAAAGGTGCTACATGCATCATTTGAACAAGAGAGAAACAAAGAAGAGCTTTTACCTGCTTTTAAAGTCTGGTTTACCTTTGAACCAACAGGAAACCCGCTGCAGGGAAATAATGCACGGGAACATGGTTTACAGCAAAGAGTTCTTCCAGCGTGAACCGAGATGAAGCTATCAGTGTTTGCACTGCAGCAGATGGTGGATCACACTGTAGTGCTGTTCTGCAGAACACGTAATCCAATTGTATTATGAAAAATCATTGTGTCATCAACTTACATTGTGTACTGTCATTGTTGATACCAGATGTGGAGAGAACGGGAAGAGGACAAAGGAAGACATGACAACATCTGGAGTCCAGGGTTGAATAGAAGAGGGTAGAATGCAACTGTACCACTTTTGATTACTGTTACCTCCGATGGGTTTGTTAATCATGTTTCTGTTTTTCTAATAGTTTACTAAGTGATGCATATGTAGGCGGATTATTAGACAATGGGCCCCTGGGCACAGACATGTAAAAGGCCTTACCATCTCTCCTACGTAGAAGCAAGATACACAGACTTTAGGTCTTTGCACACCAAGTGGGTGCATGTCTAAAAACACGTCCAAGACGCAGTGAAGAAAATGTGGAGACACATACATCCGCAAAAAGACAGAGGAATGGTTCCTAGAGTATCCTTTCATAACTCAAGTAACCTACTTCAGCAGGTCAGACGGTAATATTCATGAGATGATGATGACACGGAGGTGGATGAGGACTGCTCGCAGACAGAGAGAGCGACAGAGTGGAGACAGAGGGAGGACAGCTCAGCCTCTTCATGTAGCTGCAGGGCCAAACTCAAGACACCAGGAGAGAGTGGTGACAACCAGATTGGGGAAGCAAGGGAGGAAATGTGTCTTTATTACTTTGTCTCATATTGCGAATTTTTGCACACAGTAGAACAATAAAATGCATTGGACTCAACATGTAAGGTTTCTCTGTGTAACCTTTCTTTTTTTCAGATAAGGGAATAAAGAAATGCATATGAAACAAAATGTACTTTAGTTTTTCTCTCTTTATAATTGAAGGCATTATGTGTGTGGTTTTGTGTCTCTTTGTGATAATTCTGTGTGTCCTTGTGATTGTTTTGTGTTTTTTTGTAATCATTTTGTGTCTCTTTGAGGTAATTTTGTGTGTCTTCTGTCTATATTTGATGGATTTTTTGGTCATTTTGTGTGTTTTTGTAGCTCCTCTGCATCTCTTTATTGTCATTTTGTGACTCTTTGAAGTTATTTTGAGTATCTTTTATGGTCACTATGTGTCTCTTTGTAGACGTTCTGTATCTCTTTTTAGTTCCTTTGCATCTCTTTGTGGTCGTTTTGTGACTCTGAAGTCATTTTGAGTGTCTTTTATGGTCAATGTCTCTTTGTAGACATTCTGTGTCTCTTTGTACCTCCTTTGCATCTCTTTGTGGTCGTTTTGTGACTCTTTGAAGTCATTTTGAGTATCTTTTATGGTCACTTTGTGTCTCTTTGTAGATGTTCTGTGTCTCTTTGTCGTTCCTTTGCATCTCTTTGTTGTCGATTTGTGACTCTGAGTCATTTTGTGTATCTTTTACGGTCACTACACGTCTCTTTGTAGATGTTTTGTGTCTCTTTGTAGCTCCTTTTCATCCCTTTGTGGTCGTTTTGTGACTCTTGGAAATCATTTTGAGTATCTTTTATGGTCACTATGTGTCTCTTTGTAGCTCCTTTGCATCCCTTTGTTGTTGTTTTGAGACTCTTTGAAGTCATTTTGAGTATCTTTTATGATCACTTTGTGTCTCTTCGTAGACATTCTGTGTGTCTGTAGTTCCTTTGCATCTCTTTGTGGTCGTTTTGTGACTCTGAAGTCATTTTGAGTATCTGTTATCAACACTATGTGTCTCTTCGTAGACATTCTGTATCTCTTTGTAATTCTTTTGCATCTCTTTGTTGTTGTTTTGAGACTCTTTGATGTCATTTTGAGTATCTTTTATGGTCACTATGTGTCTCTTTGTAGATATTCTGTGTCTCTGTAGTTCCTTTGCATCTCCTTGTGGTCGTTTTGTGACTCTGAAGTCATTTTGAGTATCTTTTATGGTCTTTATGTGTCTTTTTGTAGACATTCTGGGTCTCTTTGTAGTTCCTTTGCATCTCTTTGTTGTCATTTTGTGACTCTTTGAAGTCATTTTGTGTATCTTTTATGGTCACTACGTGTCAATTTGTAGTTCTTCTGCAACTCTTTGTTGGCCTTTTTTTTTACTCTTTGAAGTCATTTTGTGGTCACTATGTGTCTTTATAAACATTCTTTGTCTCTTTATAGTTCCTTCGCATCTCTTTATGGTCACTTTGAGTCTCCTCCTGATCACTGCCTGTTAAATTGAGTGACATTTGTAAGTGAAGCCCAGGGGGCTCCTGACATTTTGGGCCCCTGGGCCTGTGCCCAATAGGCCCTTTCACTAATCCATCCATGGATGTTTAACACATTATACTTAGTAACAGTAACAGCCAGTGCACCTGATGTCGTTCAACCACATTCTAATGCAAAGTGTTTATACCTGTTGGAGGTGGCTACACTCGCTGGCGGGGTAAACAGCCAGCGGTCACGGAGAGGAGTAAGAGGCCATAATCTTTTAAATATGGGGATAACACTGCACATTTATACACAGTCTCTCCTGGAAGGTATTCACAGTGTTGCAATCAGTTGTGCACATGAAAGGTGTCAGAAGTAGTTTTGTGAAGCACGAAAAAAAAGAGATCTTGGGAAGAAAACTTTTCTCACCTCCGCACAGCTGGCCAATCATTGTGCGAAGTTGGTGTGAATGTCAGATTGTCAGTTGTGGAAAACTGTGCTACCTCCCACCACGAAAGATGGGCAAGTGCTTAACCAAAAGCTGGCTGCTCCGTGTTTTCTCTGCAGCGCAGCCCCTTTGGAGTTGTTTAAAAGATTCTTTGATGGAGCTGGGCTGAGTAATATTAGCAATTCTGTTATTAAGTAACTATCGAAGTAATGTCATTATTTTTGCCAGAGAGTAATAAGTTATTGATTACATTCTTTACTGCTGAATATAACAGAGAAGAAGCAAAGACAAAGATGAAGAAACAGCGTGTGTTTGTCAGGGGCAGAAGGCAGTGAGTCAGGATTAAATTCATAGAAAGATGGGGGAAGGATTGAGATTAATAGAATGATTGATTGCCTGAGCCCAAGAAAAAAACCTCGGAGGTGGCCTATTTTTCATCACCTTCATCTTTTCTCTCATTGAATTTCATTCCCCCCTCTGTCTTTCCTCCTATCTCTCAATCTCTGCATCATTTTGCCACTGGGCTCTCTTGCATCTCTCTTTCTTGTTTGTGTAACTTTGTCACTGTGTGTCTTCCTGCATCTCTTCCCTGTCTTACTGTATCTCCTTAAACATCAAATCCCTTTCAATCTTTACACAGCTTTCCCTTTCTCTGTCTCCCTCTGTGTCTCCGTCTTTGTCACGTTGCTCCCTCTCACTCTCTCCGTCACTCAAATTATACAGTATTGTCGGTGTCAGTTAGGGATGTCTCGCTCACCGCCCACGCTCGCAAACACACCATTAGCTAAGCAAGCTTGGATTGACGTGCACTTCGAACACACACACACACACAAGGTGATGTCTCGGAGAACACACTGTTTCAGTCACCATCAGTAGTGATCTGTCACACTGTCTTGACACACTCTCAAAGACACATGCACAAGGGGCACGTTTCAAGACGGTGCGTGTCAAAACAGGCCTTTTCAACACGTTCAAACTGCCGACAAAGCTCCTCCCACTCCACAACTTTCTCTTTCTCTCACTGTTTTACAGTTTCGTTCTCCCACTAGGCCTCCGTCCTCTCTCTTTCCCTTTGTCATCCCCCTTTACTCTTGGGAGGCAATTACTGTTTTCCCCTGGACTCAAACTAATTAGCTTAAAAACTCCCACAAATAAATAAAGCATTCTGTGAGTGAGTGTGTGTGTGTGTGTGTTTGTGTGTGTGTGTACTGTTTGTGTACCTATCTGCTTGTGCTTGCGTGTAAACGAGTGGAAAATGAAGTTGAATATATAAATACTAATATGGCACAGATTTAGGCAAAGCTAGAGCCTGTTAGACTACGCCTCCTAAAAAACTGCGCTAGCATGCAGTGAATGCACATGCACACACACTGTCATGGCTGCTCAGTATCGATCAAAAGTATGCACGCCAAAAGACGTGCACATGTCTGACAGCTTAATTTTGATCCAGTATGAAATGTGTACACTTACACAGAGTAGCCTATATACAGTATCTGACAGCTCATTTTGCTCCAGATGCATTGCTGGTGAAATTCAAAGTCAGTCATGTCAGCCAGCTGTGTCGCAGAGACATTTCTACATGTCACTTTTAATGATTCACCGATAAAAACTCTCTCCTTTTCAATCTGCACTCAGATGAGCTCTAAAATAAATAATTAAATTGATATAAAACGGAGTTTGAAGCTGCTACACACAAACTCAGGTGCAGGTTGTGTGTCTCCAGCAACAGGGCTAACTTATCACCCAGGGGGCTTTCATGGAAGCTGGTAATTCAGATGCATGTAAGCAGGTAATCACCCCACTTATCTGGGCTTAGGCATGGGAAATTCACAAGCAAAAGATGCAATAAAAAAAAAAAGAGTGAATTTAAGACAGAACATACAGCAATAAGGGAAAACAAGATTTTCAGGTTTTGTATTTCTTTTGCCGCTTGAGCTTTGTGCAACATTCAGCCCACACATATTATACACACACACACACAGGCAGAGTAATGCATGCGAGAATAAGCACACCTATTTCTCGGAGCTCCAAAGGATGCACTTAGTCACAGGCATGCACACACACACACACACACACACACACACACACACACACACACACACACACACACACACACACACACACACACACACACACACACACACACACACACACACACACAGATGCACAAATAATTCTTGATTCATTGATTCCTCCAGGGGAACACGGGGTTACTCTTAGTAATAGCACTGTCTCTCTGTAGCCCAAATGAACATCAACACACACACATACACACACAAAACACGTGGCACCCTGGTGGCGAGGGGAGCGTGTCCCATTTTTTAATAACAAAAAAGCTCTGGGGAGCCGTGTGTGTTGATAGCTAAATGACACTTACAGGTTGATGTGCTGTGGAAGTGGCAGGGAAAAATAACAGGCTGCCAGGCACAAGGGGAGGGAGGCCAGGCCTACATAGGGAATTCATGCAGCAATGAGGAGCTGATTAAAGTGCCTGGCAGAAAAACTGGCAGCGCTGCAACTAGACACACTAGATCAGGGCTAGCCAGGGAGTCTCAGTTCGCAGAGTAACAATACTAATCCCTGCAGGCACAAATATTGTGTTTTAACAGCCTGTGCTTCCACTGAGGGTCTAAAATAACATTTTAACTTCAACAGTTTTGGAGCAATTTGAATGATTAACCCATTTTAACTTGGGGAAAAAGCTTGTTTAACTAGCTGGCTGTCCTCATCAATAGCTCACTTGCTGGGAAAAAAAATCCAATACAACTTGCACACCTGAGGCAATTCCTACCCTACTAGCAAATTACACTTGCAGGAAACATTTTCAGTAAAACAATTATAAACATGTGGGAATGCAACGCTATAACTTCATCTACAGGTGGCACACAGCAAGCATACAAAGTCAGTGGTGAAAGGAAATAATGTGGCTTTATTTCATTTGCAGAAATACATCCTTTGTGTGCTGTGTGATAGGTAAAGCAGTACTGAATGTAAAACGAGTGTAAACACGCTTCTTTTAAACTGAAAAAAATGCACATTACACTCAAACACAGGACTGGAAATGCCTAGGTTTGCCACCTGCTGCTACCTAAGCAGCTGTTAGCAGAGGTGCACCACCTCCACTGTATTACTGACAGCCCTCGCAAACGCCAGAGGAAATTAACACACTTCTATGAAGTCAAACCTGAACCTGCAGGGGAGACACAAAAGCAGAGGTGCTGCTTCACACAGCAAAGGCAATATAGTTAATGAGCGAGGCTATTGTTTACACTTCCTCTGGTAACTAAATTGATCACACAGATGAGATGCCATAAGGACCTGTCAGGCTCAGCTCAGCAGATGACAGTGATTGATCAGGTTTGGACATGATACAAATGCATTAGGTCATTATTAAAAGCAGCACGTAACAAAAGCAGAAAACCTATTTTTTTCTCTCCAGCCAGAAAATGATGAGGTAAATAGTTTTATCTGTCACAGTCATCTGGAGACGGGTGGGATGAATAGCTGATTGGACACAAGAGAGAATGCAAGCAGCGAGACTGTGGTTAGCGTGGAGTCTAAAGGTAACCTGTGGTTTGTTACAATCAGTGATGCTGTAGAGCAGGGGTGTCAAAGTCACTTAAATTCACGGGCCACACACAGTCCGATTTGATCGCAGGTGGGCCGGACCAGTAAAACCATTGTATAATATCCTGTAAATAACAAACACATCCAAATTTGTGTAAAGAAGTACATTTAAAAAACACTACTACATTTACAAAACCGATGATGAAACAAATATGTGCATCTGTGTCGTAATTCTGACATCACCACACCAAACTAAAGTGAAAGAAAAGAACTGTATTCTGGTTAAAAGCCTCTGAAGCAGCATTTTACATGAAGAAATCTACTCATTTTTTAACTTGCTCCTGCAACCTGGCACCTCTCAACCTTCACAAACGCATTACTATTAGGTTTGCAAAGTCATCCAGTGGGCCGGATTGGACCCTTTGGCCGGCCGGTTCTGGCCCCCGGGCCGTATGTTTGACACCCCTGCTGTAGAGCAGTATTTCAGTGGGTGAAATTATTGTTTTTATATTTTAACTTCCCAACTCTGCCAATCTATTTTGTGGAAAAAATAAACTGAATGGAGAGCCCAGTCTCGTAGAAATATGTGAATTGGTTAAGAAATCCTAACAACACATTGTGTGGTGGTGGTGAGAGCGAAACAACAACACATGGAAGATGGCAACAACTGCAGCTGCAAATACTTAGTGTTCCAGGCAGATCGTTAGAATTAATAATACATTTGCAAAACCAGTATGCAAATAGTGTCATCGAGCTTTTCAGACAAAAGGAGGAAACACCTCAGAGACAGACATATATAGTAACAATGTGCCAATGTTACTTTCCTGTAATGTTCAGACAGATGATGGAGTGTATAAGTACACGGGATTTTGTTGTTTTTTACCACAGTATCGAGTTGGGTATTGAGAATTGTGGAGTTTCACTGGTATTGGTATTGACTACTGAATTTTTGACATGCCTAGAATGGACTGTAACAGGATTGTAAGCCTGTGAGGTTTCTGTAGCTCATATAAACAGATACCAAGACTGACTTGATATCAGCACACACATGCTGTATAACCTCCAAGCACAACAGGTCCCACAGCTAGTTGATCATGTTAGCTGTTCGGTGTGAGTGTGTGTCTATTAGTCTCAGTTCATATGCGCAGGCTGAGCAGCACGAGGCTCGATAAAAGATTTATACAATCTATATGCTGTACTGTATTGCACAGCACAGAGCAAACCTTATCAGGTTTATTGGCGCAGAGAGCCACATGTGTCGCCTATGGCGAAGTAGGTGATGTGTACATGTACAGTGTGTGTGAATGAGCGTGTGTGTAATGTGTGTGTGTTGCAAAAAGGAGGGGAGGAGTAGTGACTTTGCTCAGCGGTGACAATGTGTATTACTCACATCTGATTACAAGAGAGAGGGAGCGATGGGAGTTGGAGAGATGGAGGGGGTGAAGTGAAGCGGGAAAGAGGGAATAAAATGAAAGAATATGGAGGAGAACCAAGGCAGTGTGTGTGTGTGTGTGTGTGTGTGTTGTACTGTCTTAGCTACAGGTAGTATATCATTAGAGATAGAAAGACAGAGAGCCTTACTTACTGCTGCATCGTCACACACACATGCACACAAACGGCGTCTACCTGTTCCTTTTATGTCCCACCCTTGTCTGTGTACACACACATACACACACGCATGGACCATGGACACACACAGTAACAGAGCTGTCAGTCCAAGCAGGATTTTTTCCTGAGGTGGAGGTAGTCTGTCCCACAGGCACCACTGGAATTAGCCACATGTCTGCCTGTATGGATTTTTAATCTCTGTCAATATCACAATTAAATTTAATAGCATTACTATCTCACCTGCTTTTAATAGAGACACACACACACACACACACATACACACACACACAAACAAATATACACATTAGCCCCTTAGCCCCCTTTTTCCATTCTCTCCCAGCTCCACCCACGCCCCCGCCATATACATCTCCATGGAGACTGCCGCCTGGCAACAGCTGGAGGAGAGCCAGTTGCCGCGGCGACACTAACGCCCAGCGTGCCCCTACAGTAAGGAGCAGTGATGTCACTGGGTGGCCGGGATGGGCAGACTATAATAGGCAGGCCAGATGATGACCATTGTGAGAGTTAAACACTCGTCTTGTCCTTTATTGCCGCCATCTATCAGCCATCACTCCTCTTCAATGACAGATCCTCCGTGTTGTTCATCTTCATTAGAGGTGTTTCTGTGCCGTCTTTGTTCATCTCTCTCTCTCATTCAGTCCGTCTCACACTCTCTCTGTTTCTTTCCCTTCATCTGTCTTTCTGTCCTCTTGTGTGTGCGTGTCTCACTTTCTACTTTTTTTTCTCTCCTCATTTGCTTCTCCCTCCTCTTTTATTTCCCTCCTCGGGTCAGTTCGACTCAAGAAGCTTTAATGACCTGTTAACATTATTCTTCTAAAAATGCAAAACACATTGCCTTTATGCATCTCCATTTAGATTAAAACAGGCACGTCTACATGGCTGGTATTATAAAATCAGTATTATGCTAACACATGCAAGAATGATAATGTTTACTTAACTCATTCTTCACAGACTACAAAGGCGCTTCACACTGTACATACAACTATAGCTGAGTTATTTCACTGACAATGAACAATGGAGAGTTTAGGTAGGAAACATCTTCGTACTCTGATCTTTTATTTACGTAAAAGTAACAATACCATGCTGTGAAAATAAAGGTCAAGACATTTTACTCAAGTAAAACGGAAAGTATCATGAGCGGTATTCACACAATGTGCTCCAGTATCAAAACTCACTATGTGGCTATGGCTTCTTTCAAAAAGTTATGTCATACATTTTTTATTAGTGTATTATTGTTATTGATGCATTAACATATAAGCAGCATTTTAATCTTGCAGAGGAAGATTCAGTTACCACTTCATATACTGTGAGGAAGTTAAATCCACAACAATATATCACATTTAACAAGTTTAGCACTAACAGTTTGTTAGTGTTACATATACAAAGCATCTGGTCACAATAACTGTGACTAAATGTGGTGGAATAAAAACTATTATTACAGTCGTAATATTTCCCTCTGAAATCTAGTAAAGTTTGACTATAAGGTGGCAAAAAATGGATATACTAAAAATAACTATTCTACTTAATGTCATCTGTAGGTGTGACTCAATTCAGCTGCAGCCTTCGAAGGCTGCATTTGAAGACCGACTGCGTCACAGCAGCACGACCAAGGCCGTCCCATTTCGAAGGCTCCTTCAAATGCGGCCGAGAAATGCAGCCTTCTTACCCAGAATTTAGAGGATGCAACGGATGAATCCTTTAAGGCCAAGTATGGTGTCTAATCATCTCCTTAAGTACTAAATAAGAAATATATATATGTAATAACAATGTCTGGGTCCATGATTTAGGGCTAACTAACTTACTAGCTTATGCCTTCTTTCGTCAAGTGCAGCTGGTTGCTAGGTAACAGGAACACTAACAGGTTGGGTCAAAAAGTGGTGAAGCTTCTTGGATGAGAGGCGAAACGTCCTCAAGAAACGCAAGCAAGTCCGGTTACCTACGATATAACACTTATGGTTAAGGCAAAAACAACTGTAGATACGACCAGGAAATCCTCCGCAGACCAGACCGTCCCATTTTGGAGACCGTTCGGTTTGGCTGATGTGGTCTTCAAAGGACGTGGCTGACATTGACCGTGAAGGCCTTCAAAGGCTGCAGCCCCTGAATTGAGACACAGCTTGTGTCATCATTAGACAGTCAGAGCAACGGATGCAGTATAAAGAGCACGAAGGGCCGTGAGGGCGAGAGCGAGGGGTGGTGGATGGTCCCCACAAGCACAGAACTTTGACCCAAGGGCCGAGTGTTTGTGCCGTATGTGACACTAAAATTCAACGTAGAGTTCTTCTGTCACGTCAGTTGTTAGTCAGTGGAGTCGTCAGTCATTAACTAATCAGTCTTCAGTCATGTGAGAGTTAGTCACGTCAACTGTGATCTGTTCCTTGCCCTGACCATATGGTTTTGTTGCCTAATGGCTGAAAAACATGGGATACGGATGCGGCTCATCACGTCTCCCACATCAGAGCGTGTTTATGACAATCATCTGAAGCTGCTACACCACATTGCTCAAATCTATTTTTACACAGCTAGTCTACTTTTTCCTCTACACATGGCTCCACGGCCCTCCAACTACAAAAAACTGTATAAAGAAACAAGTACAATCTGTTTAAAAATGATTAAAATGAATACCTCATTGTACCAGAGGCAGCCGACCAACCTTGTGGGTGTTTTTACATTTCACATTAAAATAAATAAATCAAATTAATGCATTCTGTGGTTAAAACAATGCTGTTAATTAATTTAGTACCAGTTAATATCGCCAAAACGCCTCCAAACTTTGCACAACCAACTGCATTATCACTTGGCAAAACTCACTACATACACAGTGAAGCTTGCATCCACTACACACTACCAAGACAGAGACTGTGCAGCAGGCAAAAAAAACCTCACTTCACCCCAGCTAAGTGATGTATCGTGTCCGTGCCTGATTTATTTCAGATGTCAACCTTACGGCCGACCCTTTCTTATTCATGTAATTTGACTCACGTGACTTACTGACGACCACTTCTGCATCAAGATGCAGATCAAAATGTTTGAGGCTTAAGGCATAAATTTACTAATGCTAGGGGCTTCTGCCTAAGCATTAGGATAAGTAGGGCACAGAGCACATTGTTTATGTACAGGGCTTTATGTAAATGCACTGATGTATTGCTTCGTCTGGATTATGTGTTGAAAACAAGAAGTGCACTTCACCTGGCAGCGCCCTGGATCTCTGTGTCTCTTGTACAGTATGTGAAAAGTTGTGCTGACTGAGCCTGTGTGTCCCCTCTGATCTGAAATGTTCACTTGTGTTCAGCAATCTGCCACTCCACATGTTGCAAAGTGGCAGTTTAACATGTAACAGAGCTTCACTCCACTGCAAATGTAAATGAAGAGGCGCTTGCTCCAGAGGTTTTTTTTTTTTAATACGAGGAAGAATTTTTGCCTGAGGCACATGTGCAATCAGCTTCAAACAGGACTACTGACAACTTGTATTTCTGACCAATTATGATAACTACTAACACCCCTCTTGTACACCTAGCAGAGGATTTGTCATATCAGTTGCAGAGCTTCCGATGACGTACGCCACTGCTTAAAAAAAAAGGAAGTCAAAACCACTAATCATTTTTGGGACTACTGTTTTGGCTGCTCCCGCTGTAGACAGAGTTATGATAAAATGCACCTGCACTTGTTTGCTTCCTCCTACTTTGTATTCACCTTTTTCTTGTCACCACCGGCGCTGCCACCCATCGCTCTCCTCTGTTGGACAGCTGTCCTACACCCTGCCTTAATGTTCCCATCCCACTTCCCACTTTATCATGTCATCCATCCCTCTCCCTCCCTGCATTTATCCACTGCACATCCCTTGCTCCAATCAAAATTGAGCCACTAGCAGAACCACATCTTATTCCATGCACATAAGCTTACTCACATGCACACGCAAACACACACAAGAGTAGAAAGATAAATCCAGCTTGCAGGGGTAAACACTGCGGATAATAACAGAGCTGCTCTCTGTGTCCTATAGCACATACGGACACACACAGCTGGACATTCATTTCCCGGGCCTTAAACTTATTATTAATCTCTCACTGTTTCACACTTAGCTTAACCTCGACGTGATCCTAATCTTGAGCCTAGAGTAGAGTCATAACCCAAACACATGTTCCAATGACAAGGGTTTAAATCTCAATAAAAGCTTCTCACATGAATAGAAACACGGCACACAGACAGTTCTCTTCTTTGTCATGGTTGGCCGGTGACCCCGGGAGAAAATGAGAGCAGGGAAGGCAAGGAGACAAAGAAGCAAAGCTCGAGAAGAGAAACAGGCGTGTGATGAGGGAAGCAACAAGGCAAGACAGAGTGGTCCTGCTTCAGTTAGCGCGCTAACGTGATCTGAAATGCTCCGTGCTAAAAACAGACTTAATTAATAGGGCGGCACAGCGCCTATAGCTAAGCTAATGCTAAATGTAATGAAGAAATGAACATGGAGGCTAATGCTAGTGAAAGTGCTGGAGACAGTAGTATCTAGTTACTGGGGCGGAAGAGATCGGTGCTAAATGGCTTGTGAATTAAGTAATTTGCTCTCGAGTAACTAATGTCCTTGTCTCGCTGCAGCTGTGGAGTCCTGGGAAAACGCAGAAACTGTTTGTATACATCAAGATGGGTACAGTATATATGCAAAAAGACTTCACTCTAGGCAAACATATTTAAATAAAATGAAGGGATTTAGTATTTCCCCCTCAAACGTATTTCAATCCAATATTTCTGGCCGTTTGGAGAATTCTTTGAAACAGCATTTGGACCGTGTTAAAAGGAAATAGAATCTACAGAAAATATATCGGAACAGTTAAATGACTAAATAAAAACTACTCTACTGGGGCTGCTCTGAGGACTGTTTGGACACCTCAGTGTTTCTGTAATCCTGGACACAACCGTGTGTCCTTGACCATGAAGGTCGCCAGGTGTGCAATTGAGAAAATGTGTGAAGACATACCGTGTGAGAAGACAGAGATGCTGGTGTTTCAGAGCTCAATAGCACTGAGTGGGTATAAGGGTGCACCCCAACACGTGATATGCATGATTATTACATGTGTGTTTCTGTGGTTGGTAACTTGTCGTGAGGCCGATTTCTCTCCCGCCTGTGAGCCGTCTTGGGGATTAAACGCTGACTTTGACTGCTTGGCCTTCTCTGACACTTCTCTCATCCCATTTTCTCCCTCGGCCTAACCCCCTCCCATCTAATCTGTTCCTCTTTCTCTCTGCCACGGGTCTTGTTTTTCCTTCCACTCCATTTGTTTTCTGTCCCTTTCGCTCGCTTTTCCTGTTCGTCTCCCTTCTTCCTCTCTCTCTCTTCTGGCTGCTTTGTGAATCTAAATAGCCTGACACAAATTAACAGCGAGAACCCCCCCCCCCCCACACACACACACACACACTCCCCCCAACCCTCACCATCACCATCAGACACACACCCACACACACTCTTTCTCTAGGCAGTTGCTAATGGTATAGTTGGACGATTGATTGCCTCCCATCACCAACATTGGTTATATGTAGATAAGGGCGCAAACAATCAGGTGCAAATACACACATACACACAAAAGGAAGTAAACAAGCATCCCTCAGGCACGTTAAACACAAACTGGCTCAAATTTGCCTTTTCTGCTACAACTGTTTGCTTCTTTTGCTCTCAGACTGCAGCCACACCATAGAAATAGAATGAGAGTAGAACACACATTCCCATTCAAATCAGCATAGCAGAATGCTCACAGTGGCTATTTTTATGTACTGTTGCCAGTTTTGACTTCCATATGAACTTTTGCATAAACAAATTGACTTGCGGCAAGTCGTGGACACCCTGGACAGGTTGCCAGACTATCACAGGGCTGACACATAGAGACAGACAACCATTCACTCTCACATTCACACCTACAGCCAATTTAGAGTCACCAATTAACCTGCATGTCTTTGGACTGTTGGAGGAAGCCGGAGTACCCAGAGAAAGCCCATGCTGTTATGGGGAGAACATGCAAACTCCACACAGAAGGGCTCCCCCTCCCTGGGGTTCCACCCAGGAACCCTCTTGCTGTGAGGCGACAATGCTAACCTCTGCACCACTGTGCCACCCGTAACTGTTATTTCTCTCTTTATGTTGTTGCTGTTCATTGCATGTTTGTATCTGCCTTCGAAGAACGAGGGAGAGGCTGAGGCTGCAGGGATAAACAGTGCCCAGATCAGCATGTTTTCACATCTAACTTTGTTAATCAAGGGTTTATCACGGCCATACCAGAGCTGATGATAGCTCAAAGAGTGGACTAACTAACAAGATGATTTGGTGAGTTTGATTTTGTTTTTATGGAGTGTGAATGTAGTGTGTTTTACAATGTGTTAACAAGACAATTAAGCTAGTCTTAGTTTGGTGAAAGAGAGAATACTGGATCGGAGCAGACTAACACTTTTTATTTCTGTTCAGTATGGAAACAGCTGCAAGAATAGTAGCTCAAAATGGAGTTCTCAAACTTGTGAGTGTGGCACACTTTGCAGCCCCACTGACATGTGCTGTCACCATAACAACTAAAAACAGTCACCATTTCTCTTGTGCTAGTCAAACGACCTCGGCAAACAGTTCAATGTCTTTTTTTATTCAGTCTATTTCCAAGGTCCACACTGAGCAGGACAAACGTCTAAACACTGTTTACATGTGAATCAATTTAAATTCACATCAGGGTTGCCAGGTTGTTCATGTGAAGATTTCCATTCATACTGAAACACCTTTCTTCTTTCTCCTCTTTGTGTTGGCTAAGAAACACCACTGTGAATCACAGTTAACATACATGTAATGTGTGGCAGCCAGGTTACATTGTTGTACATAAATAAGGGGCAAACAATGAGCAGCACATAAATACTAGAGCACATAAACGAGCATCCCTTAGGCGTTTTGTTTCCTAAGTGTTAAACACAAACTGGCTCAAATTTGCCTTTTTTTCCTACAATTATTTGTTTCTTTTTGCTCTCAGACTGTGTCCACACTAAGCGGCAAAATCTCTAAACGCTGTTTACGCGTAAAATTGTCTTAAGATCACAGTAGTGTTGTCTGTTTGTTTATGTAAAGATCTCCACCCACGCTTAAAAACCTTTCTTCTCTCTCCTCTTTGTGTTGGCTAAACAACAAAACTGTGCATCACAGTTTAAAAAATGATGAGTGACAGCCAAGTTATTTGTCAAGCACCTATACCACGTTCCATCACAGCCAGATCAACAATTTAGCTGCTTTTATTTACATCTCTTTTTCTATATCTTCTGTCAAACAACTAAACGAGCAAGGAGTTATGATTACATAAACGTAAACCGTGCTATGCAATGAGGCATCCATCAGATCACTGTGTTATGATGGAAGAGTCATCAAGATAAAAATAAATACAGCATAAATACTTCACTGTGAGATAGGCTATGTTGACATTTAAAGCGAGTGATTGCAGAGAAGGTTAGGGGCAACTGAAAGTCATGTTCTTAACTCTTGGCTGCATACAGTCCCTAAACACGTCTAAGCAAACTTACATCCGGCTCCATTTTCCCTGACCGCGAGACAACCTGAGGCAAGCTTCCACACCAGAGAGCATTTTTAAAAAGCTCAGTGTTTGGGTGTGAATATTGCAAACTTAAAGTGGAAACAGGTGAAAATGAAGACACAAAGGTTCAGCCAGTTCTAGGGGCCAGTATAATCCAGCAGAACTGCTTCTCAGGTGGTCAAATAGCTTCGGGAACCTCCTCCTCTCTTCATCGCTTTCCAAAACCATCAATCCAGCATCCACACCCACTTCATGCCAGGACTGGCCAGCTGTGCGGAGGTAGGACAGTAGCCAGCATTTAAGCTTCTCTCTCTTTTAATTTGTTTCACAACTATTTCCATCACTGTTTATGTGAACAAGCGAGTGAAACACCATGACTTTCTTCTTCTATCCCCATATTTAAACAATATCACATCTCCCTCTCTCTGTAACTCCGCCATCCAGTGTGACCATTCCAAACAGCCAGAAAGCCCTTTTGATTTCCGACGTGGTTGGACAACAGGACGTTCAATTTAGGTCTGATCGAGCATAACCCGACCCTTTGGGTGGATGTAGTTTAGCTCTGTGCTCCTCCGGCCCAAAGGTCGGCATCTGGGTGAGAACTTGATGGTTTGTTGTGCTGTGAAGTCCCACAGAGAGCAAGGCCGAGGGACTGAGAGAGCAGGGCGAGCCAATCCATCTACTGTGGTCAAACACAGAGACAGAGATAGTTGACTGAGCTCACACACATCCATGCACACACACACACACATACAGTACTGCACAACCAGCGATGGTATTCAAGCCTAATTAAAGTACAGTTGACACTTCATTTAAGATACATGGGTGTGCTTTGCAGCACTGGTTTGTGTGTGCATATCTGCGTGGGTGAGAAACAGGAAGAGAGAGCGGGGGATTATGTGTGTGTAGGGTGTGTGTGCACTCAATCTTTTAGCCTGTTAATGTTTGAGTTGGGTGAATACACATGGGAGAGCCAGCCAGTGTGTAGGCAAGAGCTCATTACTGCATTTGTGTGAATCAAACTATCTCTAAAAGGATGTTTGACTCCTGTCTGGCTGGAATGTGTGTGTGTGTGTGTGTGTGTGTGTGGGTGGGTGTGTGTGTGTGTGTGTGTGTGTGTGTGTGTGTGTGTGTGTGTGTGTGTGTGTGTGTGTGTGTCCCATTATTTATGAACTGATTACTTTTTCTGCTCTCGCTTTAAGTGTGCACTGTATTATTGATAAATTTATCTAATTTATTTATTTTTTATGCCGTGGCTGGAGGCATTATTATGTCAGGTTGTCCGTCATGTCCATCTGTCCATTCATCCCATTCTTGTGAACATGATGTCTCAAGAACGCTTTGAGGGACTTTCTTTAAATTTGGCACAAACATCCACTTGGACTCAACTATAAACTGATTAGATTTTGATAGTTAAGGGTCAAAGGTAAAGATCAATGTGACCTTATTAGTCTCATTCTTAGGAACCTGATATCTCAAGAAGGCCTTGAGGGACTTTCTTCAAATTTGGCACCAACGCCCACCTGGACTCAAAAATATACTGATTAGAATGTGATGATTAAGGGTCAAAGGTGAAGATAAATGTGATCTTATCCGTCTCATTCTTAGGAACCTGATATCTCAAGAAGGCCTTGAACGACTTTCTTCCAATTTGGCACAAACATACACTTGGACTCAACGATGAACCAATTAGATTTTGATGGTAAAGGGTCAAAGGTGAAGATCAACTGGACCTTGTCTGTCTCATTCTTAGAAGCCTGATATCTCAAGAAGGCCTTGAGGGACTTTCTTAAAATTTGGCACAAACACCCGCCTGGACTCAACAATATAGACTTTGATGATTAAGGGTCAAAGGTGACGATAAATGCGATCTTGTCCGTCTCATTCTTAGGAACCTGATATCTCAAGAAGGCCTTGAGAGACTGTCTTCAAATTTGGCACGAACACCCACCTGAACTTAACAATAAACTGATTAGAATTTGATGGTTAAAGGTCAAAGGTGAAGATCAATGTGATGTTATCCATCTCATTCTTAAGAACCTGATATCTCAAGAAGGCCTTCGGGGACTGTCTTCAAATTTGACACAAACATCCACTTGGACTCAACAATGATCTGATTAGAATTTGATGGTTAAGGGTCAAAGGTAAAGATCAATGTGACCTTATCAGTCTCATTCTTAGGAACCTGATTTCTCAAGAAGGCCTTGAGGGACTTTCTTCTAATTTGGCACAAACGTCCACTTGGACTATAAAAGATGAACTGATTAGATTTTGGTGATCAAAGGTCACTATGACCTCTCAAAACATGTTTTTGGTCATAACTCATATTCATACACTAACTATGACAAAATTTCCTACAAGTGTCTAACAGCAAAAATTATGAAGAGATGACAGTTCTGCTGGTTTTAGAATATGTAGCTTCTTTGCAGCAACATCCATATTGGAAGCATTGTCCTCTGTCATGGCTATACATGAGTCTGGACAGACATGGATGTAAACTATAGCTGCAACTTGACTGGTTTGCGGAGGCATACAACTGCGAGGCGGTAATGCTAGTTTTTTTTACATAAGGTTTTATCTCTACAGGGACTTCTTTCACTGTGTGTTTAAACTACTCTTCTACCAGCATGTGTAGCTCTCAAAAGATGTGTTGGAGTGTGTGTTCTTGTCATGCTGATCAGTGCGAGGTTAAACCTAAAACACAAGAACACACGCATCGTCTGCCTGAAACAATTCTCTAATTCAAGCTCCTCTTCTACAACTGCTTCGCTGTCTCTCCATCTCCTCCTGCTCTCATCCGCCCTTTTCTCCATCTCCCCCCTCCTTTGCTTCGCTGTCTGACTGGCATGACAGGAAGACTGACGGATGCACAATGACAGACAACCCCCCTCTGCACATTTCAAAGGCCCCACACAGACAGGCACAAATGCACACAGACAAGCTCACACGGACATGAAAATACTGTAGGCATGCACACAAGTGCAGACAGAGACACACACACATCATGAACAAACAAAAGATCCAATAAACAGTTAAATAGGCACAAAGACTTGAAGAAAAAAGACCCACTGATATGAAAAAAGACACATACTGAAACTCCCACACATACATATACACATACCATGTGGCCAGACTGAAGAATCAGGATGAATACTGGTAGGATGCCCAGTGTGTGGGATGGTTGGAGCGTCAGAATGTAACAGCTTTATAAACTGACCAACATGACTCGCTATGATGAACCAACTGCTGACCGTCTGTGTGGTTTCACCAGCCCTCTCCTTTTCTGAGTGTGTCAGCTTGCCAACGGCGCACACACACCAAACATAATGCAATCTAATGCAATAATTGCTGCTATGTTTGTGAAGGTTTTGATTGTGTTATATATACACATCCATAACGCCTGCCAATATGATGAACTACCGCTCAACAGAAAGTAGTGTTGTCACGATACTGGAAATTCTAACTTCAATACAATTCCTTGAAAAAAAATTAGCGTTCAATACCAGTATTGATACTGATGACATGACATAGCAGGGGACAGCAGAATGACTGTATTAAACATTAACAATAAGAGAGAGTGAGACAGTGCAGCTGGTACCAGTGTATCGATACTGCGGAAAACAGGGTTAGGTACCAAACTCCATACTTTTAAGGACACAGATCGACTTAGTTCGGTACCATTCACGGTAAATGATCAGTGCCACATGTCCATACTTGAGAGCACATCTGCATGATACAGACAAGAGGCGGAAGCGCCATTAAGCACTCCGTAGCCTGGAAGCCAGCTATGGAGCTCTAAGGTCTGTAACAGAGCTCCACAGAGTTGCCAGGTTAGATAGGAGGCAGAAGCGTCTCGAAGCTGGGAAGCCTGCCATGAAGCTCCGCAGCCACTCAGTCAGCTTCCTAGCAAGCCAAATTTATCGCTTTAGCGATTTGCCATGACAGTTTTGGCATCTAGTCTATTTTATTTTTCTATATTATTATTGTGATATTCTAGTATCAATGCTAGATGAGCGCACACACACACACACACACACACAAACACACACACACATACACACACAAGCAGACAAAAGTGAGATACAAAAGACTGGCTCTATGTGTTATTAGAAACGAGCAGATTTTTAGTCACCTCGGTCGCCGCTGCTTCTTCAAAAATTGAATGTTGTAATTACAGAGACAAAAGGTCGCCTGCCGTTGGGTACCGGTACTAAAACCAGGTGCTGGAACCAGTACCAGTATTGCCTCAATTGTAAACAGTACCCAACCCTAGCAGGAAATGAGCATTGAAACAATTTTAAAAACTCAAAATAATATGTATCACTTCATCAAAATTTGGTGGCGCAGTTTACATGTTCTCCTCCTTGTTAGTACGGGTTTTCTCCAGGTACTCCGACTTCCTCCCACAGTCCAAAGAAATGCAGGTTAATTGGTGACTCTAAATTGTCCGTAGGTGTGAATGTGAGTGTGAATGGTTGTCTGTCTCTATGTGTCAGCCCTGTGATAGTCTGGTGACCTGCCCAGGGTGTACCCCGCCTCTTGCGGGGTCAAGAGGCGGGGTACACCCTGGACAGGTCGAACCCTGGACAGGTTGTGTGTGACAACACTGCCAGAAAGTAATAAAGAGCCTACAAAATAACCAGAGATGAATCAACACTATCTCAATAAAGATTGAACACTACAGGCTTCATTTACTGAATGGTCATTGCACTGAATTGCTCATATTTTCATGTTTCCGCTACATTACACCTGCCTGCCACACCTGAATTTTCAACACTAAAGCAACCTACTATGCATAATATTGCTCTATGTATCACTATTTGCCAGACGTCACTCAAATTGCCACAGCAGGAGCCCTGCTGTTTTCTGTTCTGCTTTGTGCATTTGCCGCAGTAAGCAAATGTTTCTCAATACAAATCTAACACTTCAATTGAGCTACACAATAAATCCATTTTGTTTGTGAGAAAGAGGAAGAAAAGCCACACATAGGTGAAGTTGTTAGATGTGCGGAAGCTTAGGTAAACCTCAAAACCTTTAAAATAAATGATCATCAGCAATACCATCTACCTGCTGTATCTGCCCTGTGGACATAGAGAGGGCAGAGAGGCCAGCATTGCTGCAGCATCAGCTCTAATCACAGCTGCCCAGAACAGATCTGTTTTGTGAGGTCTGTATCCAAACACAATACCAGTAATCTTCCAGGAAGAACTGTGTCTGTTACATTGATTAGACAAGTTGGACATGTCTGCCCACGGCTCAGTAAAAAGTTATCTGGTGATGGTGTCTCTGGGAAAAAATGTTGTGTTCATGTGGCTGAAATTCTGTACATACCCACACTCCCATTATCATACCGTGAGAATAACATCATCTAGCCAGTAACAAGGACTGTTAGGTTTACACTCTCCTGATATTTTTGTTCTTCTATGTTTTTTCAGTTAATGACCAAACACCAATATGAAATGTGTATAACTAATCAAAATGTGTGATGTGCTCAGGAGCTGGCAGCCAGAAGATGTTAAATGATGTTGGTGATGATGCTCAAACTGCTATCAGTGTGCCAAAACTGAAACATATGGTAAACAAAGCACTGCATAACTGTATTAGTTTTCATAAAAGGATTCCCTCTCCTGTGTGCAGTGGGTATTGGATTTTAAGTGCAGAATTGCGGTACCTGGCCACCAAACCTAATGCATGCAGCAAGCTTCCAAAGTCATTATTGGCCCATGTCGTATTATGTAAGAATCTCATTTACTGTTGTACTTGAGTCTGCCAGTAGTTATTGAGTAGCAAAGTAATTGATGAGGCAGTGCCGGGAGGATCCTCCAGGACATTGACAGCTACAGTTGTGCCCTGTGTTAAACAGTATGCAAATTGCAATGACATATATTTTAGTACCACTGCTATTACTGCTACCATTACCAGCTCTGCAATTTTTGTTTTTATTGAACAGAATCAAAGTGCAGGAAAAAGGAGAAAAGCATCGAAGGGAAAAAGGCTACCAAGGCTTTTGTGAAAATTTTCCAAAACTACCCTTGTGGAATCATTACAAACACAGTTTCAAACGATTAACACTTTCTAATCACACTGAGAGAGTAAGGCTATGCAAGGCAAGTTTATCTGTGTAGCACATTTCCTACAAAAAGGCAATTCAAAGTGCTTTACATAATGATTTAAAAAGCATAAGGAAAAGAAAAACAAACATTAAAGAATTAAAATGCAAATTAAAAGAACAGAACTCTTTTTAAGGAAATTAAAAAGTTAAGAACAGAGAAATAAGATGGTGCATGATTGGTATTTAAGGTTCAGTCACAGGCAGAACATAAAAGCTTTAAACCTGGATTGAACAGTAGTCAAAGTTGGAGCAAATCTAATATCCTCTGTAAGTTTGTTCCAGCTCTGTTGTGCATAGACACTAAATACCACTTCTTCAAGTTTACTTTACACTCTGGGAACAGTTAGAAGCCCCCTACCTGATGACCTGAGAGGCCATGAGGGTTCATATGGCAAAAGACAGCCAGAGATGTATTTTGGTCCAAAACCATTGAAAGACTTACAGACAAGCAGCAGTACTTTAAATTCTGTTCTCTGACACACTGGAAGCCAGTGCAGAGCCCTGAGAACTAAAGAAATCTTTTTGCTTTTTTAGTATTTTTGGCAGGACTCTAGCAGTAGCATGTTAAATAAGATGAAGTTTTTTGGGGGGAGAGCTGAGAAAAGACCATGACAGCAATCAAGCTTGCTGAAAATAAAGGCATGGATTGCTTTCTGAAAGCCTTGCCTGGAAAATAAATCATCTGATTCTTGTTATGTTTTTAAGGTGGTAGAATAAAGAGTTTGTAATTGATTTGAAGTGGTTATCTCTGAGTTCAGAATTACACCAAGATTTCTGGCTTTTTTTTTTTGTTGTCACAGTCAAAAGGTTGAGATGAGAACTAACCCTGGTCCTTTCTTCCTTTGGGCAAAAAAAGAAAGTTTAGGCACATCTAATTTTTTTTGTTCAATGCCCTTGCAGAGAGAATCTATGGGACTGTAGTTGCTTGGTGACAGAGCAAGGTAAATTTGCATGTCATCTGCATACTTACTGATGTTACTGTGTTTAATGTGGTCTGATGGAAGCATGCAAATATTGAACAGAAGAGGACCAAGGACGGAGCCTTGGGGAACCCTACATATCATGTTGGCCCACTCAGAGTACATGTATTCAAGCGCTATTGAAAGGAGTTTGCCTTCAGGACATACTGCTACAGAGCCATTTCTTGGTTAGGTTTAGGTAAAAGATCATGGTCTGGGTGAATATGAAAAAAAAAAATCTGTCAGAAAACGCTGTCTAGCAGATATCCCTGAAAGTAAACTTCTGCCATGTGTGGTTCTGGTTTACATAAATGCACTGAGTTTGAGTTCTTTTCACAGCAAGTGGGTAATGACTGGTTCATGTTCTTTTTTCATTGGAGACTATCTTAAGTTTCAGATAAGGTCAGTTAGTTATTCAATGCCCTGGCAGAGAGAATCTATGGGACTGTAGTTGCTTGGTGACAGAGCAAGGTAAATTTGGGTGTCATCTGCATACCTACTGATGTTACTGTGTATAACGCAGTCTAATGGAAGCATGTAAATATTGAACAGAAGAGGACCAAGGCCGAGCCTTGGGGAACCCTACATATCATGTTGGTCCACTCAGAGTACATGTATTCAAGCGCTATTGAAAGGCGTTTGCCTTCAAAACTTACTGCTACAGAGCCCTTTCTTGGTTACATTTAGGTAAAAGATCGTGGTCTGGATGAATATGAAAAAAAAAATCTGCTAGAAAACGCTGTCTAACAGATATCCCTGAAAGTAAACTTCTGCCATGTGTGGTTCTGGTTTACATAAATGCACTGAGTTTGAGTTCTTTTCACAGTAAGTAGATAATTAGTGGTTCATGTTCTTTTTTCATTGCAGACTATCTTAAGTTCCAGATAAGGTCAATTTGGCTTAGTCTACATAATGAAAAGTACTTCAGGTACTCACACGCTCACTGTTCATGCTGAGATTCTCAATATGTGACTATTTCGAGTTCTATCTACATGTTACTCAGTGCTGCCTCCCCCCACACTAGCATAATGATAGTGCACTCACTTATTCTCACTAGGGCGCACACATGCAAGTAAATGCAAGCACATGCACACAGGGGCCCACAAACTCATCACAAAAGCGTATAACCCACTGCCTAAGCCTCTCTCTCACATACAGTGTTGAATCCACCTATATCCTTATTTTCCCATCTAGATAGAGTAACGCTACAGTAGCCTCCAATTCCATTTTCTGCACTGACTATTGCCCAACCCCTCCCTTTCCTGCTGTTCCCGTCTCTCACCCCTTTCTCTCCCTTTGCCTCTCCACATCTTTTCCTCCGCCTCTGCATTCCCACCGTCTCCTCCCATCTCATAGGCCACCTCTTATTTTTCTTTTTTCGCTCTCAATCCCAGTCTGTCTGTTAACAGCTCCCTTGTTGCATTTACTCCCTATCTCGCTCTCTCTTTCTCTTTCTGTATGGTCCAGCGGGGCTGCTGACAGTAACCACAGTACAGTAGGTTGCAATTAATCTTTCAAATAATTCTTTCTCACCACACAGACAGCGGACGCACGTGCAGAGAGGGCGAGAGCTGAGGTAAGGAGGGATTACAAAAATGCGAGATAGATAGCAAAACAAAGGGGGACGCCAGAGAGAGCAAGTTCTATTCTTACATTATAAATATGATGAAAAAATAAACTTGCTGCCCATGTGTAAATGTAAGCCCATTTATTTTCTTCTCTTCCCATTATATTCAGAAACTCCAAGCAAAGAGAAGGGGGTGCAGTCGCTGGCTGCCAAATCAGTTTCAACACGTCACAATCTCAGAAGGGATAATTAATCAGAAATTGATGCATTAAACATGAAGTCCACATTTTTAATATACACCATGGCTCCATTTTGACTTTCATTGTTTAATACGCAGGCAGCCAATATATTTTGTTGAGCTGTTGGTGAAATAAGACATTCAAAAATACTTAAATCTGAAAAGCTATTTTCCTGCAATTGAGACAGTGTACTGATTGACAATGACTCAAGGTTTGATGGAAAAATAATTTTCTTCCACTGCAGCTCTCTTTTCAGTACTTACTGAGTATTTTATGTTCACAGCATTGTAAGCAAATCCTTTGCAATCTTTTTCATGGGTCAGACAGTTAGCGTAAGCTTTTCTTTGCTTGTCAGGTACGTTTTCTAGATCTCAGTGAAGTGATTGAAGGTTATCCTGCTATTATACACAGTCCAAATTTCTCTGTATATCAGATAAATGTCTACACGGTGAAGTTGTGTAATTCTACAGTGAGTGAGGTATTTACTCTAAGTGTCATTCTAGTTAGCGGTGCACTTCATGACATTGTAGCATGGATGTTTCTGTGCAGAGATGACATGGTATCCATGAGATCAGGAGAGCTTTCATGCTTTCCAGCTAATTACTTTGACCCTAAAACGATTAACGCTCTGAAGTTTAATGTCATCACCACTCACTCAGCACCCACTACAAGGTCTTTATTTGCTGTTGTAGAGCTCTCAATCATTAACAATGAACTTGCCAACAGAATCTACAATACCGAATAAAGAATGAAATTTAAACCTATAGTTCCAGTCCTTATTTGGCTGAGCTGTGATTGAAGCTATTGTAAAATACTCTATAATCACATAACAATTTAAGTATTAATGTAGAGAAAACTACACAGACGATCTATGGTAAGTTCAATATAACTTTAACTAGCTTGTACATTTTTTTTATTTGTAGCCTATTATGCCCACTTTCCTCTAGCTATGTTGTCCGTGCTAGCAGTCTCATTTTTGTTACGCTGTGGCTTGGTTGCTCAGCCAGTAACCATGCTACACTACCATTTCAATCTAAATGCTCCAAATATTATAATTTGAACTCCTATAATTCCATGACAACTGAACAAAATTCAAAATGTACCTGGTGGTGCAACACATTTGCATTCCTAACTCATCAAATACCATGGTCAGTAGCCCTACACGTCAAACTATGATGTTCTAATTACCCTGCCAGCATCAGTTTTGGATGCTCTAGGATGGCATGTCAATTAATGCTTGTTACATGCATAATATATTTGCACATACGCAGTTTCTGCTAGTTTTCTTTAGGTTTAGGCAACAAAAGCACTTGGTCAGGTTTCGACAAAAACATCATGGTTTAGCTTAAAATAAGTATGTTTGTTACTAATGTAATGTAACGTCACATGACATACATCACTAGGCAGTATACTGCACATACTAGCACACGACCTTGACCTTAAAATCACTCAATGTTTGGTTTCACATGGGAAATGAACAGCAGTTTCCTGGGTGAAAGTCCATAGTTTGTTTGATCCATCCACCTCCCCTCACAACCACCTTCTACTTCTTTATACTATGGCAGCTGATTAGAGTGTCAAAAAAAGCAGCTGCCTGGTGCCTCGCATTACGCTGCTGAAGGGCACCTCACTGTGTCAGTAACTGACACCAATGGCCACACACCAGGTGTCAGTATTGATATTGATATTGAGTATATGATGATTTGGGTGTGTTGTGAAATTCTTTTCTAAATCTCATATTTGTGTTTAAGATGTGGGTACATTACCAATTCTGTTTTGACCACAAATACAAAAAGACTGAAGTCCAAACTATTCCTACAGGCAAAAATAAAAGTTATTGATGATGGTAACGTGTAGGTGCAAATTCTGATCAACTTCTCTAGAACTTGTGAAAACAATCTGCCAATGTTACACCAAATTAAAAAAAATTAATATCAATGTCATTCACAGAAGCCACAACCAAACCTGTCAAACTGCGGTTTGGCTGCATGCTGAGCTGTGCTAAATTGTGCATGACCATCTTCCCGACTGTGCAGTGTCTTTTAATCACACTATTTAATTAGTGTTTATCCCTTTAGACATATTGCCTGAGTGTCTTGGCTTTTTGTTACACAAGTGAAATATGCCCTTGTAACACGGAGTCATTTCCCCTGCTTGCCAGTGAAGGAAGAGTAATTAACTCTAATTTTGATTCATTTAATTTAATTGGAGAGGTAAACATACAGCCAAGAGTGGATATTTTAAAAGGCTACATGAGATGAAAGTAAAAAAGAGAAAAAAGGAAAGGACAGAGGGGTGGTGCGATGGTGAACGGCCATCCAACTCCTGTAACAAGTCCAAAGGGAAGGAAGATGAGGAGAGAAAGCAGCATGCTTTGTAAAAGGGAAAGGCAGAGATAAAACAAGGAGACTAAGAATGAAAACAAGAGGCGAGACCAACAACCAAAATGAGAAAAAGAAAAACAGGGAACAAAGAATAGTGGAAGAAAGAGGGAGGGGTGACTGAAAAAAAACAACAAGAAAACAGATTAGCAAAGAAAAGCGTGCAAACAAAGAAATCAGCTATAGGGAACGGAGCAGAACAAGACAGGAACAGTGGAATGGAGGAGTGTGAGAAGAAGCAGGTGGAGATGAGGAAAGGGAGAGATGAGGGATTACAGAGAGATAGTGTGAGACACAGAGATGCTGCAAGAGGTCACTCTTCGCTCTTATTGTCTGCAGAAGACAATCATGGCTCACAGTGAGTCTGTATGTGTGATGGTGTAATGTGTAAACATCTGTGTGAGTGTGTGTGTGCTGACAGCTCCTTTACCATCACTACAAGGAACAGTAGGCGTGAGGTTGCACAGAAGGGAAAGGCAAAGAAATAATGCCAACAGGCAAGGAAAAGAACAATATGGTCTTATGCATCAGCTGTAAATCAAAGAAAGACACACAAGAGACATTTAGATTTTAGGCATCTGATCAAGGCTCTTGTTCAGAGTAACTTACAGTGAGTACAACAGATTGCCAAAATTCAAAACTTCCAATCCAATGGAAGGAGGCCAACAGAGTGAAACAGACATTGTTTGCTCTCTGTGCCACAAATTTGGCGAAAATAGGCAAAAATTCAACTCAAGTAGGATTTTTGTCTGCTGCAATAACGTGAAAGACAGCGCCAAGCAGGGAGCTTTCAAGGCATCCATAAATTTCTCCCTCTAGTTTGTATTATATATAGCAGACGTTTTCAGACTGTAAGGGAGCACCTCCCCAGGGGCGATGGAGAGATGTGAGGCAGAGACTCTGTGTGAGGTGAGAGGGACAGGTGCATGCCGCTGAAAACAAATGGAAGTTAGTTATTGTAGTTTGTCCAGCTGAATTGGTCCACACACCGACAGAGACAGCAGTTGGAGCTGCAGTAGTGGCTGTGACACACAGATCACGGAGGCAATTAAGGTACTTAAAAACACTTGGCGCCTGACTGCCACAATTTGCGTCAAAAGTTGCACTTTACCTGAGTCAAAACTCGGTTAACTGTGAACACACGAGGCATGAGTCACTTCTTTTTTTAAATTCGGTAACTCAAACAATGATGTCATGATCTCTTATTCACTGTGAACACACATCCATCAATCCTAGAAACCATAAAGAAGTTTTGCCTTATACCTGCAAAACTTCTCTGAGAATTATCATGCCAGTGGTAGTTATCTGTACATTTATGAGTACATTGCAAACAGAAACTGATACTAGCTGATTTGGCATACTGTTAATGGTGCCAAGTAGATGGTCTGAAGGCGTCCTACAGTGTCAGACTGTGAAAACACTTGGTATACAGTAAGAACACAAGTAGCGCACATCAAGTCCCAGGAACAGTCCCAGGCTTTAAAGCCAATTTTACAAACTGACCAAACATGGAATTACAACTTTCAAGTCCTTCATGTGTTGAAGACAAAATGACTTTTTCTAATAGACTTACATTATGAAAGTGACGTCTATAAATCTGTGGATACATTTTTCGATGCATCACCACTCCTGCGAAATGACTCATGTTACTATCCGGATTTGATCCATTTTTGAAAGCAGGATTGGAATATTTTTATCCCTATTCAAGATAGTGGAGGGCTAAACTAGACCTTATCCACCAGGCTGGCAGATGTCTTTAGTGCGCTTTCTCACAGAAATCAAGCTCTTTGCACCACAAAGCAACTTTCATAGGAATGAACAGGGCCTCGCCTCCAAAGCTGTATCCATTTCTCTTTATACATCCATGGCGTACGATTGACTGATTGTTATTTGTGTCATGCACACTTACATGTGCCCAACCCTCATGGGTTTACAGGACACCATTACGATGACGCTGCAGTAACAATCAAAAGTATAGAAGAAGAAATTCAGCCACAAAAAAGGTTCCCTTTCTGAAACAAAACTCAAATTTTTCATGATCATCCAACCGAAAGAAATCAGCACAGACAGAGGTCATCTTACTGAAAAGTACATTCCTTATGTCTTCATATACGGGACAGTCAAACAAGAAGTGAACCTGTTCTCAACTTGAATTACACAACAAAAAATTCTGTCCTTCTCTGGGGTGGTGTTAAACCCTCCAGCTTTCCACACTGTAGCTGTTCTTTTGGCTTATACCACATATCAACAGATCATTTTTCTCTAACCATGCGAAACAGTTCACTCCTAATCTTCTGAATATCACAAAGTAACCTGTTCTGAAAAATAAACATATGTGCATGTGCATGTGCTGCTTATGGGAGGAGTCCAAGAGATGAGGAGGCCCCTGAGGTACAACTTATACTTTCGATGTCAGCATTGAGAGGGTCAATGTGACTTATGATTCTGTTAACAAGTTAATTAAAAAGCTAAATTTCCCAAAAAAGGAGTCTTTGGCTTTGGCCTTAATTGAAGTAGTTCCAATTAACCTGACATAAAAGACTACTAAAAATGCTATTTTTATTTTTTAAATTTTACATTCATAATGCGAGTAAACTTTCATCCTACGTCCTGTGTGAACGCTCAGTCAGGTGTGCAAGGGTGAGAGCCACACTGACCTCACCAAATCTGGAAAAATAATATTCTTGTATTCTCGGAATGAATTATAGAAAAGGTGGAAAAGGTCATCTTTTTCCAGCAGCAGAGCCAGAGACGTAAGACAGAGAGACAGTGTCGGCAACAGTATGTGGATTGATTAATTAAAGATCTTTATCTTTCATTCCACTGACAGAAAGAGAAAAAGGGAGACTGCGCTCCAGAAAAAGAGACACTATTGGACAAAAGTGAGAGGGAGAGATGAGGGAAGCTGCGAGGTAAACCGATGGAGTATTAGAGAAGATGGAGAGATTCTGGAGGGGTAGGGAGACAGAAAGAAAGTGTCGAAAAAAGAAACGGGACGGTGATGTGGAAACGAGGAGGACAGATGTGAGCGGTGAGGGAGGAGGAAATGAGGCGACATGTAAGGATGAGGGAAACTGTGAAAAGATGGAGGGGGAGGGGGGTGCATGTCGGGGTGAGAGGGATTTTTACCTCTTTCCAGTGATGGAGTGACGAGAGGTGGGAGGAGGAGAGGGGAACAGAGGCTGTAATTAATGGAGGAGACAGGAGAGGAGGGGGTGGGCTGAGGGCTTGAGTCTCTAAAATAGGAATAGCACAAATCTTCACCCTCTCTCAATAGATGTTAAGGTTGCCTACTGTAAGTGAATTTTAAAATAATACCACCTTATTCCAATTATACAAATACGACCTGCATGGTTGCTTGCATTTACATCACCATGTAACAAGTGGTTACAAATTATCCTCATTTGCACGGCACTTTAAGTGTTCACAATTCTGTTTGCATTAAAAGTACGCTTGTGTTCCTATGCAGTCAGGTAAATAGCTTCATGGGCACAAACACTCCATATCATTACTACAATTATCCCCTTCATTACGCTGTGATATTATTGCAGTCTCTTGCATTGTACAGCAAGTGGATATTTCTAGTGTATTTATCTAAACACCTGTTAATGGCCGGCTCTTCATTCTGGCTTGCAGTCTTCCAATGTTTTATCCACAGTTTAAATTTTTGTCTGGTTTGTGTAATAGCAGCGATGTGCTAATTGCAAAACACAGGATGTAATGTAGCTTAACACCTCCTTATGTCATTATCGAAGCCAAGCGTTTACACAGCAATCTGGCTTAGATGACAAAATGAAAAGGTAAGCCATGCTGGTTTTTTAAGCTGCCATCACCCATTACAGATTTTTCCACAACTCCTACACAAACACGCAATTCCAATATTCACTGAACGCTCTGCAAACACTGTCAGCACTTCTCAAATTTACACTTACCTGTGCTTCAGCCCAGAGGACTGCAAAAGACAGTTCTGAGCACCAACATCATGAATCTCTGTTCTACTACTGGCTGACTTTGCTGCCTCAAACGCGCTCACTCAGCAGCTGAAGAAACGCCGTCGTACAAACAATCAATGTCCAAACTGATGTTTGACCCTGTCGGTTTGAAAATGCTCACCTATCAGCTCAGAGTTTTAAAGCAGCTCTGCGAACTGTGGCGTCTTTCTACAAGCATCTGTAGCCTTGTTCAGACTGCAAGCCCAAATCCATTTTTTGGCACATTGTGTCCAGATTATTTTTAGAAAGTCTGAACAGCAAAAAACCAAACATATGAAATGCGGTTTTTGAAAATTGGATCAAAAACACATTTAGGGATGGTTTTAAAAGCAATTCTAATTGGATTTCTACAGATGCGTCAGACGCTCTGGACGCTCAAATTGGATTTCTTTCTCTTGTCTTTTGCGTCACTCACAGCGCAACACACAACGACGTCATCAAATCCAGAGTGACGCAAGTGCTGAGCAGAATCCATGCTGCTACTAGCAGAGTCCAACAAAAGACAATATAGAGAACAACAATCCGTGGACAGACACTAAAATAAATTACCTGCTGGCACTGTCTGCACCAGCTGGTCTCATTCCCAGAGTGTCAGAGTGCGCTACTTGTGCAGTGCCCCCGGCTTGACTATAATGATGCCTGGGGCACCTTTTAGTGCCCGAGTGAGATGAACCGTGCTGTCCCCCAACTCTAATGTAAACCCATCTGCATCATTATTAGACGCTCAGAGAAACAGACCTAGTTTAAAGAGAGTGAAAGTCCGCTCAAGGTGGGTCGGTCCAACAAAGACTGCAATGGTTGAGGTGTCTGTGGTACTCAAAGTCGAGTGTTTTCTTAGTAACACCGCTGCCTTCCAGCAGTTTGTGGCACCCAAGGACACATTTTTTTTCAGCGTCATCCGCAATCTTTACCTAACCATAGCCAAGTAGTTTAATGTCCTAAACCAAACACCTGCTCCTTCTTACTCTGTCAAGGTACAAAAGGCAAAGGGCATCCGCTCAGGGACTCTGCCCAAGCAGCAAAATACAATAAACAGGGCTAAGTTGACTTGACAGCATGATTGTTTGGCGGGCAAAATGATGGACCTCCATTTCTCATGCATCACCAGCATAGCTACATAGTCACTCCTATGTTGTTACCACAGCAAACCATGCAGACAGGTTAGTGTTGTTTGGACACACACTCAACACTCAACAGCGTGGACAGTCTGCCCTCAGGATCTGATTTGAGAAACAAATATGATTTGCCTGTGGTCTGAGTATAGCCAAATATTTCTGAATTACTTGCAGCTAAATACAATATGTCCTCCAAAGCTGAAGTATATGAATACATAGCTGGGGGCACCAAATCGCTCTCTATCACCCCCTGAGCTCTCAGTGTGCTTGTTAATGAATGGCTTTGTGTGATGGGTCCAGAGGTGCTACAGGAGTACTTAGGATTCAGGTCAACATCACTTGACCCATACGAGCAGCCTGGCTGAATAGTCGGGTAATAAGACTGCGGGTTGAATGAGAAAAGTCATTATAAAGAAGTAACTGGCAAGTCAGAGGGAGATGTTTTGATACCAAGGCTCTGAACTTGCTCTCCTCTCACTCTCCTGTCTCTCAGCTCCGCCTTCCCGATTCACGCTCTACTCCACCTCTGGCATCACTTGACTCACTTTGCTCATTTAATCCCGCTCCTTTTTTTGCTCTTGTGTTTTGGCTCCTCAGGTTATCTCATTTGCTCCTGTTCTGTTTGCGCCTCGCAAAGATCACTCGTTTACATGCCTCTTCATCTTTATTTTCATCTTTCTTCTTTTCTCCCCCTGCCCTTCATCAATCTCTTTCTCCCTCTCTCTCATTATACTTCTCTTCTGCTCATCATTTCATTTTGTCTTCCTCTCTCTCAATCAACTTCTCGCCTTGGGCCTTTTTTCCCCCCATCTGAAACTGCGCCCACGACTCCTTCGCTCGTTTCCTTCTTCCCTGCCGTCGTCTCTGGCGATTACAGATGATGATGATGTTGATGTGCAACACTTATTTGATTTTTACAGGAAAATAAAAAGTCACTAGTAAATGACAGGAAGTTTTGCAGTGACATCAGGAAGTAAGGCAATGGAAAAAGTTAAGTAGAAATAATCTGCAGAGGTCTCTTCTTCTACAAAACAAAGAGACCCAGTGATATTACCCAGTAAAAACACTGAATAAAAACATTAATGTTAAAAAGATTTTTTTTTCTGACCATGTTCAGCTTGTCGCGGAGGGGCTGTCTACTACAGTGCCTGGTGCAAAAACACGACAACACAAATCTTGGTTTGTCCATTCTGACAAGCTCCCTGTGTAGATATAAATGACTCATCTAAATAGACTGCACTTGTAAAGCGCTCTTCTAGTCCTCTGACCACTCAAAGCGCTATTACACTACATGTCACATTCATCCAATCACACACACATTCACACACTGGTGGCCGACCATACATGGTGCCACCTGCTATTCAGTAACCATTTACATGCTCTCACACACCGATGGAACAGCCATCGGGAGCAGTTTAGGGTTCAGTATAGCCCCGTTTCCACCGAGCAGTACGGTACGGTTCAGTTCAGTTCGGTACACTTTTTTTCCATTTCCACTGTGAAAAGTTGTGGATGGTACCATTGTAACTGTTCCGTACCGTCCCCATTTTTGGTCCCCCCTCTGTTGGGGTACCTAGCACACAGATTGGTACTAAAAGGTGGAGGCTGTGAACACTGCAGTCTGATGATTGGTCAGTAGCAGAAGGTCACTCTGCTCAGGGCTGAGTTGTGGCTGGTTTTGAGGTCAACTTCATTCACTGGGCCGACTGCCGGCGACCTTTGAGGTGGAACGCTAACTTGTAATGTTACTCAATGCGTGAGTTGACAACCTGAATCCATTAAGACACTGCGACAACTTTGACCATCACTTTAGTTTTTAAATGACATACACTTTTAGTAATGAGTGGATCTTCAAGCGTTTATATATATTAACTTCAGCCAGGTTATGTGAGCTGCATGTACTCTAATCCTCACTTAGAGGGGAAAAAAAAAGCATCGTGGAGCGTTGTTCCTGTGGGCTCCACGACACTAAACCTCTGAGCTTGCCTGAGAAGACTAAATGCACAAACCTGCTATTTTTAAATATCCCATTGAAAGAGACTCTCACTGCAGCCTGTATTTTGTTGGGTTGAAAATGTCCCTGTGCAACCCTGTTCTGTGGACGAAAGATGAGTGGCAGACTTCCATCCGTACCCACATTAAGAGTACTGTTTGAGGTAAAAACACTAGGATCTAGGTACCATGTCTGAAGGGTTACTTTTGGTTCCAAAGGTACTGTACCAGAAGTGTTGGGTGGAAACGGGGCTTATCTTGCCCAAGGATACTTTGACATACAGACTGGAGGAGCCGGGGATCAAACCGCCGATCTTCCAATTAGTGGATGCTCTACCTCCTGAGCCACAGACGCCTCTTAAGTAACAAAAACATGGCAATTCTTATTATATTTATTATCTATGTTATATCTGCCAATATATGCTCCTAAAAACATCCCACACACTGCACCTTTAAAATGGAGACTGTCACAGTATCTATATAGCTTAACTGTATGATCATCTTCTTGACTCATCCTTCTCCCCCTTCCTTTGTCCCCCACTCACCTCCCTCTATTTCTATCCCCCCCTCCCTCCTTGCTGCAGGGCAGGTGCCAGGTCTCATTAGACAGTTTGCAGACATAGCCTTCTCACTGAGCTCACCTGCCGTTTCTCCCTCTCTCCCTTGTTCCATCATGTCCTGACCTCTCACCTGTCACAGTGAGAGAAAACACTACTCAAGCGACACACATTACATTGCCCGAGAGTGCTGATAACCAATGTACAAAAACGTACACGGCGGTCCCAAACACACAAAAACACCCACTCGTACTTCATCTAAAACCGCTGCTTGAACCCTCAGGTTCAGATATAACACAACACACAACCCAGCAGCATCACCTGCACACACAGTAAATTGCACATCAACAGACTGCTCATCCAAGATCACATAAACACATGTGCGATCCGCTCTGCGCACAGACACACACAAAATCTCTCTATACACCCTGTGACCACAGCTAATGCTCGACCCCTCGGGCTCAGACAGTGCACCGCCAACAACCTCATTCTGAAAACTAGACTCAGATACAGCTCCACTGCCACCCTCCACGCACACTCTCACTGTGGGCCACCGACTCAAATTGGAAGCCTCCCAGCAGCAAGGTCAGGGTGGGTGTAATATGATTACACAGGCGCAAAATAAACACACCATATCGGCCCATTACAGCCAGCAACCCCTTAACTTTTTTTTTTCCTTTACTAAGAGCTTCATTTTAGGTCTGAGTTCCTTAAATGCATCCTTGTCCACTTTACTGTTAAGATTCTAAAGGTCACGGTAGGATTAGGAGAGGACTACTATCTACTCGCCTCTGGTTCTGAAACGATGAGATTGTCTGCGTTGAGATGCCGCCTGACCAACTGAAGGTCACTGGTTTGATTCCCCAGATCACATATGCTTCTATTGTTTGAATGGAGTCAGGCGAGAAAGCTTCCACTGCCAATTTTTTCATGGAACAGACTCATATCGCATGGAATAGAGTACAAACATTCCAGCCCTTTATATCTTCCAGTGACTTTAGGAATTCTGGTGTTATTTACTCTAACATTACAAATAGCCTGTCTGTACTTCTGGTTTTCATGCAACAGCTACTTCTGCTGTTTAAACTCTTGTTTAATTTCGACATATATATATAACATGATGTCATACTCCTGAGCTCACTTTGCCACTTTTGTATAAACTGATCTTTTAGCCTCTGTTCAACAGTCAGTTTTACCCAGTTGATGCTTTGGTGTGAGCCAGATGTAAGACAAGACACATTCATCCTGTATCTGTTTAACCTGCAAGACCCATGGTGACACATATACACCCGTAATATGCAGGCTGAGCAAGTAGCTGTACATTACTTGACTGCATTAAGTTTCTTTGCCCTCTATCAGCCTCCTCCAGTAGCCAATAATTCTGTTTTTAACTGCAATACAGAGTGGATATCTTCCTAACTCCCCATGGACCATATAATTGCAGGTTGCCATTTTAACTTCAGCCAATAACTGTATATAAGGATGAGCCTCGTGTCTTCACTTCCCCATACTGAACAAAAATATCCCAGATACGGCTGCCGCTATCTTGGGCTGGTGATGTCATTTGGAGCCAGAGTCTGCGTAGCAGCGATCTCCACGGTATTGACGTCCCCCTGTCTGCCCACTCACGAGCAGCGACGTTGATCACAAGTACAATACTTTTTATAGCATCATATAACCTGTTATAATCAAATGTATCTGAAAAATGGGGGCGGGGTTTGTGACTTACGCATCAGCTAACTATCAGGGGGCGATCAAGATGTTTTGGCTCCACTTTTGGCAATCTCTTATGTCGTCCACCTTTATCATACATATACCTGGGTACTGAATCGGCATACAACCAGCAGACAGTATCAGGACACAGTTTTCAGTACCACAATGTGAGAGCATCTCTGTGACTGTTGTGACGGTGAGCAGCCATGGTGAGGTTGCCATGACTGGAGCCGAGAGTATGAAGTTAAAGTAGCTGTGCAGTGTGTGAACAGTTTAGGCTACTTGTCAGTGAATAAATGCTACAACTCCTCACAACCCAAGCCAAGTTAAAGTGAAGGTGGTTAGCCCTGAAGTTAGCTTGCAAAGTTAGCCTCACACTGATAACTGACCAGGCTCACTTTAACTGGACTGCTAAGGTGGACCAGCTGCTCATTGTAGTGAATGGAGAAATGTCTCTCCTGAGTAAGGGAGACAATTATTAATTTCAACTTAATATTAATTTTGCTGTTATTAAAACTGAGGTGCGGAACAGAGGTGTTGTGGGCCTATCATCGAAACCAGTGAAGGAGGGTTCCCAACTGATGACCTCAATGAAGCTTTTAGCCTACCTAAACCCCCACGAGTATGTGTATCAGCAATTGACCAGTTAAACTCTACCTCCATTAAGATTAGGTACGTTTTTATCCTATTAGTTTCCTCTCTCTTCTCCTCTCTCTTCCCTAAACAAAATGAAAGAATAGGGGGAGGTTGAGTGTACGCCCCGGTCCGGCAGGGGAAAGTTCAGTCCACACAGACGTCTCTCCTTAGCTCTGCCTTCCCTACGCTCCTTCTTACTTTGCTATTTACCTATGCTCTTTTCTTATTTCCATCCATCTAATCGTAACCATTTGGCTCCCACTCGGAAACCCCCAGACGGCACTATCACTCCCACTCATAGCCTCAAGTATGAGCATCAAGGGATTGTAACAGCTAGTCCTAAACTGAACTAACTGTTATTTAGTCTTAAATTGTTGTAGCTGAATTAGGTTTCATTTATTAGGTAAATTTGTTATGGAAAATTGTTAATAGTGTTTTATATTTATTGATATTTATATATTTGAATATACTTAAACTATTAAGAGTTAATATATTGTTCAATTTCAAGTTCAGATTTGCTTTTCCAAATAAAAAAAGTCATTCTTTGATGTCATTGACAGTCGTTTTGTACTTTTTATTTTAAATGTATGGGTTCAGGCACTATTTAGACACTGATACCATTTTAAATTTAGCTTTTTGGGATCAATATTGGAAAAACCCCAAACAACACCAAACCCTAATGTCTGTCTCCACCCTCTCTGTAGTGTGACAGATGTCGTCTTTTTATGTTCTAAGTATTTATGACATATGCTGCCCTCTTGGTCAGCTCTCACCTGAAAAAAAAGGAGATTTTAATCTCAAAGAGACGTTTACCTGCTTGAATAAAGGGAGTAGACGAGACACCTGAGCAAATAATGGTATCCGATATTTACACTACCACGGAGGCTCTCATGAGCAAGCACTTAAATTCAAATGTAGCATTATATTTGATATGATGTGTGCTGTACCGCAGGGGTACTGTGGTGGGGGATTTTACATCAGCAAATACATCTTTTCAAACTTTCAATTTCAGTCTAAAATTTGGTTTTTATGATCACAACGACTGGTGTGAATCCAGCCAGGGGCCTTTGTTGGATACTGTTTACTGTTGCATAAAGGCGAAATGGCTAACCCGCATACTGTAGTTTTTTTTTTTTTTTTCGAATGTAAATGGAATTGACAATGTGACAGTCCGTCTCAGTGCAAGAAATGCTCCTGTTACCAGACCAGTCAGTGTATAAAGGAGCACCGTTATTGCTCTTTTTTTTTCTTAAAGATTGCTGTTACTGCTTCTGTCTCCCCAAGGAAAAAAAAAGAGACAACTGAAAATATTTCACGGTAAAAAATATTTCAAATATAACCAATGTGACCAGGTCTGAGGCTTTTACTCCAGGCGTACCAAGAGCTGGTATCAGGTGTTGTGTCCAAGGTGAACAGTCTCATCATAAAAGAAAACAGGCCTGCACTCTGACAGTAAAAAACCTCGAAGAGGCTCTTTAGAAGGAAAAAAAATATCAGTTTATTTCATATACCAAAGGTGACAATGTAGAGAAAAAAAATTGAATGAAAGGCGAACATTTTATTCATACCGGTGCAACATTAAATGGGCTGGCGGACAAACAGCGAGGGCCAATCAAAAGAAGGACAGAAAGAGGTAGAGGGTGTATAAAAACCTTTTGCCTCTCACCACCTCTCTCTTACAATCTCTTTCCTTTTTGCATCTGAAAAGCCTTTTCTAGCGCTTTGTCAGAGCGTGTGCCTTTTGATGGACTATTCTTGTACGAATCATTTATTTGTTTTTTTTTTTCTCCACAATGTAATTTTTATTTGTATCTTCGATTGTGACAGTGTTTTTCAACTTCCTAAATCATTTCTTTTCCTTTACTATGATAATCTTGCTGTGTTGATAACATCATGTGCTTTTTGATTTCTTAATTATACCTTTCATGCATTCTTGCTTTTTGACTATGCATAACATCTCTTCATTCCAGAAAACAGATTACAGTCTTTGAGGCTCGCCACTGTTAAGAAGAAAAAGAAACGGGTAATTTTTCAAAGAATTCATTTTGGTGGCACAGTGAGTGCAGAAGTGAGATTTCTAGTGTATGATAATTACATCTGGAAAAAGGCCCGGGGCGTCAGTGTTAGACTTTTGGGACTTGGTTATAATGTAATATGGTGCTGGTTAGGCAGATAGGCAGGGTTTTGGGTCTATGAGCTTGTCTCAAGCCGAGGACTGGGTGGCAGCTCTTTCATGCCGTCCTCTAACTGTCATCGTCACGCACCCACTCACGCGGAACCCAAATTATAACAGCGTGAAGCCATGTGAATGCATGGATTTGTGCAGTGCGTGCGTGAGAGAGAGAAACAGAGAGTTATCAGTGTGTTCCTTTTAATATGTGTGCGTCTATGTACGAGAGAGAGAGGGAGAGAGAGAGAGGGAGATGACGAAAGGTTAGGGCTAAACCACATCTCTAAATTTGGCATGAGCTCAGATCAAAGGACTGCGATGGTGGAGAAAGAGAGAAAGAGGAGGGGAAACGATACCCGAGCAACAAAGCTCCAGAGTTCTCTGCTCCCTACTCCATCTTTTCTGTACTATCATTTTTTCTCCTCTAAAATTCCTTGTTTTCTTCTTTTAGAGCACTCCCACAGCAGGCCATATTTAAAAATGCAGCTTTTGTTTTAGCCCTCCGTCCACACTTAAATATTTCGCACCTGAAAATAGAAGATTTTTTAAAATGCTGCCCAGAGAAGTTATTTTAAGGCTCCTCTGGGCAGTATGTAGATACACGTGACCAGGGGTCATTAATGCCCCGTTTAGACTTAGCAGTACAGTACAATTCAGTTTGGCTCTCTTTTCCACTTTCTTTTCCACTGTCAAAGGTTGTGGATGGTACCAATGGGACTGTTCCGTACCATCTCCATTTTTGGTCACCTCTCTGTTGGGGTACCTAGCACACAGATCTGGTACTAAAAGGTGGAGCTGTAGTCCATTGATTGGTCTGTAGCGGACAGTCACTCTTCTCAGGGCTGAGTTGTGGCTGGTTTTGAGGCTCATGTAACCACTGTTCTTACTGTGGAGAGTTTTATTAGTAGACTGGATGCTTTGCTGCCTCTCGCAGCAGGTGTAGACTGAAAAAAAAATAGTCAACTGCCAGCGACTGTTAAGGTGGAATGTTAACTTTTAATGTCACTCAATGTATGAGTTGATGGCGTGAATCAATCAACACACCCTAATTTCACTCTGACTGTTACTCTAGTTTTTATATGACACACACTTTTAGTAATGAGTGGATTTTCAACGTTTATATTTATTAATTCTGGCCGGATTATGTGAACTGCATGTATTTTAATCCTCACTCAGGGAAAAAAAAAAAACTGTGGTGGAGCGTTGTTCCTGTGGGCTATGACAACACTAAACTCCTGAGCTTGCCTGAGAGACTAAATGCACAAACCTGTTATTTTTAAATATCTCATGGACAGAGACTCTCACTGCAGCCTAAATAAAATAAAAATACAGTGAGCAGTGAGTGACAACAACCCCGCCCACATTTAAGAGTACTGGTTCCACTAGGTACCATGTCTGAAGAGTTACTTTTGGTTCCAAAGGTACTTTACTGAAAATGTTTGGTGGAAATGGGGCTTTAGGAGACATTTGAATGCCTGTTTCTTTGTTTGGATTCAAATGTTCTTTCCCGTTTCAAATCCACCTCCATATCCTTACAGGGTATGGATGAACTAATCAGCTTGCTTGACACTTAGGTCTGCACAATGCATTGTTGGAATTTGGAAAGTGTGGTGCATGTGGTCCATCTTTCCCTGCAGGCGTATCTTTAGAGAGCAATAACTCCAGCCTTAGTGTGGGCAGGGAAAATTGATCAAGTACATGTTTCAGAATGAAAATATTGGTGCTGATGCATGTCGTTTTCACACAGTATATTCAAACTTAGCTGCTGTCGTCGTCACAATTTGCCTCTATCCTCTGTTTTCTCTGTCTGCCTCGCTCCATCGTCTCTCTTCCCTCCCAACCTTTCTGCCCCATCCCAACTCCCAAATGGTTATGTAATTCATCACGCTCCCTCTGTCTCTCTGTTTCCCTCTTTTTCGCTCTCTCGCTCCCCATCTGACTCTCTCTACACGGGTGGAACAAATGGAGATCAGTCGGACTAATGCTGAGTTAGGCCCCTCGTCGCTCTGACAAAGCTACAGCATTACCCCTCTCATTTAACCAGCGCTCTGATCCACGGGCTTACACACACACACACACACACACACACACACACACACACACACAGATATATACACTTGAAAGGGCACACTTTATCTCCATTTCTCTCTTGAGCACCCTTACACACACAAATTGCATGTACACACATGTCCATAGCATTTCATGCATTCTTGTCATGCGTAAGTGACACTTCAGTCACAGAATGGTGGTGCTCGCAGTGTTTCTATGCTCAGGTCAGCTGTGGCACTCTTTCAGAGCCAAGTGTGTCAGAGCCTGGCTGCTGTCTGTCATCTTGGATCACACTCTTAAATGATAATTATAGCAGCTCGGTTTTATTTTTGTATCTTTGGCCATTGTTTCTATTGGTAACTACAAGAAAAAACTCAGAGAGTGCTGACCTCCGCCAAGGCCGAATGCTTGCAATCTTAATTAAAGTGAAACATAATTTGTGTATCTGCCTGTGATTCGGATTCACTCCAAATTCTAGTAGGTTTGTCCTTGGCCCACGTTAAACCCTTCCACCAAGTTACATGAAAATCGGCTCTCTACTTTTTTTGTAATCCGCTGAAAACAAACAAACAAACCAAAAACATGACCTGCTTGACGGAGGGAGTGCTGTGTATTGTTTGAAAAGTTACAACACCAGTACCCTTGAAGAGATGCCAATACCAATAGAGTACTTTATTCAATACCATAATGTGATTGCAGCGGTGTGTACAAGTCCATCAAATACACTGCGTTTGACTTTGCCACACCACACACTGTGTTGACTGAAGCTGCTGCTGCAGGAGTGTGAGCTCTGCGTCAGGGAGGCAGTCCACCCACAGGCACACAGTGACGGGGCTAACTGTTAGCATCACATGGCTAACATTACCTGATTGTAATTGATGTTAGCAACATGTTAGCCGTTTCAATGTCAGTGTGAGTTTGTTTGTACTGTGTAATCGTTTGATGTTAGCTGTTAGCCGTTGCTGCTGTGCTACGTCGTGCTAACTGGGCAGATGTTTATCTGACCATAACAAGAGTGACTCCAGTGGTGGCAGCAACAGAAAGTTTGCTGAGCTGACCCCTGGCATACAAAGGATGGAACGCAGGTGTCATTTAACTGGAGCCATTTTGATACCACTTGGCACTGGGTTATTTTGGTCAATACCTTGAAGGTAATGAGTGCCGATACCATATGCAGAGGTGATAATGACAATGTTCTCACCTAGTTGATTGCTGACATCTGAGAAACACAAGATGTCACAGATCAAAGACCCACTTCATGGCTCAACTTTAACAATGAGCTTACTGCAGTTTTGTGCACACAGTTATAGATAATAGTTGGTATAGATAATATAGTTAAACCTGCTTGATCATCTTGTGTTTCTTGTGTGCTCAGACTTTGTTGTAGCACTGTCATCATATTCTCTGCTGCGTACAGCCGAGCACAATGTTATCATAACCGGTAGAAACCACACAAAACCCAAGTTGTAACAAACAGGAATTATCCTTTTAGAACATTCAGTGTGTCTGCACACACCTAACAGGATTTACCCTCATTATCACCTCTAGCACTGCTTTTCTTTGTTCTGGCACCAAATCGTGTCCTTTCCCTAACACGGTTCAAGCGTAGGAAAAGGCACACACCCACACAAACTCACCCACACACGCTCATACTCGCACTCACACATTTCAGCACAACAAAGCATTAGTAGGAGTCTTGTACTTCAATCAGCCAATTAACCTGGAGCAGAGCAGAACAAAACATTTGGCATTTGCCAATAGGGCAGCAACCTTCAAGTGATAATTACTCTTTGTGAGAGCACACACACACATACATTTATATAGGCACACACACTCCCCCAGCGCGGCATCCATCACACGTCATGTTGCAGACAATGGCGGCTATACTTCCAGCATAATCAATTATTTATCCTTGTCTACACATGAGCGATCTTGAAATGTCCACACATAAACACACTCAAACACAGACGTACACACACGCAAAGTGATTGTTGCCAAAGTTGACATCAGCAGGCAGAGAATATGAATTGTGTGATTCTGAGCAAACGCCTAAGGCCATCAGAATACTTCATGAAATGGAAGGCCTACACACATTCTTGAATAGAGGCAGGGTAACACTCGCATACACACTCAAACACATGAATAAGCCCAACATCGTGTGCACAATTGAGACATTTTTCCTGGAGAGAGAGAGCGCCTCGGTTTTGAAATGTCAAGATAAAATGCTGTGACAGTGGCGGAAGAAAACATGAGCGAATGTTTGGAGGAGAGAGAAAGAGAGGGAGGCCTCCAAAAAAGCCCATGTATATTTGATTGAGAAAGGAAATGCAGCGAGATGAAAAAGGAAAATGAGGAAAAGAGAGAAAAGATGATGGAGAGTTACAGTAAATTGGCAAGGCCGCTTCTGAAAGCACGCTCTAGGGGAGAGGGAGGGAAATAGAGTGAAAGACAGAATAAGAGGCAGAGGCTAGGGAGTCGGAGAGGAGTGCAGCAGCAAGAATGGATTGTTAGCTGGTAAACGACTGTCACTTTCTTTAGGCAGATAAACAGATTTGACACCTCCGCATTCTTCTCCTCTTGTCCCTTCTTTTCTCTGACTCTGACACGGCCTGACAACCCTTCAAAAAAATCACTTTCTGACTCTCACTCGCTCTCTGTTCCATGCTGTTCTGTACAACCTCTCACTCCTCCGCTGCGTTTTCTTCCTCCCCTTCTTCTCTTTTCTCCTTGCAGATATGTGCGACAAACTCACCCTTCCGGCAAAAAAGCGGCATATAAGAAGAAGAAAAGGACTAGAACTACATGAATAAAGACCCCATTTTTCCATTTTCCACACGCTCCTTTTCTCTTCCTCACTTGCCAGGGCCTTGTGACAAGATTAGATGAAGAAGGAGGGGGGGAATGAAAAATCAAATGAAAGAGAGATTCCTTTCTCGACATCTGGAAGAGGTAGAAAGGGATAGAGAATAGACGGGTGCAGGCGAGATGGAGAGTGTAAACGACACAAAGAAGAGGATCAGAGAGGAAGGACGCGTGGAGAGTCGGAAAGGGGGAGATCAGTGGAGAGATGAAGAACAGAGAACTTAAAGGAAGACATGCGTCGATGCAGAAGGCTTGTGATCAGCTGTCACTTGGGATCTGTGGGCCGAGCATGCGTGCGCACCTGCCCACACACACTCACGCACACATCGTCCTTGCTCGCAAAAATACGTTCAAAAACTTGAGGCACACACACACGCAAAGTGTGTTGTTAATCATTCCCATCATGACCGCTGCCTTCAGAGCGAAAGCAGTGTTGCGGACTGGCATTGACCAAAGAGACAAACACACCAAAATAGATATGAGGAATAAACAGAGGCTTGTTTTATCAGGATGAAAGAAAGGAGATGGGAGAAAAGAGGGTAGGGAGGGAGAAACAGAGACAGCGAGGGCGAGAATGAAAAAAAAAAAAGATGGAACAGCGGCAATCATTCAAATAAATGAGAAGGTAAGAAAAGATGGGATAAAGGAGGTCTGAATGCATTAGAGCGGTATGGTTTCTGTGTTCTCTCCCTGTGATAAAGGAAGTTGCTCTGCTGTGATAGTGAGGCCTCTGGAGGAAAGATGGGAAAATCTAAACAATGTGAAAATTAGGCCATGCAAACACTCACAGACACACACACACGTACAAACACACGCACGTGTGCTCTTTTACTCTGCACGACACATGTTACCCACTCAAAGGGGGATCGCGAGAAGCACAAAGCGAGCACTCCACTTGTCTGCAAGTATCTCCACGCTCCACACAAACAGCTTCACACACACACACATTCACACTCCGGCTGTTTATGTAGGCAGTGGTAGGAATAAATAAAAGGCAAGCATCTAACAAATAAAATGAATTTTTAATCAATGGAGCCATTTGAATTAGCTCTGTCATTAAGTAAACAGGAACAAGGCAGAGTTTGAAATATTCATGTTGGGGCCCTGAATTCATTAGGCTGTTAGGAGGTGTGGTCCCCCAGGAGGCCCCATTCAGATCTGGGACAACAACACCGAGGGACGATGATATATACAGTACATACGTAGTGTTATAACGGAGGGGAGGAGCGGGGGGGGTGAAAAGAGAGACAGGAAGCAGAAGCCAAACTGCTCTAATACACTCAGTGGGCTTTTTATAGATTTTTAGGGAGAGAGGGTGGTTAGCAGGGAGATGAAGGAAAAGTGTAGAGAAGCCTGGAGAAACTGCAAGAATGACAGAGAGGAGAGTGAGGGATTAAAAGAGGGAAAGAAACCGTGGGGGAGAGGAGGGGGATTAAAAGACGACAAGAAACAAAGTTAGTTGAAAGGGAGGAGGAAGCACAAGACGAGGGACGGGGTGAAGCAGAACAGAGCAAAGAGCCAGCAAAAATCAAAGCAGCGGGTACGGGGGGTGAAAATGGAAAGAAAGACAGCCAGAGAGAGAGGTAATTCAAAGTGAGATCATAGGAGGTATGGATGACAGATAGAAAACAGAGGTGGGGATGATGCATTGTGGCTTAATCTGTGGAGAACAGTACAGGATTTACATGTACATTTCATGTTATTAAGGCGTGCTGCGCGCAGGGAGGGGAAGGTAGATAACAGAGAAGATGGAGAGATTATAATGTGAAGCAGGGAAAAGAAGAAAGAGACAAAAGCATCAGAGAAATGGATTGTGAAGGAAAAGGGAGGCTGCGGAGACAGATGAGAGTGATGGGAACAGATTGAAGCGAGAATAGAGATGAGATGAGAGGGAGAAACTGAAGCAGAAGAATGTGAGAAAACCAGGAAGACTGAGGCAAAAACAGAGGAGGAAATAAATATATCACTTTGCGATATTTTCCTTACAGCATGTGACAGACAGCAGCGAGCATGAGAGTATGGCAGGAGCGAGGGAGAGAGGGATGCAAAGGCAAGAGCAAACGATTGAGGAAAGGAGGAAGCATGGGCGATTGCGTAATGACTTTAATGAAAGCACTGAATTCCCAACGGACACTTTAGATATGACTCCTGGGGACTGACGACGGAGAAAAAAAGACAGAGGGAGGGGTAGGAAAAGAAGGAAAGAAGGAGGAGGAGGAGGAAGGAGAAAAAGGCCTGTGAATAGCGGGGAATGAGAAAAAAAAAAAAAGCTGCAAACACCAAAGCAGATATTGGGTTGCATTTTTAGAATAACAAATTGAACAGTGCTGGAAATACAAGGTGCGTGTGTGTGTGTGTGTGTGTGTGTGCGTGAGTGAGTGCGTATCAGGGAGGGATTGGCGAATACAACAGAACATATTATAGAATTTTAATATGATGAAAGCTCCAGGGGGTTTGGCACTGTGTCTTACAAATAAATCTTCCGTCGCCTCGAGCATTTATGGGAGTGTGTAAGGTATTCTATTTTGCCTCCGCTTTCATTTCCAAAAAGGAGGAAAAAAAGTGCTTTTGTGTCCCCATGTCAATCTGTATGTATGCATTTTGGGGATGGAGTGACGCACAAAAACATCTTGTCATCTTGTTTCTAATCTCATGACAGCTCTCTATTGATTGCATAATTCCATAAACCTAATCTATCAGGCCTCATTCCTCACAGTTTAAGTCTTAAAGGAGCAGTGTGTAGGAGTTAATGTCATCTAGTGGTGAGGATTGCAGACTGCGACCCAGCTGAAACTTCTCCAATGTCACGCTTGGCATGAACTCCTGGTTAGGATTCCCTCAGTGTACATTGTTCGGTAAGGTTTTACCGAAGGAGCTGAAGTACCAGCACATTCTCACTCCGACCTCATCACATATCGACGTTTTGATCATGGACGTTCCACATCCAGATACGACGTACAAGGTATCCTGGGTGCGTTGGTTGTTGACGTTCTGGGACACTGTGTCAAGTTATGCCAGTTACATGCATTGTCTTCTTTCAAAATACACTTCCGTTTTTACAGGAAATTTACTGTTTACTTATGATCTCTTTCAAAATAAATGCACTACGTCAGTACAACAACGTGAATTCACGTCTTCTTCCAACAACTAACACACGTGGGTTGGGTTTAGGGGAAAAAGAACTGGGTTTAGCTTTATAATTTGCCACCTTAACTTTTGTTCTTGTCCCACCGCATTTCAACCTGATGCCACCAAACGCCCTTAAACTCTAATGGCGACCGGTCATGCATCATGCCAAAGTGAAAGGATGGCTTTTTTCATCAGTGTCTGATGCTGCAAATCACTTTGGAGTGATTTATGCTCAGGGGTGTCTTCCTTTCCAAAACAAACGGATCAGGTGATCAATACCAGTTAAAACACTGAATAAAGCAGTTTCACATTACAAATAAGTGTTTCTCGGACATTTCTCAGCTCGTCGCAGATGGGGCGCTATCCCAGCACCTGCTAACAGAGCTCACCTTTTCCTCTAATGACTTAAGAACCAGACATTCAGGAGATTTTTAACCAGGAGCCAAAGTATCCACAGGGGTCCATTCCTCCCCTAAATGAACAGGCCTAGTGATTTAAACTAGTAAAACACTGAATTAAGCTGTTGCACATTAAAAGATCTGCAGCTGCTAACCACTGTGGCCGACACAAAAACGAGAATGACTCTATCTAGAGCCAATGTTTTGTTTGTCCTTTCTAAGCAACTGTAGAAACAGGGCAAAGCAACATGGCTGACTCTGTGGATAAGGATCTGCTCACTATGGAGATATAAACTGCTCATTTTAGATAACAAAAACACATGTCTTATTTTCAGGTGATTATACAGTGAAGAAAACATATTATATAATATTCCATTTCTGCCAATACATCCCCCTAAATCCTACACACTGAACCTTTACACAAAACCCTCAGCCTCATCTAAAGTCATTTATTCTGTAGTCCTCGCCTCACCTTAACAGTGAACTCCACCGATTTTGCATTTCATTCCTTTAACATCATCACACTCGGGGTGGGTAGTTTTTTTTCTAAAGTATCAAAATCAATGCAGCAGAACCAGAGATAGGGTAGTTTTTATTCAACACATTCTTCTTCCTTGTCAAAACCCAGCGCTGACAGTACCCACAATGCAACTCGACCACTGACAGTTCGGTCTGAGAGTTGGGTGTGCTTTGCTAGCAGCAGCTAACGTAGCCTGGAGCTGCCAGCCTCCAGCAGAGCTGAGGAGCAGGCTGCAGAGACTGAGAAAGTTCACTCCTCTCTAATTCCACTAACTTTTTTTTTTCGTTTTCAAACTTGTAGTCTTCAGACTCAATCGGCGCTGACCTGAGTGACATCACTTGTGGCAATTTATCCGACTTCATACGGCTCCCTCTGGAGCCACAAAAGGCTCCCTTTTAAAAAGGTCACTTCACCCAAAGTGGACACCCATATATATTCACTTACTCCTGCTGGCAAATATCATTTGGGTTTATCTTCTAATGCTTTAAAATATCCATCTGTGAGAATTCTGCCTCCTACACTGACACTGACTATGACTTTTTCGTGCGGTGCTCACAGCATCGAAAAATTGCATTTAAAAAATTCAGGAGGTAGACTGAGTCGACCATTAATCACAGGTTTGGTGGTTCCATGCCCGGCTACTCTTGCCTACATGTCCGAGTGTCCTTGAGCAAGTCACTGAACAGCAATTGCTCCCGCTGAGGGCAGCTCCACAACCATAACTGTGTGTGTGTGTGTGTGTGTGTGTTTACAATGAAAGGCACATTGTAAAGTGCTTTGGGCAAAAACTATCCATTTCCAAAATCTATTTTCATATATTTATTTTGGATAATCCACACAATGCATTTTTTTTTAAATGTGTGGAGGCTGAAATCTCAGACAGATATCTCAAAATCTGGGCAAATAAAGTTTAATCTTGATACCACCAGAGGTAGAGAAGTTTTTTTTTTTCCAGTTTCATTTTTTGTTTTGTTCTGCTTTTGTAATTTGGGCGCACTGACCCTTTAACTGAGTTTACATCAAACTATCCTCACTTGCCTGAGATGTCCTCACTCTCAAGGTCTAGAGCTCAGACTGGTTCTCGCAAGGATAGAGGCACGGAGAACACACACACTCATTCACACTTGCTCCTAAACCCCTCTGCAACACAATAACATGGTTTGAAATCCTCGGTTTGTCTGTCTCCCTCTCCGTCTTTTCCTCTCTTTTTCCTCCCTCCCTTCCACCGCCTGAGGGAATAAGACAGACTGAGGCAGACAGAGGGAGGCTGGAGGTTAGACGGGGGTTAATTTAGTCTTTTAAACAGGACAGCCGATTGGATTACCGGCCCGGCGGAGCAGGCAGCCACTCTTAGAATTAAAAAGGACACACCTCAAAAACATGGACAACCCGAATTAGACTCCCAGCGTCTCGCGGTCCAATCACTATGCAGATCATGGAGCCAAGTGTTTGCCGGGGCGCGTGGGGAGGCCAAACTGGGGTTGCTTTGTTTTATCGGCCCCCTCCACCTTAAGCAAATACCAAGTGATTTGTTTTTAAAGTGGATGGGATTGAGCCTCCCAAAAAGAACAAGGGAGAGCACAAAAGAGGAAGGTTGAAAGAACCACCCCACCGCACGTCACGACAAGATGAAAGACGGGCAGACGGGACGGAGGGAGTGATTGATTTTCATGCCGCTCTAAAGCGGATCCCTCTGGAGGCCTGGATAACGTGAGAGAGAGAGAGAGAGAGAGTGAAGGAGACAGAGAAAAGAGGAAATTGAGAAACACAGAGAAAAAGAGAATAAAGGAGATAATAAAGAACAAGATACTTTGCCCTACTCCAGTTACCAGCAAGTCCCTTTCTCCCCCCTTTCACTCCTTAGATCTGTCTTTATTTTGTCTTTCTATTCTTCTTCTTTAGAAACACACAGAGCTGTCTTCAGAGGAACCCGATCGCTTATTGAGAGAAAGAGAAGAGAGAGAAAGAGGAGGAAAATTACTAAAGGAGGGAGAGAGACAGGTTTAAAAGTGGAGCGAATGACTGCATGGATGCAGGGAAAAGAGTCGGGGCGGGGAGAGTGAGAGTTGGTGGCTGAAAAAAAAGTAGATCAGAGGGTCCAAAAATCACCACAGAGATTGGAAAGGAGGTGTGTGTGTAGGTGTCTGGCCGCCTATCACCTTGTCAGCGTGTGTGGTGGAGTTTTTGTGAGTGTGTGTGCAAGAGAGGACAGCTACAGAGAGGAAGAGAGGGGTGGGGGCAGACTGGGATAAAGGGCTTTGCAGCCATGAATGTCATACTAATAAAGCCCAGTCGGATATTGAGGCTCAGCCTGTGAGGTGAGGAACGACAGGAGGGAAAGAAGAATGGAAGAATGAAAGATAAGAGAAATTGAGAATGGAAGAAAGGGGAGCAAGAAAGATGGAGGGAGTTGTACGAGAGCTAAAAAAAAAAAAAAAAAAAAAAATGACATCGCTCAGGCTGACACATTCGCACAGCCACTAAAACTTCCTCTGGAAAAGAAAGAACAGGTCGTTACAAAGGAGGTGAGAAAGTGAGACAGAGGGGTACGGAGGGATTAGGGAGGTGTGAGGAATGAAAGAGGGCAGAAAAGTGAATAAGAGGAAAAGTGAAAGCACATGAGCAAGGGGTATAGAAGAGGACGATAAAGGTGGGAAGGAGGGGAGGGTGACAGAAGCGAAAGAGAAACGAGAGCGAGGCAGAATGAATGTTTGTTGATATCCCATTTTCCACAGAGGAGATGAAAGAGAAAGAGGGAATAAGAAAAGCGTGGGCAGAGGAGAGGAATGAGCTGGTGATATAGAGAAAGAGTGAGGGGGAGACAGAAAAAAAAGAGAGAGACCAAACAGAAGAAGAAGTGATGGAGGGTTAGAACGGAAAGAGAGAGGCAGGGGAGAGTTTGATTCTGCTAATCAGCAGCATGGGGGATGTTTGTGACGTGAGAGAGTTATCATTACTGCCATCTAAAAATAACATTGGCATTGGGCGGCTGGGGTCTGAAAAATGGGTTGAGAGCAGAGGAAGAGGTAATTACAGCAGGCCTATTAGCATGCACGTAGCCCTCATTAAATATTCACACAGGAAACTGGGACTGAGGAGTAATGCTTCTGGGGAAGTGCCAGATAGACATCCTGCCAGCCAGCCCCACAAACTATTTGGACATGCAGACGGCAACAAAGACAGTAAGAGGCTACCTATGGCCATCCATCCGTTCATTCATCAACTCAGGCCAAAAGTCCATGCAAGCCACTGAGACTCATAAATGTGGCCATGCGTTCAGCTGTTCCTGCGTATCTGCAAGCTTTAAAGCTCAATTTAGTGTTTTTAAATGATACCAATCAAGAGACAAAGTCAACTAAACCGGCCTGTTGCCGTGTAACTGAATTGAAATTTCAAACTGTACATTAGCATTATAAACAAAAGGACACCAGGGAATTGTCGAGGCACATTAAGTGCAATTGCGTTTCGTAATGCAGACGCGATTAAAAAGATGTTTATGGTACTAGTCGTCCTTTTCCTCTGTTACTCCTCCCTGAATAAAGAACCCGCACGGGGAAAAATAAGGTCTCTAAACTGAATTGAATCGAGGACATTTTCATTTAGACAATTTAAGATATTTTCAGGCTTTCAAGCACCCAGAGATACTGTGATCCAAGCAGCCAACAAGCCATAAAGCCTATTAGCCAAGCAGACAGACACGTAGCCAGACGGAGAGACAGTCTAATGAACAGCAGGGAGAAACATGGCTCGGAGCCTGCTAACAGAGCCTCATGTACTCATCTACTGACTGACTGAGGAGGTGTTGCTGCAGTGGACACGCATGTAGTGAGCCTCACACTCACATGTACGTGCACACGTGCACACGTGCACACGTGCACAGGAGCCCACTCGCGCTTGCACAAAAGAGACAAACAGATGAAAATAGAAACAAATGACATTGTCCCCATGCACGTGCATTTTAAAAAAAGACTTAAACAAAGACATTAATCTAAGCAGACATTTTGACATAACATTTCCCTGACACTCAAAGCCATCTAAGCGAACATAGACACTCACACCCAGTGTGCTTAAACACTCGCTAACTCAGTGACGTTAATCCCGGCTGACGTTTTGACACGAATGCCGAGCAATATAAATAAACATACGTCCAAAACACATCTCACACCCAACACAACACCTCTGGCACTGATCCGAGCAGACAGTCTGACACAGAAACACACATTACACTTTCTCCTTGACTCCACAAGTAGCACACACACAGACAACACACACACACACAAACCCTTGAACTACACAGGAGGGGAATAACACGCACATGCCACTGAAAAATAAACAAATGCGCAAGTGTCATGGCGCGCTTTCACACATTCAGCCTTTTACTGCACGTGTGAAAGCATAACGACATTTTGACATTTCGCAATTCATGTGTTGACAGTAGGGGTGCAACTAATGATTATTTTCATTGTAGATTCATCCGCCGATGTTCACGATGAATAATTTGGTGTACGAAATGTCAAAAAATTGTGGGAAAAATGGCAATCAAAATTTTGTAGCGCCCCAAGATGATGTCTTTAAATATGTTATGTTCAAAGCACAAACGTATGCAGTTTACAGTCATATATGACGAAGAGAAGCTGCAACTCCTGCCATGTGAGAAGCTGGAACCTCAGAATTTTTCCTTGAAAAATGATGATGAAATTATTAACCAACTACAGAAATAACAACTAATCACATCATTTCCGCACTAGTAGACAGTGTCAGTAAATCAGGTGCACAACAATTTATGTCAAACGGCTCGCAAAACTGAGAACTGCTCACGTTATATAGAAGACAATATTTCATTTTTGTGTGAAATTCAAGTCATTTCAATTGTATTTATATAGCCTAATATCACAAATCACAATTTGTCTCAGAGGGCTTTACAGCATCTGACACCCTCTGTCCTTGGACAGCGCAGCGGATAATGAAAAAATCCCCCCAAAAAATGCTTTAATGGGGAAAAAGATGGGAGAAACCTCAGACAGAGCAAATGAGGAGGGATCCCCCCGGGGACAGGCAGACGTGCAATAAATGTTGTGTGAAGCAGCAGCGATCAATTGTCTTATATTAACAAGGGAAAAACTGACTATGAAAGTGGTCATTAGTATTGTTGGACGCATAGAAAAATACGTATCACCCTACTGTGCAGTTTGCCTCAGCTTTACATCTTTGAGCTCATTGTTTTGGTTCAGTCTCACTCCTCTTATCAGCTTAATTTCCAGTCACAGCAGGCAGCAAAAAAAAAAGCTCTGACAAACCATATACACCACCTGCTCAGCACCACACAGACAGAAAAAGTTAGCAGCTAGCATTAAGTGTCATTACTTGGCAGCTAAAGAGCCAAAAACTTCCCTCAGGAGTGTTTGGACACCAACACACCAGCCTTGTCTCGTAGAAATTACATTTACACACCTCTAATTTGAAACAGCAAATACGTTTTGAGGGAAACGTAATGCCAAGCAAAATATGTTTTCTATTATCACGAACAAGAAATGTTGCTAATGAATGTATCTGGCAAGTCGCCAACGTAGCAGCAAAATCATCACTGACAATGTTTTCAGTCGTTCTCCACCAAAACAGGCAACTCAGAGACTACAGTATAATCCTTTTTTTTTAATCTATATTCAACCAAAATCATGGTCTTTTCTTATCCTTAACCAAAGTGCTCAGTTGAGTCGTCAATCTGGGGTTCTGGTGTCAGTGTCCAGCACTTTGTACGCCCACTATCGTCCCCAACCACTGCCTTTTAAAGCCTGCGCGGTACATGAATGTAGCATTTTGTTACCTAAAAGAAACGTTGTCTGTACATAATCTGGGCAGCAATTAAGTTGCCAAGAAAATGCATTAAAGGAAGCAGTTTAGTAACATACAAACATCATTTCTAGGAGACAGAGTTGAAGACACAGCTAAAAAAGGGCTAAATATAGCAGTAGTGAGTTTCTTTCTCACGCTGCCATTGCTCACTCACTGTCTCTAGATGTCATTGTCTGGGTAGGTCGATTGAGTCATCAGCTGATTCTCAATCAACCAATAGCACAGCGACACCTCTTCTGTCAGCCTATCATCTCACTGCTCCTCATTTTAAATGTAGTTCTTGCTCTGCCGTTGTGCGCGCCCTCCATCTCCCCATCACCACCTAGTCTTTACGGATTCATCAGCCTCGTTAGCCATCAGCCTCAGAGTCATCAGCCGCCACCACCACCACCAGCAGCAGTGTCTGAACTCCATGGGGGGATTTATCTCGCTGCTACTCAGATGTTCCTCGAACACAGAATATCTCCCTCTGGTGTCCAAGCACCGAAGACTTCTGTTAAATCTTAATCAGCACAAATCATCTGTTAATCTGTACACTCAAATTCTGTATCAAATATTATCTTTACTTCATTCTTCTGTCTCTCCCGATTGAAACATATATAGAGAGATATAAAGGTATTCATACGTCAGTGTTGTGTTTACAGCTTGTTTTCAATATAGCAAATTAATGCGAGTTTAAGAATACAAGTACAACAGTATGAGTGGCTCTCCACCAGGTACGGAGTGACTGATTGGATTCTTCTTCTCCTGCTGTACACGATCGACGTAGTTGCACAGCTGCGTGACTTCTAAGAGAAATAGTGTTTAAAAGCTTCTCTCTTCACCTGGAGAAAAATTGATGTGTGTCTGTCTCTACACGGTCGGACTAAACTGGATACAACAATTTAACTGTTTATAGTCTGACTGTTTCATGTAGATGCTGTATGTATATATATATATATATATATATATATATATATATATATATATATATATATATATATATATATATATATATAGTATGATATACTATACATTTTCAGTAACATTGACACTTGTGGCTCTGTCTATAGCGTGGTATATGAATGGTCAGGTTAAGATACATTTTGAGGGAAACTCTCACATCTTTATTATTTTGACAACCTTAAATGTCATCTGTATTTATAAAACCAAACATTTTTCAATTACAACCAGAAGTGGCTGAGAAAATGTCATTTTTCCTTTGCTTTTGCAGGAGCAGATAGCGACAGACGTACAGGAGACAGCGACAGAGAGACAGACACATGTTGTCAATAAGGGAGACAGGCTCATACTAAATTACCCAGAGTCACACCTTGGCACACACTCACAGCCGGCTTCCCGAAACTAACAAGTACAAACATGACCTAGCCTTGTCCCCGAGAAAAATCACACTGGTGAGCTGGCATACAGTGAAACAGCTCGATGCCAAACATAGACACCCACACACGCAGTGTACCTGCAGCACAGTGACACGAACATGCAAATAGAGGATGCTGGGAAATGGAGAACACTGGATGTGAATAAGCAATCGCTGACTACAGTTAAGAGTTCAGATTGCAGGAGTTGGATGTGGACTTTTTTTTTCACCAGCAGTGAAACTCAGCTGCACACATGTACACCTACACTAACACAAGAAGCATCACACACACACACACACAGGCACACAGACACATAATAATCAGAACAGCTTACTGACATCGTAAACAGGTTTTTGTTGTTATACGTTTCACAACATTCTTTTGATTCTCATTTCAACCCTCAAGCATCATCCCTGACCTTTGAACGCTTTCAGGGCATGTTCACATGCAAGTGGTTTATTCATACTCTGCATCATAACGCCTTCGCTTTGATCCATTTGTGTAGGTGACAACAAAGCCGATTTAACTTTGGTGCCAGTGAATAAGTGCACTGAGAGCACCTGAAAATGTGGGTCTCAGTATTCATCCAAATGAGCAGCAGTGCAGACTGCTACAGCATGAGAAGCTGAAACGACTGCAACAAATTACCCTCGGATGGTTTAATGGAGAGAGATGCTGGTATCTAATAGCGAGTTCCTAACTTGGAGAGGCCACCCCAACGGAATGACCTACTAGAAAACTCATTCATATTTCATGATCAGGCATTTGTTGGGTGTGCTTATGGGAAAAAATGTAATAAATCAGTATATTACTGCAAAACCATGCTCATTCCCAGGGTGTCAAATACAGCAGCCCAGTCGGTGACCCTTGGTTTCTGATACCGACACACAAGGCACCTTACAACAGCTGTATGAGACTTTCAGCTAACTCTAATGTCTGCGGCAATAACATGTTAGAAAGAACAAGAACATATGTCCAAAAGTAAAATTCAGTCAGGAACACTTTAGTCAAAGAAAGCTTGATTTCCATTTGCAGTATTATATTTGCCGGTATGGCTCCGTTCTGGGGCCCCTCTGCCTTTCCTCTGGCCTATGCAGAAAGCTTCTTCCACGCGCCAACGTAGAAAGCCTAAGGCAGAGAGAGCACATCTCGCTGCCCTTCCATGTGCAAACAAGGAAAGCCTGAAGTGGAGAGACCAAACCTCCTGCCCTTCCATGCGCCTACATGGAAAGCCTAAGGCAGGGAGAGCGGCAGCAAAGACCCCCAGGAACAGAATAGCGCAGCATCAATGACAAACAGAAATGACATTAATCAGTCAGACACAGCATGAAAAGGAGGAGCTGGGGTGGAAATGGGTTGCAAAGCAATTTTCTGCTGAGAACAGAAGTTTATTTCGAAAGGCAATGTAACATGTAACAAGCAGAAATTGATATGGAACCTGACACGTCAAAAACTGACCCTAGAGGGGTATGTAAGGGACTTGCTAACATCACGTGGTTTTGCATGGGGACGTAGCCTTATGTTCTGTATCATACAGAGTGCTGTGTGCCTCATGCATGCCAATCTTTGTGGAACTCAGAGTTTTAGGGTGTCCTGGATACATGTCATAGTTTAAAGCATAGGGCCACTGACCAGGCTGCCATATTTAACGCCCTTGGAGTGACAATATGTTGATTATTGTTAATGTAAACACACATTGGCTATGTGCCTTACAGTTAAGGTGTTATTGCGTCACATCACACTCTAACACACTGGTTGCTTTCGAGAGCAGATCATATACAGTGTAGGGGTTTCTTTTAAACAAAGACTATACCAGGTATCAGTTATGCAACACCTGTTAGAACCTGCCGTCTGTCACTCACAACCTGTAAGCCAGCCGACAAAAGAAAAACACTCTCACCAGCTGTTGCTGTTAAACTAGACAAATTAATGCCTGATTTTAAAGTCGTGCCCTTAAACAGCCTCCATTGTCTTTACCAAGACTATTGTAATGATTTAGACGGTTATTGTCTCCAGATATTTACTTTGAAAAAAGAACTGAGCTGAAGGACATGAAAAACACTTTTTCCACTGTGCTTCAGAGGATAACAAAAGTGGAAGGAAAATGAAAACTTAACCTCAAGTCCAAGAGCTCCTCTTAACATTTAAAAATGACAGGATGTCTTTCTGTACACAGACTCTCATATGAATAGACAGAGGCACAAAATATCACACACACACACACTTAGCCAAGATCAGACCAATATAGGCTAAAGGAGGTCGCCGCTTTTTGTGTGCTACAGTGCTGCGACAATTCCCAATGTTCCCCATCCACAGGCCAGACAAAGACTGACAGTACAGCTCGAGTCTCAGACATTGATTACGTAAATCTTACATAACAACTCTACAAGGATAAGTGTTTATTTGTGTGTCGCCTGAACTGGTGAGTGTGTGTGTACACGCATGAGAGCTGCACTGTGTGAGGAAGCCCATGAGTGTGTTTATGAGTGCCTGTGTGTTGCACGCTTCAATTGTTTATCTACCGTAGGTGATTTTTCTCTGCATTGTTCGACATTTGTGCAAGTCTGTTTTTTTTTTACATCTGTATGACACCATTCACAGACAGCTGTGCTTCCAATGCCGATCCAATAAACGACACGAGCAAAGGTGCTCAACCCGGAGGAGTGCAGAGGTCAGCCAAACATATTTGGAAAATGCACTTGAACAACAAACAACAAAAGAAGCTCCACGTGAATTTTCCCTCTTTCTAGTTCATGAAACCCCAGAGAGAGAGAAAAATGCGGTATGTTCTTTCGATCTACAGAACAACAGCCTGGCTTGTTCCCCCCAGTTCGTGCGGATGCACGCAATAGCTGACTGATGGTTTGAAAGGACAATGTAATTGGGTTTTGGAAGCGTCTGTCTCCTGGGAAATGGCTCCATGTTTGCCTCTGTGATATTTGTGACGCAGAAAGAGTTTCTTGTTGCAAAAACAGTGACATTTGAGATGAGAACAACAACACATACTGTCAAACATAGTAATCAGCACTGTGGTAGATAAAGGATGGGTAAGATATGACATCCACTCAGAGATTATCATAAGGGCAGCATTCATTAATAGAAAATAAAAGAGTCATTTGTATTCAGGGAAGTGTTGATTCTACCTTTTATATATTCATAAATGTATAATTTATATTACTTTGATGCTACTTAGAGTAATTTATGCTCTGCACAGATAAAAGCTAGTAGGATAAAGTGGCGTATGGTATTTAAGAAAAGGGTGAGTAAAGAGTTTTTGGTATATTGGCAGGCGTGTACTTGAAGTACACAAGTGGCTACAAGTGTGTCAAGAACTATAGATATAGTTGGTATTTGTGGGAATGCCCACAAAACATCCTCTTAAGCTGAGGGCGAAATAAAGCATTGCTCAAGAGTTGCTTTGTGGTTTTTTGAACGTCGAATAACCTTAAAAATCCAGAGTTAAAGGGTATTTTTCAAAGTGGATCCTACTTTCCCATATTTATGTGTCTAACTTATTAATGGAAACAACATTTTTTAAATTCATGTAGTACTGAACAGGAACAGCAGTGCAATGTTAACACTAAGGGCATGTTTACACCGACAATGTGCGTCTGCTTAAGTGCCTTAAGTGTCCTTACAAAGCTCAACACTTTTGTTAAAAAGTAAGATCTTTTTGTTTGACCAGAAACAGCCACGAAATTGCTACCAACAAACCACCAGACTATTTAAATAAGCAGAAATTTTATAATCATAAAACACACTTCATTTAAAATCAACAGAAACAAAGTACAACTCACAGAAATCATCTTGATTCATCTTCCCATTGTTTTAACAATCACAAACTCTTGTTTGGATGACATAAACCCTTAATTTACCCAATTAGAAGTGAAAATACGCATGCTAAAATTACTGTTTATTTACATGGAGTCTGGTGGGTTTGACAATTGCAAATTTTGGGGATGTTTCTGGTTGAACAAGTATCCAACATTTTATGTTAGAAATGCTAGCTTATTTAGCCACTGGTTAGAAAAAACGTGATCAGACTTCAAGAGCCTGTAGGTCAGTGGTTTCAACTGAGGGGTTGTGATCCAAAAGTGGGTCGCAGGGTCCATTGTGAATGGACTGTAAGTGACAAACACACTTTATTTAAAAGTGCAGTGAATTTTCGGCACAGAGCTTTTATTTTGAAGTACTGTTTCCTGCTGTAGAGTGAGTGACTAATTGACAGCTACTTAAATACTTATGTATTAAACTGTGGGACCTTGAACCAATGACTAAGGAGAAATCTGACCCCGTGGCTGGACTGTAATAGCACGTTATGCAGCGTTATGTAAAAACATATGCTAATGGCGGTGAGTAACATTTACGCTGCTAGGCTGCCTCAAAACGTCCATAAAACATGCTAGTCTGTTACATCATAGCATTAATGACTGTAGGGCACTGATATTATGGAAGTTAAATCAATGATATCTTTAATAAATGTAATAGTGTCTCTTATAAGAGTATAAAAGCCAAACTTCGTTGACCAAGCCCTCTAACTATGACTAGATACCAACTGTATCTTTAGACCCGATCATATTAAACACTATATAGCAAAGTGCACTTTTCTCAGTGAAGCTGTATTCATTCACATTCACAGTTACTTGCAGCCACACCAGGGAGTTACCCAGTACAACTGCAGTCTTCTAGTATAACACCAAGCAGGTCCACTGGAGCAGCGGAGGGAATGTAACCTTGGTGATGCTTTAAAGAGGTGAGGACAGCATTCATCTTCTTCTTTTCCTCCCACCTAGATTCTACCCAAAGCCGAGACTCAAACACCTCGCATTGTCAGGTGAATTGTAAAATAAGGTCAGATTAGTGCAAATAAATCCCAATAGAAATCAAATACAGGAGCTGCAGGGCTTTTAAGCTAAAGGAAGATTTATGAATCTTTGCATTCGGCCACCTGCTGTTCCTTAGATAAAGGGTTAAAAGCAGCCTACATAGGTGTAATGGCAAAATGCTGCAGTTATCATATCTGGTCATACAAAACGCATGGTTGTCGCCTTTTTACGTTATTTTGATAAAGCCGTGGGGCGTTGCAACGGCCAGAGGTGTGGGCGGAAAAAGAGAGCCACGCAGGAGGGGAAAAAAACAGGGAGAGAAAGAGGGAGAGTGTGAGAAGCCCCCAGATATACAGAGAAGTGGTTGTGTTTGCACGAGATAAGGCCAAGGAGCTAAATCACATAGTGAGCGAGGAGGTATGCTATTAACCAGGACAAATATGCCTATTCAAACAGCAACTTTCACAGCCCAAATGAAAATACGTTAGGGCAAGAGATGGAGGGGAGGAGGAGGGAGGGAGGGAGCAAGAGACAGCGAGGGAGGGAGAGAAACAAGAGGGAGAAGACAGGGAAGGGTAAAAGGGGCAACGGAAGGAAGGAGCCAGAGATGGATTATGCCCAACAGAGGGAGAGCAAAGAGAGATAAAACAGGGAAGGCGCTATTTCATTTGTCTAATTATATTTATCTATCTCTCGCTCACAAACAAACAAAAGAGACAAATGGTGCTGACTGAATAAACTAAAGCTGAATGGGTTCAAACAGGCACTCAAACACACGAGCACAGACACACATATTAACCAAAGGCACGCAGCAACAACAAAACAAATCCGAGGAGAAGAGCCACCGAGAGTGAGGAGGAAAATATGGGGAACTGAGAAAAGTGGTGAAGAAATGAGAAAGAAGCTGAGAGTGGGGAAGATAGTAGGGCTAAGGGCACAAGCCAGATTGACACTGAAAAATTAATGCGCAATTGCAAAGAGGGGTGTGTGTGAGCCTGAGATGGAAAGAGAATGTGTGAGTGACACAAGGACAGAGGAAGAGAATATTGGCCCCAACGCTGACAGATTTAAGGTTATGGTCTATGCACTCCTTCTCAACCAGACACACACGCACCTTCACTTTCTGCCACACGCTCTCCTCTCATTTCTCCTTCCCGCTCTGACTGCGTCTCTCTTTTTTTTCTCCTTTTCCATTCTCATCTCTCACATCCTCTTCCTCCTTCTCTCGTCCTCCCCCTCACTCTTTCTCCATGCATGTGTGTGGTGATTTGGCTATTTGTCTTCTGCATGTCACATACAGGCATGCGTATGCACACTCACACACACACATACCCTCAAACGACTGTTCATCTTCGTAGATCTGATTGTGTCAATTTGTCTCAGTGTCACGCCACTCTCCAATTTGCCATCTGCCTGACAGGATCTTATTGATTGGCCCACACACTTGTCATTCTTCCAGTCTCTCACTCTCCTGTCCAATCTCCACATCTCCATATGAGAACAGTTTTCAGACACCCTACTCCTTCCACCTCCATATATTCCTGCCTCCATTCTTTCATTATCACACCTCCTCCAACACTTATATCTCTCAATCTCTTCCACCCTTCTCAACACCATTCCCACATCCCACTTCACTTTTTCTTTTATTTCACTCCCAGGGCTTTATAGCGCACACAAATCAGGGCTATGGGCTTTTATGCTGTGATCAGTAACCCAAATGGAAACGCAGGCATAATAGTGATTACCTGTCATAGCCTGGCTTAGCTTATAAGCAGTGCAGGAGCATCCATCGCCGACTTGAAACGGCAGACTAACAGTCTTAACAGCCTCTGTAATTCAGCAGAGGTTCCCGGCAGTCAGAAACTGTGTTGCTCTTTCGCGCGGCTTTGAATGCCCGAAGAAAACTTTGGAGTCATTGAGAAGTTTGACTTCAAAAGACAAACGCGCCAAAGAAGAAAAATCAACTTGAAGGAAAACACCGGGGTTATTGAGTTTTTCTTTCTTGTTTATCTCAACCATTTTTCTCACCACTTTTGACCCACCTATGCTGTCATTCAGCGCCGAGCGGTTTTAAGCTATTTTTTATATTCCGAGGCGCGTTTGTGTGTAAGTGTGTGTGCGCGTGTGTGATTTAAGGTCTCGGAGGAATACACTGAATTCAAATATCCTGCTGACAGACAATCTTGTCAATCTGCGGCTGCAATCCATCAATGTAAATGCAGCATGTTCATTTTATTCGGGAAGGGAGAGCCTCCTTTCTCAGTTGTTCATTTCAGGCAATGACTTTGATAACTGGCGGCGAGTTTACAGATAAGTACTTTGAAACAATGTGCTCAGCGGGAAACCAATACAATTTGTTCATTCAGACAGACTGGTGCAAAGACCATATCGACTGTCATTTCCTGTTCTTTCCAAAACAAACTGAGTTAACAGACAATCACCTTTGTATCTTTGTTTAAACGTGTGTCACTGAAGCACTGAGGTGATTTGGAGGAGGAAAGAATGATGCAATGATTAGAGACCTTCAACAGAAAGTCTACAGGTTCAGTCCCCACAATATCTAAGTTGTTGTTTAACTGCCATGTGTCTTACTGAGCCTCCTCGAACCGAAACTTCACCTCTCACTCTGTCACGGGCTGTAGCTCGAGGTCTAACTTTTGGAGAAACTTCCCTGTCTGTAGCAGAAAGAGGAACTTTCATAACTTTTTATAACCATGGAGAAAAATAAAACTGATTTCAATTATATTTATATCACTTATTTGATCTGTGTTTGCTGCTGTTGTTCACTTGAATTGTCTATTATCCCTTTGTCATTAAAAATAAATTATTTGATCAATCAATCAATTTATCAGTTGACTGAAAAAAACGTAGCCACTAGCTTCTTTGGTGGCACTTCTTTTTGTTTTGTTTTTTTAAACACCTCAGTTTGTCAGTCTGATATTAAGCTGCTTGTTTTCTTGCAGCAGTCTGTGTAAAGATACAACACCTTACAATCATCAACACGACTGTTTTCTAGAAGCTAGAGAAGGATGTGTATTTGATCCTACTTACAATGTAGCATTTAAGTTGTTATCATCAACACATTCTCACTCCAACCTAGTCACGTATCGACTTTTGGTCATGGACCTTTCACGTCCAGATACGACATGCAAGGTACCCTGGGTGCGTTGGTTGTTGACGTTCTGGGACACCGTGTCAGGTTCTGCCTGTTTTCACAGGAATTTACTGTTTACATGCAGTCTCTTTCAAAATAAAGGTACTACGTAGGTACAACACCCGGAATTGACTTTTTTTTTTTCATTCAACAACAAAAGCACGTCGTTAGGTTCAGGAAAAAAGAACAGGGTTTGGCTTTACAATCTTATGGGACACAATGTTGGTGTCTGTTCCACCCATCCACCAACCCTTCTGCCTGCCCCAGTCACACTTTTGCTGCCTTGACTTTCGTTCTTGTCCCGCCGTGTTTTCCCCTGACGCCACCAAGTGCTGCTAAACGATAACAGTGACCAGCCACGTATCCTGCTGACGTTAAAGGACAGCTTTTTTTCGTCAGTGTCTGACGCCGCAAGTCACTGCCCAAGCCCCAGATTCCAACGACTTTAGAATGAGACTTACTGTCTGTATGACAATACTAAATGTCCATCTTAGTTTGGGCAGTTTACCTTTGTAAGGGTAGCTGCAAGGAACTTTATTTGTACAGAGCATCTTATGTGACGAGCACATTACAGCATTGCACATGGTCATTGAGTCGGCATCAGTGCAGGCTCGCTGTTGGACGCAGAGGTGTGGACTTGAGTCACAAATTTGATGACTTTGGCCTCTACCTGACAAAATCAAAAAACAACTTAAAACTTCACTTTGACTTGAGCCTTTTTTACTTCAAAATATTTGATACCTTTCCTCAATCTTAAACATTAAAAAGCACATTATTTTATGAAGTGTGCCAAAATTCTGTTTATTTCCTGAATCAACTAACACTGACACTAGTCATTCACTGCAAGTCAACTCTGATCCCTGAGATTCATTTAATTTAAACCAATCCGACCAATCCAACCATTCAGTCAAGTTGCAGGAGAGAACCATAAACACCTAACATTATGTTACTGAGCATCAGTTGGAGAAAATGATACCAAAGGTAATTTCATTCATGTACAAAAACTACATGATGATCAAGAGAAAACAAACTGCAGTATGCAGAACATACGGATCAAACATTACAGACAGACAGACTTTGATTTAAAATATTATAACTGTGTTATTAAAATGACATTACATTTAATCAGGATTGCATTATGACTTGCTTAGGACCTGAAACTCAATGTTCATGACTTCAGGGCTTGAGTCAAAGACTTAAGACTTACTTGTGACTTGCAAAGCAATGACTCTGTCCTAGCTCATGTTGGAGGGTTTTATAACCCACTTCCACTCCCTGCTAGTTGGTTTGGGGTGGCACTTAATGTAATGGACCCTCAGCAGGAACACGATAACAGAGTGGAATTGGCAGGGAGAGGGTGTACAGTGTGGTTTGGGAGAGGCCCACTGCAAGAATCTGTCTCCATCACTTACATCCACACATATATAATGCATTAAAAATTTAGGAAAAGCTTTGTTCCCCGTGTAACACAGAAATGTGATCCAGAAAGTGAGACGTGCACTGATGTGTTGTTTCCTCCCTTTCCTCGGTGTTGTTTAATTCGTGAAAATACTTTCACTGTGTAAATATCCACTGTAATTTCTTCTTGGTTGGGTTTTGTTGTCATTTAGTTTCCTCTACCCAGTTCAGTAGTGCTTTTGTCATTTGGCTTTTTGGTCCATTACTTTTGAAGTGTGTTGTTTTATAAGCCTCTTTCCTTTTATTATTTTCTTTTCTATTAATGCTACCTCCAAAATCCCTTTACCGTTTTGTTCCCTGTGCTTTGTCATATTTATTTGCTGAAATAAAGCCTACCACACTGAAGCTTTTTTCCAGGAATGCTGGGTTTTACAAGCCGAGAAATCTCCTGCCATGATGCAAGCTCGCACCCTTTGACTCTGACTGCAGCTGCCATAAAGCACAATGTAACCATACAGAAGAGACGCGCAGGAGAAGACATGTCATCATGATCAACCAGAGCCGGGTAAGACGTGCAGGGGAAAACTGATGCGGGCCCACATGAGACTGTCAAGGCTGCAGAGTCAGATGAGTGCAAGCTCTGTCTGCAGTCAGAGCTCAGGAGCTGTCTGGGGACTGTTCAGAACCAGACCGACAAACCAACCAACACACCGACCAATCAGTGTTTTATCTGCTGAAAGAGCAACAGTTCATCACTCTTTCTCTGACAAACTGTTGTTTTCAATTCCCCAGACGTGAGGAGCGGCTCTTTGCATCCATGCACACATATATGCACTTTATTTATTTCAACTGAGCTGTTTCAGTGCAAGAATAATTACCGCTGGGCCAGTAGACGATCCTTGCAAACACACTTCCTGGACTAATTTTGCCGCCCTCAGGTTATTACAACATTGGTAACAAGGTAAATTGTATATTTAACACACGCTAGACGGTCAATGTGCATACTTTGATCCATATTGCAACATTTAGTAACGTTCATTTGTACAATTTCTGTGTAAGGCATGAATGAAGGCATAACTCCATTCAGTATGTGGAGCCATGTCCATGTTCCTAGTTTGAGCTGAAAGTCTACATCAAAAGGAATTCAGGATTGGTCAATATCTAGAAATTAGATTTGTTGGTATAAAGAAAAAAATGTTATTTTTTTGCCAGATGGAGCTCAGTCTGCAGAATCTGCACTTCATTATATTATCTCGAATCTGACATCTCTCCTAAATCTTCTCTCGGTATAACTGCTCAATATGTGACGCCGCAGTTTTTAAAAAAGGTGGAATAAGCAAGACCTTTGCTGATCAATAAAATAAAATCAACATATACTTCTGCAGGGGTTTCAGGGGGTTGATCAATACTGGTGTCTCAACATTCACTTCGTCTGCTCGGGAGTTTTGTGGTTTTTCAAAACCCATTTCTCTGTTTTCGAGAAGAAAAAAAAAAATCTCCCCGCTTGTAATTTCAAGACACTACACAAACATTTCCTTTGTTTCAAACTCTCATTTTTTAACTCAGCTCTTCTGAGATTTTTCTGACAATCCTTTCTGGCTTATCCTTGGTTTGCGGGGCATAATGGGAAACACTGATTTCGGAGGAGGAAAAGACACAGCTGTGCATCTCTGAGCCGATCCGTCAGCTGCACGTGGTGAACTGCATTTGATTTTTGGAGAGCAGCGAGTGGAGATAATCACACATCCTTCTGCGAAATGGAGTGTTTAAAAAAAAGGCTTCAAACATTCACAGGGGTGCTGAGGTCAGTGAAGGGGGGTGTGTGTGTGTGGGGGGGGCTTTAATATGAAAAGGAGGGGGGGATGGGAGGGAAATAAAAGATTAACTTCATCGTATAATCAATCACACTTGTTCCCTACCATTAATCAGCTCTTCTCTGCTCCTCAAGTGCCTCATTTTCCCCTTCCAAATTCATTTCACAGGCTCCGTTGTGCGTGAGCTACCCTGCTTTTTGCTTTTCACAGATCAAGCCTTTTCATTATATTTCATGATCTGCTATATTTCATCACGTCTCATAAAAGTGTGAGCAAAACCTAAGAATAGCCAGACATGTTATGAATTGTTTTCTCCTTGCTGCTGGCGGATCGCATCAGCAGGTATTTTCGAATCAAAGTCATCCTACACAATTTAGATGTATATTCTTGGCAATGGTCAAAGCCACTTAGCTCAAACACCTCTCACTGAGCACGGCGACGACACCTGAGACAGCCGACTTTGAACTGAATGTCATCTTTTTGCCAACAGCTGCTATTTATAAATCGCATTTGCATGAATGTCCAGTAGCACCCTCATGCTATGCATAATGAATAGGCTCCCTCACTCTCACCTATGATGGCACCTCACAAGCAGCAGAAAGGGAAACCCGATGGACAAACCGGAGAGTGAAGAAGTCTTCAGTTTAACCGAGAAATACACCCAGAAACCCTCCTTTGCTTAACTTTTTCTGCCTAAGTTATCAATATTAAAGCATAAAAATCTATAAAACTTCCTCTCCTTTGAGACCCTTGAAGGTTGTCAAATCTGCTGTTTCTTGTTCCTCACAAGACAAACAGGACTTGGCTTGGATGAAATTGGCTTTGAGCTGTTTGCAGCAGATTTCATCTCACTGTTAGTGGAAGGAAAGTTGCCCAAGGCAGGGCAGGTGATCAATATTATCAAGGTGTATCTTCCAATGGAATCAATCACATCTGACGGCTTTCCAATAGAAGGGCAGAAATGAAAATGTGCCTTTCTCCTGAGAGGAAGTGATGAGAATCCCAGCAGTCACTAACGTGTCAGTTTCAGGTCACCGGTTTGGACTTAAACCAGGTTTTTTGTGACTATATTCCCAAGGTTAATATTAAATTATAAAGACTACTGGCTTCTATTGCTTATTTCGAGTGCTCTAGTTCTACTTTGTTTGCACTTTCACAGACTAAACTGTGATGATGTTTTCATGAATTTCACTCCAAACTAAACTATGCAATGCAGTTTTATCTAACTCTGCCCTCGGGCCAACTAATATTTCATATTTCACACGATAAAAAAGAGGAATTATCACTGAAGATTTTAATGCTCCACCCGTGCCCTGAAAAGTAACACCTAAAGGCTGTGATTGCTGCCTGTAATCATCCCCAAGTTTTCTTTCTTTCCGAACAAGCGTCACACTTGGAGGCTTCTGATGAAACAGCAGGCTTTCTAATTTGGCATGTAATGTGCCAGCAGGTGGCAAATGAGTCTCAAAGCCTGGGATGGCAGCTCCACCAGCATGGCCACCCACTCTAAAAGAGTGACCATCTTTGATGTAGGCAGCCAGAGGCCTTGCCATTGACCTGTGCTGTGTGTGGGGTGGCCAAGATTGGCTGGCTCTTGATGGGAGCCGCGTTTGATGACAGCAGCGACGCTAAATGGGTGCGGCTCCAAATTATGCCTTAACTACCTCTTTTATCATTACCCAACTATCCTTATCCCCCTCTTCTCACTTCCCACAGGGCTCCGCTGTGATGAGAAAGGAGCCCGGCCATCCGGGAGACAGATTCGAGTATGCCTGAATTCTGTATTTCTTTCTGTGAGCGTGTGCGTTTGAATGCATGCAGGTGTGCGTTTGTGTCGACCATGCTTCCGTTCATCACTGAGCCCGGCTCTCAGGGCACTGCTGGAGACATAGGTTGTCTCGGAGGACACTGATTGGCTCAACAGGGGACGATGAGCTTGAGGTAGATGAGGTGGAAATGAACTAAATCTGACCTGCGGTGCAGGTACACACTGTCTCTCGCGCGCGCGCACACACACACACACACACACCACTCTCGTGTTTGTTTCATGTGCACAGGCACCGACACAAACACTTGTACACATAAAAGCTCCTCAGATATGCTTTGATAGAACATTTCATTTACACTTAAATTAAATGCATACAGACCCATTTCATGTGTACATAAATGTATCCCACAGCTTGACGACACCATATGATGGCTCATCACTCTCTTGTTTGTATTCCCTCTGGTCTTGCTCCGTGTGTGTGTGATGTTCTTACATTGTGTCCTTAATTTTCTACATCCCACTGTGTACATGCACATCAGGTTCACGTTTCTGTGTGAATTTCTGCGGGTTGCATATATGTGTGTCTGAGAGATGTTTTATCTTTCCATGTCCCACTGTGTGTGTGCCCATTTTTATGCATCTGTGTTTGGCTGGAGATAGCACTGTGCTTTTGATGTTTATGTATGCATGAGTATGAATTGTGTGAAATATAATTTCTACCTATGTTTGGGGCTGCTGTAGTGTGTCTTCCCTCCCTTGTGTATGTGTGTGTTTATGCCTTTCTGAACCTCTCACAGGTCTACCATGCCTATAACAGATTATTTTTAGCACCCTCTGGCTTTCCAAATACTGGAACGTTATGTGTATCACTTACATCACCAAGACTAAATTCCTGCCAGCACAAAATAAATTTGGGTACCTTGCCAGCGCTGTTCCAGTGTGCCTGCACACAACACAACTGCACAATGTGTAATGAAACACATACATTGCTTTGACAGTGTGGTTATGGCACGTTACACTTAAAGATTATTTTTGCCCTTTTTGTAATAACTCATGATTAATGTAGAGGCCTGTGTGTGAGTTAAATACTTGGTTCACCCTGCCTGCACTTTTATACTTGACGCAATCATAGATCAGAGATTTTTTTTTCTCTTTTCTTTCTTTTTTTTTTAGAAAGTCTGGAGGGGATTTTTGTTTTGTCTCCCCTCTGGTTACTCCAATGGCTGAATTAGTTTTGTTCCCCTCAGCAATGCAGGAAGTCCTTGCGGCTATCTATCTGCTGAGAGACACATCAACTGTAAAAAACACAGACATGCCGTTTGTGAGGTTTCTGGGGGGACATATTGAAGACTGGCCATCTTTGTCTGTTAATTCCTCCTCGGTTGCTATTTCGTTTTTTTTCTAGCTAAAGAGTTTTTTCCCCCCCTTATCCGAAAAGAGGGTCGAAGGGCAGTGGGTGTTGAGTGCTGTACAGATTGTAAAACCCCTCAAGGCAAATTGTTTTTTGTGATGTTGGGCTGTATAAAAAAATGTACGGACTTAATATGAGGGAGCCTCCAATTAAGAATTTTCCTAGTCGACCAGTAGTCATCATTTAGAGCCATTAGTCGACTAGTCGCCCACATGTTTACAATTTTAATTTAATTATTAAATTATATATTTTGGGCGGGGCAACACAATGGTTTGAGTTGAAGGTATGAAAAAGAATAGTCTCAGTAACATTGTTAACACTGTGCTACATTACAGAGACATACAAACCGTACTAATGAACCTTCATTAATATAGGCCTATATTTTATCTACAAGTGCACGTCACACACTGAGCGAGCCGCCTGTTAATGACGCTGTCGGGCAAAGCAGTAATGATTGTGCTAAGTGGCTAATGGGCATGTAGCTACTTCCATGTTTCACATGATATGTCATGTTTGTAGTCGATGAATGATAGGCAATGTCCAACATGTTATTAACTAGCCTGTAGGTACCAGCCCTGTAAATTAGAGGCTGTACACATGCTGCGTCTTTAACTGACTGGAAAACGCGAGGTCGGAAGCTGAGTGCTACTCTTGTGCCTTTTTTGTGCCAGCTTTCAAGTGTGCGGCGGCATGTTGCATTGGAGTTTGCTGAGCAACCTTAAAACATCGTACAGCCTATTAACCTGAAATCCTGAGCGCAGAGCTGATCTTCTTCCAGGCGCTGTTTACAAGTGTGTAGGCCTATCGTCTGTGGGACTGCTGAGCGTGGCCTCTTCCTGTGTCTGTCCTTTCAAATTAAATTCCCACATGGTCCAGTCATACAGGTTTTGATTTATTTTGACAAGGCGCAGCTCCTAATAGAGTTTCACTTTTTTTTTTTTTTCTTTTTTTTTTGTCTGCGACGAAGCGACCAGTGACATCTTTCCGACAAATGACCTTTTTGGTCGATTATTAGGGGGCAGCCTTTTTTATACACCTTCAAAAAAAGTTGGCGGATTTTGTACTTCTATAGTTTCAGCATAGACTCTAGTAAACATAACATTCATGTATGACATGCGTCAGTGTCATATTTTTGGATCACCACTAATTTCTTGGAAGAAGAGTCAGATTCTGATTCTTGTCGCTGACACTGTGTGCAGCAGTCTGTACATTTGTGTTGCCAACTTTTAGCAGAACTCACTGGTCAGACAAAGTCATGCTGAGTAAACTTTGATAAGCTTGTTTTATAGCTTGTTAATAGTTTTATTGATAGTTACAGCACTGACAAATCAAGCACCGACTGTACACCTGTTATACTGGCTTGTCTTCCAGTGTAAACCTAACCCATCCATCCTGTTTGGGTGGACATACCAGATTTAAATCATGGCATCCTTCACTTTCAACATGCTTCCCTGGCCGACTTTGTTTCACATGTGACGGTAACCTATAATTCATGCTGACCCCCTGCACAGCACAGCAAGCTGATTCAGGGCTATCTCCATGCTGTTTGCTACTACTGTGTAATGTCTGTTATTACAGTCACCCTGCCATCCACCGACATCAATTATGTCAATAAGAAGCCTCCTCTGCCAACATTTCACATACATTACTGAGTGTTGACACATCAGTTTTCACCCTAGCACGACTGTAGCGGCCGGTGCTTTGCTTACCGCACAGGGAGGGAATAAAGCTTCAAAATGAACCTCGTGCAGATCATTAAAGTGAGCACAGGGATCAGTGCTGCTGACTTCACCGCTTTCAGTTTTTTTTTTCCACTTGTATTGTGAAAATAAGCATTATTTTCCTGCAAAAAGCAGACATTTCAATAAAAGGTCACTAACTGAAGAGAACCTACTGAATGGCTATTTTCATCCTGAGAGAAACACATTACTACCAACATGAAAAGGCACTTCAAAGACCACTAAATCCTCAAAATGAAAAGCTGAGGTTCTGTCAATCTCCCACGGCACTCAAATGTTTTTTTTCTAGACTTCCCACCATATGAAATTCTGAAACTTTTGTCAACATTTCTTGCTAAGAACTGATTTTCTCCACCTGGCTTTTATATACAACATGTGCGAACTTCACGTGGGTGTGTGTCTGAACCATAAATTTCATAGAAGCAGACTGCCACAATGGGTATGTATTAGAGCTGCAACTAACAATCATTTTCATCATCTATCATTGGATTTTTTCTTGATTCATTTTCTTCTTCTGTGGTCTATAAAACGTCTGAAAATAGTGACAAATGCAAATAATTTACCACAGCCTGAGGTGACATCTTCATATTGTATATTTTATCTGACCGACAATCTGAAATCATGTTAGACTAAAGCCTTGTTCACATTACATGACTCGCCGACCAGTCTTGAGTTGCGGAGACTATCGTAATCTTTTGAGTGTTCATACTTGGCGATGTGTGTTTCTGTCATCAGGAGTCTCGCCAACTGCGTTACGACCTGTGTGTGCACACCACAAGATTTCTCCAGCGAGCCCTCGCCGACAGAGCCCCAGATAACGCGATGACCTCACCAAACAACGTTTTGTCACACGTGGACAAAACAGGATATCACGAAGTTCCCCGGCGCTAAACTTTAACATGGATGTCCAACAGCTTGGAGCTCTGCAGGTCGTTTGCGCCCTGCTCTGCGCTGAGAAGAAACAGGAAAAGAAGAAAAGGATTTGGGTGGAGGAATGGGTTGCTGCACACAGATTGCCTGGGTTGTCAATTCTGCAGAGAGAGTTGGAGCTGAGTTCTATGAAGGAAACTCAGTTGCCACTGTGCCACTAGCCTATTAGCTTGCATTGTACTGTCTCTATAGTCTATGCATGTATTCTGACCCAGATTATTGTACCTTTCATAGCTGAATGATTGAACAGGTACGGGTGCTACGGGTGACAGCGGAGGACTTTGATTTCTTTCTGGGGCTGGTAGAGCCGTACATCGCATTGCCGTATCCAGCCTCTCATTGGCTGATGCTCTTTGTCAGGCGTGTCAGACCTCTCCAGTTTTCTAGCATGCCAGATATCCAGTCCCAGTCGCAGACGAGGGCGCGACTTGCTCGTCGGCTTGTTCACACATGAGGACTCGTCGTGGCAGACTATCTTCCGACTCACTTCCAACCCCAGGACTTCTTAATGGCTCTCAAGATCCTCTGCGACCTCAAAATCGGGGTGAAAATCATGTAATGTGAACTAGGCTTAAGAAAACCAGCAAGTATTCACATCTGAGAAACTACAACTGTTGCATTTTCAATATTTTTAGCTTTAAATTTCTTAAAGGATTGATCGATTATTTAAATTGCAGCCAACACATTCTGTGTCAATCACATAATTGCTTAATGGACTAATTGTCTCAGCTCTAGTATTCATAATTAAAAGCCTCATTTTACAGAACATCTGTCAATAGCGGAAAGACTATTAGTGAGAGAGCTGACCTCATGAGCTGAGTAGATAAACCACCCTTGCCCTCTGTCGCTATCAATCCCTATGGCCACCAGCCCCACACAGCCTCTTTAACTACTGCTGACATTGAAGCGGAGAGAAGAGGGGAAGTGATAAAGTGAACGAGGGTGGAGTCGAAGTGAAGGTGAAGAGTCAGCTGAGGTGAGGTGAAAGTAAAGGTCAGGGCGTTTGAGAGATATAAATAGGAGTGAAAAATGCAAGCTGTAAACTAATAGGCACCCTATACAATTCCTTGTACAGCCCGGGAAGCCACAGGAGGGGATGAAAAAGAGGAATGGTGCCACTGTATGGAGGAAGGGTTGAAAAATGACGGAGGAGAGAATGATGCGCGTCCTGCGGGCTTAGAAAGGCAGAGAAGAGAAACGCCGTCAGGCACTGAAGGAGAGAGCAATTAGATTTATCTGCTCATTAACAGAAGGGATAATTGACTACAAGAGTCTGCAGCGATACACTAGGAGACAGGGGGAGAAGGAGAAAATGAGCCAGGGAGAGAAATGAGAGCAGGTGGAAGGAGAAAAGACAGGAGGCAGGCAGGGAGGGATTGGGAAGAAAAGGGAACAAGGCAGGGGAAATAAACAAGGGAAAAGTGAAAAATGAAAAGAATGGGGAGAAAGGAGAGAGAAGGATGGAGTGGGGGAGAAAATCAGCCCACAGAGAACACTGAGAAAAAAAGGATTAGTGAGGGGAGAGGAGGAGTAGGAGGGGGAGGCAGGAGGAGTAAATGAGGATAAATGTACAGTGTGGTGTTTGTGCAAGAGTGTGAACATGGTTGTGTGTGTGTGTTTGCACATTTCTCATGTTTCTGATTTCAGGTATCAAGGCAGGTTCTCACACATCCTGGCATGTTTGCATAGTCTTGAGTGCGTCATGTCCGAGAATACGTGTAGAAGACGGATGAGACTGGTTTTACAGGACTGGTAAGATGTACTTACCTTCTGCGGAGCTGCCAGAGTCACCTCAAACACACTCATTTAATCAGAGCTGACTAAAGCCACATCATTGTGTACCTGCTAATAAGTACCCATTTTCAACAACAGTTGCAATCAAGTCCTGACACAGTGCTCAGAACGACGCAGAGGCCTGCAGATTGGCATGTACATCATTAGCGCCTTGTGTTTGCCAATCAGTCAGTCACACAGGCATTTATTAGTGACTGAAGATAGAATTGCAACTGATGATGGATAACACCTTTTATCTCTTACACAATTACGTGTTGACAGACCGAAAACAAATCTAACAGCTTTTATTTCTGTTCGATCCACTGGTCATGCTTTATTTAGATGGTTCAATCATGCAAACCTGTCTTCTGAAAAAACTGTGTTTATATACGACTTATTTTCTTTGAAAAATGTTGTTTCGCAAGAGCTGTAATTGCTGCATAAATTACACTCACTGGTACTTTTTTCTAATCCAGGAAGTTTTATGTGTTTGTACAAAAATGTGGGCTTTTGTGTTTTAAATATGTCAAAGTTTAAATGTTCCTGTCTTCAGTTTTAAATCAGGAGGACCTTTTATTAGCCCCGCAAGCGGTCCGGACTGAAATATCTCAACAGCAGTTGGATGGATTGCCATGAATTCTTGTACAAATATTCATGTTCCCCTCAGGATGAATTGCAATAACTCTGGTTATCCCTTACCTTTGAATCTAGCAACATCATCAGATGAAACATACTTTGGTTTACAACCAAATACATCAAAGGTCATTCCCGTTAGCCTGCGCCACACTTAGTGCTGATAATGTAGAAATGCTAGAGCGACATTAAGATAATGAACATGGTTGACACTTTACTTGCCAAACATCAGCTTGTTAACATTATCATTATGCCCAAACCAAGCGGCAACCTCTGTGGCTGAAAGAAAATGTGGAAGTGCCAAAAACTGCAGTTCCTCTAATGGCCACTTGAGGCTTGCTCCAAAACAGAGTCAGTCCCTACAGATAGCCATGTGTTGGTCATGGACTTTTTACATTCACATACGTCGTGCACCATGTCAAGTTCTGCCTGTTACATACATTGTCTTCTTTCAAAATACACTTCTTTTTTTACAGGAAATTTACTGTTTACATACAGTCTCTTTCAAAATAAATGCGATTAAATATTAAATTGCGGTACAACACCACGAACTGACGTTTTTTTTCCTTCAACAACAAACACACATGGTTGGTTTGGGCAACAAATGCACGTGGTTAGGTTTAGGAAAAAGAACAGGGTCTAGCTTTAGAATCTCAGGTGAAAGTCGGTGTTTGTTGGACCCATCCACCGCCCCTCCTGCCCCCCTTCCATTGCCTGCTGTCTGCTAGGCGCCATCACTGTCTTTGAGTTGGAGCCACCCCTCTCTCCTCCACAGCCCCACCCTCTTGTCCAAATATGGTCACTTATGGCTCAAAAAATCCAAGATGATTACAGCCGAAATGCTGAACCCGAGGCCTCCAAACAGTAGCCCACAAACCAATGGGTGACGTCACGATGGCCTATGGCCTCAGTCTGTTGCCTCAGCCTCACAAAGCTGCTAGCCACTGGCATACTGTTAGTGTTATGTTTAATTCTCACAGTGCGGGCAGTGTGTGCAGATGAATGGTGTTCGGCAAGTGCCTGGAGCTACCTGCTGATCCACAGGCTTGAGCCCCCTGAGTCATGCAAAACACATAATCAGAGTCCGCTGGCAAATGAGTGAAGAGTTCCAAGCACTCGCAGCACGGGGGAAAGCCAAGCACCGTTCAACTCACTGCGCATACTGCGATCACACAGAGGCCCAAAGCTGGTTGAAAGTCAGCAAACTTACCCTTTACTCAAGACAATAATCTTCCCCTGACTTTAACCAAGTACTTTGAGTTCCCTACACATAACCACAAAACCATTAATCATGCTTTAGTTGCCAGGACCAGATGTTGTAGGGAAAACAAATGAAATATGTTGACAGAGACAGTTTCCAGATACGATCGGTAGAAAGGTTCGCTCATTATGTTGATTAAAAACGTACTTAGTTGAACATAACATATCATTTAAAAAAAAAAAGGTATTCATTATCAATGAACATTATTTTTAGGAGACAGGAAGGATTAATGAGGATAATCTAGGTCTATCTAACCATCTATCAATCTATTTATCGTCCCTGCAGAAGAACACACCCCCCAGAAATCTACGGCAGCCCTCAGCCACCCGGCTTCTACCAAAAGCTCTGTGGGATTTAGGATTTAAGAGACAAAAGCTTCGAACATTTGACTCCGTGAAGCAGCAGCCTGACTCTGAGCCAGACACGCAAGAGTTTCTGGGATGGCTAGACACGAGTCAACATGTGACGTACCATTAATGCAACATCACGTCTTTGATCATTCAGAGGTGGACTCGATCCTCACAAAGTAGGAGGTAGAGACGGGGAAAGGAAAACATACCGGCAACGAGCGAGAAAGCCACCCTTCGTCACCTCCTTCATCAGTTATTTTTTTTTTCTGATGATGACTCAATGAATCTCTAAGTAAAGCAGCCATTGCCCTCAGTTGCATCATGGATACGGCAAAGATGAGAAAGAAATAAAAAACATGAGGGGGGGAAGGTGAGAGAAGGCGAAGAAAACTCTTGACTCTTCACCGCTCCTAAACTTGCACAATTTCATTTTTAGTTTCACTCCCCCCCAACCCTCTTGTTTTACTCACCTTCTCTCTTTCTCTTACTTCTCCTCATCCCTCAGGCGCTGAAACTGTGTTGAATTACTCGTATGTTCATTCATTCTGAATTGAAAAATGGAGTTGCATCACCCTACTGCAGATGGAGTGTGTTTTGATGGCAGTCTTACATGAATTGGATTTATCCCGCTAATGCAATTATGCATACTGTTAATCAAGTGTTATTTATGGAGTTTTCATTATGACAATATGCCAGCCTTTAATGAAATACATTTATATTGTATTACATTTATGTTTGAGCCACAGTTGCACACATAAATGTAGAGCGTCTATGTTTATGTTTATCTCATTCCATGTTTGAAATCTTTGTAGTGCCTTCTTAATGCAATATAATTGACTCCCATTCATATCCAAACACTACAGGAAACAATTCAGGAAACATCTTATTCAGTCTGAACAAAAAGCCATCAATCATGCCTTGCAGAGCTGCATAAAATATGAAAACGTTTACAATTTGAAATCAATTTCACCAACTGTTTCCTATAAATGTGAGCATGCACATGAAATTAAACAGAACTGCAAACATTTGGTCCCCCAAGTTCTCTATTTTCTTTTCGATTCTGCCTTTGATGCCGCATTTCTGTATTTTACAAAGTTCTTCCAGCATTGCTGCAGTTTAAGGATTTTACGAGAAGTGTGATTGTGAAAATGGAAGTGAGGTTTAGCCTCCAACAGTTGGCCTGCTCTCAGCCTATAAGACTGTGAAACTGCCTGACAACGCAACTCTCCATCCAAACACAGGCGCACACCGCAGACGTGCATGCGCAAACACATACATGCTCCACACTAGTATACCTCCATGCTTGACAGGAAGAGGAAATGGCTTTTCTCCATTTGGAGAGCCACAAACAAGAGGTGCTGCCGGCCCATTTCAGATAGCAGCCCTCTTAAAGAGCCCCTCTGTCTATGAATATGGAGATGAGGATTTAGGAGAGAGGGAGAGGAGGAAAAGGGGGAAAGTCAAGGGAGGGAGAGATCAGAGAGTGAAAAAGAGGGAGCAAGAGAGAGATTCTGTGTCTCTGAGGTGCTCTTCCTGCCTGCCCCGTGGCCCTTGGCTGGATTTACGCACTGGATTTAGAGTGTGTATGTGTGTGTTTGTGTGCGCATGTGGTGCAAATGAGAGGGTCTATGTAGACACAGAGCCAGGGGCGACAGGTCAGAGAGTAATCACACACACGCATGCCTATAGTCATGGGACACACTAGCACTCACACACCTTAATCAGCTCCCCTCTCCTCATCCATTTTCTCTTTCACACAATCCCCCCCTATCTTCTCCACTCCGTTAAACACTTCTGCAATCACACACTCACATACAGGGCACATACAGCCATGCATCAGCTGAGTGCACAGCGCCTCACTTCTCCACCTGGCTCCCTCTCATCCTTCTGTTCATCTTTCCCTTCATTCACTCCTGAGCCAGCATTCGTTGCACCTCAGATAAGCCTATACGGTTTTCCTTCCCGCCTGCGTTCATTTATATGCAGCTCTCCAGCAAAACAAACAGCCGTCCGTGTACAGCAGATAGCATCTCGGTATCACCATCCAGCAGCCACTACACACCACATGAATTATGGATCTGCGTAAGTGTGAGAAGGAGGTCAGACAGGAACGGCAAAGGGCAATCCCCCGGGCCCTGTTAGATGATTGACGACATCCAATGTAACACTTCATTTTCTTCATTATCAACGTGGCGCTGCGGTAATGATAGAAACACTTCCCAGTGCCACTGTCAACATGTGAGAGAAAACAGCCTTCGAATATGTGGGCTGACCAACGACCTCGACAAAATGAAATTACACGCTCTGAGTGACATCATTGTTATCATCTCAGGTGCCCACACTACCATCGCTGTCATCGCCACAACTGCAACTGATCATTATTGATGCTCTACGTAGGCTTCACCCGCCTCATCACCACTTTAATTGAAACTTTCACCATTACAGCGATTATTATATGCATCATGGGAAATGTTTTCATCATTGCCATATACAGTAATTAACAAATAAAGACATTCATCTGCTGACGGAAGACATAAACACCCCCTCCTATAATCTGACTGTCTTTCAAGTGTGTCTTTTAACAATAATCACATGTTCAATGAAAGTCACGCGGGAAAAAAATTAAGTCTGAGTTAGACAAACGCAGTAGGTATTTCCCAAAGTAACAGTCTTTTTAGCTTAAAATTCACTCAGGGGCAGCCTGATGGCCCCGAGGGTTTAAGGCACTGACCATGAAGTGCAGTGCCCTCGGTTTGAATCTGTCTGAAGACTTCTGGTGCATGTTGTTCCCCAAATCTCTCCCCCCTGTCAGCTCTCTAATACAGGCATAAAATAACCCCAAAAAGCTTAAAAAAAAATCCCTCTTTGTGTTTCCATCCCTACACTTCAGCTAAGCAAGGAAACACAGTCTGGGGAAACACAAAGAAGGAATTTTGCACTAAAAAGACTAACTTTTGGAAATAACCACTTTATTTGTCCATCTCAGACTGCTGAAGCCTCATTTTAGATTCAGCTGAGCTTATGAATCCATTTTTTGCACAGGAATAGGACTGTGGATTTCGTCCCTGTTCTTTTAAACTGTAATCGCATTAGGTAGGGGACCTTTAAGAGCCAGAATGGACAGGAGGAATGATTACAACTCTTCCAATGTGCGGATAGGCATGGGAGTAATGTAATAACATAGGCTTCAGGTACCTATCCTGTAAATGGGCTCTATGTAAAATTCAGAGTGTGTGAGTTCTCTGGACAAGGTTCTTAACAAGGATGGAAGCCAGATGCTGGAGGCGAACTGTGCTAACCCCATAAACAGTGCTAACAATTGCTTTGAACAAAAGCTGCACCAATTGGGCTCTGTAAAATTCATCCATCCATCCATTTTCTAACCACTTATCCTCTTGAGGGTCGCGGGGGGGTGGAGCCTATCCCAGCTGACATTGGGCGAGAGGCAGGGTACACCCTGGACAGGTCACCAGACTATCACAGGGCTGACACATAGAGACAGACAACCATTCACACTCACATTCACACCTACGGGCAATTTAGAGTCACCAATTAACCTGCATGTCTTTGGACTGTGGGAGGAAGCCGGAGCACCTGGAGAAAACCCACGCTGACATGAGGAGAACATGCAAACTCGAACCAGGAACCCTCTTGCTGTGAGGCGGCAGTGCTAACCACTACATCACCATGCCACCCGACCTCTGTAAAATTATGATGGGATATTCTTACACTCTGGCATTTTAAGGTCTAAAGCAGTGTTTCTCAAACGGTGTGCCCTGATGCCAATACAGGTGTGCCGTGTGATTTTTGTGATAGCCACATATTACTGTTGCAATATTCAACTGCGGCTTTAATTAGCAGTGTGTTGTTTCCTAATAAAGAGGCAAACTCTAGCTAAAAAAGTAATTTAATTTTATTTTATTTAAAAAAAACCTTGACAGGGAACCTGTTTGTCACCATTTGCGTGTGGGAATCATAAGTGTGTGACACATCAAAAGCTCTGATTGGCAGCCAGTGAGAGGAATGATAACAATTAAAAGGAGAAAGCTGTGATCGCTTTATTGTACAGAGCAAATTACAACAAAGCACCAGCGAAGACGACCTACCACTGAAAGAAAAGAGACAAAAATGTCAGTAGACAGTATCATGAAAGCTACCTGTCTTCTTTTTTCTTATGTTTATTGTTGTGATGAGAGTGATAACACATGTTATAAAAGCTTACTGTGCACAGATATAAATACAGGTGTGCACATTTTTTTAAATGCCACTAGTCTAAACAATTAAATGAAAAAATAATTCACAGATTATTCAATGGTAAAAAAAAATGTTTGCTGTAGTCCCATATAAAATCTCATAATTTTCAAGTTTGGTGGGAGAACAGTCCTGGTACCTTTTGTTTTTGTTTGCAGGTGAAAAAACAATGCCTGGATACTGCATTTTAGACTTCTGCTCAGTTTGTACTGAACCCAAAGAGCACACCGACTCCTCAGACACACAATTATGTGGAACATCCGAAAACATTGTTCAAATTTAGCTTGGAATAATTAGCAGAGCGGGGCAGCACAGGGGCTCCAGCTCTCTCCAACAGCCCAGTTCAGGTACAGTTCAGGTTCAATTAGAAACTCCAGTGGCATTAATGTGAGTGCATGACTATACCGTATGTGATAACCCTGTGATATACCTCTCGTCTCTCACCTAATGCATGCTGGGAAGGGCTCCAGCCCTCCTGTGACCCTGCGCAGGATGAGCGAGTATAGAAATTGGATGGATTGATAATTAGCGGAACTGACAGCACTGGCAGCCATGACACTGTCATCACATTTATCATCAGCTCTATTACTGTAATCATAATTCCAACCATCATAATCATAATCAGCGTTACCACTGGTATCTTCATCACCATCATCCCCCACCCAGGAGGATGGTATCTTACATTATTACCTCCACCATCATCATCATAATCGCAACCCTGAATGACGTCATCGCCGTGGCCGCCTGCAGCTTCATCCTCCTCATCCTCCTTATCCTCCTCCTCCTCCCTGGTGGTTACATGGACCTTGTCAGGTCTCATTTCTTAACAGCAGCACCATATAATGAGAGCCATAACCATTATTGTCCAAAGGTCTCCTGTTCCAATCCTTTACTTTACCAAATGACTTTCCCTTGCCCCGGCTCTCTCCTCGTCTCTATTTCCCATTCCCCTGCTCTAATTACACACTGTTTGTTTGGCCTGCTGGCTGCCCCCTAATGCAGAGGAGAGGCGTCATTAAAATGATTTACAGATGTAATCCCCCCTCCCTCCACACTCTCTCTCTGACTTCCTCCCCCTCCCTCTATATTCCCGCCCCCTGGCACCCCCCAAATATAACTCACCCTAATATCACCGGCGGGATTAAAATCCGTTTCGATTAATCCCTTTTGCTCGCTGCCTCTCTCTTTTCATGCTTTCTCTCCTACTGCCCTTTCCACCTCGGCAACTTTCTCCGGCGTCGCCCCCCCCATAACTCCCAACTTTGTTGGTAAAAAACTGTTTTTATGAGCTCACACTCTGCCTCCTTCATTCTTTCCTTGCCTCTCCTCCTCACCCTTGCTTCATCTCTCTGTCTCTCTTTCAGACACATAAACATTATTCCTCTCTGTAATTATGTTATGGTTAGAAACTGCAATCATCTCGGGTGCCTGACTCAAATGTTATCTGCTTCCATTTACTTCAAATACAGAGAGAGGAAGTGAGGCAGATAGTTCCCTTCCTCTTCTTAATCTGCCATCACAGCCCCGATGGCTTTCACTTTTTCAACGCCTTATTTGACCTGCTGGAACAAGCACAAGAACACACACTTCAGCCCACCCTTTAAATTTAAGCATAAAATGTATACAACAACAAACAGACACAAACAGCAGGCTTAAAATCAGATTCAATTAATCCCTTATTCCCACTGCCTCCTACTCAGCGATTCTCCCTTTTCTTGCACACTTTCCACATCACTAACTTGCTCATTTTATCCTTCAACCTCTATCTTCTCAGGTTAAAATGGGTTTTGCGTGCGTGTGTGTGTATGTGTGTCCGTGTGTGGGCAGGTAAATAATTTTTTATTCAGCTCCCTGGCTCCATGTTATCTCCCTTACCTGATTTTCCCACACCTCCACTCTCTGCTTTTAATTAACACTCTTTATTTCACAGCTCTCCCTGCTAATCTCTCCATCAGAGGCCTATAGCACTAGAGGCTGAGCTTTCACTCCCACCGCGGGCTCTTTGTACTCTTTCAAAACAGAAAACACCAACAAACACCAAGTCTGAGCACGCACACGCAAATAAATCCCACACACACTCACCCCCCACACACACACACACACACAATCTCTTGAAACACATTAATACACTCAAATGAAAAAGCGAAAGTAAAGATGCACAGGCGAAAATATCTGTCATCTGATTTATAGCGAGAAACGTACTCTCTTTCTCCCTTTGTGCTGTGTGTTTCAGTTGGTGAATAATGCTGCTGTATTAACAGTTCTGGGGGATAACTGATGCGTTTCAACTTCAAATAAAGTGGGTCATTTCTGCACAGCCAAGGTAAATCTTTACAGACTGAGATCCGTACTGATTAGCCGCTATTTTAGCAAGAAAAAGGAGTGGTAATTGTGTGTTTGTGTATGTATGTCTTTAATACGAGTGTGTCTGCGTGTTAATAAATGTGCAGACACATACTTGGGGTTGTGTTTGTACTCTCGCACTCGTATTAGTTTGGTTTAAAGGGGCCAGCACTCCATCAGAACTGCTTTTCTGATAGCTTCGGAAAGTCCCTCCCTCCAGTGCCTTTCCAACGTCGGATAAGGGTTACCCAACATTTCTGTAACTTTCCAAAACTGATGATACGACATTCACACCCACTTCACTCAGTGATTGGCCAGCTGTGCAGAGGTGATAAAGAACGCTGACTTTGTACTTCTCTCACAAGCTCTGTTTTTTTCATGCGGCACAAAATTATTTGTGGCGTTTTTCATGTGAACAACTGAGTGCAACACGACAAATGTCTTCAAGGGGAGAAAGTTTGAGAATGCGTGCCAATATCCCCATATTTAAACCACACTGCCTCCCCCCATTTCTCTCAAGACCGGCTTTTAACTCCGTCTTCGTGTTTGGATTTTCAGATCAACTGTACTTAGGCTTTCCGACGTGCTCAGCCATCATGTTGTACACAAACCATAAACCAATCATTACACTGTTTCTTAGGAGAACCTGATGTCATATATCTGTGGCTCAGAGGTAGAGCGGGTTGTCCATTGATCAGAAGATTGGCAGTCCGATCCCCAGCTCCTCCAGTCAAGATACTGAACCCCAAACTGCTCGTGATGGCTCTTGTAGTGCAGTCACATAAACTAAAATATGCCTGTCCAGAGAAAGAACTCCTTTAGGTTAAAGCTAGCAGTTATTGTCATTGTTCTTTAATCTGTTCATTTCTTTTTGGATAAATTAAATGTGCTGTATAGGACATTCAGAGCCTTAATCTAGCAGTGAACCACTGTTTGCTATGTAAAGATATAGTGGAGTAATGGCATCCTGAGCAGACAATTAACTCACACTTCCTCTGTGTGCGTTGTAATCTCAGCCACTCTGTGGTTTATTGTGGTAAGAAGATCCGGCCGCACATGTGTATTTCCAAGTGGCTAATTCATCACTGACAGCCAGTGCATTACAGTAACAACATTACTTTTTCCAGTAACAAGTAGTGCAACTAATACTAATAGAAATTCAGTAACAATATTAGTTACACCAAAACCAAACATCATTACAATGTTACGTTTGTTATCACATCACACCTGACATGATACACAACATCATATCAGCGGACTCATTTTCGCAGGCACGTCACAAAGCAGCAAGCCTATTAGGAAACATGTAAACGCTTCCCTCAGCAGCTGAAAATATTCACATTACTTTGGTTTTGTCAGGAGGAAAGATGACAAGAACACTGTTGCTGCAGGTAGTCGTACCTAAACTCTTTCCACTGCCAAAAAACACCTATTATGACCTACAGCACAGCAACATGGAGCTCCAGGAAATACACCCCACCAAAGGTGAGCCCTCCTCGGCCGCAGAGGTCGGCTGTAGCCCTGCTCTGGCCAAACAACCAAATCTGGATTTTACTCGTGGACAGCTGCAGGCCACAGGGGAGTAATGAAGCTTGTGGCTGGATATGTTGTGGATGAAATATTGCTACATGAGTGAGTGAAGAGCCTTGGGAAAATACCAGTCACAGGCAACTGAAGACCCAAGGTAAAAAAAAAAGAAAGAAGGAAAGCATCATTTGTGAGTGATCCAGCCTTAGCTACACTGACCAGCGATTACCCTGACATTCACACAGAGGCACACATCTGAATTTTGGGGGGATACACAATTAACAGTTTTATGGGGTGTAACGGAAAAGTAATATAACAAGTAGTGAGTAATGAGCCCGACACTAATGACCGCTTTGCACTGCGCTCATATGGCGGTTACTGCTGATATCAGGACGGTGTCCTTGCAGAGGCATAGCGCCCACCCTTTAGTTCCCCACTGGTTAATACCGTTAGCTCTGTCAGCTTGGTGGCTTTGTTGTTTACTGCTGTTTATGGGGTTAGCACTGTTAGCTGCTAGCCAGCCAGCTCAGTGTGCAGACCATTCATACCCTTTAGTCATTTATTCTAGAATCAAAAGCTTGTTTCGTTCAACCAAATTTAAAAAACTCAATCATATAAAAACAAAAGAAAACAACAAATTCTTACAAACTAAAACCAGCCGAAAGTTAACCATTGCTGCTGCTGCTGCAAAAAAAGACTTCACAGGATGCTCCACAAATTTTACACAAGAGGGTCTTGTCAAACCCTCTCAGTCTTATTTACAGGGCTTCACAAGAAGGTCAGTGTACTCCTCCTGGTTAGTCCTCAGCCTTAGAAAACAGTCGCATAATGTCTTCTGTGTCTATAAAGGAGCTTTGTCAAGTTTAAGAAAATGACCCCCATGATGTCACAGTGATGTCATCAGGGTTATCTCAGCTAACAGACAGCCTGTGTTACAAACTGGAACTAAAAGTCAGGATATCTGGACCTCTGCTGCTTCAATTTTAATCAGTCTTTTGTGAGTCACCCAACACAGACAGAGTCACAGGCCTTTAAAGGCTTAATCCATTTCCAAAATAATTATCGATTAATCTTCTGCCCACTGACTACTCAATTTATCAAGTAATCGTTTCAGCACTAACCTCCACACATGCTCTGCGCCGCGCTTACAAAGACCTTCACGAGCACTCTGACTTGACTGTGAAATAGCAGATGTGGCAAAGAGAAAGATAACATCAAAGAGGAAATTTGGGCTTTGGGCTACATTTTATTTGGAGCCTTAATCTTTCCAGCACATCATGCTGTCGGTCTCAACACATTTTCAACACGGCTCCACATAACATTCATAGATGAGTGCAATAACATCGTACTCTCTACATGATTTCATCCTTGTGAAAGTAGATGCATACAGCATGTTTAAACTGGGCTGTAATGTGGGAATAACATGCATGAGATTATATGAGCTGCACATGCGCCATGAAAAGGCAGTTAAAGCCCACAACATACCAGTGTGTAATGGATGTGTGTAATTACAAGAATGACTGCTGTGGAGCTGTCAGAGGATGTTGCCAATGCCAGATTAAGGACAAAACAAGTCTGGGTTATGTCCAAATAAGGTCAAACAGGGATTTGCTGACATCCATTATTGGATAATTGTGCGAACAGGCATCGTGCGTGTGCCCTTGCACGAAATTTCACACCTACTTGAGATGAATTTGAAAGCACAACGCACACACAGGGGTTCACACAACCTGGCAGAGAGTTTACACATGCATATTTCTGCTTTTGTGTGATGTCACAGACTTTTAGTTTTGAATCGTCTGGCCCCCGGAGCATCGACACCACACTTGTCTACACCTGTAAACACCTGCGGGCCAGATTCATCAGTGCTGACAGCGCTCTGCTTCTGCTCAATAGACTTTGTGCAAAATGGGCAGCATGAGCTCCACTTAGTAAACTAAGCTTGCTGAGCTGAAATTCTATTATTAAACCTGAGGATTTATGAGAGCTATTTACACCAAATATCACATGTTTCTCTTGCTGTTGTTTCTGGACTGTAACAATAACTCATTGCACTGGACGTTGGAAAACAAAGACACCACTAGTGTTACTTTTAATTAAACTCGAGCTGAAACTCAGTCTTAAAGGATACGTCAATGTCTCCAACCAATCTATCTCCAATCACTTGACTATTTGGTTTTACAATATTAATTATTTTGCTTTTATTGCTGCAGTGCTTTGTATCAGATGGGCATTTTGTTCTTCTGTCGTGTTCGCAGTGCGGTGCAGTGCAGACTTTGTATTGTCTCAGTTACGGGAATGTTATCCAATCAAATGCCACTGAGCTTTTCTGTGCCAGCATGTAATAAAAGTGTCTGCTGGTCATAAAGTCTTTCACAAAATCATTAATGGTGGCAGAGGGACGCCGGTGGTGATGTCACCCCATCATATCTGGCATCTTTTCAGAGGGGAAAAAAAAGCCAAACATAAATTGTGCTTTGAATTTTCTTTCACGAGGAGTGTGTTTTTGTCGCATCACCAGTTAAAGTCTGAACATGCTGTGTAGAGAATAAACATGTAGATATATGGTATGTAATCCAGTTAGCTGCTGTGCACAAGTCATTTCTGTCCAAAGACAATATTACATGTGTAAATCACCAAATGTAATATTATTGCACCAATGTTATGACAGAGGGACATGTTTCTGGCCGGCATCTCAGCTGTTAGTCTGATGCATAAAAGCCAGACTGATACTGTTGATCATGACATAAATTATAGCCAGACTGATGCAGGATTTCTGAATCCAGTGTCAGTATTTGAGTTTCTTTTTCTCTGATATTAATAAATGTTCCCTATATTTAACATTCATTTTCTTGTGCAAACGTTTTTTTTTTTTAAGGATCCCTTCATTCTTATGGTGTTTCTAAGTTACCTCAAACATATCTTTGGCATTTCTGTCCTGCAATTTCCTGGTAATTATCGGCCAACAGTTTCACTTACACTGATATACACCATCTCTAATAAGCTGTCAATCTGCCAATGTATTGGCCATTTTATCAGTCTACCTCTAAAATTAAGTAATTCTGGTTATGCACATATACACAGGCACATTTCTGAGCAGTGTTGTAGTCAAGGCCACCGCAACCAAGTCGTGACCAAAGCCGGAGTGTGCCAAGGCAGAAAAAAGATGAAGACTTTGAGGGGTTGAGGCAAAGGGTGCTTTCACACCTGCCCTGTTTCGGTTCAGTCTAATTGAACTCAAGTTAATTTGCCCCCTAAGTGAAGTTCATTTGAGCAGGTGTGAACACAGCAATCGCAGTCGGGTGTGCACCGAAATGGTGCAAATGGAAACTCTGACAAATCAAGAGCAGCTTTCTCACGCAGTCATTTGATCTGATCCGCTTATAAATGCTGCCGTGAGAACAGGAACTGACTCCAGGCAATTATGCAACTTTGTAACAAAATTAGTCCCTGATTCAGACCAAAGCAAGACAACTACAGGTCTGAAAGCACCCTAAGTCAAGACCAGGACCAGACCAGTGTGAGTCCCTCACAGCATGACAAACTTACAATAAAATGTGGGCAAAAAGTGAGCAAAAAATACAAACACTGAGGAGCTGAAATCAACTTAACCATCTTTACTCAACACTCCTTCATTGAACAGGCAGTTTAGTGATATCCCTTGCAGCTGTGCTCTTCACTGGTCTTAAAATAAAATCCAGAGTCCTCTTTTTCTGAGACTGAGACAGAACCGAGTAAAAATGTGGTCATGTCTGCGCAAGACTGAGAAAAGAAGTGGTCTCAAACCCAATTTCAAGTATTACAACACCATTTCTGAGGATGTGTTACCGCATGTTTCTAGGTGTGTGCATGCAGGTTTGTGAAGAGCTGGCATGTGCCATAAAAACTCATAACTTAACAATGAACTGTCATGTTCACTTTACTTTAAGATACACTATGCAGGAGTTGCCAAAAACACAAACGATGTATAGACTCAAACAGAAGTAATCCCTCTCAATTGTCACTTATGACCCACTAAAAGTGTGTGGTAGTGTTTTCCCAGCAGAGACTCTGCCCTCTGCCTGTAATTCCGCCTTATTTTCTCTGTTTGGGACGTTTATGGTCGTGTACCCCCACAGCGCTCACGTAAGGTCGGGACTTCATAAAAAGGTAGTGTCCAGGTGCCAAACAGTAAGCAGCAGGCATCCAAGAGACACAGCGCAGTAAAAAAAAACACTCTCCTTTGGCATGAGGTGACACGCCAAAGGAGAGTGAATCTGAGGTTGGCTTTTCATTTACGCTTTTGCTGGTAAGCGTGTTAACAAACAGTCACGACAATCCTTAACAAATACATCCAAATTCTTGTTCATCCTCATTCTTTTATGAGCAGAGGAGAAAATAAGAGGAGACGAGGGAAAAATGGAAAGGAAAGTTGGGAGCAATAACCCGGGCTGAACTAACACCATGCAGATGAGGTTCTGTGACTGCTTTATCTCTGTCATCCACCCTTGAGATGTCTTTATTGCAGTGAATTACATTACACCGCTGTGCTATGTTTACACAGGGGAGACACATCACATAATTGAACGAGTGTCACACTCGGATCCAGACAATTGTTAAATGTAAATATAGCATTGCCAAAGTGGCTGTGAAACCCATGTTGCATTCATAACAGTGAATAGCTCCATATTTGTGCTTCAGGCTGAGTGCAGCAGTTAAAGCGCAGCTGATTTCCTAGAACCTAACTCTAATAGCGTAAAAAAACAATGTTCTATCACAGGTGCTCCGATACGACGTTGAGGGGTAAGCAGCGGCGCGGAGAAAATCAGTGCAACCTTTGAGTGAAGACATCAGGTGTTTAATGCCGTCACATACTCTCTCTGCCTCTTGTCTTGCCTTTTTTTTTCTTTACACCCCGTTCTAAAGACAGTCCACTCTTTCCAATCAGGCCTTTATTGTCCTGTAATGAATACATTTCCCATAAAAGAAAGGCGCTGTGGGAAAAGGGGGGGGAGAGGGAGGAAGAGTGATAAAGAAAGACCCAGAGCAGAGAGAGGTAAATGAGGATAAAAGTGGAACGAACGACACACACAAGCAAGAGTGAGTGTGCCGGGAGGAGGAGGGGGGTTGAGCAGGCTGGAGGGGTTTTGGCCAAGTTCTTTGCTTTTTCCGGCACCTTCATATTTCACTCCCATTGTTTTCACTTTAGTATAAAGGGAGTTTTGTCAGACTTTGGTTTGTACTTGCAGTTGGAAATCAGCATTCAGTTTGCTGGTTGCTGTGTGTGCCTGTTTTCTGGCCCGTTAAATAACCCTCATTAAAGGGCAGCAGCAACTAATAACAATGTCCGAGCTGCACCAAGTTTGTCCCTGTGCCCTGTCCCCTTCTCTCCTTGTTTAATTTCCCCTTAAGCCTGCTTATTGATTTCAGCCCCTCCATTCCGTAACTCTTTTTATTAATAACACAAAGCAATAACAAGAGTGTCACAACCCCCGAGTTTCGCACAAGCAATTAATAAGATTAATCTAAAGCTGGCGGATGTGTGTTTGCGATGCTCTTTACAGTACGGGTCTCTCCTGGCGGTATGCCTGACCTCAACTTTTTTCTCCTCCCCTCTCCTTCTGTAGGCTTCCCCTCCATAAATCTCTGCCAACTCACACTTCTGAGAGAAGGTGCAGAGTGAGAGACAGAAAGAGAGGAGCAGAGGTTTGGGCCAAGTACAAAAGAATGGGATTTGATACTGAGACTGAGCAAAGGAGACGATGACGGAGAGAAAGGGAGGCCAAGAGGAACGTGAGGAAAAAGACACAGAGGGAGAGAAGAGCAAGGGCGGGAGAAATGGAGGAGGAACTGCCAAAAGGCAAGCCTTGGTGGTAAATTCTGAAGCGGACAAGGTGGGAAGAGAGGGAGACAGGGGAGGAGGCAGAGAGAAATACGGATGTGCTGAGGGGAACAGAAATGAATAAAAGATGGAGGGAGACAGATAGGATCGAAAGGTAGCTGAGGTGAGTGAGAGAGCTGCTGGAACTATTAGATTCTCAGTAGGCAGTCGCTCCCTCTCCCTACCTCTGCTGTAGTTATCAAGTCTAGCTTCGTGTGATGCTGTTAATGTGACTACTAAACTGTCACAGTGTGACGCGTGTGCAAATTCGAGTAGGTGCTCACTCATCCGCCCATCCACCTGCCTTTGTGTGCGTCGCATGCATCCTCGGTATATATATGCACAGCCCTCCATCTGTTGGCTTGAATCTCGACACGTGTGTGGGAATGCAGAGCACGGAGGAAACTTTTCAGAACTGCATGCGTGCATTTATGTGTGGGCGGGTATATGGCAGAACATCGCCGACTACAAGTATGTGAAAGTCTTTCAGATCCGTGGACAGCAACAGATCGTCTCCATTATACAGCCACATTTCATACGCTGCCACTGAATGCATTCCAGGTAAATCACCATACCTTTGCGATGGAGGTACACTCTTTGACACTGTGGTTAAAAAAAACACCACCTGTGCCACACAAACAGGCTGAGATGGAGCACAATTGTCAGCTGTCGAGCCCTTTTTTATATATTTTTGGTAAGCCTGCCAGGTGTAACCCACTAACTGTCAGTTTGTGAACATGCCCAAGGCTGCCAAATATCAGAATCACGAACACATTTCTGTCCTCGCTCAGTGAAATCTGCAACCAGGGACTGGTACTTCCAGTTGATGATTCCAGTTTATTACAACTTGGGTGTTATTTTTGTAGCGTTGGGCCTAATTTGTATTGGTTATGATAATACTTTACTGATCCAATTACAGAGCAAGAAACACAAAGGGTGAGACAGTCAGATGGGTTGTGAAGAGGCCAACTGCTCAGCCAAACCTGCATTGAATTTACCTAAAGCAAAGACATCTGAAATATTAGTCCTTCAATCAACAACTGTGCACATGTTCAACTACTGTATGTATATGTTTGCCCCATTGGACTTTATAGCAAGGTCACCATGTTCCAGAATCTCAGCCGTTAACTCGCACACTGTTATCAGAACCAGTATCAAATTAAACATAAGGGAAATGGTGGAGTGGAATCTACGTGGAGTGCATAGAGAAAATGAAAAGGCAAAACCCATCTGTGGGTTTTGCACATTAGTAATCTCTTATTTTTTAATATCTATTATTATTGTTTGCTAGCTAAGTTGTTTCTTTGTGTTGATTCTTCATTAGCTCTTGATCTTGTTGGTGTTAAATACAATAACAGAGGGGGTTTGCTTAGGGTGCTAAATGTGCTGTCAGGCACTGAAAGTAAAATCTCAGCTGTAATGAATCAGACTTATCTGTTTATTCGGTTTAACTGGAAAAGCCTTATCTATGTTTAGGTTAAAAGCACAACCCATTTCTAGCAGCTACGAATTGATTTTACAACACGAATTCATAGTTGTTGTTGTTGTTGATATGACTTGCAAGGAAGTAGGCAGTCATGTGCAAAGTGTCAAGAACATATTCAGCCCACTGCATTAAGAATGGCACTAACAACATCGGGCGAGGTGTTGGTTATATCACACATAAGCCCACACATGCAAAAGGGAGAAGGACAACAGATGCATCCTGGGCAAATGATGCTCTATTTTGTGTGATTGTGCTGTTGGTCCTCTAGTGTGGGTGGGTGACCAAATCATGCAGCTATGCCGCAGTGCCAGTGACGGTCAAGTGTGTGTGAGGGAGTGTGTTTGTTTGTTTGTGTACAGAATATACGCTATGTGTGTGTGTGCGTGTGTGTGTGTGTGTGTATGCTGAAGGCTGAAATGAAGGTGGGCTGTTATCATCTCCCACTGCCTTCCTCCCTCCATCCATCCCACCTCTCTGTCCTCTCAGTGGCAGGTCCATGTAAGTTGGTTACAGCCACATAATTTTCAGGAGGGTCGGATGGCAGCGTTTTGCTCCCCGACACCCTCCCTCCCTCTCTCTTTCCATCCGCCACCCCTGGCCATTCTCTGCACTTCACAACTGGATGAGCAAAGCGGCAGCGGCTACCTACCTGGCTCTGTGATTGACTGCGGTGCTGCTGAGCGCGCCTCACTGTATCTGTGCCGTGTTTATTGCTTCTTTCACCTTCGCCGTAATTGAGTCCCTTCCCCATGCGAAATATGCACCGTCAGACGGGCGGATGTGTGTGTGTGGAAGGAATCTGTCAGGGGTGTGTGTGTGTATGTGTGGGAGCTGGGAGTTGACTGACAGGCTACATAACTCAATTCAGCAATTCTGAGGGAACCTGATGGCTGTTTTTGTGTGTGTGTGTGTGTATGAGCTTGTGTCTGTTTATGTGTGTGTGCGTGTGACCGTACACAACCCTGTGTGCAGTTATCTGACAGACAGTGTCACCTGTATATATGTGGAAGTATATATGTGGGCTTCTATACAGCTCTGTGGAATTTTACAGAGGAGACCCTGGCATATCTGTAAAAGGAAGGTGTGTTAAAGTGTGTGTTTTGAATTTGAAAAAAAGCACCCAAACTATTTAGAATTACATTTTCCAAGAGCACGTGCTTGCTTATGCACAATTTAGTCTCAGGCTGAGCCAGTCAGGAGTGTGTTTGGCATGACAAAAACGCCAGGACAACGATTCATGTGTATGTGCCTGCATGTGTGAGCCGAATACTACTCAGCTTCTCTCAAACACACACCTACACAAGAGCACACACAACTGTAAAATGGCCAATATGCCAAGAACAGGCCAAGTAGAAGAGGTGAATCATGATTTATAATGGATAAGTGAGATAAAGTGCCACAGAGGTTAAGGGAGAGAGATGGAAAAAGGTAGAGGAGGAAAGAGGAGAGTGATGAAGTGTGTGTTTGTGTGTGAGTGATGGCCTGATCGGGAGAGATTGGTAGGAAGTAGATGAGGGAATTAAATATGGAGGAGCTAAAGTCTGCTTTGCTGCAAATAATAGGAAAACATAGTTATGCACAGGCTTCGGGAGAAATGAAAGAAGAGGGGGGCGGGGACAGTGCTGAAAGGGGAAGAGAGGAGACAGGGTGAGTTAAAAACAGTCATGGGAGCAGGAGAAGGTGGGTTGGAGATGAATGGAGATGGTTGGGGGGACTGCACGGTCTCTGAAGTGCACGTACGGTGAAAATAAGCCTCCACCTCCAGAATATTGCAGTGCAGCATATAAGTATAAAATGCACAGTTCAGCAAGCCCAGAGCAAGAGAGATGGGGAGAGAAGGTAAATCTGGAGGTGCGGTAAAAAGGCAATTGTCTATAAAAAGAAAACAGAAAGTTAAAAGTAAAAAGGAAGGAAGTGAAAGTGTAACTTATTCTGAGAAACAAGAGCGGCGGCGGGAGGAGAGGCGGGGAGAAAACAAAAATAATATTGGAAATAAATCGATGCGGCGTGTGTAACTGGAAGGAAAAAGTGAGGAAAATAAAGAGTCAGACAGAAGGAAAAAACCATTTTGTCTATGCAAATGAGAAGGGGAAAGCAGAAGCACTGGCGTTCAAGCTGGCCACCTGGGCCCTGTCAATCCTCTATCTCTCCTTTTCTCTTCCTCTCACTGTCTACCTCTCCACACCTGGCCCTGGCATCCCTATAGCCTGCGGCTACGGTATAAGAGGTAGATAGGAAGAGGAGGCGGGAACGGGGTGCAAGCAGCAGGGAGGCAGGAGAGACTGTTAGCCAAAAGATCCATCAGCCAGCAATCCTGGCAACGAAAAGTACCCCCCTCCTCCCCTTCACCAAAATCTGTCTTTCCAACTATCATTGAGTCTCCCTCTCGTTGCAAACTCTCTGAAACAGTTGGAGCGAAATCACGCGGACACATGCACCTGGAGCACACAAGTGGAGGGTGTGCATGGACATGGGCTTTGGCATTTAAGTACCAACAAGGTTTGACACGGAAAGACAGGCACACAGGGAGGGGGTAGTTGGGATAAAAAAGCTTTTGAGTGATCATGGTGAGTACAAACAAAAAGACACTAAGTCACCGCTGAGGCCCTTGAACCTGCTTCACACTGCGGGAGAATTGAGAGTGAGGGATCAGAGAGGAGGGAGGGGTTGAGGGAAAGAAAGACAGATGGAGGGGGAGAAAAAGAACAAGGTATAATAAAAAAAAAAAAAAGCAGGGAGAGGAGAGGCAGGTACAGCAATCGAGACAGAAAACAGGTTTGGTTTGAGAACAAAAGGCAGAAAAAGGGGTGCTAGACAAATGTCTGAAAACATTGTCTGTGTGCTTTTGTGAATATGTTTGTGCACTTGAAACGCAATCACCAGGTGTGTCCCTCTATTTGTCAACACTATCCTGGGGAAGCTCATAAAAAAGGAGGCCAGAGAGGGTACATGGCATTTAAAAAGCACAGAGCATCAAGGCAAAACACGCTGCAGTAAATAAGTTTGGAAACTCCAAAAGGTCTCCACAGTCTCCCGAGTGCAGTGTAATGTTTGTATTCATGCGTATGCAAATTGATGTAAGTGTATGTGTGTGTGTGTGTGTATGTGCAGAAGCCAAACTGCCTGTCTGCTTCGCCGCAGATTTGCGCACACTTCTGTAACACGGCCAGAGATTTATACATAAGTCATCATTTGGGATCAACCTGCTTTTTAATTACCTATGGTTTATGTTTGTTTTTAATTTTCCCCATAAGCTCATAAATCGCTTTCCCCACAGCACAACTCAAATCCATCTCCATGGTAAATAAGCATCAGTTATAATTGCATATACAAGTAGTGTGCGCTGTCACAAAACTTAATTTGACTCCCCCCTTACCAAAGCTGTCATGGTTTTGAGTAAAGTGCTTTGGAGGCTGCGGGAAAATATGTGTAAGTGATGATGAATATCTGATAACGTTGGTGTTATTATCATTCATCTACACAACTAATCTAATTAGAATTCGGGTTTTAAACCTAAAAGCTTTTGATTTGAAGCACTTAAAGGGATACTTTGATGATTTTTAACCAGCTTTGTATCATAACAGTATGGGTAGTATGTGGTAAACCTCACTCCATTACAGCAGCGCCCAGATCTCCCTACTCATCTCTCATCTCAAATCCGCTGGATAATGCATTGATTTTCGCTGGCTCTAAGGCTGTTCCTCAAACTACAGATAGTACTTTTGCATTTTCATATACATGCCCGCTACAACAGGCAGAAATAGTTGAGATAAATCACTATATTGAGCAAGTGCCCCGCCCCCAAACTCAGATCAAATATAAACCGAGATAATGTCATGATATTGCCTATGGTCCACCTGAAGATGCATATTTTAGTGCACAGTTTGGCTGTAATATGAGAATTTGTGAACAAAAAGTAGGCGCCATACTGGTTCCTGTAACATTCATCCATTAATTTTCCATAACCACTTATCCTGTTTGGGGTCACAGGAGGGCTGGAGCCTATCTCAGCTGACACTGGGCGAGAGATGGGGTACACCCTGGACAGGTCGCCAGACTATCACAGGGCTAACACATAGAGACAGACAACCATTGATGCTCACATTCACACTTCTTTTGATTGTGGGGGGAAGCCGGAGCACCCGGAGAAAACCCACGCTGACACAGGGAGAACATACAAACTCTGCAGAGAAAGGCTCCTCCACCCCAATGTTTACCACTGCCCTACCATGCCACTGGCTTCCACTTCCTCCCAAAGTCCAAAGACATGCAGGTTAATTGGTGACTCAAAATTGGCAGTAGGTGTGAATGTGAGTGTGAATGGTTGTCTGTTTCTATGTGTCAGCCCTGTGATAGTCTGGCGACCTGTTCAGGGTGTACCCTGCCTCTAGCCAAATGTCAGCTGGGATAGACTCCAGCCCCCCCACGAACCCCAACATGATAAGCAGTTATGGAAATGAATGAAAATTAGCAGTGTTAATATCAGTGTCTTTTTACAAAGAATTGTATTCATAAGTAAAGACTTTTATTCATGTTAATGATAAAATAATGATGAGAAAGTCGGCATAATTAAGTGTACTGGTACCAAAATGTTATTTTAATATTTGCAGTCTGCACAACACATTAACAAATCGTCTACAAGGAAGTACTGAGCTGTTTTCTCACGGACTGACTTTTTTTCAGTGTTAAAATTGCTCTTTCTACACTGATTTAATTTTTTTTCCACGAAAGTTAATAAAACTTTCATGTATCCAGAGTAAGATGTTTCCGTGAAAGTTGTCCAAAATGTCAAATTATGCTTTGTTCCGCATTTGGCAGCGTTATCTAACCAACAGTGACACATTAACCAGATATGGATATCGTCTTCTCCGTTATCTCAGCTGATCAAATCCTGACATTGATAAATTAACTTCTGGTCATTTTTGCAGACTCACACTTCCTCATACAATCTTCCCTCAGATTGTCGAGTCTTCATCTTTGCTGGCAGCCTCAATTTCCTGCCTTAGAAAGAATACATCAAGTTTTCGCTTCATAGTGCCCTGACATAGCCACGGATGCATGCAATTTACGTTTACACTAATGTTATGCAAGACTCATATTATGATTACAAGTGTCATTTTATATTTTTTTTAACACTATATTTATGATATAAATGTTCACAAAAGAAAAGCACATTTTTAGTAGTACAATCATGTATCATGGGTCATTTTGGGTCAGATATGGAGGAAACTGGAAGCTTGGTGGCTTGAACAGCGGGCAGAGTTGCTCTGATAAATGGGAGGACAGATGGCAGCCATCTTGGCCCTTGGGAAGAGAAAAAATAATCAAGAATGAAAGAACATTCCCCCACAGCTTTCTTTTATTAGTTTCTCTTGCAATAAAGTATGTTACTGTATATGCAGTCAAGAGGCGACAGTGTCGTGCTGTGTGTGCTGTGTGGCTCTCCAAACTGTAGGATCTATATTGCAGACACAAAAACCACTTGCTGTCCAGGGCTACAGAGTCCACAAAAGCTAAAAATGACTTTGGTACCGGCCACAGAACCCCACTGGCCTCTGCAAGCTGACTTCACAGCTCAGTTCACCAGTATGGCCCAGCGGGTAGCAGTTGCTATGAACCACCGTTACTCCGCAACTTCACCCAATGCCCAAGGCTTGTGTCAAACTCATTCAGTATCACAGACTGTACGGCTGTTCAGCTCCTCTACTGCAACGGCCAGGATGGAGAGACATGGTCCTTCTGCAGTCCGTGATAACATTATTCAGCCAACAGATGGACACGGAGATAGGAACACGTCTGTGGACATGAGTCAAAGCGCTGCTTCAGTCTGCTGGTGCACTTTATGGGAGGTGAGGGGAGTGGGGGGGTGTACCTGTTAACGGCCATAAGGTGAATCAGCAGTCGTGCACTTAAATGCCCCTTCAGCTGCACAGGAGAAAATGAATCCGGGGAGAGAATCAGCCAGAGCTTTCCTCAAGGTCATTGGTGCTTGGCCACTTTTTAAGTGGCCTTGCCAACTGTAACAATCTCTGCAGAAACAATCGCAGCACCAATCCAATTTGGCCCAGCTTCTTTTCTTCTCTCTTTACTTCAGTGCAGACGGCTGCATAGCCTCACTTTTGTTTTGCCCTGCTGAAAGCAGAGCATGAATTGATGACCTTATGAATCTCAAAAGAGCCCGGCAAATCATTGCGGTAAATCTCGCCCCAGCACATTAAGCATGACCGCAGGCTTATTCCCCTTCATTTTTTCTTCTTTTCTTTCTCCTTTCTTTGTCAATGTCTCTCTCTCTCTCTCATTCTTTCCTTCCTACGAGCGCTTGGGGGTCTTTGAGAGCGGCCAACTTCTCGAGGATTGTTTTCATGTGCTGCTAATTAATTGCCTATAATTAATGGTTGTTTACGGTCTGCTAATGAAGTGGATCAAAGCTTACTACTCCTGATGTTGAAGCTCTTGTCTCAGGCCTGGGAATGAGATAAAGAACAGTCTGATACAGACAAGCGGCGGGGAGAGTGTAAGGGTGTGTCTGGGAAGTATCGTGAAAGCTGAAGTAGATTTCTTTTTTTTTTTTCAGTGGCTGTGTCAACAATCACTTGGCATCTGTCCAGAATGAAGTCGAGCAATCTGGGTTTGATCTATTGGCAGCCGCTGTTATCACTTGTCCTTCCGTTGAGTGATAGCATTTGGTTTTTAAAGAGCATACAGTAAAGCAGAGTGTGTAACATTTGCAAAGATAATCTGTGATGATCTTTTGCACACTAAATACATTCTGTTTAAGCCGATGTCCCCTTTTTTCTCGCAACATCAAATGTCCTTTCAAAACGCTTTAAACATTCATTAATGTGATCTAATCAGACCTGATTATACTTTAATAAAATATAGAAAAAACATGTCCTTACTGATGTTTCTGCGAGTGACACTACCACTTTATCAATGCCAGACATGATCATAGCTCAAATGGATTCGCCACTCGTGAGGGAGACATTTTGAGAGTTTTCTAAGATAGAAAACTCATCTGAGACCTCTTCAGCATTGTTGTGTCCGCCTTCTGGATATCTCTGTCTGATTTCCCAGTAGATAGAGCGCTGCTTTGACTGGCAATTTTCAGCATCCGACAATCTCATCAAAGCCAACCTATTAATGGCGATGATACGAAGAACGATTCTAAATGGCAGACAGATGAATAGCCCTGTGCGTGTGTGGGTGTTTAATTCTCCGAGCCGAAGCACCGTGCCGCTTCTCTGAAAGTGGGAGGACTGGCCATGAGCTGCTGGGAGACAATTTCAATACTTGTTTGCTTGTGTGTGTGGGGAGGGCTGTGGGTGTGAGAGTGTGTGTGCATACTGTGACCTCATCGATCATGACACCTTGTCTCTCTGGTGTGGTCACCTACACAGTGCTTGCCCTCTCTCCGTCTTTATCTCTGTGTATCGCCATCCATCTCTCTGTCTCTCCTCCTTCTCACCCCCATCCTCTTCTCACACCAGCACCCTGTACTTTTCGGCTTTGGTCCCACCTTCTTAATCTCACCCTTCCCTCCTTCCTCTATTTTTTGGCCTTCTAAATCCGTCATTCGGCGCAGCAGGGGTTGTTCTCTCTCCCTCTATCCCTTGTCTTTTTTTTTCACACCCTCCCATTTCAGAGCTGAAATCCTGCAATCATTCACTTGTTTGTTGGACTCCTCTTTGCCTGACTTTCTCCTCTGCTCCGCGCCTCTTTGCTTCACTGGGCTGTGACGCATGCCCGTGGCGCTTTACCCCCCTCCTCGCTGCCTTCCTTCGCTCTTTTATACACTGTGCAGCAAGCCATCTCTCCGCCTCTCCCTCTCTCTGTTTCACTCTACCTCTCTGACCCCATCAGTCCCACAGTGCCCTGGCTAAGCCTGGTCACTCTTCATCAGCTAGCCTCCACTGGACACACAGACCTCCCAAGGGTAAGGGGAAATGGGGTCTTGTTGGCAACCTCCGTGCCCAGCCTTGACAGTTTCACCTGGGTTTAAGTCCTTCACTGATCCTCCTTACCCCTGGACGAGCACCTCATTACCAGCCGTCCCCTCCTCTTGTCTCTACATCAAGTCTTCCAGATGGGATGTGTATTAGCCTCCGCACTGGCAGAGTACACACTTTCCAGCGCTTCAATTTTAGGCACTTGCCCTTTTCAGCTCAATCAGCCTATCTCATCCAATCACAGCGAAGTGAGGGCTCCGTCGCAGCGCCTGAGTGGGGATAATCACCTTGGTTACTGGCGCTACTGGAGGTCGCTGTCTGGCCAAGTTAGCGTGAGGCCCTGCGGGAGCTTCGGAGACAGGTGTCACCGCAACAAGGGAGGGTGTTAAACAAGCCCACAGCCAAGCAGGAGGTATAAACGTTTACTCTTAGTCATGGAAACTGAGTCACAAATAGCGAGGAATGCTCACCCCACGGTGTTAGTGTTTTAATGGGTTTTTTTTTTCAGTCTCAGGATCCCCCTCTCTCTCCCTCCACCTCCGTTCCCCCTCGACCACAATTCAACTTTGACTGGCTGAAGACATTAGTACACCTTGTACCCCAGTAGAAAGAATACATAGCAACTGCCTTTGTGTGCAGTGCCAAGAAGCAGTGTGGAAGGGAATCGCTGTTTACTGATTTCACACTCCCGTGGCAAAGACAAATATACAGCGAGAGGGGTCAGTGGCTGGAGAAAAGCTGCTGGCTCAGGGGACATCAGGTCACAGTTTGGAAAGCTGCACCCGATGAGGGCGTTTCGCTTTTGCACAGAGCCAATCAGATCAGACGGAGTTAAAAGCGCTGGATTGATTGGCAGGATTCTGATGCCAGCAAATGGAGGAGACGTCCTTGGCATCCCACTCAGCATTAAAAAACTTCAGCGGCAAAGTTGGTGAAACGCCAGTTGTTCTCAGAGAGCGACACGTAAGGACGACATAGATCACCATTATGATAATCACAAGCGGCACTGTCTGGGGAATAGTAATGGGAAGGAGATGAGGTGGCAGCTATAAAGAGTGTTTCTACATTAGCGCTGGCCTGATTAGATTGACAGAAAGTTTCACTAATGGACTATTAAACAAATGGTCAAATGAGATATAAGGCTTCAATTACCAATCGGTGTCTTTGTGTGCCCCTTTCAATCATTGTGCCTCATGTATTCTGTTTATACATGAACCCCTCTGTGAGGGCAAAACAGAACTGTAAACACGATGTGAAAAGGGATATGCGTTCGCCACGTCAAGTGATGTGTCCTTGCAGTGGAAACAAAATGACTCATCATTCATTATTCCCCTTTATTTCTATTTAAGTCGACGTAAAAATAAAATCCTCTCTGGACCTGGTCTGTAACGCTGGAGGGGGTTATTGAGATGCAATCGTGTGAAACAACAGCCATTCAAAACAAGGAGTTATGGATCACATTGAAGACTTGGGGGCAGATTAGGAGATAATTACTGTAAAATACATCACCTGCACTAAACGGTGAGCCTAGGAACTTCTTCTGCATCTGAGTAATGGACCCATAAAAGCCCAGGGGAGAATAAAACCAGCCCACACTAAGCTCCGTTACTCTCTCCGTCATGACTTGCCCAAAAAGCGACACAGTCCAATTTGTTTATGGAGCTTATGTGTGAGCAGTTGCTCAGCTGAGATAGTGGGCCACCCTGTCAGGACCCTTTAAGACTGCATCGCTTGATCAAACAGGGTCGCGCACGACAGCAGTAGGCAGCGTATTTTTAAAAAAGGCTAATTTCAGCTTCTCTTGTGTTGACGGGCATGCCAGCAATGTCTGCCAAGTTCAGCTTGTCCAATTATTTAGACCTACAAAAGACAGGGAATCACACAAAAAAAAAATAGAATGGAACAATGAAATCTGATTGCGCGCCGAGCTCAAATTTACGCCGTGAACCAGCAGATGGCAGGGCAGAGAGCAAGGAAGGAGGGTCTCGCTCTTTTTAATTAAACTGTCGACAAGTTTATTTTATTTCGGGGGGAGAATTATCCTCCAAGGTTTGGATCAAAGGATAAACCTTGGCTTACTGTGAGGACTTTTTCAGCGCATTAGAGAACAAAGAAAGACGCTGAAATAGCAAGCCCAGCGCAATGTGGAAGAAAGTAAAAAGGCAATCTTGACTCAGGCATGATGCAAACTGCATTTGACAAGCATCAAAAACTGCAATTGGGCTCAGACAAACTTGCATTAGCAATCCTATTCCTATGTTCAAAAGAAACTCTAATGTACTTCCTAAGCTGTCTGTAGGCAAGGTGTATGTGTGTGTGCACACGTGCGTCTCTGCACCTACGCGTATGCTCATGCGGGTCCTTATTTTTTTGTTTTTCTGTGTACAGCATTTCCCTTGATGTTTGTGTTTACACGCCAGGCCTCCCTTCTGTGACTCACAGCGACATTGATTTATGCATGGCCTCTGTGTGTGTGCATGTGTGTGTGTGTGTGCTTGCATACACACATATACCAGCTATAATTGGTATTCAAATCTCCTCCCACAAGTACGTCCAACTGCTGCCGTTTTTCAACCGCCAGAGCCCCAGCCAAGGTCCAAACAGCGTGATGGGGAACAAGCTCAAAACGGATGGCTCTCATTGCACACATTCAAATAAACAAATGGAGGTGATTTAATGCACACGGCGATAAGGCAGGTGGTAATGGAGGCATAGGAGAGGAATGGGAAGGAGGTGGAAGAATGGAAGTGATGGAGGAATGCGTGGTAGCGATTAAGGGTGGGCAAGCAGCAGAGGTGGAGTTAACAGCATTTGTTACTGTACGTGGGGTGTAAGTTTGGCCCACAGCTGCTGTGGATCAGCCACCCCCACAAAGCCATGCACTCGGTGCACAAACACACAGCGCTGACTCTGTGTGTGAGTAATTGTGTGTGTCTATGAGTGTGTGCGTGTGTGCGTGTCCCTCAGGCCTGCCCGTCAGACACACTGTGAAGTCTTTCTGCCTTTCTTCTCCCACTCTTCCTCTCTCCCGCGCTCTTTCCTGCCTTTCTTGCTCCCTCCATCTCTCCATCCCTCTGTCTTTCTCTCGTTTTTCAAAGGAGGGCCAAGTCTTCCAGCCTCGCCATCTTCACAGCACCCTCTCAATCTATCTGTCTGCTCATCCGTCTATCTGCCCAATCAATCTGTCCATCTCTATCCTGGCATAATAACAACCTCCAACCCCCATCGCCTCCCACCTTTCCTCTCCTTTCCCCCTTTCTGCTAGATTAGTTTTTGCCATTTTCTTCTGTGGAGGAAAACATTCTTATCAGAAACTGTTTTTTAACACATGAATATATGTGCATCTGTGCAGGCTGTTCAGAAACAGACCATCTCTACACTTCCTTCCCTCCCTCTTTTCACCATCCACCCCCTGCCTGTAACACCCCTCCACCCCGCTGGCCCCCTGTCTCTCCCGGCCCCTGTCAGTGGCTAGATTAATGACAGTGATCAGTGAGCAGCCCCCAGCAGAGGTTGCCTGCAGCTCAGGCAAAACCCGGCACTGTAAGCAGCACACACACACACACACACACACACACATGCACACAAACACACAGACAGACATGAAGCGCATTTACATGCAACACACAGGCAAGTTCACAAACGGACGCCCAGACAGACACACAGACAAACCTCTTACACAGTACTTCAGTTAGACTGACATACAAACGCCTACACGCTTATGCATAAATCAGCCCTCCACTGCTACAGGAGCAGACACACAAATAGATCCACACAAACACACACAAGGGAAGAAATCAATACACAGGCCGTGGTGATGCTGAGCAGCCGGAGGAATGGCTATGGAGCAATGTAGCGCTCCCTATGTAAAAGAGACATCATCACAATAGCACAGCACAGGTCTGACTGTGACAGTGTCCGACCCGGCACGTAACCCTTTCGCTGCCTCAGGTAAACAAAAGAGCACAACAACCACAGGATACAAATCAGCGAGGCAACATCTGCACGCACTTCCTCGTTGCCATTCCTGCTCAGCCAGAATCACTGAAGCTTTGGGTGGAATTTAACAAGGTTTGTTATGAGACTGTATTTTACTACATCCAAGCAGATGGCACAAAACACCATGAGGCTAAAGTTGCTCAGAGTCAATGATTGAGCTTAATCCAAATCCCTGTTTTTGCAGCAGATGCACTAGTGATCATGAAATATACTGTGCCTCAAAGGGAGCAATGCAGGACTATCCCAGCCTGAGAGAGGTTCCAGTGGGGAGAGTAAAAGCAACAAAAGGCACTGCAGGTGCCATTTCTAGCCTTTGCAATTGATTGTTAGATGTTATTGTATCTGATAAGGTGAGGTCTCAAAGGTCCTTTCAGTTCTCCACGCTGCTGCAGAATAGAAAAGCAGTAACAAACACCACTGCTCTGTCTGCTGTGTGACACACGTCTGGTCCACTGCGGGCATTTGTTATGAGCTCTCATGTGGCTGTCAGAATATTCAATCGCAGCGCTTTACATACATGGCTGTATGCACACACACACACACACACACACACAGATCTCTCAGGGATCCGGTCCTGTCTCCCCCAGCAGCTATGACACAATAAATCCCACACACTTGTCTGTCCGGCGAAAATAATCAAAATGCAGTGACGCACGCGGGTCAACAGAGCATGGGATGTTTTCATAAAATATGTCTGCGTGGGCAAAAAGTGACGGGGAGCATGCTCCTTTTACTTTTTGGTTTCATTTTCGTGGTTCTTTGGGGTCTTTCCAGCTTATCCGTTCCGAGAACTGGTTAACACAATGACTCATGCCCCAAAAGCAATACGGATGTTGACCAGACTTGCGCAATGGGCTTTGATTCTAATTACCCAGTGGTGGATACTAACAGTAGTCCGCAGGATGATTGTAAACTGCACGTGTTTGCGCCCCGCGGTGTGCGCCTCCTTCCCCTTCTCCCTATTTCCTCAGTCAGAATAACCCCGGCGCATTTCTGTGCGTTATTCAGCTGCGTCTTGGAGGACTTAGGGAAACTTGCAGGGAAAAGCCACAACACACCGAGGCGGCTTGACACTCTTCTCATTCACATCACACTCATTCACTCAGTGGCTGCGAGTCTTACCAGTGCGCACCAGGCAGGCGACGGTGATGATGGTGAGAGGGACGCAGTAGTTCCACACGGTCGCGAAAGCCATCGCTGTCGCTGATATTCCCCCCTCTGATCTTTTCCTCGGTATTCCTCTTCCTTGGAGAAATCAGAGTGACATGAACCCGCAGGTTCACTCTCCGACAGCGCCTTCAGCGTCCGTGTGTGTGTATGTGCGTGTGTGTGTGTGAGAGAGAGAGTGTGAGTGTGATGGCGCGCGGACCGTGCGTGAACGAGTGTGTGTTTTGTCAAGCGCTCAATGCTCAGTGGCAGGTCTTTACATAGTAATGCTCCCTCTCTGACACACACTCACACACACCCACTTTCTCTCCCTCTGAATGCCTGAATATGATGGCTCGGCCGGTTTTACTTGGTTACTTTACATTGTAAATATATTTCAAAGCTTGCCAATAGGGCGGGCCCGTGTGCGTTTCCGACCAATTGCAGAGAGCAGGAGCAGGTGGAGGGGTGTGCGGATGAGCAAGAGGGGCAGGGCTTTAAAAAGAAATGGGCTACACAAGAGGAGAGCAGGGGAGGGAAGAAGGGATGCATCTTCCAATTAATTGAAATCAATTCACTCTAAATGTGATTGATAACCAACATTAATTTCCCGACGCAAATAACCAATTTATTTCAAATTCAGTAGCTCGGACCGAAAAGGATGTTTGGCACTATGATTAAGATGACGACACTGAGCCAGATGTTTATAGTTTGAAGGGACAATTGTACTCTGTATTCTGAAGTCAGTTGCAAAATGATTATGCAGCAGGGGCGGAGGTTTTGTTTTAACACTGGGGCGACATAATTTTAAAGGAAAGGGTTGGTAGTCCTCATTAGAAAATTTTGAGCACCACGCTGGTGATTTTTATGTGCTTTTTCTACATTAATTTCTGGTGTAAATGTGTTTAATTTTCATTCATTCATTCATTTTCCGAAACGGCTTATCCTGTTGGGGGTCATGGGGGGGCTGGAGCCTATCCCAGCTGACATTTGGCGCGAGGCGGGGTACACCCTGGACAGGTCGCCAGACTATCACAGGGCTGACACATGCTGACATTCACACCTACGGTCAATTTAGAGTCACCGATTAACCTGTATGTCTTTGGATTGTGGGGCAAACCGGAGCACCCGGAGAAAACTCATGCTGAAACGGGGAGAACATGCAAACTCCACACTGGGTTTGAACCAGGAACCCTCTTGCTGTGATGCGACAGTGCTAACCACTGCACGATCATGCTGCCATCTTTAATATTTTTAGCATAAAAGTCTCTGTTACTATAATGATTTTATTGAGGGAGGAAAATGCACATGTTCTATATAATAAGGGAGCTGTGTCCCCTGCGTCCCCCCGGAAATACACCCATGTAATGCAGATTCAATATGTACTTATATTATGTGTGCTGGTTCATTTTACTTAACCTTTATTTAACCACGAAGGCCCATCGAGACTGAAAATATCTTTTACAAGAGAGACCTGGCCGAGGTAAAACCAATAAAAACACATTTAAAATGCAACAAATACAACATATAATACAAAAATCCACAATAAAACAACAACTATTCAAACATAGAGGCCTCTTAATAAAACAAGCACATGTCTCTGTCACTACATTCTTTATGCTGCCCTTTAATTCATCAATGGATAAAAGTGTTTCTAATTTTAGATCTTTTTGAACATTGTTCCATCTGCATGTAAGAAACCAAGTGAGCTCACCTTTCTCAAATTTTAAGCCTAACATAGTGGCAAACAATTATTTTCAGTAAGATTACATTTCTTTTTCAATAATGCCTATTTGGTGCTTAAACCTGGAGGGAAGGTTATGTGACTCACTGCCAAATTAGAACATGTGCAGCAGTCTTTTATTGAGATTAGGGGACATGTTGTTGCAGAGGCTGCTTTGTCTACAAAATATGCACAGGACTCATAAAGGAGAGCATGGAATAGACCTGAGTGTATCTGGTTAAATCACCGTTCACAATGACGCTAATGGCCCGGAACAAAAACTTGTGCTTCGGACGAACCAGTGTTTCTGCTCATCTGTAGTCAGGGCCTATTAGGTACTGCTAAAGGGGCTCTTTAACTTTACCCTCATGCTGTGGCCACAGTTTGCCCATAATTGTGTTTTCCAGTCAGAGAGCGCTGCTCCATTATGAAAATTGTTTCTCTTTCCACATCTCTTTTTTCCCCCTCCTAATCTAGTGTTATACCATGGGCTTGTAGCCTCCGAGGCTTAAAGGCATCTGTTTTGAAACCATCTTTGGCGCCCCCCTCAGGTAACTTTGGGGATAGCAAGTCATGGGTCTCAAATCTGCTTAGGCCTCCCTCTCATCTGACTCAAATCCTGACACTTGACACACACAGTTTGGTTCAAACAGTCAGGAAAAGTTCAAACAGGCAGCAAAGCATCAAAGCAGTCTATTAGCATTAATATTAATATATCTACCCATGACTTCCATAAAGTTGCTTTGAACTCTCGCCTCATATCTGACCTCTTTTGCGTGGATCTGTGTGAAATCTTGAAGTCTTCAGGGCTCTCTCCGCTCTGTGATTTTTTTTTTCCCTGACACAAGTTTTTAACCTTGTTGTTTTGGCGAGGATAGTGTCTGCCCGACTCATTCCCCCAATTCCCATCCCATCCCATTTTTCCCCGTCAGCCTCTCTGCGAGTGTTTGTTCCCCAGTTGGCAGGGAGTCGATGGCAACAGCTCCCCCGCACCAGATGGGGCATTGTCAGGAAGTAATGAGGGGAAAACACCTGCTTCTCCAACGAACTCCACTCCTTCATTTTCAGCCATTTGACACAACATATGCAGGATGCACATACAAAACCAAGTGACCGTGACGAGAACAGCAGTGGGCGATGGCATACAGTTACAAATGTCCGGCACTTTGTTGCATTAGTCAATGAGGTGCCATGTTTGGTATGATTCACCTTTTCTTGTAGGTCAGTGTACAGAGGGCTGTCAGGATGTTTGTCTCCGTCCCTAACTGTTGACTCTAGAGAGGAGCTGCCAGACTTTAATGTCACAGATCTGCATCCTTGTCCTGTTAGGACCCTGCCTGCAACAGACAAAACATCACAGGCTGCTCTGTATTCTCCGCACAGCTCCTGCATCGCCCTAAGCTGTTGTCCGGTGGTTTATCCATGAGGCACTATCAAGGTCAAAATGTCACTGTAAACTACACTTCTCTCCCTCCCAACCACAGCCTTTTACCTCAGGGACAACTCCACTGTGCGAAATTCCTGATACATAATCTTGTCTTTTCTGGCCAACCGGTTGAAGCCCCAGGACCAAAGCCCTCTGGGGAGCACACAGCTTTTCACTCATGACTGACTCAAAGGCCAAAACAAGATGGTGCTCGCTGGCATTTCACATGCAGGAGGGCATTTGAAATTTACAACATTGTATTTTTTTCGACAGAGCGTGAAACTTTAAAAAAAAAAAGTCTTTCAGTTTTATAGTTCCTCTATCTGTTGTCTCTTTATTCCTGGACTTAAGACATAAAGCATAAGAAGTTTGTAGAGTTGGAAAAAGAAATACATGGAGTCTGTAAAATGTTGCACGAAGGATGGCTGCAGCCGAGGCGAGCTGTACGGGGGGCTTGAATAATCAGTTTAATAACATTATCCTGGCTGTGCTCTGTGGCGCATGCACCCGTTAATGGAGTGTCATTGTTAAACTGCCGCTTCGCCCATTATTAACGACGGCCTACGGTCAACCACACACCGATAATAAAACCACATAAAACCCAACATAACTTCAACAGACAAGCGTAATGAAATTCTTTGCATTATGAGCTCGGTTATGGTAATAAGCGATGGTGCTGTGGCACGGCGTTAAGGGTTACAAAGCAACAGAGGAGAAAATTAAAAAGATGAAGTTGTAGTCTATGATGGTTAATTCGGGTGAGAATCATATGAGACTAAATCGTGCTCTTATTGAGGTAGAACTAGCAGCAGCTAACTATCTGGGCAAAGTTTCAAGGTTATGATTATTATGGGAGACAAATTTGGGAGAGGAAATATTGCATGAGGTCTGAGGCTAGACTCTGGGAGGGGTTCACAGTTTCTCTATTTGTGTGTAGCATGGTTTGTTATAATGTACCACACTTACTTTACCAAGGCTCGCCTATCTACGATTTACATGGGAGTCTTCCCAAACTGTGACCTTATACAACCCTATATATTGGCTTTGTCCTTGTTTAACTTCTAGAAAGTGATTTTTAATTCTTTGTCTGAATTACGAGGCCAAAAGCTTGACCCTAACCCTTTCAGAACTCTCTTTGGGGTATCAACCTCTTCACACTCTTTCTCTTTATTACAAAATAATGTAATCACCTTCACCACTTTGCTGTCTGGAAGACTGATCCTGACAAAGTGGAGGCCCTCTATACCTCTGCCTCACACTCATTAGATTTTAAATGTGCTATACTTTCTTTAGTTGGGGAAAATAAGACTCTCCAAGGACGGTCTATCGCATTTATCAAGGTCTGGGGCCGTTTTCTCACATACATCAAGAATGCTAATTTTTTCAGATATTCCAACCTAATTAATTGTTGAGGGGGAAGCATGGCTATGAGAGGCTTTTTTTTGTTTTGTTTGTCTTGTTGTGTTTTAATGAGAAGAGGTATAACCTTAATATGCTGCTGAACATCCTCATTATGTAAGTGTGTTATTGTTATGATTCTATCAGGGCCGGTTCCCACTTCTCTATAAAAGATGTCTCTGGTCCCTGGTGGCACTCTATTGAAGATGAATGTATAGATGCTTTTTAATGTTAGCAAACAGTATGATGTGTTTTGGTGGGCGGGGCTTAGCTGGAGGCAAAACAATTCTCTGCAGACATTAGTTAATATTGCCTGGCAAGTTCTGCTGGCTTGTTTTAGACAATGGAAGAAGATAATATGAGTTGTGTGTTCAGAAATATTCGCTCAAAGTGCAGGAGCGCACTCTGGCACAAACTTCCTAAATTCGGAATTCAGAGTCTTAAAATGGAGGGCGACACATGAACAATTTCCTCTAGTTTGTTTTGCTGTCGAAGCTAACATTAGCTAATGCGCTAAAAGGTTAGCATTACGGAGAAATCCAGTGTTCCCTTTAATACCTCCCCAGTTTCTGATGAGGTGGACATGATAACCCTTAATACACATACCGTTATTCATCCATACAACAATAAATACTTTTTCCCTAACCTGATATGAAGCGTGTGCTGCTCATGTGAGCATTTTTTATGATCGCCTCCATCCGTACTTTCCATGCTGTCGCATGTAACCATGTTGTCTTTGATTTGCTGACGCGCAGTGGCGGCTGGTATGCGATCCAATTTACGTTTTTGGAACCAAATAACACACCAGCACGACATTTTAAGACTCCTGTGTAGCCTGCAGCCCTGTGTTGGTCGTGTTTTGCCTCCAGCTTATGAAATTACATCACTGTGATGTCAGCCCTAAAGAGGTCTATTGGTTTTTGGTTAATAAAAATGTATTCTGTAAAACCCAATGATAAATGTTTTAAAAAGTTTCAAGGTTATCTGACCTTACTATTATTCTCACTGTGTGTAAGTGTGAGTTTTTAGTTCATGCATGCGTTTGTGAGCTGAACTGACTGTGAATGGGTTTGTGCCTGCGGGCAGATGGGGAGAAACACAAGCATGCACAGGCACAGTACTTGGACTAAAGGTCATTGCTTCAGAGTAAGGTCTTACAGACTGAAAGGGAAGGTTGGTAAACAAGCTGATGCAAGCCTTAGATGGCTTTGGAGAGGAGAAGATGTGCGGCCAAGCGAGCACGCATGTCCAGCTTTCAACACGTTGTCAATACTCCCCAACCTCTTTTGTATCCCTGAGGTGGAACAAAATCAATGACACACAGGAGGGTAACACATAATATTTTCTGAAAGCCATTTAATATCAAAGAAATCCAAAATACAGTGAATTAAATAGTAGAGTGCAATGTGCTTGAGAGCTGTCACAGTAAAGAGATTATAATAACCTTCTCACAGATGCTTTGAGCTGGTTCTGCTTTGGGGGAAAAAAAGGTTGAAAAAGGAAACAAAATCAACAAAATAAAACCTTGTCCTATCACCCAAATGGTTCATTCATAATACACAGCTGAGTAATTATGTTTGTAACAGAAAAGAGAGAATTGCATGGAGTCTTCGCAGCTCTTACACTATACAAGATTAATCTCCCATCGTTTTGCAAAGAATGTAGCTCACCATTCTTCACGCTGCAGAATAAATGAAGAGAAAATTGCCAACCTTTCTCTTCAAGATGCATAACTGAAGCCTACACCCACAAGCAAAGCCGCTTCTGTGTCTCTAAAGCAATCATTTGCCCTTCAGTTTTTTTCACACCCAACTTGTTACTGATTTTGATTTTGCTCTCCCTTCCCTGCAGTCTCCAAATATCCCTCTTTGCTTTCCTCCTTCCCTCCTTCCCTCCTTCTCTCCTCCCCCAATGTAACCATCCATAACCCTTTACCACCTCCTCCCTCTTTAAGTATCCCCTATATGCCATTGCTCATTTTCTGGCCACCCACTCCATCTAGCTCGTCTCTCGCTCCATCTTCCTCCCCCGCCCCCCACCCTCTTCATCCTTCTACTCGCCTGTGCAGTCAAACCAGAGGTTGTTTGTCTGCGCAGGTGGAGGGCAGGGACTCCACACTGGCTCTGTAGATGGGCTTTTTCTGAGACCGGTCATCACTGGAGAGAGAAGACAGAGAGGGAAAGACAGAGGAGCATTATTATCAGTATATCGACCTCCCAGTAGGCACTAGAAAAATATAAGTGAGGAAATTATAGACTAGAATCGAGCAATGGAGCAACACCTGGCTGTTGATATGAAAGTCCATTTGTCTCTCTTTAGCTACCTATCTCTCTCTTTATGCACACATGCTCATGTGCAAATGGCAGCACATGCTCTTATGGAAGTTATGCCTTTTGAATTTTTTTTTTCAGACCATATGGAAAAGAAGTTAATGAGCGAAGCTGCATGGGGTCATGGTGCACATTAACATGCTGTCAGCAATCGCTTTAATGGGACTTCCGCCACTGCTCTTATCATCGCTGTGGCCTTTTTTTTTCATGCTTTATATACTATCACAGAATTAAAGCTGGTGCTATTAGCCTCGGCTTTTCACACGCATAAAGTATGTGGAAACACATGGGAGAAGAGGGAGGATAAGAGAGATCAAGGATGGGGTCAAGTAGGTCAGACCAGCTGAGATAGACTTAAATATTCAGTGTGAAGAACACCTTTTAAAAGCGTACAGGAACTAGTCTGCACGTGTGTGGAAAGGTTTTCTGCAAGGTAACGAAGGTGCACACTGGCACATGTGCCAAAATACACACACTTTAACTGAAATAGCCTTGGTCCTATCCCGAGACAGAATGAAATATTGCAGCAATAACCGTATCCGTAATATGGAGTCAAACTGCAGGAGGAGAGTCTGAGGACTGAGTTAGGGAAAATAGGAAGGTGAGTGCGGATGGAGTGCGGTAAAGAAATCAAACAATCACACAGGCGTGCACACACTCAGAGGCACATTATCCATCAGGTTTGGAGTATGATTTAAACTGAAGATCAGACGGGTTAAAGAGAAAAAGACTGCTTATTACGAAAGAGGAGCAGACACAAATACTCAAACAGTTGCTTCTTACATGGGTCCCTTGCTGGTCTTGGCCTGCTTGGCCCTGCGGCACAGGAATACACTCATGGAGAGGATGAACACCAAGAGAGAGACAGCCGCTGCCGAGGTCATCAAGATGAGACGGCCATTACTACTCTCGTACCAGGGGGCATCCTCTGTGGGACAGATCAGTCAGACATGAAGGGAAACATGCATCACACAGACTCCGAAATCAGCAAAACTACAAGCTCCCCGCCTCCAGGCAGAGCTTCTAAAGGCAACTTCCTGTTTGTTTGTGGAAGAAAAGAGTCTGTGCAGAGTTCAGACGGTCAGACTGCCGTACACAGAGCTGATCCTCCAGAAGTCTGCCTTTTACAATTTTAAAAGCTGTCTGATTATCCCCGCTGTGCAAAGGTGTAGGTTTCATTTCAACTTTTTTTGGGGAGGGGTATACATAAAATGCGGGGTTTGGGATCCTGCCCCAAGAAATTTTAAGCGTCAAACACTTTATTCCCTGGATTCTGGTGATTTTTTATGCATCAGTTTGTTGTGGAAGTGTCTTTTCATTTTGTCAAAATAAAATTCTTTTTATTGAAGAGAAAAAGATACATGTTCTAAATATTGAGGGGGCTGCGTCCCTTGCGGCCCCCCCTGTAATCTACGCCCATGCCGTCATGTGCATACATTCACACAAATTATATATAACATTTGCAGATTTTTCATGGACCTTATGCTCTAAAACCTTTCTTTAGAGAAGCGGAAAAAGTAAAGATTAAGAATTATGTTGATGAGGATTTAAGGCAGCAGCAAACACGTGCTTTGTATGTTCACATTTACAGTAATTCCATATGCTGAGGTTTCTTCCCACTCAGGAATGTTTGCGTTCGGTTTGCACTCTCACTGTAGTGCAATTCAAAGCAACAGCAGTGACATGCAACATTTGTTCACCATACCTTCAAGGATGAGCAAACATTGTTCCAGCATCTAGAAATTATTGCCTTTTTAATTACTACATGTGCTTCAGAGAAAATACTGGAGACACTGAGGAGCGCAGTGACCAACAAGTCAATTGCAGAAGTAATAAGACAACTCTACCATAATAAATAACATGCATTGGCTTAATTGCATTTTTAGAGGTTGCATAATTTCAACGATTGAAATCACAAGGCTTATGAATCCTGCTGGGTGAGAGGATGCTGTTTAAAAACTGCAGTGCAATAACACGGTGCAGTCATCTCACAGGTCACTGATAAAGATGATGAAGACAGATGAAGTGCCGTAAATTGGATTAGCTATAATGTTGTAATGAAATTAGCTCTCTACTTGAGTACAATCTTCACGTTTCATGATAAATAAGAGAAGTCATAGAGATTCAGACAAAGAAAAAACAGGTCACTCTGTAGACATCCACCGTCAACAGCAAACAGGCAACCAGACTTCTAATCAGAGAGCGTCTGCTGCCTTTCTCTGAGTATTATCATTGGCTATAATGTACTTTATACTTTCTGATGACATTAGACTGTCCCATGGCTCCATCTAAATCTCAGAAGACAATACAACATCATCTGGAACAAATAAAAAGTAAAAGTAAAATAACAAAAGTGCAAAGTCATCTAACAAATTTCAGTTTCTAATGACTCACCAGTGTTTTTAACTTCTCTTTAAAGGGAACTACACCATTTTAAAAATGCATACATGTTATTCCAACTAGTATAAGACAGTCTTAAAATGATAGTAAACAGTCTCTAGAGTGCTGTAACTCAAATTTGTGATGTCATCAAGTATAAGCTTAAAACTGCCCCACAGACGATGAATTGGGGCAGATGTTATAGATCAGTGGTTCCCAACTGCTGGGTCGTAGTCCAAAAGTGAGTCGCGGGTATTGTTGGAGCCACAATAACATTCTTTGCATTTGTTGTGATTCATGTTTATATAATGGTGACTTGTGTAAATAGATGCAGTTTATTGTTTGTACACAGGGTGGCGCACTAGAGCAGGTAACGCAGGTAATATAGGTGAGGTGCAGGTGATGAGAAACAGGTGTGTGACTTTTCGGATGCGTGTTGAGTGTAACGACATGAAGAGTTTGTAGCGTGGAAACTGAAATTGATGGAAACTTGGACTTAACTCAGAAAGCGTGGAAACCCGTGTGAGAATAACATACAATGTTTTACCTGTGTGAGTTGAGCACGTGTGAAAATAAATGGGTCACCGCGCTCATGAAACCAGATGAATTGGTGGTTTATTGTTGTTGCCGAGAACATGTATCCGAAAAGTTCTCCCTGCTCATCCCTCAGAGCCTTAAACGTTTTTTATTGAGAGGCTCAGGTATATTCTGAATGGACTGCAAGTGACCCTCGAACATGTCAAGTTTGTAAAAAACACTTTATATTTTTAAGTATGCTGAATTTCCGGTACAGAGCTTTTATTTTGAAGGGCTTTTTCTTGCTGTGGAGTAAGTGACAAACGGACAACTACTTGATAGAGACAGCAAACTAGCTCCGTGGCATGGCCAAATTCAAATATAACGCTGAATGTATTAAACTATGTGGACCTTTAACTAATGAGTGAGGAGGACTTTGGACCCCGTGGCTGGACCAGTTGGGAACCATTGTTACAGATAACACTATGAGCACCCAGAGGACCATTCTGAGTATAGACCAAACCACCGTGACATTGCGCTAACACTTCCCAATAGACAACTAGCAAGTCATCTGAATTGCAAACTCTTGCGAAATTGGCAGTCTTGTTGATTTCTGTTTTTATTTTCAGCTGTAACTGTAACGTTTAAAGACTAATACTAAAACAAAGTGGCCCGACCTATCTGTACTGTGCTGTTTTGCTAGCATCTCTGATAAACCAAATTTACCAGCATGGAAGCTGAGCAATGTACTGCTGTGGATGGAGCCGCAGCAGAACACATTTTAGCCACCTTAAAGATCAATATCAGTTAAAGTGTAATCTATATTCGGAATATTTTCACCACTTTACCTTACACACAAAAACTGATGGAGGCAGCGGTAGACCAGCTCCTCCTGTCTTTTAAAATGACTGTTTTGGTCAATAGAGTCTGGTGCACTTAAACTTTTTTTTTAATTGGACCTTGTTTTTAGATAGCTGAAAACTAATGAGCTGAGGCAACATTTGCTCAGTGTCGTTTCATTTTATGTAAGTGACAGTTTTTTTTTTCTTCCTGGATGTTATTTTAAACTAACATAGTGATTCAGTCTATATGGGTACAATTTCTGTTTCAGAGCTGAGAACACTACAAAAGAATAAAGCTCATTCAAGTTTAAAAAATAAAACAAACATTCTGTGGCTCCAGACTTTATACCCTATGAAATCAAAAGTTTGAGACTTTCTGGCTTTGAGACAAAGTAACTCATATTCACACAGTACACACACAATATTGACTGAGGTTTCCTAAGCCATGGAAATAACTTTAAAGCTACAGCAGATAACTTTTATGAAAATAACTTTGTGTCATATTTGCTGAAACTGTCACTATATCCCCAAGGTATTATGTGAGACAGATAGTCTGTGAACAAAATCATGTCCCTCTTCCTCTTCTTGCTGCTTCTGATGGCATTTACTAGAATCCAACAAAGACAACCAATGAGAGAAAAGGAGTCACTAACACAGCTGTCAATCAGGTCAGTCACTGCTTGTGAACTGCCCTCAAACTAAAAATACACAGCGCTGAATGAATATGAATCAAGATTCTGTTACTGCATTGCCTATTTCTACCCTCATATGTTTAGAAACATATTTTAGTGTACTGTTTAGCTGTAAATTGAGAGAGGTTGTGACCGAGCTGGGAACTTCCAAGACCTGACCACTGGCTGGAACAGCTTTCTCATTTTACAGCTAAACAGTACACTAAAACATGTTTCTGAGAGCATTGAGGCTTGAAATAGGCAATGCTTTAACAGAATCTTGAGTCATAATTGATCGACGCTTCCTGGTTTGACAGGATTTCTTGAGTAGTTATTGGCATGGGTGTAGTTCCCTTTTAGGAGAAATTAAAAAGAGAAGTTAATAACAAAGAAGTTTAAAAAGTTAGAAACACCCATGACGCATTGGAAACTGAACTTTTGTTATTTTACTTTTGTTCCAAATGATGTTATATCATCTTTAACATTTAGATGGAGCTATAGGACTCTCTAATGTCACCAGAAAGTACAAAGTACATTATAGCAAATGATAATAAGCGCTACAAGGCAGATTTTCTGTGTCATTTAGTGCTGCGTGAATATAGTGACAGTTTCAGCAAATATGAAAAAAGCTTCTTTTTTTTTTAATATATAAAAGTTACCAGCTGTAGCTTTAAAGGTCAGGTAAAATACCTGCTTTTATAATATCTAATAATTATCCTCTTATCCTTTAAAGTTGGTCCAGTTCTTTCATTGCCATTTATTTATGTTATTTAAAATGTATGCTTCCACTGGTATCATCTTAATTATTTTCATTTGACATTTTAAAGGCAATTTCATCTGGGACGTCTTTGTCACCTTTTTTTTTTATATTTAAATTGTTTTTGTAAATGTCTTCACCTCTCTTTATTACAGCATCAAGTCTCTTTCCACCTTTTCTATAATAATTTCCATGTGCAGATAAATTAAACTGTTACCCTGTACTGCTTCTTCAGAAATGCAAGGTTTTAAATGTTTGACACCTTCAGAGATGAGATCTTCTGCATTTGCTCCTGATGACCTAATTGCACACAAGCTCCTGACCTTTCTGCTCACATTTAAGCAGCTGATTGAAGAGGAAATAGAGCACAATCTTGTTTTTTGTTTTTGCTCAGGGGATGTTGACAGCTGAATTTCCCAACACTTAGTAAGAAAACCCAAACTGTTTTTTAGAAAGAGGAAGTGGCGAAACAGCTGCTCTATACTCACGTCAGTCTCGAAGACAATAGGACGTGTCTGTTTAGATCTATAGTGTTTTCTTACCAGGCAGCACGGTGATGCTGATGGTGCGTTTTGTGGTGAGTGACTTCACAGAGGGATGCTCGGCCACGCAGGTGTACTGTCCCCCATCTGTCGCGCTGATCTTCCTCAGGGTCAGAGTAGAGGAAGGCAGGATCCAGTCGTCACCCTGACAGAGAAAGATGGAGTCATACAAGAGAGCGTAGGAGAGTGAAACAAACCTAAAGCATGGCAGAAAGCAGAAGAAAAAAAATGGCTGGATTGTTTGCAGCCCTTAGAGAATCGACAAACTCCTACAAATTAAAATTGTGCTGAACTGAGGGCATAAAAAGACGGAGAATAGATGATGCCAGTTGGCAAAAGACAGAGAAACTGTCAGACATGAGGAGTGTAAAACAGAGCAAGAGAAAGAGAAGTGGCAGAAAGTGTTATTTTGGTTGATTTGTGTATGAGTGAAAGAGAGAATGAAATAGAACAAAAAAAGGGAGAAACAGAGAGACTGGCAATGGCAGTGGGACACAGACAGAAAGACGGATATATTTGCTGGTGCACGTCCCTCAGAAAACAGTCCCTAAAGTCCCAAATGAAGTGTATTTACCTGAGCCGTAATCCCAATGAATGAACACACATCGACACAAGTCAATAACCCAGATAACACCGTCATCGGCAAAGAATGATGCCGCAACAACAGACTGTTAACACAACCCATAATGAGATGGCGAGGGAGCGGGATGAATTGTTGACACAAAAATAGCAGCACTATTATGAGATAGAGCCCGACATGGGAGGAAACAAATAATAGGCCAAACACGAGGATTGGAAAACAAACAAATGTGGAGGAGGGGGTAAAAAAAAAAAGACATTACACCATGCAAATGATTTGGCTCCTGGGAGCTGCAGCTCCTGCCAAGAAAGTCCATTTCAATTTGAATGGATCTGAATTAAGAGGATTTCCCATAAAGGCCAGGTCTGGCCAAAGCAGCATTTTGTATGCAAATCCACTGGCTCCCAAAGCAGTGGCCCGTTTCTGCCTCTGTCCTGCTGTCATTACCGGGGGCCAATGTGCCCACGCCGACTGTCTGTCAAAGTGGGCCATTCTGATGCTACTTTCTGCCCCATATCCGTCCTGTCATTCGTACAGTAAGCTCATACACACATTCATCATTCCATCTCATCATTTCCTTGTGTCATTCCTCTTTTCCAAAGGTTTTGTGACTTATGTAAATGGAGCACGATTAGATCGACAGGTGAATCACCAGTGCTGGTGCGCTAAATGATTCCAACTCCACACAGTGACGGACCTGTCAGTCACGCTGACAATAATTATTATTCTTCCTAAAAGTGACAGTGCTGTATATTCAACAAATAATGACAAAACCCCCTAAAGCACTACATACGATCATGTGGAGGACAAACAGTATTAGCTGTATAAAATGTCCACTGAATTGGATTTGGGCTTGTAAGCCCATTTAAAACCCGGATTAGCAGTGACCCTTTAACAAGCACATTAACCCCGCACCGACTTATCAAGAAGAATAACAAAAGGAGAACTTGGCAATTACGTCTGCCTGTTCCCATGATATCGTCATGGTTGCGCAGCTTCATTTCACCTGCGACTGGCTGTGATTTTGATGACACTTTGAAAGTGTAATACCATTTTCTCGCCACAAGGGCACGGTGTATCTCCTGGCTCATCTTCTTCAAAACTTCTTTTTGTTCTACATGCCTGTCGTCACTGTGGCATTTTACACAGGGATGTCTTAATTTCCCTCGGGCGAGGGTTCCTTAGCTCAGCGAAGAGCCAAGTTGAATAATTCAATACTGGTTAACCAAACACTAAAAAAATCATTAGAAATCTATCCACATAATTGTTTTCAGGTTGACTGGCTCTTGTCTAGACCTCATTAAACTATTAATCCTCTGTAAGTGGGCAAGCTGCAATCCCCAGCGAGCGGTGGGCCTAAGCCAACCGGTCACTTAAATACAGAGCACTTCTTCAGAGGAGGGGATGGAAAGACGACAGGCGAGGGGAAACAAGTAGCTTGAGAAACTTGGGGAGAGAAACAGCGTTGGAAGAGTAGAGAAAATTAAAAGAATGCTTTGAGCGGAGCCAAGAGAGAAAGTGGGACCTGAAGAGACTGGAACAAGACAGGAACGAAATAAAGAGGTCACGTCGAAACATGAGGGAGGGAGCGCGAGAGAGAGAGAGAGAATGACAAGTTTCCAAAAGCGTAATGAGGACACCGCCACCGTGCACAATCCTGAGGCTTTCTCACGTCTTTATTCCAGAAGTAGCTCGGCTCCTCTGATGAGCTGGCAGAGCACTTCACCACCACGTCATCCCCGAGTCGCACCTTCAGCTCCTGTGGGACACCCAGGTAGCTGGTGTAGCCTTCCCTGGACAGTGACAGGTCCCCCATATCTAAAACCCAGGAGGAATGAGGGAGAATGACCAAGCATTAATAAAGCAAGGAATTAAATGCGCTGAAGCTACCTCTTCAAGGACTCGGGACGTGACTGAACACATGTTTGCGGTGGCGGCAGCTGCTAAACACTCAGATCTTTTGAGTATATAGGCTTAAGTATGAATGCCTCCCAGACTGTACCAAGCAATCAATAATAATGATAATAGGCTTCATCTTATCGAAGTCTTTAGAGAGGCAGTGTTGTGAATAATGGCTCATTTTCTCTTCCATCTCAATAGATGGCCCACGTCCATCCAGCTCCTGGCTTCTCTCCCCCTCCGTCTCCTTCAGTCCTTTAGTCCATTCTAATCTTTGCCTCTTATTGATTCCCCCCATGAGGCTGAGGAGCCTATCAAACAGCATTACGGTCGATTTGATGGCCACTGAGAAGATAGAGGACACTGATAATCTGACTAGCTACGCCATGGATGCCGTTTCATGCAATTGTGTATCCTTCACTGATAACTTCAGACTTGAGCCCCACCAGGAGAATGTCTCTTTGTTTGCTTGGAGTGCAGGAAAAAAAAAAAAAATGAAATGACTGTAGTCAACCTATCATAGCAACACGGTGTTTGCACTGGATCTGTACTTTTTTTGCTGTTGTTTTGTTGTACATCCTCTGCAGCTGCATTGCATAGATATGTCTTGTCTTATTAACTATTAATGTGTTTTTCTATCCCTCACTGTGAAGGAAACTGTGTCCACACAGTGTGAAAAATTGTCTTTACCTCCTGCTGGTTGGAAACATGACGTAAATTGAAAGGTTTCTGACTCTCAGTTCTGTCTCTTTGCCTAGACTGTTGTTTACCAATGAACAGTCAGGTGGGGTTTTTTTATGCTTCCTCCTTTGCCAGTAATGTTGACATTCTCAGCTGTACCCATTTCCTTATTGGAAAGTGAAACTCAGAAGCTGCGTAGCTTATTTGCAAGTCACATTTTCTCTTGCTTATTGTCAGATTCCTGCAGAAATCTCTTTGACCTCTGCAGGACACAGACAACATGAAAAATCTAAGGCTGCTATATTTATCAAAAAGGAAATAACAGTGTCACAGAGTGATTGTCTCAAAGACTTTCAGCAGACAGCTTCTACCCTCATCAACACAGACACTCACAATGCACTTTGAAGGACAGCGACTCGGAGGAGCGGTCCTGCTCAGTCACGTTTTCGGCGTCGGACACACAGCGGTAGGGCCCCTCATAGTACCTTCCTGCATAGGGGATGGACAGGAACAGGCTGTCTCCCGCCTGCTCGACTCGTGCTGAGGAATAACACCGAAATCGCTCCCAAACTGGAGCCCACCACAGCATGTACTGGGGTGGAAATAAAAACAGAAAGAAAAACGACGCATCAGAGACTTTGATTTAACTTTTAACACATTTTTTCTCATTTACTCTGCAAACAGTGGGCGAACAATTGTACTGCAAGTTTACACAAGGTTAGAGACTGATAAAGTCTTCTGTTTACAAGATTTTTTTTATTAATACTTGATCATTATTGTGGATAATGGAGATGGTAGCTCTCTATTTAAGTCACAGTTGACCTGCTTTGACATTTGACAGCAGTAAAAACACCCCAGTGCCTTTCTTTTAGCCTGAAATTTGATTACTTTTCCTCAATAGAGCCAATAAAATAATTAAAAAGTGTCATACTTTTATGTAGGTGCTACAAATTGTTGTACATTGAGGCTGTTCCGGGTCAAATTTATTTGTGTATATTGTTTTTATGGGACAGTAGTGACAGAATTCAAGGGAGACCTTGACTCTGTCACAAGAACTGCCTACATCTCCAACACACTGCCCTGGTTGCCACCAAGACAGACACCTGCTGGTCTTTGATGTGTCACGGGGGAATCTTGAAACAGTGAAAGAGCAAAACAGCGCAAGCATGATCATGATGCACATAAAGAACAAAGGTCACAGGGTGCCTTGAAACTGTCGCAAGACTTGCACCTTACAACATCGTCTTAAAATAAACAAATTAAAACCAGAATTTCCAGCTAACCAACAGAAATCAAAGACAGGCTGTGGGAGTCATAGGACAAGCAAGACTTTCTGTCCAAGAGGTCATTAATCTGGTCCTCAAAGATGATCAAGCAGACAGTGATGTGGGTTAACCCTAACCCAGCGTTCTTGCCATTTTCAGTTTTATCATGGCTGTTACATTTTCATGTCTCATGGTGAAATATGGCACGATATTGTGTGTGGTTTTGAACCTAAAAAATAACTCTCATTGCTCTCTGAAACATTAGTTAAGGATTAATCACCCATGCAGTTATACATGGCTATTTATACATTATAAATAGGTCTTCAAAATTTTGTATCAGCACTTGAGGGCCAGGTCATAAAATGAATATTGTGAGGGTGTGAAATATGAACAATACGAGCTTAAATGCATATTTTGAGAACTTTGGAGCTAAGTATCAGATTCAAGAGTGATCCAAAAGTAACATAATCACATTACCATGATTGTGTTTCAAGTGTGAACAATCCCCTACTGTGTTGAGCTACATAACAGCCAGCTGCTGGATGTGATATTTACATAGGGAAGTTTACTGCCCAGCTACAGGCAGCCATTGCAAATAAGTCCAGGCTATAAATGTTATCATGTCACGATGTTCAGTAAACATTCTTTTCCCATGTACAGTATCAGCCTCTCTGTAAAAAACAACTTAATAAGACCATTTTTACTCGATTCTTAGAGTCATTAACTCACTGACGATTTGTAAGCAAGCCCAAATAATGGTGGTGAGAGGAGGCACTTCTTTCCTTTATTTCCTCTCACACCCACTGACCCAGTTGTCCCCATGGCTCACCTTGGAGTAGACCTCAAAATGGACCTGGCTGATGTTGAGTTCAGAGTCTGTGTACAGACACTCCAGTGTGACCATGTCTCCCTCCAGAACCGGCTCGGTGGGTCCTTTAATGAGCAAAGTGGCTGCATGTGGACAGAGATTACACATGCAGGTTATTGATCACAACATGAATAGGCAGGGGAAGAGGGGGGGGGTCGCTTGGGGATCAGCACTGGGGATCTAAGCTGCTGTTCTGCTGGGCAACACTTTGAAAACAACCGCTCCCTTTTCCTGACATTTGTTTTCAGGCTCCAGTGGGAAAACTGCCAATGCGCTCAAAGTCACCGTGACCACATGACCAGCAACAGGTTCTTCTACTTTACTGACACTGGCGACAATGACGCTGTTTGTTTTCACCCCAGGCAAGGAAAAATGCACAACCCAAACAATTTACATTGTGTTTCCCACTGTTACACTGCGAGTATTATGTAAACAGGTCTCTTTATATATAAAGTATGTATAAATAAAAAATATTTAATTGTTCTTCTCGTCAGTCCCTTGATAGTTCCAGCAACATTTACTGTTTGAGTCTGAGTCTTGTAACCACCAGGGGAAACCCATCAGTGTGACAGAAGAGAAAGTAAAGCGTTTTTCTCTAGAGGACATACGCACTTAGAAACAGACAGGCGAGCAGATAAACAGCCACACACACACACACACACACACACACAAAACACACAAAAGCCAACAGAAGCTGTATGAATATACTGTATCTGTGAAAATGGACCAGAATCAGACCTAAAGATTGAGCCAATAGCTCACTACAGAGCAGGAATACAGTTGAATCATTTGAGGAAATAGTATAACAGTTCATTAGAGACAAAGATGAAAACATATTTACCATAACTGCCATGGATCAGGGCAACCACTGCAGCAACTAGAAGCACTTTCATGGCTGTGAAGAGACCTTTACAATATCAGAAAAAAAGTGCGCACTCCTGGGCAGCTTCTAATCTGAAATGAAAGTTTGCTCTGTATTTATAAGGAAGCGTAGGAGTGGCTTGTTTTTTCAGGAAGTAGTAGGCTCAAAGCAGTCTGATATTGTGAAAGCAAAACAAAACTAACCATCCAAATCATTATATTACTGAAAATGAATTGCTCAATAAGCATTATTATACGTCTCTGGTTTTATGGCTCACTTTTTCTGAGGAGCATCAACGCCTGAAATATTAAATGTGAGCTGCAAATGAAGGCACTGCTGCTGATAATCAAATTAATTCCCTGTGCGTCATTAGTTTCTGGGGGGGTGCGGGCCTATCAGGTTTTCAGTCTGGGCTTGTTGTTGTGGTTTCTCTGACGAAGTTCAAAAGGATCTGAAAGAAGTCTCGACATGTTACCGCAGAGCTTTGCAATTTCTCAGTGTGATGTGTTATGCCAAATTGTGCCGAACAAGCAAACATTTTACGCTTCATTTTCTTTGACCTTTGATTGATTAGCTGTTAACCGGAGCTGAATAGGAGGCGAGATCGAAAGAGATTCAGTCTGTCTAACGGCATCAGAGATCGTTTGCTGTACTCAGGCTTAAAAAGCTTACAGAGTCATCTGTTAGACTCACTAAGTGTCATACCTCATAAAATATTAGTTTTTCACTTTCAGTCAGATCCATTGCTGCATCCACCCCAGGCCTTCATACCTACAGGCTGTTATTGATCATTGAATTAGAACATCCTAAAAAGAACATAATGTTTCAAAAATCCAAGAAAATAGTGCAACTACCTTTCAAACCATATGTAAAATATATAGGTGTTAACATATCTATAAACCATACACAGTCTTATTTTTACCTAAACTATATTTAACCATTGGCTTCAAATTAGGGACCCCTCAATTTTTAGGGGAGTATCTAAGGCAGAGGGTGTCTCACTTTGTCTGTACTGTATTTTCTCTTTATGTTAATGCTGATCACTGCTCAAGATATTGACTACTTTCTCTAACTTTATTTTGAAGCATAAGTGACATAAACTTAAACAACTAAGCGCTCTTGGTAGATTTTGAGGTGTTGATAGCAATTTTAAACTACACTGGCTGAACTGACAAAGCAGACATAAATGAAACTTATTCCGAGTGCAGCAGCCAGAGTTTTAACAAAAACTAAAAGGTCTGAGCACATAACATCATCTTCTCTTCACTGGTTCCCAATAAAACAAAGAATTGATTTTAAAATGCTTCTTATTGTTTTTAAATGTTTTAATGGTTTCACTCCTTCCTATGCTGCTGACATGCTCACAGAGTGAGATCCCTTAGATCATCTAATGAAGGTCTACTCATTGTACCTTAAATCAACTCTCAGTGAGCTCATGGTGCTTTCAGTCACTCTCCTCCACATGAACTATTGTCTGCTACAACAGTGTTCTCTTTTAAAAAGAAAAACTAAAAACGTATCTTTTCCCACAAGCTTTTAGTTAGGTTTTAAGTGAATTCGTATTTGTTTTAGGAATTAGTATTATTACTGTTATTATCTCCCCATGATAATAATAATAATAATAATAATAGCTTCTTATTTTGTTTGTTTATGTCCTGCTTCTTTTATATGTGTAATACTTTATTATCTTGTATGATATTTTATGTTTGTCAGGTACGATGTATCTTAAGCACTTTGAGTTTATGCTCGACATATTAAATGTACTATATAAATAAAGTTGACTTGACTGGCTGTAAGATGTTTTACTGAGCATGATTTCTTAATTTTTATTCTAAATAATATTTTAAAAAATGTTGGTAGCTTATAGTTTTTGGTGCATTGTAATCATAGACTGTATAGCATAATTGTGTTTAGAGAAATGCTATTAATTCTTTATTTAGTCTTGGCTTTAGGAACACGTTTTAATGTTCTTATTTTTCACATATTTGTTTTCTTTGTTATTAATGCTTTTATTTACTTTTTAAATATTTCTTTTCATTGTTATTATTATTGTTATAATGCAGTGCCCCTCTGTGTACTGAACTCTTGATGTTCTTTGTTGAATCCTGGTGCAGTTCCGCCATATATCCAGCAGATGGCAGAGTAGAGGCGCTATGTTGCCACCGGAAATAGACCCAAACAAAGCGGAAGTAGTGAAAGATAACCTCGCTCATTTTTCTAGCTGCGCCGACGCAATTTGAGGCAGCTTTTGTGTATCAAACTCACTCATTGTCGTCGCAACGACACCGAAACATGGACAGATAGTGTTTGTTTTATTGGGTAAGTTGTCAAGTTAACGCGTAATTGTAGGATTTAGAGTTCAGAAAGCCGCGCCGCTAGATTAGCTGCTAATGTTAGCCTGTCAAGCTAAATTCAAAGCTTGATAGCTGCTATTGTTTTTAGCACGTAACGTTGTGTTGGCGTTGATATTTTACATGTTTGCTTTATTTGTTAAAGCTGCACATTCGCTTATGGGTTACCTGTGTGGTCTTACTATTTTATGAAGGTGCTGTTACTTTGCTAAGTCGGTCAATATTTTCTATAGATCTTATAGCGTTGATCAACGGCTAAGTTTCTTCATTTATCTTGTAGCTAATGATCATAGTAACAGTCACTACTGATATTGCACGGTTCAAAGCTACAAAGTCCTTCAAGTGGGGGAAAAGATTAATGTCATCAGCACTGCAATGAAAGAAAATCGAAAGGCAAAAGTAGAAAGGGAAATGAAATAAAATACACCATATCAAATGAAATGTAAGAGTTAAAGCAAACACAGTGAGCAGATGATGCACATTGGAACGGGATGAAACAAAAGTTAAGGATGGTATTCACAACTGTCTTTTTTAGTAAATGTTCTGCAAGCACGTTTAAGCATGTTTGTCAGCCTTTTGCTTCTGTGACTTTAACCTGTTTACTTCCTGGCTATTTTCCCCAGATTTACGGAGGTGGTCATTGTAAAAGATAATCTACCCCGTCTGTGCCCATCTTGGACAGCCACAGGACTCTGACACATACCGGCACAGAAACACAACAGCTTTGTCCCATTTAAAATCCCAGAGTCCCTCCAGCTTTCCTGTGGCCACCAGCATGGCTAACAGCACCGCAACAGCAGTGAAGGTTGGGACCCCTGGCCCTGCTGGCAGAAGTAGTCCAGAGGGATCTCAGGTCAGTCAGCTACACTTTATGAACCAGATCTAAAGACTGGTGGGTTGAGTTACTGCAGCAACATCTGCATAGAGTCCCACTGACCTGCTGTTTGGATAACTTCTTTCACAAGTCTTATAATGTAGATTAAAAGCAGTGACATTTCCCCATCAAATCTGAGCTTGAACAGTTGTGGAAAAGAAATCACTGCTCTAGTACAGTTCTATACTTAACGTGCCCATTGATACACTGCGTAATTTTGATCATAGCCCAACCGTTTTCTACCAGACAAATCATTTATTATAACAGTTTTTTTGTAAAGTCACCATTATTTCTTCTGTAAGAATAATCCTCCTCAACGTCAGAGCTACCTAATGTGTGGGACAATCCCACTGTGAAATTGGCCTTATTCATGTCTCCTCTCAAAGGTTTAGAAAGGCATAGAATTCATTGTGATAGATCTTTTTGGAACTGTATTATATTCAGCATAAAGTATTTTTTCATGGGCCTCAAGCTATCATCATGATCTTTATAAATATCAGTGTCAAACTCATATTTTAGCCCCGAAAACCATTTTGTGGGACTTGACAGTGAATATAAAAAATCCTCATGAGTGCCCTGTTGTCATTTAGCATTTAGAACCATCATTAGACTACCATAGTGAGGACACACCTGTTCTCTTTTGTATTTATGAGAATGAATACATTTGCTATCTCCCCAGGTGCTCAGCAAGAAGAAGCTGCAGGACCTGGTGAGAGAGATCGATCCGAATGAGCAGCTGGATGAGGATGTTGAAGAGGTCTGTCAGTGGTTTTAATTAAAATTTTAAATTAACTCTGCACTGAGATTTTTGGGTGTGAAATGAATACCACTTGCATCTCGCAGATTCTCGTTGCTCTATAGCTCTCCTAACCTAGTACTGCCACATCCATCATTTGGAAATCTTATTCTATTGAAAGCCTGGCTGCATGAATAATGGTGTGAGCAGCTGAGAATATGAGACATTTGTCTAGCAGTTGCGCAATGTTGCCTTCCTTTACTGAGCATGATTAATGGTTTTCAAAATGCCCGTCTCTTCTCAGATGCTGCTACAAATTGCAGATGACTTTATAGAGAGTGTAGTGACAGCAGCCTGTCAACTGGCTCGCCATCGCAAGTCCAACACCTTGGAGGTGAAGGATGTTCAATTACATCTTGGTAAGTTGATGGCTTTTTTGCGGGGCTGTGACACCTAATATTTTCAGAAGGGTAGATTTAGTGTGTCTCTGTGGGTCACACAAAAAACATCTCAAGTATCCATAATATGATGGTCAGTGAGACACTGGCGAGCGTGTTTGTATGTATTTTAGGTGTGTGGTTTTTTTTTTATCCTGTCTAGTATGTTGTGTGTATGTCGCTTTATTATGGACCTACTTTTGCTTCTGAAATAAAGATAGATTGAGTGTTTAGTTACTGAAAGATAATTGCTGTTAAAAACAGTTGTCTCAACGCTTGCATCAAAATTATGCCTCAGTATATCATGTCAGTCTGAGGCATGAATAATTTCTTAATTCACAGTGTTATCTCATTATTTTTTTAGCCATAATAAGACACTTATTTTCAGATATGACAGTTACATTTGTTACAATTGAAGGGAGCAGATTTATTATTCCTGAAATTTCTAAAAACTTCTAACAGTTGGCATCTTAAAAGGAAGTCTTCATGGATTCATGATCTGAAGAGAAAATACAAAAACAAACTCTTTGAAATTGTTACATCAAAAAATGTGTGTTCTTGAGTGAAAGTAATTTGTGCTTATTTCCTTGAGTGACTGCAAACAGTCAGAGTCAGAAAACGTAAGAGCTTCCTGAGAAATTTACAGTTTTATGGTAACATGGTGACCAAATCGCTGGCAGGTAACTGTCATCTCTGCAATGCTGTGTTCAGATTAAAATGCAGACAGAGTGTCACAGTAAAGGAGAGTCAAGGCAGTTGGAAAAAATTATTTGCATCATAGCCCTGAAAACATTAACAACTTCTATGCGTTGGCGACAGCTGTGGCTGGAGGCAGTAGGTTTTCAGGTTGCCCATCCCATTCTCTTGAACACACTTGAAAGAATTTCATACATCTGGCACTAATGTCCACAAGGAGCCAAGGATAGCCTGATTAGACACATTGGAAGCAATTTGCATTAGCTGGGTAACTTGAATACCACTCACTGGCTTCACTTATACAAACACAGGCAGAGTCCTGGTTTACAGTTGAGAATTTGTATTGAAAATGGATGTAGGCAGGGGATTACAACACAGGCAATTAATGACATCTTTGTCCATAAGTAACAGGTGACAGGTGTCAATGATTGATGTTTGGGTTGACTGATAAATGGTGCCTGGAAAACAGTAGAACAAAAGAGGATGAAAGCAAAGGCGTTCATCATAAATATAGCCGTAATGATATTAACATTAAACAGTGGTCTTAATTCATTATTGAAAAGGCTGGAAACAAGTTGCTAACAATACATTAACTGGCAACAACTGCCGCAATTACCATTTATTAACATTAATTAATTGAACGAAGGAAATCGATCTCTAACGACTGCTAATGTTCTCTACATTTAGCAACATGAATACTACAAATAATAACATATAGCGAGTGTCCAAGATGATAAAAGTAGATGTACATTTGCAATCACTCATCGATCCGTCAATATATTATGAATGGACGAGATAGAAGGATACGAGTCACGTCTCTCCAACGCTTCCTGGCTGTATTCAGTGCGTCCCGCGCATCTGGGCAGTTTATATTGAGCGCACAATGGAGCAGTCAGCGGACACAGAGGGAATTCTTCACACACATTTTTGGCTATTACTGAAGAACTCATACACTAATTATGACAAAATCTCACACAAATGTCCAATAGGAAAAAAATGATTAACATTTTATTTCCAAAAGGTCAAATGTCAACCTCACTGTGACTTAATATTCTGCAAAAACACTTTTCTGGACATTTTTTAACACCATAACTCTGAGGAACTGAAGGAGAGTTATTGTTCAACATTTTCTGTTGTCATGTTTACATATTGGTCTGGACAAACATGGATGTAAACTGCAACCTGACTGGTTTGTGGAGGCATACAACCGCGAGGCAGTAATTCTAGTTTGAAATGAGATGGAACGTAGACACTGTGCTGATAGCCTGCTCACACTGTGCGTTGCTTTTCACAGAGCGCCAGTGGAACATGTGGATTCCTGGGTATGGATCAGATGAGATCCGGCCGTTTAAGAAGGCCTGCACCACAGAGGCTCACAAACAGGTACGAAATAGAGGGCTTTGCTTCTGTCGGACACAGTAGAATATTTCGGTATTTAATGGTACATGTAGTGAAACATGACATGTATTTGTCAATATTATTGATTAGTTTGATGCTATAATGAACACATAAGTGGTGTCTAACTGTCTTCCTTTGTTTTCATTTCAGAGAATGGCGCTGATCCGCAAGACAACCAAAAAGTAGCAAGACTGTACCAACATGTACCCACTCTGTGTATTGTCTGTTCTTTTTTCTTTTTCAGTTGAGATTTTTTGGACTAATGAGGCAAAAAGAGATGGTTTAGGTGTTATTTTTTTTCTTCATTAGACATTAGTGTTTCAATGTCATGTCTCCTTAACTTTTGAGAGTTTTGCCAGCACTCACACAATATTGTAATTCTTGTCTCTGGTTCTGTTTTGTTGCCATTAAGCTAAGCCTGGCAGAACTCTGTTTGGTGAATTTTTGTCAATAAACATTTACTGGAATACTTACTTTGGATGATGACCACTGCTGTATCCGGTTTACCTTTTGATACTCTAAAGCATTTGGATGTGGATGCTAAAAATGATGTTTGGTGTTAGCTCGGCAATAATAGATAATAATAATAACCGTCGAGTGTGTAGGAGATGATAGCTCCCCTGTTTACCCACTCATACAGTGCTGTTGATTAGATTTTGTTTTTTAAAATAGAGGGTCTATAATAACAAATTCCTACTGCAAGTGTTGGCTACAAACAGTAAATGCTTTGCTTCTGTGAGACATTTATGTGCTGTTGTGTACTGTTACTGACTGTAGTAGGTTTTATTATATTAACACATTTATTTCAGCCATCCTTGTCATTTTTAATTATTACTTTTGTATATTTCAGCAAAATGCATCAAACTAACAGAAGAAATGGTGCCCAGATGTTGATTTTTCACAATGGCAGATTAAAAAGTAAATAAATGACTGATTTGTTTTTTAAAAGAGGACATATTTTGGTACACGGCATCTGTCGCCACTGAGCTTAGAAACAGTCAGGCAAGGGTTTATCATACATAAAAAGGGCTTTTATTGTAATCAATGTAAAATCTGTTGGCTTGCTGTATATTTTCATAAAACCAAGGGCACAGACTGGTACACGGACAACACTTGAACCCATCAGGGATCATCTGGGGGTCTTTCATCAACAAAATAAATAGTCTGCGCCCCGGTTGCAGAAACACAGGAGGCCGTCCATCAGACAGATGGACAGTAATTGCTATGGAAACCTCTCACAACATTTCAAAAGAACAATATCCAAAGGCACCCTAGAGTTGTTTCATTTAATTAATTTCAACAACAGCACCTGAAAACAATCACTCACTTTCAGCATGCTGTGCAATTATTAGTGATGCAACAAAAGCCTTTTCCAGACAACCGCTCAGGCCCAAAACATTAATTCACAGAGTCACGGGGGAACGTTTCTAATCTCAACCAGGGCACCCAGTGCCTTAACTGCTGCCAATCATTCACAGAACGAGCAGCATGGACACAAATCATAGATTTAGGTGCAGAAAAAGAATGTCTTTGTAGTACAATCGTTCCCATCCTTTTTGATCTGCGACCCCTCCAATTAAACAAATGCCTACTTAAAACCCAAGTTATGACCTTTGCTGTGGAAATGAGCAGTGAGCAGCTCCACTACAGGTACTTTTTTCGGCTCTGCTAAAGAGAAATACAAGCAAAAAATGGTTAAAGAGTTCTCAATCGTGCAACCACTCAGATATATCCTAAGACCCCTTGGGGCATCAGGACCCCAAGGTTGGCAACCCCTTTTCCACTGTACCGGTCTCAAGGTCCAAAATCAATAAGATAGAAGATGTAATTGTATCCTAGCCTTGTAGATTGAATGCAATGGCAATGCAGTCTCATCTTGAGCCAATGGCTTTGGCTCAATATGTCATCATTACAACCGCTGCCCCTCTGAACTGAGGTCAGCAATGACCTCATCAGTCCATGTTAGTCTGATCAGCTGTGGGCCTGGCATCTCACAGGCATGGAGAAAAGTCCCATAAATAAAAAAAGATATAGATTCTACAATAAAATACGACTAAGAGTTTAGAACTATGCTACACTTTAAACGAAATGTTGATGTTTTGCAGATCTATTTATTATCTCAGTTTAACCTGTTAGCTAGGGGTCGGGAAAATATTGCAGTAGTTTCACATATCAATATTTTACCAATACACGGACGCCATGTATCGATTTTTTCTCATATAAATTAATATTCTAAAAAAGAATTAAATGTTTAAATCAATTGACTTTTTCAGTCCACTAAATACAGTTTGCTGCAATAAAAATAAACCGAGATGACTGAAAGCTTAGTCTTATAAAATAAAACAGATGTTGCCAGCTATTTTCCTTTGTGAAAATTATTTGTAGTTGAAAAAAGGTCATAAATACACACAATATATCTCAATATATCTTATCCCAATACTCCAACATTTTCTAAATCACAATAAAATCGTATCGTGACCTACATATCATGATAATATTGTGTCACCCCGACTGTTTCCATGCCAACATCTGTCACTTGACATACAGTAAAACTGTGGCAGATTCAAACATGACAATTTTCATGAACCAAAGAATTGGGCAACCTGAAATTTTGACCTAATAACAGCGCTAAATGAAAAGTGAAGGGACCCTGAACACCTGCAGCAAATTTCACAGCGATCCATCGAATAGCTGTCAAGACATTTCACCAAAAATGTCAGCCTGCTGGTGGTGCGAGATGAGAAGCCAGGGGATCACCAAAGTCAGCGGGAAATAATCCTCCAGGGCCGTGAATGTCTGTGCAAAATGTCACTGCAATCCATCTAATAGTTTTTAGGTTTTAGAGATATTTCAGATTGAGGTGGCGGACCAACATTGTCACGGCGCCGTCGTGGCTAAATATATCAGTTCCTGAAGTTAAATCTGAAGCTGTCTCAGGAATGTCAGTGTATTGTACCTATAAAGTCAGAAATGTTTTATGAAATAGGATCGTATCACAGGTGCAAAAAATGCATTCAAATCACTGAGTGGGTTTCATAACAGTAAACTTCCACCACTACCTAGGGCTGGCTTTGGTTCTACAGTAACTCGAGTGCATGTGGGTGACCACCACCAGTCCGAGGTTTAAGCACAACACTTCTTGTTGTTCTTAGAGGCTGTGCTTGGCTGTGCCAGGTTGGCTCTCTGTATCTGCAGCGCCTGCGGTGCAGTGCACTTGACTCCATCCCAACCCTCTTGCAGCTCTACCTCTCCGCTCAGCAGACCCTGGTAGATCCGACGAGTGAGCAGCTCAAAGGCGTCCTTCACGTTCTGACCCGTCTTCGCGGACGCTTCCAGATAGGGCATCCCCAGCTGCCCGGCCAGCTTCTCAGCCTCCTCCCGACTCACCACCCTTTCCCCCTCAGCATCTCGGTCGCTCTTCTGGCCCACCAGGACGAACAACACCTTATGCGGCATCACTCGCTCGCACACCTCAGCATGCCACTCCTTAATATGGTCAAAGGAGGCTTGGTTGGTCATGTCAAACACCAGCAGGCCGCCGACAGAGTTGCGGTAATAAGAACGGGTCACTGACCTGAGGAGAGAAGAGAGACACGAAGGGAAAACATAGAGAATGAGAGGAGGTTTGAATTTTAACACATGAAACCTCTCCCCCAAAGCCCTCGCTGGGGTTGTGCAGAGTTCAGACTTTGTTACCAACTTATTTCCTGTTCAAGTGAGCAAATAATCAGCTGATTCTCTGCACTGTTTGAGCTGAGCTTTTTTTAGATAAGCAGATTGACAGTGAGGCTGTTCCTTTGTAAGAAATTGATAGCCACTGTGTTTTTATCACCCTAATCATGAAACTGTCAAGAGGCATACGGTTCCCCCGTGAGTCACTGACTGTTTAAACCAAAGGAAAGGCTTGGTAAACGCTCCTCTCAGCAGCCGGCTGGTGAAAACTTACTTCTTCATTACCTCTTTATGAAAACAAACCGGATTTGGCTGAGTTTTAGCTGACTCATGTGGGATTAGCAGGCTACAGATACCATGCAGAGAGGAGGTAAACACAAACAGGCACAGTTTGCAATTTGTTATGGTTCATTCAACTGGAGAAATGATTTAATGAATTTAGAGACAGAAAGAAACATGTTACTCTGAGGGTTTGTTTTTTTCGATAAATATGCTGAGCATGAAGAATAATTCCTTTTCAAAGATCTTGCCTTTGCCACTTTAAGCAGTACACACACTGAATGTCTGTACACACCGCACAGCGATCTTGTGAGGGTGACAGGGTGGATACACAGTGATAGCTGAGAGCAAACACTGATGAACAGCTCCAGTGCGAATGGAATAACCAGTGATAGTTTATTTAGATAGCGCATTCATATAAGCATGAGTCACTCCTTGAATATTTATCATTAGAATTATTTGTTTTACTGTCTTGGTGACATATTGCTGCGAGGCCTGGCGCATCCTCACCTGAACCTCTCTTGCCCGGCTGTGTCCCAGAACTGCAGCTTGACGCGGACACCTGGCTCCACCTCCAGGAAGTGAACGTAGAAGTCTACACCCACCGTCTGGTTGATGGACTCCAGGAACAAGTCTTCAGTGTAGCGCTTCAGCATGGAGGACTTTCCCACTGTGGAGTCCCCCAGCATGATGATCCTGAACTGGTACTGCCACAAAGTCAAGTCCATTGTCACTGGTTGTGAGAGAAACAAAAGGCATGACGATGAATACAGCTTGTAGGGATACAAAGGTGTGTAGAAGTTGTAGGAAAGAGAAAGAAAATACACTGCAGGAATTATAATTACAAGGCTGTGAGTAAGGTTAGGAATGGTTGAGGAGGAATATATTGAATAGAATAGATGGTACCATGAGGGTTGGAGAAAGAGGTTTAAAAAAAAAGAGATGAAACCTGTAAGGGACTAGCAATCCCACATCAGCTTCCAACAAGTTGCTTCCCTTGCTTTGACGCTCCAAATGTTGAGAAACAACCGCGGCAGCCACTCCTTATAAATCCCACAAATCAGTCAAGCAGGCTGTGTTGACAGTCATCCAAGACTGCTGTGCAGTTGAGGGCCGCAGCACAAGTCTCTCAGTCTCATTCCCATGGTGGCTGATCAAAACCTCTTCAAAGGCCGGCGTGTGGAGAAATCTGTCCCACAAAAGTAGATCCCGGTGGAGCTGCGGCTCTCATCTGAGTTGCTGATCTTAACTGCCACTGTCGCATGTGAATGAGAGGTGTGGACTTTAAAAGTTTGCCTGTTGGTACTTGACAAAAGGCGGGGCAGCACAAGGACACGGGGAGGGCTGTTGTGGAATGGGAGGGCCAGATGTGGGAGTAAAGGCAGTTTGATAAGGAAGTAGTAGTTGCACTTAACACCATATCAAGGCAAAGCTTGTAGTTTCCCACTGTCACTAGCTCATAACTACATGTCATTTATAATCACAGACAGTGTGGGTGAGCGTGGGCAACTGTTGGCAGCAACTCTTATCACTTTATGGTCTTGTCTGCAGAGTGAACACTGCCACCAAAAAGGGGAAGTTGGTAACAATACAGCTTTATATTCCCAGGGGAAACATTAGGAAATGCTCAGGATATGTATTTTTTTTCTACAATAGGCTTGCTGGAGGTTAAATGTTATTTTTAGTCATGTTTACATGTCTGCTTTAAATTAGTCATTGTGGCTATTTTAGTATTGAACATAGATGCCAGTCATTGAAGGCTTCATATGTGGTCAGAGTGCAAACAATAGAGAACAAAAATAAACACTCCCAAACGGAGCTTTTTAAACGGGATTATCACTGAACAGCAATTATACTATTAGTCTACTATAAGCAATTGTGTTTGGGTTCTGTTAAAGGTCTAGCGTGGAGGATTTAGTGGCAACTGACTAGAACTTCTCCCTTGTCCTAAGCATGTAGGAGAACTGCAGTGGCCGATGCAAAAATGCGAATTGCCACATCTAGATCCAGTGTTTGGTTTGTCCGTTCTGGGCTACTGTAGAACAAAATGGCAGAGTCCATAGAGGAGGACCCGCTCCATGTGTACGTTTATACTTCTGATTCTAAGGGGCTGTACACATGACACGTCTTAAATTGCCTTGAAAACAAGAGGCCGCTACTCTGGGCCAACTTTCAAGGGTGCAAAGGCAGGTTGCATCTGAATCCGTATCATAGCCTACTTACACGAAATCCTGAGTGCAGAGTTGATCTTCTTCCAAGTGTTATTTGGCAAGTGTGTATTAGGCCAAAAAATATTGTCCGTGGGACAGATGTAAAGCTCTGGGTAGCCCTGCACTAAAATTATCAACTTCTTCTCCATATTTGCGGAAGAAGGGAATGATATCTTTTGGCTGTGACTGGCTGCTCCTTGTCACATGACATGCGGTGTGTGCTGCTGTGTTCCAAAAGCTGAACACTGTTTATGTCAGGGTGCAGCCGTCGAGCCCTGAAAAATAGGTGCTCGGGAATGCATGCACACCCCGATGGAATTGCTGTGGCGTTTGAATGCGTCTGCCATGCATGTACATTGAAAACAATTAATTTGGCGGGGCAAAAAACGCGGCATGTGTACGGCCCCTAAGGCGACAAAAACACAATTCTAAGTTTTAGGTGACTATACACGGATGAAAACTGTTATGACTAGAGCCAATTTTGCCTTGAGGTCAATCCACAATTTAAAGCAAATGTTAGCCAAGGATGGCCCCTTCCCTGCTCCAAGCGCCCATGCTCGAACTCAGCTGTCACTGTGACCACAACTACACACCTGTAAAGTTTTATGAACCAGGGGTGTAACATAGGCAGCCAATGGCCCCTTCCCTACATCCTGTCTGCCTACTTCCAGCCCTCTTGCTCAGACCACGCCTATCTTTGAGCTCAGCCTTCATTTTGATCTCAGTTTTGTAACTCTATTTTGCACGGTTGCGAAATTATCACATTGACAAAATCTGTCCACAGACAGAGACAAACACCTGGAAGAATACTCAAAACTGCTTCTAGGGTAGATAGCTCTATAGTAGGTGGCACCATGATGACGCACACACAGACATGTACGAGGTGAAAATAATACCAGCCATCTCAGCATTGTCCTGGCTGGTAAATATATTCCATTTCTGCCAACATGTCCTCCTAAATCCTGCACACTGATCTTTCAAAGGTTTGCTTACATAATTTCAATAACCTTCTCATGTTGTGGGTTTGTTTACATAATTTCAGTAACCTTTTCATATTGTGGGGTGTAATGAGCTGGACAGCCTCTGGGGAATGCTACAGAGGCATTTAGTTATGTATATAAATGAATGCATCAGTGTGCTCTAAGCACCAAACATCACTGAAAATAGAGCCATCAGTGGAGACAAAGCCTTTAAGTCTCTTATAGCTGTGTGCAACTATCAATGTAGGTCAATGTAGTATCAATAAGGTTTAGCCTAAAAACTCATGTGTCTCAGAGTCATTGGTAAAAAGCAGAAGTTGCTATCATCCTTCGCTCCACTAGAACAAAGGCCAGATTATCAAGAGGAATAAAAATATATTTATTCAGAATAAACATCCATATTGCATCACATGCATCCAAACTTCATAAATATAAAAAATACAGCATGTTTTTCGTACATCTGGGTCACCAGCAGATAAATAAAGGCACTGGCAGCAATGATTTAACTATCATGGTCCACTAAATTTGTCAAGACTCCAAGAGAAAATGTAACTTGGAAGCTTGACGCTTATTTACACTTGGCTGCTACTGATGTTTGGAGATCAAATATTTAGTTTTTCTTTTAGTTTTAGGTCATCAGTTTTTCTATGACAAGCTTATTTTTCAGTTAATACTGTTGACTCAAGGGTCACATTAAGGCGGCCGGATTGTCAGATGACTGTGCACGGGTGTAACTCATTTTAGGAAGTTCTGGTACAGACAGCGCAGTAAAGGGCAAAGTGGTTCATAACCATGTTTGCTGATGTCAGCAGGCAAACCGGTCTCAAACATAAAAGCCATGCAAGCAGAACTGATGAGCTCAGGTTTAAGGCATGAAGTGCACAACCGTTACAGCTTTCATGAAGAAATTAAAACCCATTGTCCTTGTGAAATCTATGCCTGAGTGATTCAACTCATAACAAAAAAAATCATATATATATATATCCCAAAGTCACCAAAGCACAACACTGTGGTCCAGGTTAATCTCATACTCGTATGGATTCGCATGCACACTCCATGTAATACAGTGCAAGATCATTTGAAACCAGAGTGGCATGGAGCTTACTCACTTCTGTGTAGTAACCCTGAATGAGAGTTAAGATATGTAAGATGGTATTAAACCTAAAAGCAGAGATACATAAAATAAAACAGTAAAAAGCACGCCAACAAATATGTCAGAGAGGTAAATCTATCAAGGATGAGTCCAGTTTTGTAGTGGTAGTTGATGAGGTGTGTGTACTTCTAGGGAAATGGGTAGGTTACCATGAAGGGAGTGAACATACGCTCGTTCATATTCCTATATCATGGCTTTTTGGCTGATGGGAGAGTATACTGTAAACAGTCAGTAAAAGGTGGTATAGGTGAGTATACCCTCCACTATACCACTGTATGTGTCTGTCATGATACATGGGCAAATTTTGGCAATGTAAGTCACGAACAACTGTATGAAATCATGTTTCTTGTGTGTTTGCATATACTGAACTAAACTGATTCGCAGGATGGCTACCTCAAAAAGAATCCTGACTGCACAGACCCTGACTGCTAACCTGACCTCCTGTCACTGCTGCAAACTGATCTGCTTATTCTGAGCTAGTCAAAAGCTAAAAAAATACACCATCCATCCCGTCACAATTTTGCCAAAGCACCATGCTCCGTAAGTTGCAAAAAACTGCACATACTGTGTACTGACAGCCGATATTTTACCACTCATTTCTCACCCTGTTTTGATTCTTTTCATTCCTACAAAGAAATTCTGCAGCTATTCCAAAATTCCCCTTACACACACCTCATCCCAGCTTCTGCTTATTCCAGCAACTCTTCAACCCCACAGAGTTAACAGCAAGACATCCCTTTACCTATAAGCATAATATATTTACTACAGTATAAATTACTGTAGCAAGACATTGTACCTATCAGTGTTGTAAAAACTTTTTTACGGACCAGTTTTTTTTTCTGGGCTTTGCATTAATCTGCAGGAGTGTTACACAACCACAACATCTACATGTGCTTTATTCTGAGGACAAAGAGGGGAACCTCAGCTCGCAGATGTCCGTTTCAGGAGAGCTGCTGCCACTGCAGTCGCTGTAAGTGTCCCTGCAATGAAAGATGAATACATAAAATTAGTATTATAGCAGTACTGCCTTACAGGGGTTGCTTTATTGTAACTGCATGTGGAGTGATGACATAGTGTCACTGTAAACTGACTGTAAGAGAGGAGATCATGACACTGAATAAAAATAAGCTTGTAAATTTCCATTCAGGTTCACAAGTCAACTGCATTTGGGTTAATTCAGTGATGCGTATAAATGTCAAACAATGTGTAAGGGGTTTAATAAAAACAGAAATGTCTTCATTATATACATGACAGCTTAGGTTGGCCCCATGTACACAATGACCCAATCAAATGTAATTGTTTTTAACCAATCAGCATTAATGTCAGTTTGCAGATTAAATATGAAAACAAATGGAAGTAAACACAACTCCCTCTGCACAGCCAGTCTCAAGGATCAGGTGCTGGTCGGCCGCAGGAACATCTCAGATAACATCATAAACATAAACCACTGCACGCTTAACTGAATTACTGTGGTTTTATTAAGAGCGAGGAACGCGTCTCGCCTGTGGCGTCTTGAGGTTTGCTCTACAGAATCACATGAGCACTCACAGGTGTGCTAAAAATACATGGGTCACATGACTAATTATCAGTTATTTCACTTTTTCCTTTTTTCTTCAAAAGCATTTTTTATTTATGTGAAAGAAAAAATATTGAAAATTAGCTAAATTTCTTTTTCACAGGCAAAACGCATTGTTCGCTCTTAATAAAATCACAGTATTACAGTTCAGTGTGGTGGTTTATAAAAACAAATGTGTTTAAATGTGATTTGATGCCACTGTGTAACAGAACTACTTAGAGAGCACTTCATCCAGTGCAGAGAAAAGGATGGAGAGCACTGAATTGTAGAAAAACCAAAGTGGAATGTCAGGGTCAGATCTTAACTTATGAACTGATGGCATCATACAGTAATTTCATTTCAACTTCTAAGAAATAACGCTGGCTGTGTCAGAGCCTACCGTGGAGAGAGGCGACAGCCCTTGGTCAGGTAGCTCTGGAGTTTTCCTGCAGCAGCCAGCAGGAGACCAAAGTATGGAGGAGAAGGTTTAATGGGCCTCGAGGTGAACTCTGGATGGTACTGCACTCCAACAAAGTAACAATGATCTGAAACAACAGAAACAGGTGGATTAGTACAGACATACTGACCTCCATTACAGATACCACGGTTAATGTATGACTAGTATAAAACAAAGATGGGCACTTTGAGGCAAAGCATGTTGCAGAAACAGCATCGTAAACATCAGCCAGGTGAAACTTTTAGGTGATACACAGTGTGTTACAATCATTAGCAGTAGTGCATGAATGCTTGTTTTCAATAACACTTTCCACTCACCCTCCAGTTCAATGACTTCCATTCTCTCTCCTTCCACATCCTGGCCAACAAACTGAAGGCCCTTTTTTTCGAAGTGGTGTATCAGCTCAGGGTTCACCTTCAATAAGCAATGGGTCATGGATTCAGTGAAGGTTTTTAAGAACAAGGTCTTTGAGATTATTCTAAAACACTTAAAAACTGCAACGTGTCCAGGGAGAATAAGATACTGTGCAGCAGGGATACTCAACTTGTTTTGCTCATGAGCCACTTTTGTCTATTGACAGGGGGCCAGGGGCCAGTTGCTAAACAAAAATGAATCATCATCTCTGCCAAGAAGAACCAAATTTGGTCGTAGCAGCCCCACACTGGTCAGCTGTATGCAGGGGCATTTATAGGATTTGAGGATATGCAGGGCTTAGCTTGAACCTTGGGAGATCCAGGGGATTCTCCCATGGCCCCTTTTTTTTTTTAATAAACAAGCTACTTTGATGCTTTTTATTAACTTCAGTACCTTATTAATGTTAAAAGCACAAAAAATATTCCCAGTGCGAATCAACTTAATTTCACTGAGAATTAGAAAATGGTGGGTCAGCCACCTTGCACCCTTATGCCTTAGTGTTTTTGTGTCTAAGTGACTAATGGAGACAGCAATGTTTGAAATTGGTCCAGTATTGAAAGAGACTGCTGCAGTTGCAAGGTGCAATTTAATCGCTACAGGTACAAGTGCTTGCTTTTGCCACTGACAGGCTCCGATTGTTATTTTAAGTGTCTAATAAAATTACGAAAAGGACCCTGCAGAGAAATAAAATATTTCTTACTCCAGTGTGTTTGTTATTGTGACAAAGTCTCATTCAAGTAGAAGTCTCACACTGAATCTCAAGAGAAGGGACTTACTGCAGGAAAAACAGCAGAAACATTAGTGAGAGTTGGAGAGAAGAGTGTCAGGAAAGGTTTATGCTGAAATACAGGAAGGGTAGCTTAGTATTATGTAGAAGATTTTCAGTGTCATGGCTGAATACTGAGCTGGTTTCCACAAGTGAAAAAGTCAGAACGAGACTTCTCCTTGAGTGAGACTTGGTCACAATAACAAACAGAACTGAAGAGCGAGAGGTAAAGTAAATGTTTCATTTCTCTGCAGAGGGTTTTCCACATTATTGATGGACACTTAAAATAGCAATCTAAGCCTGTCAGTGGCAAAAACAAGCTATTTTAATGGACATAAATTGACAGTGCACAACTGCAGCTGCAGCCTGCTTCTGCAGTGACTCTCTCAAAACTGGACCAAAAATTGTTTCACTCCATTAGTCACTTGGAAACGAAAACATGGGAAATGGGGGCCAGGTTAAAAAAAGAAACACTATGTTTCTCTTTAAGTTGAGTACCACTGCTGTATTGTATGCTTCTGTTTTGCACTTTCAATCAAAAAGCTTTTGAAACCTTATTTTACCTCAAATCTGTGTCTGTGCCTCTCGTCAACATATTCGACATGTCCGTACAGTTTCCCTTGAACAATGAAATATCAGTCATCAGTAACACAATCACTGTAAAGACCAATAAGCCGACAATCCACCATTAATTCAGGGAGGATACATACTCAGTACACTGGTGCTGGATTTGAATATGGTCCGCCTCTTCCCCAACCTCATAGTCCCCCCCATCTGTCCTGGGTTGTGCTCTGGCATATCAATCACCTGTCGAGATCAAACAGGATGTTAAAGCCATTCCGGTGAAGACTCCGCTGATGTGATGTGATATGAGCACGGCAGAAAAAGATAACCTACCACGGGGTGACTGGATTCTGGATTAAATTCTGTGGAGTTGGCGTCTGAAAAAGATGAGCAAAACTGATCTCAGTTTAAACTAACTTCTCATCAGGTCCACGGTCCTTTCATCATTAAATTAGAAACAATGGGAATCAAATAAATGTTTTTCTAACAGTGGCCCCGGCTGAACGGTGCGATTACTCACCTTCCCATCCGAGAACATTGCGAGCAAACTCGCACACTGCCAGCTGCATGCCCAAACATACTCCTGCACAAAACAAGACCAGCAGGATTCTTGCATAATGAGTGTTTTTGTAAGGACTCATAAATAGAGTAAGACTGAACACGATCCCCACTGTGCAAACCACTTATGTGTCTAACACTACTGTATTAGCATATGATTATAAAGTACCTATAAAAAGTATTCACCTCTATTTGGGACTTTTCATCATTTAGTATTTTACAACTCTGAATGTTGAAGCAGCTGCAATTAAGGCTTTTTTTTTATTAACAATTCAGAAGATTCTTACATGTCAAAGGGAGACCAAATTGATGTGAGAAATATACAAATATATCACACAAAGAAACTGACTGCAAAAGTATTCATGCCCTTCAGGTCTGTATTTTTCATGTGGCAGCAATTTCTGCTTTGAAATACTTTAAATTAGAGCATCTGTAACAATTCTATACACCTAAACACAACATTTTTTCCACATTTGTCTTTACATGATTTCTCAAACTACGTGAGGTTGCTCAGAGATCGTCATAGTACAGCAATTTTAAAGTTTTGCCGCACTTTCTCAATGGCTTTGAGTTCTGGACTTTGACATGGCCATCAAATACATGTTTTTCATCCTGCGTAGCTTTGGCTTTATATTTTAAGTTGATGTTTTGCAGGGGAAAAAAAACATTTTATCCTCAGTCACAGTTCTCTGGCAGACTGTGGCAGCTGTTCCTTCAAGATTTCTCTGTATTTTGCTGAATTTATTTTGCCCTTCACAAACCTTCTCAGGCTTATTACACAGAAGCATCCACACAGCATGCGGCTGTCATACAGGCGATGGGCACCAAACTTAACGTGCAACATCTTAATGCTTTGGGCTGCACCACTAATAATTAATGTGTGTAAAAGCAAAGTGGTGGAATACTAATGCAATCAATTATATTGTGTTTTATATTCATAGTTATATTAAGTTAAAAAGGTTTCAGCTGTGAAACAAGAAAACATAACAGACACTGTAGTTATTAATTTAATTGTTTTATCCAAAATAATGCAAGTAACAAGCTGCATACCAAACATTCAGAGATAAGCTGAGGTAACATTTTTTATGTCATTTTTTATGTCCACTCCTCATTAGGTTTGCTTATAGCATAAACTCTCACAATGTAATGTGATGATGGATAGGGACATTTATGTGTTTGTGTGTTTCTGCCTAACCATACTGTGTCGAACACAAAACGGTGCGGCAGGTTCAGAGCATACAGAACACCTGGTATGTAAAGTGATGCACATAATTTGAAACCAAAGTCACAAATGTGACTTCCACCTGGAAACTTTCAGCTGTGCACCGTTAGCAACATGCTAACGCACATTTGACAACATCAGACAGATGTGCCGAGCAGCAGGATGCCAAATATTTGGGTACTCTTGAATGTTTACATAGTCACAGAGGAAATAATTCAAACACTCTGCCTTAGTTTCACTTTTTAGTGTTATGTGTATTTTGCCATTTTCCGTTTTTCAACTTCCATTTCATAGCATAAGGGACCTGTGTTTGTTCAGTGTTTGTACAGCGTAATGCAGAAGTGCTTGAAATGTTCCTTATTTTATAGAGTATAGTTTACCAAAGTTGCAAGAGGGCAAAATGTTACCTCAGTGTCTAGCAAGAGGATTTTGTCTGTCTTTGACACTTGCACTACTGTCTATTAAAAATATATGAAAAGAAACATATCCTCAGGCATGAAAGTTTTTTCTGCTGTACTGAGCTCACACCATACCATAGCTCCTAAACAGGGATATGAACTGAACCGTGACTTTTGTGTACCGTTACACCCTAATGAAGAAGACGGCAGAATTTACAAGACAAAGTAGTTTTGAATCTCTCTTACCCAGGAATGGCTTATTCTGTTTCCTTGCCCAGTTAACAGCCAGCATTTTGCCTTCTGTCCCTCTCACACCGAAGCCTCCTGGCACCAACACACCACTGTGGAAGGAAGGAGGGAGTGACAGCCTCAATTCATTTTATATATTAGTCCAGATTATCTTTGAGACAAACATCACACAATATAAACACCTGTACACAAAGACACATTACTGATAACAGTGTTGTGACTTTTTGCGGATAAGTCTAGTGAACCATTTCAATAGCAAACTAATGGCTAATAATACAGGTTGATATCTAGCATGCCTTTGTTTTGTTTTTGTTTTTGCAAGACTTTGTGAGATACCACAAGGCAAAAAAAAAAAGCAATGCTTCAAAACCTTTTCTGGTCGCTGCTTTAAAAAAGCTGGATTCACAAATACACTTTTCCCCCCAGTGCATTGCGGGCGTAATCTCTACATGAAGATGTAATAAAACACTGTGAATTTCTACAAAGCTCAAGTCATTGACCATTTTATGAGGCTGCATAAATGACTGAGCGTGACAGCACTCCACTGCCATCATGTGGCCCACATAATAACCACATTTCAGCAGAGTGTGAAACTTCCTATTGACAGTTTATCTACTCACTCAGAACTGCAGAGCTTTTGCCAGGCCTCATGATATTTCACTGGCTCATCTTGCAGAGTGGTAGTCTCCAGGTCTGCAGAGTCTATGTACTGTAATAATAACAAACAGCATCATCTGGAAGGATATCAACATCACGGCCAACAGGCTGACTACTGTTTAAATATGGACAATATGGACAAATGTTAGGCTTTATGCCAGTTTTCTGTGACAACAGTCAACACATAAACAGCAAAGCAGTGTTGAAAAAAAACAGAAATAAATACACAAAAAAAAAATGTGAAATGTTTTCATACCTTAACCTCTAATTTGTGATTGATGGCAAGGGCTGAGTGCTCCAGGGCCTTGATAACGGAGGTGTAGGAGTCAGATAACTTAGTGTATTTCCCCACCAGTGCTATGGAGACACGCTCCAAGAGACGGGCAGATCTGAGAAGAGAGGGAGATGATTTACAGTACTGACCTGGTGCAACATTAAATCATAACGTTACGGCCACTCAAAGAACATTTCCGTGTCCAGCAATGCTACCTCAACAGTGTGCTCGAGTGACTGACGAACATTTGTCTTTCAGTGTTCAACTCTTTGTATTTTAATTCCAGGAAGTGCCTGAGTGATTGAACTGACTGTTCCATAACTGTGACGTAAATGATTTCTGTCCATTTCTTTAGTGGCCTTGAAAAAGTTCGCAGCTGAGACAAACCTCCTCACCTGTTAGCCATCTCCTTCCACTTTGAGAGCATCTTCCTGGGCCTTGCCACGATGGGCAAGTTAAGCCGCTGACAGAAATAGCTCACAACACCCTGGTCCTCCAGCAGCAGAGGCACTCTGTAGACTGAGGCGACATCTTGGACACAGATCACCTGGACGGAATTACAAAACATTTTATTTCAGTTTATTTAATCAATGAAAAGGCTGAGCTAACATTTTTAAATTAACATAAACTTAATATCAGAAATCAGATTTTTTTTTTTTTTTTTAAGTAGGCTTGTCACAATAACTATGTTTTTATACCGACCCAGAAATACTTGTGATAAACAACAAGATTGTCATTTTAAATGGATTGCAAGCGCACCCTTTCAAAGAGCAATGTATTTTTAATTCTTGAGAATATTCAGACATTAGCACTGATACATGAAAAAAATATTTAACATATTTTCAAAAAGTAATTAACACCTGTTAATACATGCAAGTATACATAAAATAAATACTACCTATACAAGAGTAGCTCAAAATGACTCAGTTTGAGGCATCATAATAAATTTGGCCAACAAGAATAAAACCAAGTGATGCCTCTTGTGACTTACACACAAGCGCAGTGAAGCACCAGGAACTCCACTATTGCCTCTATAATCCAGACGGTGTGCTGCAGTCTGATCCCGAGGATGGACAGCAGTTTGCTGGTGGATTTACGGAGTGGAGGATGAAATTGTTGGAGGAGCGAACTACAAATGATGGACTTTTTGGCTTGTTGCCAGAGGTCGGCAAGCTTACGACTATCCACACAGTGCCTCTGCCACTCCAAAGGTGCAGGTGCATTTTACCGGTAAGTATACTGTTGTTGATTTGTGGTGGCCTTTGTGATATTTGTTTTATTTTTTAAAGACTTTAAACAAAACACATGCTGGAGTTTTCTGTGCAGTCGGTGCCACAAACTCACACATCATCATTGAACAATATCACTCAACCCTAACTGGTACTAGCATACAGTGAAGCAGCAGTTATCCTTGTTTACTTAGCTCATGTCCCTTTTGTATGTACTGCGCACCTCAGGGATTACCAAATACTGTACAATACCACACTTGCAGATGTTGGGCGTCCAAGTGAGGTTGTTTAAAAAAACAAGTCAGTCTACTTCACCTGTGTGGGCTCCACGTGACAAAACATGGAGATCTTCTCCTTGACAGCCGTTTCTAGTGGTGATGCACAGCGGCACATAATCTAAAAAGAATCAGTTTGTTTATTTTATTATAATATAAAACAGGACAAGGGTATAGTCTCAAAGGTTCCTAAGTAAACACCATCATAGTTTTTTTAATGTCAGATTTTATTTGATGTGTACACCATGAGTTGGATACACAACCAAGATTTAGTGGATATAGATTTCTACACGTACAGTGAAAGTAGAGCCATGGCCTGTTTATATCTGGGGTACGGGAGTGAATGCCAAGTTCTAAAAGCAAATTGTAATCTGACTCACCAAATCTGGAGACAAGCCCAGCCCTCGGAGCTCTCGGACACTGTTCTGGGTCGGCTTGGTTTTCTGCTCTCCCGTGCAACTGGGCTGAGAATAAAAAAGCAAATTCACTTAAAAGGGTAGCAGGAATGTGTGTAAAAAATAAACCAGTGGTGATTTTTACTATTCTACAGCCTCTTTAGGCCCCTGTCAGACAGAGAATGTTATAGAAGCCTTGGGCAGCTTTTTGTAGTTGTTTTCAATGAAGTGAAGCATTTTGCTGGCTGCTTTTAAATTGCTGAGTGCCTCACGTTTTTCTGCCTCACGCTGAAAAAGGGCCTGATGTCACTGACATTTTTTCCCCACTGTCCAATCAGATTAATTAATAGGCAGGCCTTCTGTGGTTGCAAGTATTAGCATAAATAGTTTGTGTGATGGTAACATTATGTCACTTCATATGTCAAGACATATGTTACAAACCGCAATTATGCCCAACGATTGACAGCAGGTTTTCAAATTGTCCCCAACACATCCTAAAATAACCGAAGTGACCATCATCCAGGTGAAGTTCCTGGTGGTCTTCCTTGTCATTTCTTCTCTTTTCGAGGGTCTCTTATACCCACATTGATATCCATTTCCCTGTGACTAACATACTTTCTGGGAACAGCTTCTCACCCTCATTTAGAGCCAGAGCTCCAAACCCCTGGTGGGGAAATGCATACACACACACAAACAAAGACGCAGCATGCTCCAAAAAGCACTCTGTCTGATTAGGGAAGGCTTCAACAAGAAACGGCAGTGTGGCATTTTATAACCTTCTTCAAATAAAACAAAAGTATTACACGCTATTTAAACAATAAAAGTTAATGCAGATGTAGTGATCCCAATTTCTGTGACGAATACATGACATGTGTGTCCACCAGCAGGCCATACCTGTGGTACCAGGCTGACATGGATGTTGCAGAAGTTCTCCCTCTTCACCTTGAACTGGAACTGTCTGAAAGCCTCAATGAAAGGCATGCTCTCAATGTCGCCCACTGTGCCTCCCAGCTGTTGACACAAAACACCTGCTTAGACCACAGAACTGCACGTATGAACACACAGGTTTGATCTAAGCACGTTATATAATACGACACACCCTTGAAGAGTACAGATTGTAATCAGCTTTATTGTACCCATAATACTGTCAGAGATGATTTTGATGCATGCCATACGAAAAGAGCTGCTAGAGGCAGGGTAATAATTTAACTTTGTTTATGAGGATTTGACACATTCAGCTGCAAATGTACTAAAGATGATATACTTTTGCAGTACAAGATGTCAAACAAACATTTTTTTTTAAATACACCACTTTGTTTGTACACTTTGTTTTCCTCAGCTGGAGAGAGCAGGGCGAACAGAGGATAGTTTTACAGACTCTTCTCAACAAATCAATTTTCAAATCCCCTGATTTTGTACTTTTTCAAAATAATGTTTGTTTTTCTGCTTCGCTAATGGACCCATTTGTGTGAGTTCAGCAATTTCTCTACTTGCTGAATGGTGCCAATATTTTCATTTGCTTCAGGCAACATGCTTGGTTTCATTTCTGATCGAAAACCTCTTCCATTTCTACTCAATACACAAAAAAAAAAAAACAGGTCACAAATCATTTAAGCGCTTCCCATAGGAGTTGTTGAAATATGACACTTGTGACAAAGAAGCTTTTCAATGTCTTTTTGCATTTAGTGCAAAAATCAAGCTTCATTTACATAAATTCCTGCTTGATGAGAACAGAGACAAGTACTAACATGACAACTTACCTCTATAACACAAACTTGAGGCTCCACACCATCATCATCTACTGAGATCTGGGCCTGTTTCATCACCCACTCCTGAATGGCATCTGTGATGTGGGGCACCACTGAAAACGTTTTAAAAACAAAAGTCAGGTAAAACTAATTAACAGTGCTCACTGGATATGCATGTGAAGATGAATACATTAGGATTCAGGATTCATTCATTTTCTGAAACCGCTTATCCTGTTGGGTCACGGGGGGCGGGAGCCTATCCCAGCTGACACTGGGCGAGAGGCAGGGTACACCCTGAACAGGTCACCAGACTAACACAGGGCTAACATACAGAGACAGACAACCATTCACGTTCACATTCACACCTACGGGCAATTTAGAGTCACCAATTAACCTACCCTGCATGTCTTTGGACTGTGGGAGGAAGCCTGAGCACCCACAGAAAACATGCAAACTCCACACAGAAGCCCCCCTCTAGCCCTCTTGCTGTGAGGCAACAATGCTAACCACTGCACCACCATGCCGCCCCAAGATGAATACAGCTCTTGCCACATTATCATTTCTACAAATACAATAGAAAATACAAATGGAAACACCTGAGCTGCTGTGCTGCATGGTTTGGCACCAAAAGTGGGGGTTAAGTATTTAAATAGTCAAGGGGAGTGCCCATGTTTTGGAGAAGGTGCGCTCACTCACCTTGTACAGTCTTGCCCAGGTAGTCTCCCCTTCTCTCCTTGCTGATGACTGACTGGTAGATCTTTCCAGTGGTGAGGTTGTTGTCTTTGGTAAGACGGATGTCAAGGAAACGCTCATAGTTTCCCAAGTCTAGATCCACCTCCCCGCCGTCATCGAGAACAAAAACTTCCCCTGCACAACACAATGCAGATGTTATATCCATTTGACAAAACAGCATATCCCAAACTGGTAGAAATTCAGTGCTTTGCGTGTTGACATAACAATCTATTGTTTGGAAACACATGGTGAAACCACGCCTTTCAGCTGCTGCCACACCACATCCTGTCATATTAACGGCAGGATTTCACCACAATAATAAACAGCAGATCATACACCAGAGACAATACAAGCAACCTTGTTTAATGCCCTCAGTGACTCACCATGTTCATAAGGTGAAAAGGTGCCAGCATCAATATTGATATATGGGTCAATTTTGATGGCTGTGACACGAAGGCCGCAGGACTTGAGGATTGTTCCAACACTGCTGGCAATGATGCCCTTGCCAATACCAGATATGACACCACCGGTAACCAGGATGTACTTCATAGTGGTATGTGAAGACTAAAAAAAACCAAACAAACAGAGAAAAATGAAACTACAAAGCACATGCCCAACTCAACCTGTTCAACCACATGTGAGATGGAGAGCTGATGTAACAGAGACAATGTGACTGTGGATATACTCCATTACTCAAGTAGATTATTGATGATAAAAGTCTCAGTGAGTTACATTTACAGATACAATGCAACCACATACATAGAAATATTTATTGTAATGTTTCTCACTAGATTAAAATTGAAACCTGTGGTCTGTTAAACTCCCTTTATTCCTGAGTTTTAAAACAGGGTGTCTACAGGTATCAAACAGTTACATTTAATGCTTTTTAAGACCTGTTCAACAACAGAATTTTGGCAAACTCATGTTTTACTTATTTAAGCATCATAGGTAAGCATTGCCTGCAAGCAGTATATATGTGGTCTTGTGCAGAGATAAGTGTTATGTATGAATATGGTTATTAGAGTAAGTTAAGTCAATCTACATTTTGCCATCAGGTATGTGCAAGTATGAAGTCAAATGACAGTATTATAATTTGTTAAAGACCTTTAACTTAAGAAATGTGGACTTTTACATGAATGGCTTCACTCATTTTCACAAAAGAGATTAAAACATGGACAAATGACATTAGATTAGGTGTTTGTAGTAGTTATGACCTCACAAATTCAACACTATTGATGATTTTTAAGGCCTTATTGTTGTAACATTGAATTTAAGACACTGTAAAACGTTTTAAGGACCTGTAGACACCCTGTAAAACTTCACACATCCATGTATCGGCATTGGAAAACATTTAATACAGTCAATCTGATGGTGGTTACATAAATGTGTTTTTAAACTTAGGAGGAGGGACTTCGCTAATTGTTTACATCTGGGTCGCATGTTGTGCTCTCATGTTAACCAGACACATAACATAATGTGCAGACGCAATGTGCAGATCTAAAGCAGATCACAACTTATAATTACTGCGAGGGGAACATTGTGTTCAACCCTCAACTGCACGATATTAAAGTTAAAGGCGGGAAATGGCTGCCACAGATATGAAGGAGACGCCCGTGAGCTTCACAACAATGTATTCATTATGATGCCAAGTCTTAACTGGCATCAAAAAAAGCTGTCAATCTGGAATGGCTGGAGCAGTTTGACATAGTTTAGTTACTGTTACACAAAGTGCTGCAAGAAGTGTTTCGCCACAACACGGTTTGCAAATGTTATTTTTTTTAAACGACATTTTACTCGACATTAAGGTGAAGTTAATATAAACAGCCTGCGTCACTCACACAGCTAACAGTTTAAGCTAGCTAGCAGTTAAGTTAGCGACCACTTTCAAAACAACAACGTCAAACAACTTGACAGTGTTATTAAACTGTCAACAGACTCTGGAGCTAGCACACAACACGAATGACCTTAAAACCAAACAAACTTACCTAACAGCTACAAACAAAGACGCCAGCGTTTAGTCTCTGTGACTGCTGTGAATTTAATTAACTCCTCTTCTGTTTACGGAGCATCAGTCTCAGCAGCGGCGGGAACACGTGCACCACTCGTCCCATCAGTACAGTTTGTTTCCTTCCGCGTGCCGCTGGGAACTATGTGCCCTCTGCTCAGCCTGTCAGGCACACCTCAGTCACCCGCCCTAACAGGATCCACCAATCAGGTGGCGCAGGGTTTGGTACTGACAGGCTGCACCCAGGGCGACAGATATTATCGATTTTCACCTTGTGATGTCACATGTACTGGGGAAACTTAAGTTTTTCAAGGTCCATTGTAAATATTAAAAATTCAAAATGAACTAATAAACATATAAGACACTGTTTTTCTTCTTTAAAGAAAATATTAGCAAGAGGGAAATCATTTTGAAACAAACAAATATGGCAGAAGGCCCTTCAAATTCTGTATTTCTAACTAAACTAGAGAGATTCAAATTTGTAACTCAGAAATACATTGAGGTGGAGACACAGAAAAAAAGAGAAACTTACATAAATGTGGCAACAAGAAGTAAAAAGCAATACATACACAATTAAAGATGTAAAAAATATATTAATAAAAGCATCAATGATGAATAAAAACTATTAAAATGTAGAACACACTTATCAGGTAAAACAGGAACACCTAAAAGTAAAATATTATACGGTTAAAGATTTGAACAGCCCTGCTTGTTGTTCCACTTCGCAGGTGCACTATATGAAAAACTCAGTAAAAGCAGCCAGCACCTGAAGTGTAATCCAATCACTAATTTGAAAACTTTTACCATTCTGATAACACGATAACAGTGCCAAGATTTGCTCACTTACAGTAGATGGATAAAACCTTGGTACATTTGTTTAAAGTAGTTTACATATTCAGCTTGGGACAGATTTGGGAACACTTATTTTATAAATACTGGTTACTCTGTAAAATTCAGACTTAAAGATTTTTTTTATTTTTTTTTATTTGAAAGCAATATGCTAATGTTTTGTTAATTTTTGAGAGACATGGCATTTTTGAAGGAAACTTTCCAGAGGCTGCATTTGCATTGCTTTTAAATGGTATCAACATATTACTGGAAAGAGATGAACCCACAAAAAAAAAAAAAAAAAAAAAACATGGCTTGTAAGTTTTGCATTCCTAACAAAATAAAAGCAGTTTGTTTCAAATCGTGCACAAAACCTATCCAGTGAATTCTGTTTCTATGATGATAAGAGTAACAAGTCTCTGAACTATAGTGTTAATTTCTTTATTATATTGGGGAAATTCTTTATTTATAGGTTCACAACCCTCTGTCCATCTTTTTTTGACTGAATTAAAGTCAATGCTGAACTCTCTTGCTCTGACAAACAACAGACAAAAATTTCAAATATTATAAAAACATATTTGATGAAGCCCCCTGATGTGAAATGAATTGTTTTTGTTTGTTTTTTCTAATGTCCATTCCAATTTTATGTATCATAAGATTTGTAAACATTTATGTATCGATGTAATAATTATTTAACTATCAGCTTTTGTCATTTATCTCTAATTGTAATCAATGTTATCATCGCTTTTATATTGTTGTGTTCATGTTTTATAGCTGATGCTATTTGTACACTGTATTGTTTAATAAAGTTGAAAAAAAAAATCAAAGTCCATAGTTAACTTGAGTATTATTTTAGCATAATATTATATACAGAAAATAATTTGTCTCGAAACACTATAACTCTCTTTTATATTTTTTAAACATATTGATTTTAAAACATACTTCACTATGCTGAAAATTTAAAACTGAGAAATTCTGTACCATTAATCTGTTTATAATTTTATGATCATACCATTTATCCGATTTTGGCATTTTATATAACATATAGTATATTTTGAATTTAAACCATATTTGCACCATATTGTTGTTGTCAAATTAGACTTTTATATTCGCACTCTTCCCACTTTGTGTTGCAACCGCTGCACAGCATTACTTCTTAGGATTAATTAAGTTTTATTTGACCTTATCTTAAAACATGATCAGCCCTAGTGAAACATAATGACCTGATGACATTGTCCCTGTTGTTCTGCAGGCAAGCTGACAACTTTGACATGACTGTTCTTGGACGCGATATCATATCATATATGTATATTTATTTATTTATTTTATTTAACCTTTATATTTTTTACTTATAAACTCAAAATATCTGAGTTGTTTTTCATCATAATTCTGTCACCTGCTACTCTTTCATGTGTTCTGTCAAACAGCAGCCTCCCACCACTAGATGGCACATATGTTCTATGCTGCATTATTCAGCATCTATCTGGGCTAAATTGAGCTTTTAACATGCATGAGGTTATTCACACATATTGAACCCAGTGACTTTATGGAGAGAAATGAGGCATCAGATACAGCGACAAAGAGATTAATCCTGTTGTATGCATAGACACCCTCACAGATTCTCGTTTGGTCAAGTGAGCCACTGCAAAATAGAGCAATGATCCCTTTCAAACCCCACTGATACAGTAACACTGTCTCTGAGATATTAAAGTTTTCCTTCATGTATTCACTGTCGCGCTGCTCCAGTTTTGCTGTGGGTAATGAGAGTGGTGATTCTAATTCATTTCTGTCCATGATCTTGATCTAATTAAAGACCTCATCCCTGCCACCTCATTTTCATAAGCTGTTCCCTTCAATTACATCTGACAAGTGAGCACAGACACACATTAACCTCCCGCATGAAGAGGTACTGTGCTTCCCTCATCTCTCTGCAATCTTAAAATAACAGAGAGGCCGATTCAAAGGTAGTTCCACCTCTTTGAAAACACCTTTTTCTTTGGAAAGCACATCTGTGGATGGCAGGGTCCATTACCCACCTACGATATGATTACATTCTCTGAAACAGATGACAAGATAGTGCCGTGCGATGCCATGTTTTGCAATGTGTTGTGGTTGTCTGATTGTAGCCAGAGTCAGTTGTGACAGCTCATCCTTGTTTGTTAATGATTGTCTATATAATGTTTTGTTTTTTAACCTTTCGCAAAGAGCAAGAGAAGCCAACGAGTCTGGAGAGATCTGAATCAGCTACTGAATGAAACTTTATTCAAAATAACTTCAGGCTATGCGTCTCTCAGCTGAGTGACATGAACCTGACATAAATCATATTGGTACAAAAGTGATTGACTTCGCTACTATTAAAATTGACAGAACATCATATATAACACAGACAGGTGTGTCAGAGTAAAATACAAAATGACATGTTTATGAACTCTTTGGAAATTTTCCCTTTTGAAGGCATAGTTTGACATTTTGGAAAATACGCCTTCTTGAGATAACAGAGAGAAGTGATACTATGGTGCTAGAGCCAAGGAAAATATAATATATTTATAATATATCTTACAGTTTCCTTGGCTCAAGCCAGGAAGCTGCTTCACCTGGCTGCAGCTTGCTGTGAAATATTTCCTCTAAGTAACTCCCCATAAAACCACAACAAATTTGAGTGTCTCTGGGGATTAAACAAAAATTACATGTAGTAATTTCTGAGCTTTATTGGTGTTGCTATGTATATTTTTGAACTTTAAACATAGTCAAGCTGGCAGTTTCCCCTTCCTCCAGACTTTATGCTAAGCTAAGCTAATTGCTACCCAGCATGAGTGTGGTATTGATCTCCTCATAGAACCCTACAGGCTGTTCTCATGCACTGTATGTATGGAGAGTAATGCACCACAATTTGTAACCCACATAATTATGAGCCAATAAGCTGTGTATAATCCACAAAAGGCTGCGATCACGTGACCAAGGCACTGCCAGGAGTAAAGAAGGAGGTAGTACAGAGACCGGGGGTGCGTTCCAAATCGCATACTTTTTCTTTTTTACTTTTAGTATGTACTGCAGCTGCCCTTAATAAGTACATACTGTTGCATGCAGTATGCACACAATTAGGACATACTACTTTCTCATTTCTCAACATTATGCCTTGAACTTTGGCCCTCTTGCTTTTATATCTGTTACCTTAGAGATAAACAAACGCCAGAGACTGAGATCAACCCAGAGAGCTCTGTTGTTGTTACTTTGCAATGTATGTAGTTGAACTTTAAACTTATAGTTGCACAGATTGTAGATTCTAATGTTTTTTGCGACAGTGAAATAACATCTGCAGTTCTCTGTCGTTGTCATTTTCATAGTTATGTCCTTATGTTGTTTGTAATATTTATGATTATTTTGTTCACTTAAATAATTAATATTCCCATTATTACTATTCCACTGGTCATCAGTTACTTGAATGCGCCGTCATCCGTCATTAGGACTTCTGACAGCTGACGATCAGCTGTCAGTGAGCTGTCATCTGTTTGCAGCTCGGTCGATGTGACGTATCGTCCACTGTGCAGAGGATTGTGGGTCAGAATAGCCAGAAAACATGCTGGCTTGCATACTGCAAAACCAGACTGGATGTAGTAGAACACCCTGGTATTTTTGGCACACTGCATTTGTAAAGCTATGTCTTGGGACGCACTATATAGTATGATAATATGGGTGTTGGAATACATAGCAGGAGTCCACATAAGGAGGCAGGATGAGGTGGTAAATGGGTCACAAAGCACAGGACTTTCCCTCAGGAGACCGATGTTTGGAACCATCTAAAACCAAGTGAATTATTAGTTATTTTCAGGTAGGCCTACCTTGTCATCACGCCTCTTTTCCTAAACCTAATCTTTACTTGCCTAAACCTAAAGACACAAATCGCAGGACTCTCCCCCAAAGAGACCGGTGTTCACAGATGTATGAAACCAAGTGAACTTTAAGTTATTTTAAGGTATGTAATCACCATGTTTCTTTTCCTCAACCTATCCTAAGTAACTTTACTTGCCTAAACCTAACCTCCATAGCATTATATTAAGTATGTGATGTCATTCATGGGGTGATATTTTTTTAGATTTCATACAAACTATTGTATGAGGAAATGCTGAACCCTATAAGCAAGAAAGCAAATAAGCACATTTACCCAAATATGGAGCTATTGCTTTAACATTGTCAAAGTTTAATAACTTATAATTACTCCACTCATCTGTTTTCCCTTTAAAATGCAAAAATTGACTTGTTTTCTCTTTCCATAGTCTGTTATAATTGACTGGTGCAGATCAGATAATCAGCGAGCACAAATCAGCAGAAGACGGCTGTTGACTAATTTTTCCTGGAGCTAATGCGTAGGAGTTCTATTAAATAACTTAAAAACATATCTTAGCCTCTGTGACTGACATTTAAATTTATCTTCTTACGCTTATCTCTTAACTAATTATTATGTTTTGGGAATATTAACTGAGCACCTGCACTGTTCTCTATTAAATTAAGACCATCAACTGCATGTAATGTGGCGGTAAAAACTAAACTGGTTCATAACAAAAACATAAATGCAAATTAAAATGGCCACAGGTGAAAAGTAGGATAGACATACTCTCCGACAGTGAGGTATCAGTTAGTGTTGGCAGCGTTTCCTTCACCTCCATCCTGTGAAGTTAGACAGCACTGGGGTCAGATGTCATGAACTGCTTCACTCTCCCAGACCTCCAGTGGGCCAGAGAGGTCCGACTCCCTGCTCAAACAGACACACAAAGAAACAGTAGCCCACATCCCCCGCACCCCATGCACATTATTTATGAATGGGAGTGGTGCCTTTTCCCTGTCCTTTTGTAGTTTTGGAATGTGCAAGATAGATCGATTTAAGACGGGAACACAGATGGCTCTTAAGGCACAATGCAGTACACAGCCACTCAGAGGAAAAGTGAGCTCTTGGGCAATTAGTGTCATTATGGCTGCTCATGTGCTTGGTGGGCTGGATAAACAGTGGCTGTGGCGGCAAATGGTTAGGCATGTGGGTAGCATGGATAATGGTGATCAGTGCAGCACTGCAGCAGAGTAAAAACACACACTTACCAATCCTAACCAGGTGATGGACAGATGGGTTTTGCTTGATCAGACAAATTATAAAAAGCACAGAGTACAGCAGGCGTTACGGGCCTGCATATCATCATTGATGCCAATATTTTTTAGGTAATCTGCAATTTATTTTAATTTATCCAATAACTGATTAGTCTATAAATGTCAGAAAATAATAGGCAACTCTTTTATATATTCATTATATTTATTATTTATTTATATTTATATTTATATATTATATATATATATTATTTCATAATATAACACTAGCATTTCTATTACCGTATGTCTTTTTTATTGCAATAAACAAAGCAATGTTTTTTATCGCATTTTGAAAGAAAAAATCTCATGATGTCAACTTGCTGTCATCCATTTTAGCATAAGCATTAATAATACACAAAATACACAATATAAAATGTTTTCTTGGTATTTGTACGTTCAAGGGAAAATGAGCTCTTTGTAAATGACAGCCAATAACTGCAAGTTCCCTCCATGGAGCTAACTGCCCTCCAGCCCACTTGTCACATGACTATTGCTCTGATCACCAAGTATACAAACTCATAAAAAATAATAATAAAAAAATATATAATTTACACTTTGTATAGTGTGGTGGAAATGACAACAACCCCAAGGGACATGTTTTTGTATGTTAAAAGACATAAATACACATGATACATTTCATCAGAATGGGTATTTATGTGTCATTTGTATTTGAAGTTCATATCAGATCAATATTAAATTTAAAATCATGACAAAGGGACAAATGAAATATAGCAAAAACCACATATAAAAGGCCACTTTTTATATTATGAAAAATGTAGAAATTTTTTTATGGTCCTTTTGGTATCAGGTAAGTGTGACAAAAATAAAAAAATGTGAAAGGAAGAAATGTGTTTTTGATTGTTCGTCTTCCTTCCTTTCTTTTACTTTTCTGACAAGGACACAAAAATCACGATAGTTGAAGAACCACCCTAATAAAAAATGGCCATCACACTTCCCAGAGTCCAAGGTGATGTTGTAAAATTGTTTGTTATTGTCTGACCAACAGTCCAAACCCCAGAGGTATTTCATTTAAAGTGATATAAAACAAAGAAAAGCAGCAAATCCTTCCACTTCAAAAACTAGAGCTAGTGTATTTTATTAATATTCTTTATTAAACATTAAATGACTTTAACAGTTTAATCAGTGTCCAAAATTGCTTTCTATTAATTTTCTGTTGATCAGCTAATCAAACAATGGACTGCTTGTATTCATCATTATGCAATGATTAAATTATATTTAATGAACCGATACTTATCGTAATATCTGTATGTGATTACAGATATTACTGAAAAGTTACTGAAAGTTCTTCGGTGACACCCACACACCCATTTGAATTCCAGCAACAGTGATGACAAACATGTGACAACAAGGTCAGGTGCGGTTGTAAACATGAGTGAAACAATGGTCTTACTGAGAAATCCAGCTCACAGACCTCTGGGGAAACCCACACTCTGAGTTTGTTGTCATTGTCTTAAACCTAGTTAATACTCTGTTTACGCTATGCGCGTACGTGTCTGTGTGTGTGTGTGTATGTGTACGTGCCTGTGTGGGAGTGTAACATCTACCATTCTCTCCTCATTGCCTAAGCCACAAGTTATTGAGAAAACAAATGTCAGTTGAAGGGCGTTGTCTGTTTGGTGTCTGCACTGAGAGTTAGTCTCTCCTCCCGCTACTTGGAGCAAATCTAATTTGATTATGAGCACCAGTGAAGAAAGGCATTGAGGGAAACAGTTTATTGGATAACATGGGACCAAGGATGACAGTGGAGAGATGAGAGGGAGTGAAATGGAGAGAAATAGAAACGGAGTGATTTTGTGAGAGAGAGAACGGGAGAGGTACGCTCAGATAGAGTGAAAGGGAGACTCTTCCCATCGGGGATGAGGCTCTGGAGCGTTGCCCGGTATGCCACTGCACTGTCATCTGCGAGCTGCCTTTGTACACGTATGGAGGCCAGCATATCCCATGATCCTCTGCTATTATCCCGACCCAACTCATAGCATGTGGCCTCCTGCTCTCTCCTGCCCATTCCTTATCTCCCTGCTTCCCTCGACCTCCCTCCTCCTGCACCTTTTGCCTTCCCTATTTTATCCTTCCTCTCTCCTCTACCCCATACCCCCCTCACCCTCACTTCACGCTTCCTTTCCCTATCGCTCTCTTCTTTCTCCTAGCCAAGGCACAGCTAGAGGCTGGGCCTTTGCCACTGCCATGAAAACAGATGACAGTGTTTTGTTTTTTTTCCCCTCCCTACTGCCGCAGACCCCCCTCCAGGAGAGGTCTGTCTGCCTAGGAGGAGAGGGGGAAATGAGAAGGATTGATTAATTTAAAACGCATGCTCTCCTCTTTTTTCTCCACTGAGCCCCCCTTCAGGAGGACATGCCTGCTCAATGAGAGATTGAGAGGAAGATCATGGGAGCTCATTCATCAAGCCATGTATTCCATTAGAAATAATGTGTGTAATGTGCAAAAAAGCCCCCAGTGTAGGGTCGTAGCCTTTGACCAGGACTGCTATTATATGTTCTGTGGAGAGTTTTTTGATGGTGGAATGGCGGCGAGATTGATACGTCAAAGCCAGGACAAACAGAGACAGATTGTTTTGTTGTTCATACAATGAAAACACAGCTCCATATTCTGTTTTAATTAAAAAGCGCATTGAAGGTTTCAAATAAAAACCCACAGCCATATAAAAATGACATGTAAAATATGATTCCATCCAGTAGTGTAACTTTTTCTCCGAATCAAAACACACTGAGAGATTATTTCCCGTGCCCATCTTAAATTAGAATCATACTCAGTATTGCTCCCTGAAATAACTGAAGTGGCATTCACAACACCCTGGACATCGAGTACTCAACAGATCATATCAACGATAGGGAAGACATGCACCCTGATGCCTTGTGACCACGTGCATTAGCACTTCGAGACCACATGTCATTCTCAAGTCAGATGCTAGGCTGGGGTGAACAAGCAGTCCTTTTATCACTAACTCGCTTATTCAATCATTTCAACCTCTTCATGCATTGAAGACCGTTCAGCTTGCTTACAACACTTAGCTGTGGCAGCATCATTTATAGACCCTACATAAGAGGTGGGACAGGCTGCCGATACTCAAGGTGCCATCAAGTTCAAAATAGTTCATGACCATAAAGTTCAGTGTTTAGGTTATTTCCTTCCTCATAGTGTCCTATAAGACAGGAATATGTCCTGATCTCATTATACGGTGTTCTCACTGCTGCAAATATTTCCCTGAAAACATTTTCTCACTTAGCAAAACACAGTTTAGACTTGTTTTTTGGTGATAAATGTTCTTATGTAAACCTCCATTAATTGATTTTCATCTTGTTTTGGCCCCCTGGGGCAGCGCAACAAGCTGTTAACACAAGACTGCCGTATCCTTATAAAGTTGTTATGAAAAGACAAGCATCCAACAAACAATAAACTACAGTTGTATTCATTGAAAGTTGGAAAGCACTGAGAACATGAATGTTGCATCTGGAAATGAGGTTGATGAGAGGACTGAACCGTAATAGTAAAGTTGCAGGTCAGAAAACCAAAACAATGAGCTGAAAGAAACTCGGTATGTTTACATGCAGCTTGAGGAAATTGAATTATTGGCTTAGTCTGACTGAAACCGGACTTTTAAATGCATGTAAACAGCTTAGTCCAGCTGAAATTGGACTATCCGTAGCTTGACTAACACATCTAGATAATTCAATTGAAAATCGAACTATTGCTGCGTGTATCCACTTAGTCCGACTGGAGTCAGACTCGGCGTTCTGCGCATACACCACTTTTTATTTCGCAGCCTTTCACCCGGACGAAGAAGGAGATGATGTAGCAGCAGTTCACTCCCGGAAAAACAAACAAACACCATGCTGACTGAGAAGCAGAAGACGCACTTCTGGGCAGACAAGGAAACCACATTCATGCTCCAACAGCTAAAGGAGCTAAACATTTTGAAGTTTATGGATGGTAGGAAAACGTACATTTATTTAATTTAATTTATTATTCCTCTTCGGGTCAACCGGAACTAGTTCAATACGCACTGTCTTAAAAAGGACACAGTGCTGCCTATTGAGGCGTAGTCAGACGTACTTGGTCAGAAATTTTATTTTTTCTTCTACATGTATACTCAGACAAGATGAGAAGTCTGACTTGACTGATTAGCCGAGCTATGAGCTTAGCTCGACTACTGTGTGCATGTAAATGTACTGACTGACAGCTCCACAGAGGTTTCATCACAACAAATGTTTTTTCATTATTCCGAGCATTCTAATATAAACATGATTTAAGCTTTATTTTACAAAGTCCCAAATGTATTAATGGTACAAATGTCTATAGCCTACTGTTACATTAGCACCAGTACTTTTGCTTTCATGTTTACCCTGAAGTATTCCATAACTACGAAATGTTCCCAGTTCCACACACAGGGCTGTCTCCATTCCTTTCCCATACCTCATGTGCGCTTGTCAGTGTATTATGCCCACAAACAAGCTACAGCGTTATACGATGAACTATTCTATTTCAGTCTCCCTATCAATAGAGTATCTGTCCTTGTCAGTGTCTCAGCCGCTTTCTTCGTCTGTGAGAAGTCTTCATGAAAGATTGCAAGGACAATGAACAACTTGATTAGAGGACACATTACTTTGGATCACATGTAGCCTATGGAAATATGCACAAACATGACCAAGCTGGAACCAATGTGGTTTGGCCCTTATGGATTGTGAACTGTTTGGTAACAAGCCTGGATGTAACGCTGACTTGCGACAGAGACCAAAGGTTCATCAAGGTCCACCATGAGACTGCCATCAAAGACTTTCGTGGGTCACTCCAGGCCAAAAGACTGCGTGTTTCAGCTGTTGTCCGTAGAGCGTTAAGGATCAGAAACAAAAAAGCTATTGACCAATGTTTTCTATCCCTCTGTAGTGTCAGATCCATGGACTATAAAAATAATGGACATAGCCACCGTGAAGTCACCCAGTGCTTTGTGGACTTCCACTCGAGAGCCACGAGTTTGGCATTTTCACTGTCACCGTCTTTGATTTTTGGAAAGGAACCTGTTTGGTTAAGAGGAGTGGAGCTGAGGAGGAGTGAGAGGTGGATCTGACAGAGTGCACTGTGCACAGACAGTCTGTCACTCAAAGCAGTCACACCCTTAATTATGCACAACTTTAAGCTTTTACAAAATGCAAACAGGTGAGTTATGTAAAAATATAGCTACCATACAGTTGTCATAAAAGGAGAAATCAGCTATAGAGACCAAAACTGATTTTGCCACAGGCTGTGAACACATTTACTTCTGCTATAAAGACTGGCATTTTAACATGGGGGTCCATGGGGGTTGACTCACTGTTGGAATCAGCCTCAAGTGGTCATTAGAGGCTTTGTCCACCAAAGCATTTTTTTCCCCAGAGAAAATAAAAAAAAAAAAAAAAGAGCAGCTATTGTGAGCAGCAACATTTTCCTCGGGGTTAACCAAGTATTACTTTAAATTCTTTGCAATGGCAGCACCGTATATTCACACTATGCTCACATGCCAGCAGCCTGATGAGGCACAAAGTGTCTATTCTGAGCTGAGCACCACATCCATCCATTTTCAGCCACTTGTCTGAAGCTGGGTCGCGAGGGCGGCATGTTGAGCAAAGTATTCCAGAAGCCCCTTTCACCAGCAATGGTTTCCAGCTCCTCCTGGGGGATCCCGAGGCATTCGCTATAATCCCTCCAGTGTGTTCTGGGTCTGCCCCAGGGCCTCCTACCAGTGGGACGTGCCCGGAGCACCTCTAACGGGAGGCGCCCGGAGGCATCCTGATCAGATACCCGAACCACCGCAACTGGCACCTTTCAACGTGAAGGGGCAGCGGCTCTACTCTAAGCTCCCTCTGGATGTCTGAGCTCCTTACCCTATCTCTAAGGCTGAGCCCAGCATAGCACTACATGTTTTTTTTTTCATAATGCTGAGAGAGAAAGGGTCAACTTTGGGTAAAATACTGCGCTCCTCACTGTTCAATCACAGTGAATGTGGGACAAATACCACAAAGACCAACCATCACGGTCAGCTGTTGGTCAAAGTTGGGCTGTCGGTGAACATGTATTGCCCTAGTTTTTGCTGTGTGTCCTGCACTGTTGGCCCTCTTCGGCCCTTTTCAGGCTTCTTTTTTTTTTTTTTTACTAATACAGCATGTTTAATTGGCGTTGGAGATAGTGACGTCTGTTGGTGAATTAACTCACTCTGTTTGGCAGTTCATCTCAGTGCAGGAGAAGAGAAATGAAAGTGAGGAAAGTAAACAAATGGCTAAAGTAAAGACAGTGTGAGGTTAAAACAAATTAATTATATGAGGTAAGGTAATTTTTTTTTAGCAGAAACTGTTAATAATTGTTTGTGTTATTGTTTGCTAGCGCATAGTAAATATCATTCTTTCAACAAAGGGCTGTGTTAATGCTCTAACAGCCTAACTAGCATCTTGAATCTGTCTTGTCAGTCTTCTGGTTTCCCGTTTTTAATGACAAATACAGCATACCACCGCCTGCTGGTATGGAGAGCTATTACCTCTCACACAAGCACCAAATAAAAGTACAAGTCTTTGTGATGTGTTCAAGTGCAACTTTTTAGCCAAGATTCGACGTGACTAAAGCGTTACAGCTGAAAAAACGCTGTGCCTCCAAAGCATTCTCATCTAGGCGTTTCCTGAGGCGTGCCTGGTGTTTTCAGCAGGGAAAAAACGATTTGGTGTAGATGAGGCCTTAGAGGATCTACAGCTTCTGGCTTAATTTTTCAGCACCAGAGGTTTCCACTTGGGGCTAATCGTGCCTTAGCACTATTAACCGGTTCTTGCATGTTCCATATACACAGTGTGCACTTAATCAGTTCAGGATATGTTAATCTCTTCCATCCAATGTATGATGGACTAGATTCCAGCCCCCCGTGACTCTGTACAGGGTAAACAAGATCTTAACTGCACACAGTGCCTCCTTATCTCTTGGTCAATGTTTATCAAGGAATCCTCCGTACTCATGCTGAGGCGGGGGTTAAATCTGCAAAGAAACACTTCACTTAAGATTGTTGACTCCAAGGCGTCGTGTTAGCTCAGCAGGTGCCCGGGAGTTTGAGTCTGACTCATGACTTTCGCAGCATACCTCCCTCTCCCCTGTTTTCTCTCCATCTTCATTGTAGGCCATCTAGTGAAGCATGGCTGCCATAAAAATAATCATTAAGGAAAGATTATCTCCCTCTCACCTCTCTCTCAATTTCTCTCCATCTCTCATTGAGTTTGGAATGCACCAGTGCAATCTCCCCCGCTGAGAATAACACTCATGTTGGGTAATTTTGTCTTACATAAGGGAGAGTATTGCACACAACAAGACATGTAAAAACAACATCAGGCAAGGCCAGAGGGAGAGAATGCAATCCTCAGCTATTTGTAATGGAGAACAGGGGAGGGGCAGAGGGGTGGAAGATGGATGTGATTTCACATTAATTGTGTGGGTTCACAGGAGTGTGCGTGTGTATGTGTGTAGTGTGCGTCCACATGGGGTGGGAGGTGTTAGTGGAATTTCTGAGAGCTATGCTGATTTTACAGGCACAGCAGGGACTGTGTGTGTGTGTGTGTGTGTGTGTGTGTGTCTCTGTGTGTGTGTGCACATGTAAGTCAGCATGAACGCATGTGTGGGTATGTGCCTGCATGTGTATTGGGGAACATGTGATTTCGTGGCTACATGTATGCATGTGTGTGTTTAAATCAGTTGGTCTGTGTGTGTGTGTGTGTGTGTGTGTGTGTGTGTGTGTGTGTGTGTGTGTGTGTGTGTGTGTAGTGGGCCTCCACACTTGGCTGGGGGTAGCGAGTGGAATCTTCAGAGTGTGATGTTAAATTTGCAGAGTCTGTAGAGCCAGAAACAGGCTGGTGAATCTTCCACAAGTCAGTTGCTGTACAACAATGTTTTTGTTGCTACAAGCAAAAACAAGCCACACAGGGAGGTAAATTAGCTTTATTAGCATTTGCTTTTTTTATTGCCATTTACAGCTCCATTAATTGCCTTTTTTTTTTTCTCAACATCGAATCAAATTGGCATGTCATGTGAAAGTGGTGACATGCCAACAGAGAATTACCACCCAACTCCGCATCTGTTTTAGCCTCTTTCGGCTTGTTTTAGTTTTACTGCACACTACCTGACCAGCGGGAAGACAGTAGGCAGACAAAAACACACTAGCTAATGAGGTAAAGTAAAGTAAACTTTCATTTATCAAAAAAAATTTCAGAACAGGCTCAATTTCCTGTATTTTTCTGCATCTGTCAAAAATCTTCAGAGCAGCGGTTCCCAACTGGTCCAGCCACGTGGTCCAGATTTCTCCTCAGTCATCAGTTCACATTAGGTCCATACATTTTATATATTCAGTGTCATACTTGCATTTGGCCATGTTGTCGAGCTAGTTTGCCATCTCTGTTAACCCTTTGAAACCTGAGAAAATTGGCTTGATATCTTTTAAAAACATGAGAAGAAGGCAATGAGCAACGAAAGAAGAAATTACCCCCCCCAAAAAGCAAGAAATTAGTAAAAAGAGAAAATTAAAAACAAGAAAATTAGTTTTAAAAAAAGAAAGAAAAGAAAGAAAATGAGCTGGACAGAGTGCTTAAAAATTACAGTAAAACTTTAACATAATTTTTAAATGTAATAATTATAAATATAGATATCCCTAGCTTTTTTTCTTTTTTTCCCTAATTAAAAAAAAAAACTTTCTGAATCTATTTTTTTTTTTTCCAATTTGTGGGACATTTCTCAGCAACTTGCTCAGTGTCTTTTTCCCCCATGTTTTTGAAAAAAAAAAAAAAAAAACGCACTAATTTGCTCAGGGCTCAAATGTTTAAATAGCTGTCAATTCTACGGCAGGAAATGGCGCTTCAAAATAAAAGCCCTGTGTCGGAAATTGTATTTCAAAATAAAGTGTGTTTCTTACAAACTTGACATGTCCATTCAGAATTGAGTTGGAAACCTCTGCTTTAGAGAGTTGTTTGGCCAAGAAGCAGTGAAGAACATGTAGCAGTGGGACACATCTGTGACAAAAGAGAGGAACACAGTATCCTTTCATAACTCAGACAGCCCACCTACAACCGGTCATATGGTAATGTTCAGGTGGATGATGATGACGAGGAGAAGGACGTAATAGAGGACGACTGCAAACACACAGACAGAGATGGAGTACAGTTCAGCCCCTTCAGCTGTGGTGCCAAATGCAGGACAGTAGCAGAGAGTACAGCCAGAGAAGTCATTTTCTTTCTGTCTTGTATTAAGAATTTTCGCAATGAATTGAACAATAAAACACATCAAGGTCAGAGTGCAAGGTTTCATGCTGTGCATAACAATATTTATCAGATGATGGATTATTAAAAAAGCATCCAAAAAAATTGACTCAGTGTTCAGAGTTGTGTATTTTCTACGTAACCAAAGCACAACTTTCAAGTCATGCTTTTTTCTACAGTACATGTAAAGGCCCAGACACACCAACATCGAAGAACTAATGGCATCGGAGGCTGACTGCCTCACATCGTCTGTATTTCTGCTAAAAAGTTGTACTTGAACACATCGCAAAGACTACAACCAGCAACCAGCTAGCACATTCTGCGCCTGTGTGAGAGTAAAAAAAACTCTCCGTACCAGCAGTTGGTGGAAGTCTGTATTCGTCATTCAAAAAGGGAAATTGGAAAACCGACAGGATGGATTCAAGATGCTAAATAGCCAGTTAGCTCATTGAATTCACAGATGTTGGAAAGACAAAGACTATTAGACTATTAGACTGTCTGTTTTGATCTCACTCCCTCTGACTTTAGCCATTTGTTTGCTTTCCTCACTTCCGTTTCTCTTGAGCACAGAGCTGAACTGCAAACCAGACAGATTTAATTCACCGACAAGCTACAACGTCGATTCAACATGCTGTATCAGCCAAAGAAAACCCCCAAAAAACTGACAAGGGCTAATAGTGCCAACAATGTGGGACACACCACAAAAACTAGGGCAAAAGACGTTCACTGACGGCCCAACAGTGACCAACGGCCAGCCTTTGGCTCGATGTGTCAGGGCCGTAATAGAGCAACTTTTTGCTAAAATGTTAGCCTTATTGATGCTATAATAATAATAATAATAAAGGACTGTGTGTTGGTCAGCTTGTCGTGGAGTTTCCCTGCTCACAGGTTTACAGAGGCAAGCTTCTTCAAGTACGTACGATAAAATTGTCTTCAGCTGTTGCTACATACCTAGCACGCTTTGCAAATACTGCATTCTGAGATCCAGGAAGTAATCGAGTACTAACATTTGACACAGAGAATGTGTGCAATGGAATATGCAACAGGTGAACACTGCTGAATGTATTGGCTACTTCTGGGGATACACATCCTATTTATCAGGCAATGTTTTTATTGTTTCCTTCTTTTGTTTCCATCTTTGTTCCTTATTTCTTTTCCTCTTGTCTTCTTATGTCTACTTTTTATGCGTCCTCATTTTCCTAATTTTTCCTCCATTCATGTCTTTGTTCCTTCCTTTGTCTCTTTAGCCTTATTTAATTTATTTGCTTATTTTTCTCCTTTCGTTTTCTTGTTTCATTTCCTTGTTCTGTTCCTTGTCTCCTTTTTTTGCTTTCTTGTTTCCTTCATTTTTTCCCTTGTCCCCTTCAGAGTGAGACAAAGGGATAAGTGAGGGCAGGGTGTGTGTGTGTGAGGCTTCTGTATTAGATATACAGATGTCAGGTCATTTTCAGGTCACATCACTTGACAAAATATGATGTGAGAGGTGAACTGATAACAGATAAGAGCTCAAAACTATACAGAGAAAGAATGTTTAGAGCTCCAAAACAGGTAAGGAGGGGTGTAGACACGTCATCTGTTCATTGTTATGCTATTGCCTGCGATGTAAGTCTTCTAAATGGGGCAAATTCACAGATTTTAACCTTTAAATGTGATATATTTAAGTCGGGTGTACACCGTGGAACACGTACACTGAGTCACTGTTGCATCAAGATGAACATCTCACCTTGGGCGGGTCAGAAAACGGAAGTGTGCCTCCCTGGTGATAGTTCAAGTCAGAAACAGGAAGCGCTCCTCAAACTGGACATGTTTTCAAAATCAACTCGCCCATCCAGTGTGTGTGTGTGAGTGTGTCAGAGTTACTCAATATCATGTGATATTAAACCATGAGTAAGTCCCTTTTCTTGCAGTTGATTGACTTCAGTATGATTGATGGGTCATCTCTCTCCTCTTTGTCTCTCAGTATCTGAAATCTCCTGGAGAAATGAAGCAGGTTTCTCATTTTTATGTCCTGTCATACATTTTTTTTTTGTTTTTAGGTTTAAAGGTTCACAATGAATTTATCTCTTATTGAGTAACCCCTAAAAACAGTTCAACAAAATTACATATTTAGAAGAATTTTCGATGAAAAAAAATCCCTTAAAGGTGTAGTGGGTAAGATTTAAAGGGTTTTAGTGTTGTCTGGCAGTGAGGATTTCAGATTCCAACCAGAACATGTCCCAGTTATATTCCTTAAGTGTTCAGTGTTTAAGAGGTTTTTACCGAGAGTGGAATTATCCGCAGACGTCTTCCTCTCCAAAACAAACGGACAAGGTGATTAATACCGGTAAAAACACTGGATAAAAAATGTTCATATTACAAATCAGTGTTTTTGCCACGCTGCTCGTTGCAGATGGGCTGATAACTACGGTGGCCGACACAAATACACAAAAACACAAATGGCCCTCTCTGGAGCCAGTGTTTGGTTTGTTCATTCTGGGGTGTGTGTATGGTAGTGAATATGGTGATCTCCATAAACAAGGACCTGCCCTCTATGTAAACAGCTCATTCTAAGGTAACAAAAACAAAATGATTATTATTTTCAGGTGATTATACACTAAAGAAAAAATAATCATCACATTATATTCCATTACTGTCAATATACCCCACTAAATCCTACTCACTGGACCTTTAATGCCTTAAAATGACTTTGCCGTAACTCTACCTTTTGCCTGATTTAGTATGCGCAAGTGTATGAATATGCAAATGTGTCCCGCCCTTGAGCCGTTTGCCTGCAGCTCAGGCGTACCTGCTCATCAAACACACAAACCTGTGCTTGTAAACACTGATTGATAACACGAGCCCTCCTCCTGGCTGTGTTATCAACAGCTAATAATGTGCTGCGAATGATAGATAAACCTTGTTCCCAATCACCATCTCTGACAAGCTCAAGTGAAAGGGAAACTTAGCTTTCAAAATACCAATGTATAGCTATACATGTAGCGTTATAGAATACCCCACCTGCAAGTTGGCAGAACTAGTCCCTTAGGTTTGTGATGAAACAAATCCTGGAAGTTTGAATCCATGTTTTTGAGGCTGTCACTGGTACACTGCAGCTCCAAGGGGGAAATGCTTGACTGCTTATTTATCTCATTATATGTCTATAAAAAAAGCATATGAAAATACCACGATGGACATGATAAGAAGCTTAAAACCTGATTTTGAGTGGAGGGGGTCGTTAACGTCACAGCACGTATAACTTTGTACATGTCCGGCTGTTTGATGAAAACTTGAAGCTACAAGCCTGTATATATAATTTTCAGGGTGAAGTTAACTATGACTTCCATTGTGCATTTCAGCAAGAAACATCCCATCTCCAAGCTTCTGTTACATGCACACTAGTAACTGACAATACAGCCTCAGTCAATTAACTTTCATAGTTTGTCTAAACTTAAGATGAATCCAGCAACAATGGTGCCATCGTTTGTTCACAAATTCAACAACCAATTGTTTTGAGTGTTGCTGTGATTCACACTTCTGACTGGCTTCTTCCCCATGGCAACATCAGCCACGGCTCATGGGCTCATTGAGAATTTAAACGCATCCAAAATGACAAAATGACAAACAAAAGTTTTTTAAAACAAAGTTAAAATAATGAAAGCTGGCTGCCATAACTTTGTGACATTATCAAATGAAATGGGAACACAGGAAGGGAAAAAAAGAGCTCTATGATATTACTTGTGCTGCTGACAAGGCTCAATTCTACCAGCTAATTAGCAGGTGTATAGTGCTATTTGTTTAGGTGTGGGAGTGCACCTACGATATGCGCATGCATGCAAATTATGGCTTGTCTCTAAGGTTTCGTAACCTTTGTCCCTACAGAGGCAAATTTACATACATTAGTCATCTACAACTACAAAACTGAAGGATATTTTGCTGCCTCTCTATCAATACTATTTAAGAGTTAGCTAGCAATAGACTGAGAAAAATAATTTAATTCACTGTGCCGCTCAAAGGGTGTGTTGAGGAAGAGCTGACGTTGTAAACTGATCATCACACCTGATGTAAATATGACAACTTTGACTATTCCGTTTGTTGTTATTGTCTCTCTGGTATGACACACACTTTATTGGTGAGTGGATCTTGAAGTGCTTAAGAAATATACAGGCTTATGTGAACTGGGTGGCATGGTGGTGGTCACCTCACAGCAAGAAGGTTCCAGGTTCAAACTGGGGTGCGGGAGCCCCTCTGTGCAAGCCCCTCTTGGGGTACTCTGGCTTTCTCCCAAAGTGGGTTAACTGGAGACTATAAATTGCCTGCAGGTGTGAACATGAGAGCGAATGGGGTTCTGTCTCTATGTGTCAGCCCTGTGATAGTCTGGCGATCTGTCCAGGGTGTACCCTGCCTCTCGCCCAGTGTCAGCTGGGATAGACTCCAGCACACCTGCACCCTCTAACAGGGTCAGCAGTTACGGAAAATGAATGAATTATATGAACTGCAAATATGTTATTTTGTCAAGTTCCTGTGCACTTCGGGAGCTCTTCACCCTTGCTAGTTAGCCACTAGCTGCTAAAGCTAAGCTATGGAGGTGACATTTTACATTAGTCATCATAACCAGGCAGCATTTTAGCAACACTAAAAGGTCAGGTCAACTGATCTTGTAGACCTGATACAAAAGTTGTTTGTTTCAGCTGAGATCCCCACTGTCAGTGAGTTATCATGCTGTTCATCAGCTGGTTCAAAGATAAACTAAAAGACACAAAGAAAAACAGAGCACTGGACTTCTGAGTAGTGTTTATCCATAACAGGTTATGTCACAAGATTGTTGGACATGGTTGATAAACTTGGCTAGATAAGGGATCTTCATTATTTCTGACCTTTGCGACACATAAACTTTCCTCAGAAATGGGCTTCCAAGAAAGCTACCCATCTATCTAACTGCAGAGACAGCAGTGCTAATGACATGGAGATAAGGGGGCACAATGTAAAACCACACAGAACCCTGCTGGAATTTTTACAACACATTTTCACATATCCACCCACATCAGAATGAGAAGATGACACGGCCCTTTAAATGCCAAGTGGGAGGGATTTGTCATATGTGGGTTGTTGCTCAATTAAGTATAGTTTTATGTAATATATTACCATAAAGCATATGCCTTTTCACAAAACGCTTACTCAGATGTTTGTGTGGTAACGCTGACACGTCAAGCTGGATCAGACAAACAAACAAAATCAGTATACCCAGGTTGACCCAAATAGTTTTTGACCCAATAAACACTGAGGGTTGACACACTTTTGGACTTTGACGCCTCTGACACTGGCCTGAGAGATATTCTGTCCCTCCAACACCCATAAAAGAGCTATTCTGGACTCTAAACAGTGCCGCTCAACCAAGCTGAGGGAAACATGGAGTCATTCCTGGAATTACAATGTATAAACTAAGCTTGCCTGGTATTTTAGAAAACTGAAATCAACCCATTAAAGTTTGGCCTGTTTCAGCCAACAGTTAGTGTTTTTCTAAATCTACAGTTGTGTTTAACTTCAGTCCTGCTGCAAACGCCAGAGCCTGGCTTTACTTTCTTGATTTCATTTGTTGTTTTGGATCCCATTCATCCAACTGTGCATAATATTTCAGGCTGGGCATAATCTGTCAGCACTGCCTTTAAATCTAACCGGCTGTCTCATGAGATGATTGCGACAAAGTTTCAGCCCTGCTCCCTGAGAAATTATGAAAGCCTATTACAATTGATCTTGAACTTTGTTGCTCCCCTCTCATGCTCTCTCTGTTTATCTGTCGCTCAATTGCCTTTTCTCACCCAGAGTTTTGTTCTCTCTCCAAACCAGAGGTGCATCAAAATGCCCAGCCCGGCATACAGAGTCCACAACACTGACCTGAATTCCCCTCTTTTTCCTTTGCTTCCTCTGCTTCACTGTTTCTCTGTCACCGCCGCCCCACCCCTTAATTTCCTCTCTTTCTCTCTTTCTGTCCTCTCCCCAGCTGTCCTTCTCTTCAAAGTGAACCCAACGCACGAGGTGGTTTTGTTACTTTTTTCACGCTGCTCTGTGTGTAATCACTACATTCCCAGCTCTTCACCTGTTTATCAGGATCTCACTTTGTGAAAACACTTGTACGCAGGGTGGGTGTTTCCAAGGTTACCGCAGAGGCACTAAATAACTGTGACAGCTGTGGCTGGGGACTCTAGTCAAGCAAAACGATATCGCCATAGATACAGAGTACTAGTAAACAACTACATTTATTCCCCACGCTCTGAAAACAAACAAATTAGCATTATGAACTCAAACAGGCATAAACATGCTCCCGATTCTTTTAACAGGTGAAAGCTTGTGTCATGTGCGTGAGCAGCGTAACAGGAGGGTATTAAATAAACGGCACTATGGCAAGGTTTCTGGAACGCCAGCCAGTGGCTGCCAATGCCAGCTCTTTAGGAAGAGACCCAAAACATATTCACAGCTAACGGTGCTACAAATCTGTCATTATATTACATCCACTTTACTGAGAGGTTAGAGGCAGAGGAGAATGCCTGGATTGTAATCTCCACAGTAGTGTGTCTGTGGCCATCTGTGCCGCAGTGTTAGTGTGTGTGTCTAGTGGTCTGCGTGACGTCTGTTCTGTGCCCATGCGGCTGGTGCTGCATTCATCTTTCAGTCACCCAAAAGCAGATGTCACCAGGACGATGGGGAGCGGCAGATTGCCGTGGCGACCGACCGGTGGCAGGTTGAAGGTGTCTCCGCCCCGCGGTGCCCAGCAGATGGAAGCTGAGGTCATTATCTGCTGCTCTGTTCATCTCCTTACCCCCCCACCCCCCCTCACACACACACACACACACCCATGCCCTCTCTCTTTCTCCCTCTCATACTGCGTCACCGTACTGCAAAGACGTATCAGATCAGTTACTGTGTGATTGGCATTAAATGCAAACACATTATTAAGTGCTTTACATCATGCAAACACATTAAGCAACTTAAACTGTTTGTTCTGCTGTCAATTAAAACTCATTATCACAGTCTTCTCTGTGGGTGTGATGAATGTTTCCTTGTGTAATGAGAACCAGCATCACAACCCTGATACCTGTGATGGAAAATGGAGGCACAGCAGTAGCCTTAAGTGTTCTGCACCCCCAACTGTAGAGCCACTCCATTTCCTCATAAACAGCAAAAGTAAAGAAAAAAAAACAGCGATTAGTGGCTATTCAGAGCAAATAAACCAAGTCAACAACTACAGGCAGAAAGTAGGACAGCCTGGAAAGAAGCACTCTGCCACAGCAGGCAGCAATTCCTGGTTTATTATGTTGCCAGAATCCTTCTATAATAAGCTGTGCAGGCAGTATGGAGGACATGGGTAAAGCCATGTTTACATGCTTCATGTCATGTTCTTTCTGTGTGCCGTGCTTCAGACAGCTGTCAGTAACAGAGGGTTTCCCTGACCACTGCAGCATGGAATGGCTATCTACTAAGCTAGGAGTGTCAGCAATTACCCCTCAAACCGCCGCAGGCTACAGTATATTGAGCAAATTTCACTTCCTGTGTGCCTACTGCTCCTGCTGCTCAGCGGCTCTCTGCTGTTGGTTTTCTCCTCTCTTACAAATATGAGACACACGCTCCAGATGTGTGATGTGGTGCATTATTGAGGCCATGGAGTATTTTGTTTGTGTTAGCGCAATGATGTTTGCAGCTCTGGCGCCTGTTCAAATGTGCCGAGTTACTCTTGTTTGTTTGCTCTCCTGGTTAAAGCAGCATTGTAACCATTCAACAACATATGGGCAGCTTCTCTCCTGCGGAGTGAGCGAGTTGGAAGTGTTGGTCGTTTTACAGCCGTGCGCACATGTGGCACACAGACGTGCTGAACACCAGCTCGCTGGGGCTGTCTGGCTGTAAGCTTCATTTTATAGAGCTACTGAAATGATCAAAGGTTAGGCTTGTAGATGGCTTTCTGTGCAGTTCATTTATTTTGTGTGTTAATCTGCCTGTTTGTTTATTGTTGAGTGAAGTTAAAGCTGAAATCTGTCGAATTATGTCCTAATTCCATTACTATCATCACTGTGACAACACTACAATACCACATTTGTTTTATGCAGTCTTCTTAATTTGAATACTCTGTACCTGTCAAAGTGACAGTGCCAATGCTGTCTAATTTTATCACTTTAGTTAAAAAACATGTATTCAGACACTAATTCCAGCCGGGTGGTTGATAATGTTTTCAAACCGACAACAGTGAAGTGAAACAGTTTTAGTTACACTAGTTCTCCTTCATCTTTGCTGTAATTTAAAATGTGGATCCCTGTTGACATGGTGTTAATTTTCACGTCTTCTAGCTTGTAAGTACGGCTAAAATAAAAAATAAATACAATTTTTTGAAGAGCACATTGGTTTGAACTGGTTTTATGTCCCTTTGCACCCACAAGTCAGCGTGTTTTATGAGTCTTTTAAAGGTCCCCTATAATGAAAAGTCAGATTTTCCTGTCTTTTTTTTTTTTTATTATAAAGCAGGTATAGGTGCTATATGAATCCTGTGAAAGTATCAATTCGCTCCATCTACAGAGAAATGCACACAGTCCATTCAGAAATTGTGCCTTTAAACGAGCCATCAGGATTTCCATGAAGTTGTGATGTCACACCTATACTTTATAAAGGTAGAAAGTGCCACTAATAGGCCTTTCTCTTTGTTACTTTAGGCCAGCTGCACCAAAGATGAACCTTTCTCCAGAGTACGCCCAAAAGCCAGCCACCCACCCTCAAGTGGGTAGTGGTGACGTTTTCCCAACAGCAGCAAACCCCCGACGACCCCCATTGTCCCCCTGAAAGAAACAGCCGCATTGCAAGACTTCACTCACCTCTGTCTGTGCAGGAGACCAGAGAGAATGACATTTTTTAAAGTCTGTGTGCGTTCAGCTCTCTGTACTTTTGTAGCTTCTAACTGAATCTCTGTGTTGTGAAGTTTAGTTTCTCTCCTGTGTCCTGTTTATTCTTTAGATATTGGCTTTACTTTACTGTTTCATGTTCACTTTCAGCTGTATGGAGTCATGTTAAGTTACTGCTGACAAAAATGCAATATTTCTTTATTTTCCTGCTTCACAATAAAAGCTTTTATCTAACAAAATAACAGAGGACTTTTATTGTGAAGAACCTATAGGACATTAAATGGGTTTATCACTGAATTAGTGGAACTTTGTTAGTGGCTTTTCTTCAATAAAAAAGGCTACCAGCACTGCAGGGAGAAAGAGTAAAAGCAGAAACAGCCACAGTGAGATGTTAGATTTAGAGCTGCAGACATCAGGGCTCTTAGTGTACCTCTGCAAACAGCTCAACAGCTAAACTTATTTTACCTGCAGTGCTGTGTGATAGAGAAACACTTGCAGCAAAAACAACAGGGGACTTTTAGTCGAGGATAAGCCCACTGCTTTTAAACATCATCACTCAAGACAAGCCTTTATCAGTTAAAGACACACCTTCAAGTGGGTAGCCCTGTTGTAATTGAAATGCAATTCCCTGCTGTGCAGGGCTGACGAGCCAAACCAAACCAAGCCAAGCCAGCACATGGCTGTCGAAAAGGTGTATACGTGCCATTACAGTCACTCCCCAGCTGCAGTAATGGTGCACAGACGCAGAGAGCGCAGATGCGGAAGAACTGGAAACAATGACCAATCAAAGTAGACTGGGTATAGTGAGTTATACTTGTGTGGTGGTGTGTCTGTGTCACTCTGCAGCTACAGTTACTCCTAAACACTAGTTGGTGGTTGGGTTTCTGTGAAGTGCTGTAAAGCTGAGTTGATTCAAAACACACCCAAGACACACATTAAACATGGCTTAACAATGACAATTTCAAACACAAGTACACAAATCGGCTTCATTATAAATCGCAGACAAAGCACTTGTCTTTATCTGGACACATTTTCCCCACAAATACAACATGCTAATGTTTTTAGCACAAGCCTATGGCATTTTACATTGTATAAATTAGCCTAGCAGCTAGCAGACATTTCTCTACTCATATGAAGCCAGGGACAACAGCAACATTTAACAAAGGTCCTGTTACAAAATTCAGCTCCATTACAACTCACACTGTTCACCAATAAAACAACTGTCTCATACGAAACATGTTTTCCAAACAAATAAAACATGCTAACGTAATTAGCACAAGCCTATGGCATTTTAAATTGTATAAATTAGCTTAGCGACTAGCAGTGATTCCCTCTGCTCATATGAAGCCAGGATAAATCACACACAAGGCTTAAAATGCTATTTTTGTGGAGGCTTTATTGTCTTCACAATTTATTGTTTCTTATCTGTGACATAAAAGTGAAGAGGGTAAGGAGGCTGGAGGGTAAATACAGGTGTTCCATTAGACAGTCTGAGAAAAATAAAACGTTGTTTGAACATTAAAGCATGTGAGCATGTGTGACTTTAATAAAAGTCTGACTATGAAAAAGAGCATATGGGACCTTTAATAAAATTTACTTTTGTAATTATATCTTTATATTTTCACAAGATTACCAATATTTAAGTATTTATATTTAATTATATATAATCTGGAATAGTAATATGTTTTTAAAATGTAGCACTTGATTCAAAAACACAATCAGAACTCCATAGTTTTCAGTTAAACAGTGGTTTATACAACAACAAAAAAAAAGGAACACACATTGTCCACCTGTATATCAGTGCATACACAGTCATGTACAATATATACACATTTTCATATGCACAAACACATGCACATGGTCTGTTTTGTCCGTCCTGTTTTTATACTTAAATTAAAATGAATGCAAAACTAATTTAAACACCAAGTGGGGAGCAGGGGCTGCAAAATGGATTAGATGTGAATTGTAACATCTGTTGCCTTTCCTTTTCACGTGTTGCACTATTTATCAGCAGTGCCCTGTTAAATGAATTAACTAAATAAAGTATTATAGTCAGGTTTATTTATTGTTTAACCCAGCATAGTGACCCAAATGGCTTTCTAGAGTTTACAAGCTTCATGTGACTGCCTACATAGTGACTGCCCACATCATCCGTAAATAATTCTATTAGGGTGGAGAGTGTTTGGTGTCCAGACGGAAGCTTAATCATTAACATAATTCCAGACTGTGAGGCACACTTCAGTCTGCGGTGAGGCTGTGTGTGTTTCCTCCCCCCCAGCAGTGCATCTCAGGGAAGCGTTTTTGGCCCCTGTAGCATTTTAGTGAGTAATCGTGGGCCTTTGGAGCTCTCAGTCATCCATTTACATGTCAAAACCTCCCCAGGCTCTGGATGTAAGGGACCCAATTTGGAATGACAAAGCTTGGCCAGAGACAGCTGATCCACAAAGGAGGCCTGGTTAAGTTCTTCCTCCCAGTCACCAGCTGCTCCACTGACCCATAGTACCTCTATTCAGCAAACGCACACAGGAGAGAGAGGGGAACGCTGCCACGCGCACTCGCGTGTAGCTGTGAGGAATGGTGCTTTATTCTTATAAATCACCTTAGGACATGCTGCCGAAACACTGTGGTTATGATTCAGCCCCAAAATGAAACATCCCAGCCTGTATTAGGAACATATCTGCCCTCCATGTAGATTGAATGTGTTTTTTCTTGCATTTACAGCCTGGTTTTACACCTTTTTAATCAGCTATTGAGAATGTTTGCTGACTTTTTTTCCCTTGAATACCAAAGTGCTTTCACTAAAAAAGCAGGTCGCACAAACAAATCCTCTCATGCCTGTGTCTTTAGGGTGCTGGTGACATTACTTCTTACTGATGAATTCTTACACATGCAGACTTTTAGTTTCATCCGCTTCATTTATTTATTTATTTCGCTTTATTTATTTTTTAGGGAAACAAAGTGTAGAACATGACAGGTGAAATGAACTGTCATTGATTTTTAACACAGCCCTGCGTGTGCAGCATCTGTCACATGGAGCGCCACTCTATTTGTGTCTGCATCTGACATAAAGTGGCTTAGGGATTTGTCACCTCCCTCCCTGCATTGTGCACTGGAATGACAGGATACTGGCTGGAACTTGTAGGTCACACCCAGCATGTTTTTCTTGGATTGCTGCTCCACATCCAAATGGAAACATGTTGCTCCTACTCCCTCTTCCCGATTTCCAGCTCATGCACCTGACCTCTAAGAGCTACAGAAGAAAAAAAAAACCCACAGGCCTGAGTTTGTGAGACAGCAATGACAGGAGGAGATAACTGCAGGATCAGGCCCAGATGGTAAGGTATGGCTAGCTCCTGTTGATGCGAGGAAGAGATTACATAAGTAGATTTAAACCAGCGAAAAGGGGGACGCGTTTCATTAGCGTCACTGGTGCCAGATCTATATTTGGAGCATGAGCCCACAGAAACAGACGTGCAGGGATGAAAATAGCCTTTAATAGCCCAGTTTGGGAGCTTTATTCCTTTCCACTCTCCTGCCACAAGGATAGTGACAGACGGAGCACACTCCGCAGAGAGCAGCTCTATTCACCCAATCACAGCGCTCCCTCGGGCAGGAAAGGAAGGAGGAGAGTGTGGGAAAAAGGAGAGGGGTGGAGGAATGGGGGATGGAGATACAGAAGGACGAGATGTGGCGACAAGAATGAGCTCGGAGCTGTGTGTGTTGTTTGAAAAGCCATTTAGGAATGATACTACAAAAGAGCTGAGTAGCTTTACCACCAGGAATATTTAGTGAACAGCTTTAGCTTTATGTAGCATACAAAGGGATGATATTGCTGCATATGCACACAGTTAAATTCATAACAATTTGTCTTGTTTATCCCATGTTTATGGCTAAAAATGCAACTTAATTCTGCAGTGTCATTTATTAGAAATCCTACGTAACACAGCTATTTGTATTAGTATTTTCCATATTTAAATTTGCTTGTAAAGTAAAGTATATGGCAATATGCATTCCTCTATTCCCCAGACGAAAGTGCAACAGCAAGGCGTTTTCTAGTCCAGAAGTGGCCTCAGACAGAAGGGCAGAGAGTCATAGTCAATGCTGCTGCAGATGCGTGGGGGGCTGGGAGGGAGTGGGTGGTAGAAACCCAATCTCCTCATATTGGGTGCCCATTGCCCCCAGAGAGAAAGCAAGAAACAAGAGGCCCAGCTGTCCTTAACAATGGACCTGCCCCTCACCAGCCAGGACTCAAAAGGACTCATTCAGTCCCCAGGCTCTCCAAGGGCTGCTTCCAGGGAGACTAGCCAGGACATGCTCACATTCACGGCAGACATGTCTGTCTCTGTTTTGGACAAGTATGTGTGTTTGTGTATGTCTGTGTGCACACATGCTCAAGCATGCATATGCATGTTATTATCCACAGATATAAACTAACACTTCAAATATAGAGTGGTGTGCATTGTGTTGCGGGATCCACGTTGTTGTTTGGCGGTAGGTTTTATTCACACAGTCAGAGAGACATCCAGACACATCAAACCGACATCAAAGAACAAGTGGTGATGAAAGCCGACTGTTATGTCACCTCATGTTGCCTGTGTCTCGCCGAAAAGGTGGCACCTGAACACACAACAAAGACGACAGCCAACGGCCAACTAGCTTGTACGCTTTGTGCCTGTGCGAGAGGAAGTAACTCTCCATACCAGCAGGGGTCAGTAGTCTGTATGTCATTCAAAAACAGAAACCAAAAGACTAGATTTAAGACGCCAGTTAGCATATTAGCAACACAACACGATGTTGAAAGAACAAAAGATATTTACCATGCGCCAACAAACAATAACCCAAATAATTATTAACTGTTTTTGCTAAAGAGCTCATGGCTAAAACTATAATTTTACCTAATATAACAAGTTTGTATCATCTCACACCGTCTTGACTTTGACTTGCATTTGTTTACTTTCCTCATTTCCATTTCTTTTTCTCAGCAATGAGCTCAACTGCCAATCAGAGTAATTTAATTCACCGGCAGGCTCCACAGCTGATTCAACCTGCCGAATCAGCTGAAAAAAAGCTGACATGGGCCGACAAGGGCCGGCTAGTGCCAACGGTGCGGGAGACACTGCAAAAACTAGGGTGACAGACACTCGCCAGCAGCCTGACATTGACTGGCTTGTGTGTCAGGGCCGTTACACAGACTAAGATATTCACCATCACTTCAGTGGAGTTTAATGGCAGAAAAATCACTCAGTCTCTCAGGTATTAACAGGGGACTCAATAATCCACAATACAACTCTGCTGCGAGACTTTATTGAGTTGAAAGTGAACTTATTGTGTCTGAGCTTTTTAGAGCCAACTTTGAAGCCTACAGAGGGTGTTTGATACTCAAATGATTTCAGGTGTTGTCACAGACTGTTCTGGGGTGCCTTTTTTCATCAGCCTGCATCATCTAAATTGACCCAGTTAATGATTCACATGATCCAACATTTCCCAGAAAGTCTCTCCCCTGGCACTGTACCTGGAATCGTAGTTTAGGGGCTGCAGCAGTTTCCAGAGGAAATAACAGAGGTCTGTGCACAAACAGCAGAACAAATACAAACATTTTCCAATAACCTTTGATGTTTACTGGTTTACAGAGATCTGGAGTTTGATCACATGCTTGTTATTGTACCAGTAAGTTCGGCTGGCTGTTTGGTGGACCTGCAGGCAGAACAGATTGGTGAGACAATGTGCACCTCCCACGTTGCAGTGTGCAAAGTCATTGTTTTGCTTGACTGAACATGCAGTCAGACAGCTATCTCATACCGACTTTCTCAGCTGGCTGACCTGTCACCACATTAGGACACACTGTAAAAACTGCAGGTAATGGTCAGCCACAGATGTTAAAGAACAACCCAACAGTGCCGGCCAGCTGACTCTTTGCTTTGTTGGAGCTCCGATAATATTTATTGATATACTTTTATTTAAAAAGGCAAGAGGTTGATTTTCAGTGTTATGTTATACCCAGGTCAGACCAATGATTCACAACAAGATGTGTTGAAACAGGCAACTACTTGCAATGTGCGATTCTGCAACAGTCTAAAAGCCTTCTCCCACCAATGCAACTAGATGAGATGGTGTATCATCTCTATGCAACAACTCTTTGTACCTCCATTCTGAGTTCCAGTTTTTAAGGCTTATTGTGTGGCTGAATATAATTTGTAGCTTCAGCACCACCATCCGACACCGGCACACTGACAGAAACATAGGGCTTGGACTTCTGTTTCTGTGTAGATGACGGAAAGATACAGTCTAGTCTTTTGCTAAGCTAAGCTAACTGTCTCCAGCTATTGGTTCTAGCTTCATACTTCGGCCTCGTCTACACTGACATTGGTACTTTTGAAAACAGGTTTTTTTTCCCTCATTTGTTCTAAGACACTGTTTTAGAAAAAAATCCATCCAAATAAAAACACAAAAACACAATGACAGTGCTGTCAAGAGTTGCCAAACCAACAAAACCATAACCCTAAAGCCATGCAAAGAAGAAGACGTGGGCTAAACAGAAGCCTGAAAAAAATGTATTTACCATAACGCAGTGACCTCCAGTAGCACATTCTGACGCCTCTGTTTCTCAACATGGTGGAAGAATAAGTGTGCATTTATGTGTAAAGACGTAAAATGTTCTGTTAGTTAGGTCAGAGGGTGCTGCAGCACCCCCTATTGACAGGGGGTGGAACAACACAGTCTATAAATAGCCGCCTGTTTTACCATTAGCAAATTATGAGGTGCTTAAAGTATATTTTTAAAAGATGATTAAAATATGCAAATTTTATGAATTCCTCCAATCCAATCTGACAACGTCATCACAACAGGTTTAAGTACAAAAGTTGGGGTCAGCTGAACTTGGAATGAGATTTGGTGTAGAGGGAGCTTATCATGGATGTATAAGGACAGCAGAGCAGAGAAAGACCAGTAAATTGCCAGGTCAGTTGTTTTGGAGATACTTTTTAGGTACATAAAATATCTTGGATGCGAGGGACTTCCACTATGGGAGCATCGCCATTGGGATGGAGTTTTATGGCAGCTAATGATGGAGCGGACGTAACTTTATGGTTTGTCTAGGGAATGTGAGTGGTTTTAGAAAAAAGAAAACAGGATGTTCAACATTACTCAAAATGAAATATTAAACATTTTAGCAGATGCAGTCTGGAGAGAAATTGTGTCTGAGGCGCGGAAGCCCACGTTCTTAGGACCAGCGGCTGATGGAACTGCCAGTGTAAGTACATCTGAGCAGTTTTACTATAGCTTCTGTAAGTGCACAAACAAAGTCATGCTCGCACGACTATACTGTGCAGCACCTGTCAACAAAAATATGTTTCTGCACATGAAATGCTGTCTCATTTGTGACAACTCCCAAAAGAGATAACAGCGCACACTCTGAGGTTACAAGTCAAACTCTTTGTATTCCCTGTCTACACGTGAAAACCGAGTTTCTGAAAAGCTTCAATCTGGACGAAATTTACAAAAGGTTTGTTTTCAAGTGTGGACAAATGGCCAAAATGTATAGAAAAGCTACTTGTCCAATTAACCTGTGCACATGTAGACAAGGCAAATTGAAATCAATTGTCTCACCAACTCACCTACAAGAAAATGAATTAGCTTTTTTCCTAGTATGTCAAACCAAAATCTCTTTCCATTCTTGCACAGCCACTGTTAAAGCACTGCAAAATCTGTAAGACAAAATGCCCTTTCTTCTACACAAAAGACAGTGTGTAATGCTATCAGAGGAAAAATATATTTACATGTGTAATGGGAACATTGCAAGTGACCCGCTGTGCATTTATCCTCCTCTCGTCCATTTTAATTAAACAGGAAATGCCGAAGCTTTTTGGCGGCCTTTTGAACAAAATCGTGTTTGATACCATCTGTAGCATCTCCACGGTTGCGAACATTCCAACTCTACTCATCCCAAAAGACTTTAGCCTTTTTTATCATGTGGGGGAAGGGAACAGTAACTAAATCTGCACTGCCGGAGCCTGGCAGTTTGTCCCACCCATTCCATCCCAGAAACCCCAGGTTCGATCAAGGCCATATGTTATGATATTTCTCTCGCTAATGTCACACATGCATCTGTTTGTTAGGCACATTGTGATCTCTCAGCCCAATTCACATGTTGCACAGAAGTAGCTAAGTTATTCAGTGCCAAGTATTTTTGACTACCTGAAGCCCAACCAATCTGGCGCTCCAAGCATGTTGTGAAAAATACTATTATTTATTTGCAAATACTTGATGATCGGCATCTGCTCTCCATATTCATAAAGTGTTTCTCACGATCGTCCCCTTCGGCTGTCAGTTTACGTTGTGTGCTAGCTGTTGATTGTTGATGTGGATGATGTGTCGGTGTTAAGTGCGTGCATGGAGTTTGAGCAAATACATTCGGGAGACAGACGTGTGGGCGAGACAAAGACAGGACGATGTTGTGCGTGATGGTGTTTTGTGTAGGTGACTATCCCCCGGGTATTTCCTGAGAGCGGGGTCTTTATTCCATGCTGCACAAACAGAGTCAGCGCTCCACAGGGGAAAGCACCAGTCAGTCAGTTTCCAGGGCTTAAAGAGAAGGCTTCCCCTCCCCCCTTTACGATGATCCTCACACACACACATGGACATGGGCATGCATGCAAGCTACACATATGCTCAAAGGCATATAGGAGAATGCTTACACACACACACACACACACACACACATGCAAAGGGTTGGCCTCTTTCTCCTTCACACACTCAATTGTCCTCAGTGCCCTCCCTCTGTTTATTCATGGCGACCCCAGTGCTGATACCATCTCATTCTATCTCAATTACATCAGCCAACTCCCCATCCTCCTCAGCAAGAACTGTTTTTCTTCTTCCCTTACGCTTGCACTTGTGCCCTCTGTCAGTTTCTCCTGTCTCCTTCAACCAGTATTTGGGGTTATATAATAATAAGGCTCCATATCCACATAAATACAAAATAAAATAAATAAATAAAGACGCTATGATTGGCACCTGTGGCAATAGGTTTCAGGCGTGAGGTTGAAGGCTTAAAATCCAAACAAAAAAACAATGTGGATTTAAGACAAATAAGAGAGGGGCAAAAAAACACGCTCCATGGGAAATGATTGGGTAGTTGCGTTCAATTGCATCACCACTCTTTGGTTACTCCAAATAATAAGGCGCACTGGTCACACATTATAAACTCAAAGATTTGCAAAGCGAAGCATGATGTAATTTGACAAACATCATACAAGATGCAACAATGCCTGTGAATGTGATTTATCACACCTGCTATTGTCTTCATGGCTATGTGCTCCTGTAATTACAGGTTTCCCCTTTTCTTAGCGTCAGGAATAATTTCTAAAGCCTTAAAAATAATCCTAAGTACTCCTTACCTGCTGAGGTATGTCACACTCTGTGGCAGGAGGGACATAAAGTGAGGGATTGTGGTCTCAGTGTGTCATAAATCGCTTTTACAGATTTGATTTTTAAGTCCCCATAGCAGCCCTCACATAGTCTTTCGCAGTCACGTTTATAAGTCACAGGTGTCTTGCTGCTGCAAACAATATCGTCATATTATCCAAACTGCTGTATTGCTAACCCTTCTGTGTAGTATTTCATCACAATTCCAGTGTGAAGTATCAGACAAATAGCTTGATCATCCAGATTGTTCGCATCCCTGCTGCATTTTTTCTTATGATTCCCTCGCTACTTTACTTGCTCTCTGGTCAAGTGCTCGCATTGTATTTCTCGCGCAGCACTATACTTAATCAAGTGCCTTTTGAAAGTAACCTCGGAAGGATCTCCTGTAAATGTATTATAGTAAAATTAACTGTGATAATAATTAAAGCTGCTGTGGGCTGTGCTGTGAAGTGTATTACCCCACTGTGCTGCTTTTGATGCACAAATGATTAGTATAATGCTTACTGAGTGGGATATTTAGGCAAATTGGCCCTGATTGAACATAATAAATAGTTGCGCTGTCACATTTTGTTTGTTTGCTTTTTTGCTCTGGACGTCTATGTTTTTTTCCTGTTTCCTGACTGCGTTGTGTAATCTGCACCTATCCGTTGCAAAATACAAACACACGCAAAGGAAAATTGAAAGTCTGCCATTGAACTTCTGCAATGTAGTGGCCATCCACTTCCTGTAATAGACAATAACAGGAAGTGGTTAACAAGGTCTCTGACAGGCATCCCCACTGGTGGAATGTCTGAGAAACAAACCCACCAACAACATGGCTGTTTCAAACTGAAAGTCAGAGTCACGACTAAATGACACTCCCACAAAATTTATCTTGTTCACAGTAAAACAGGATACAAACTGTGAACAGCAGGAAAAGGTGAGGTCTCGCTTTTGGCCAATAGCCACTCATGTGACCAACCGAATAATGAGAGGAATGTCTGTTGTTGTTAAATATGTAATAATAAAAGCCTATTTTGATATAGCCTTGTAAATCTTGAGAGATTTTCTGAACATGCGTGCAAATATATACAATAACAATGTAAACTACAGCAGATGTTATTGATGTATTCAGCCCTCTGGATTCATTTTATTGCTGGTTAGGGTTTTAGTTTAGCCTTACAGGATATTTTCAGGGTAGCTGCAGCACAATTTTCTTTTTTAAATGTGTAGAATAATATATCCATAAGGGCTTAATGTCAAACAAGAATAAGGGACTGCATTCATGCCAATGAAGCTCTAGCAGGAAGACAATACTCGTCATGTTCAGGCTGTAAGTTTTCTTTCTCACCCTGCCATTCACCCCTTGCATGCATGCTCACTCACTGTCTCTAGGTGTCATTGTCTGGGTCTGTTAATTACGTCATCAGCTGATCCACAATGAACCAATAGCACAGCGACAAACCTTCTCTGTCAGCCTATCATCTTACAGCTCCTCATTTTAAATATGGCTCTTTCTCTGTCGTAATTCTTTCTCGCTACAGTGTGCACCCTCCACCTCCCCATCACCACGTAGTCTTTTTGATTCATCAGCCTCATACGTCTCATCAGCCATCAGCCTCAGCGTCAGCAGCAACCACCATAACCAGTGTCTGGACTCCATGAGGGGATTTATCTCGCTATCTCTCTGTCACAAAATATCTCTCTGGTGTCCAAGCGCCAAAAACTTCTGTTAAATCTTAATCACCACAAATCATCTGTTAATCTGTACACTGATATTCTGTATTAAATATTATCTTTACTTCATTCTTCTGTCCCTCCTGATTGAAATGGCTTTGTGAGGCTGTATAGTGGTGCCTTAAACTAAATGCTAATTCAGTATGCTAACACGCTCACAATGACAATGCTAACATACTGATGTTTAGAGGGTATGATGTTCAATGACACTTCCCCCCCGAAATGAAAAATTGAGCATAGCTTTAGTTCAGGCAGGACATGATGTCAGGCTCAGCTCATGTCCCAGCTACATCAGCTGATCTCAAACAGCCCAACCAACTGATGGAGCAGCTGACTGATGGAAGGGAGTCAGCTGATAAGGTCTCTCTGCCTTAGGCTTTCCATGTAGGCGCATGGAAGGGCAGGGAGGCTTGCTTTCTCTGCCTCAGACTTTCCTTATTTACTCATGGAAGGGTAGAGAGGTGTGCTTTCTGCGTAGGCCCGAGGAAAGGCAGAGAGGCCCCAGAACAGAGCCATACCACCAAATATAATACTGGAAATATGGAAATGGAAATAAAGTTTTCTTTGACTAAAGTGTTCCTGACTGAATTACATATATTTTTCCTCTTACCTACCTGTTCCATCAGATTGTTTTGGTGTGTGTAGCTGAGTGCTGGAGTTATCAGCTGTAGAGATGTCTGCCTTTTCTTGAATATAATGGAACAAGATGGCACTCAGCTTGTGGTGCTCATACCCCCCCAAATACTCTTGAAAAACTCAACGGCAGTGTTTCTTTCCAGAAATCATGACCTGGTCACTACTGATAATCCACAGACCTTGTTGTGAGCAGTTTCTTGTAGGAACTATTTTCTTTCTGCCAAACTGCACCCACCAAATGTATCCCCACACAGAGAGAAGCATGCATCTACTGCTAGCTAACCTATAGCACCACAAAGCCACCTTACGTTAAAGCTCAGCCGAGGAGGCCATTAATGTTTACATCTCACACTGTCACGAGCCTTACGTCCACGATTAGACGCAAGCAAAGTCTTGAGTAACTGGGCCATGAGTTTTAGAAAGAGATATTGCATTCCTGTTGATATTTTCAAATATATTTTTTGGCACTTTTTAACATCACAGGCAGAGCAGTTCCATTATATTCGAGAGAAGGTATACATCTGCAACACTTGGCAACACACTCCAAAACAATTGCACTACAGATACGAAGGAAGATATTTTAACATAAAGTACATCGGAGACTGATGACTATCACCTTGGTTTTGCAGGTACTTAGTCATAAACCAAAGAGATACCAACTCTTTCTTGGCAATAACCTCGATAGATCACAATTCTTGATTGCTCTTTCTTTCCTAATGGTATTTTTATTACTCCTTTCATGTCTATGCATAACCCAAGGGTGAATGCAACAACCGTGGACTGTTCTTTTTCAAAGACTGTCAAGAGGCAAGCTATGAAAAGATGGAAATCTTTACCTGCAGTGGAATTAGATGAATAAGACTAAAACCTTATCTTTCACCTGACGTGTGTATTATGGGTTGATATGTCGTGTAGAGGACATATCAGCTGTCGGCGAGGTCCGATTTAATACAGAATTCTTCTCACCACATATATATAAGTGATCATTCATGCTTATTAAGCTTATTTAAGCTGCCTGAATCTTATATATAAATTTAAATGGTACCGGAGCAAGTATATTATCTACCATCCTTAATAAGCATTCATATGTGCAGCTTCCAGCGAAGTGATGATACTTCTTTCTCTCTCTCAGTCTGTAATTAATGTTCTTCGGGGGATGTGTAAATATAGTTGCTCAGTCTTTTAGCCAATTACGCAGAACAAAGACGGCGGATGTCAGCAGAATCCTCAGCGCTCTGGGAGCTCCCAGCACAACCAGGACTGACCTTCAGGCTTTCACTTCTTTGGCCGCTCCTTATCAGCAAGCATTACTTTGTTATTGTCATCCAGGCTCACTGCGGTCTTCCAAGGACAGTTTGGGGTATGAATCGTGTTAGAAACAAACTTTAATTTTAAAGTTTTTCCAGCATAATTACCCTGCCAAACAAAGTCTACGCTGCTGACCTTTTACATCGACCTCTTTGCATGTCCTTCTCGTTCTGATGATCAGTGATCGTATGATCTTGATTTTTTTTTTTTTAAATACTGCAAGAATAATTCATGAATATCTGCTTCTCGCAAACCATTATCACCCTTTTCCATTCAGTGTGACTGCACCTACTTCTTGTCAAAATATCTCACTTGAAGGTGAGAATAAGAACTTCTTCTGCTGTTGCAGTGTAGTTGTTTTTCACACTGGCCTTACTCTCTAACAGGTTTGTTTAAACTAGCCGTCCATTACAACCCTGAAATTTACATATGTGTAAATACGTGAATCAGGATCAGCCTTGTTAATAAATGCGGATGACCCTCATCTTCCCAGACAACAACACAGCAAGGGATGTCTTCATCTGATTTTGTGAACATGAGGTACTTAGTGTGCCCCTGCTTGGTCACCACTGCCAGTGGCCATTGATCTCAGTGCTCTGAAAGCAAGCATGCAGGGAAAGTGCCCTGACTGCTAAGACCACTAAAATAAGTAGCAGTTAAATGCTCGACAAAGCCATTTCTCTACCAGCCTGGCCTTGTCTATAAAGACTAAGCTCTCGCAGTAAACCTATCACTGGTGCCACATAGGTCAAGTGGCTGAACAAGAGGAGCAAGCTACCTGCTCAGTGTGTGTTTCCAGTGGCTCCTTCGCTGCTCTCAGCTCAGCAGTGTGCAAAGGTGGCCGCCCCTCCTCCTCTGTTTATTTGTATCGCCATTAAGGTTAGATATACATATTTTTGAGCTAACAAGCCATAGTCCTGCTCTTTAACCAGTGGAGACTGGGGTGTCCACACTTTTTGAATAGGGGCCAGATAAATAAATAATGTGAAAATACCAGGGGAGCTGCTTCTTGTATCTGACATGAAAACACACTAGTTTTGCATGCGTATTAGCTACTTGGTACATGCCTATAACTGTATTATAGTCCTGCCATTGTGAGGTTAAAGGAAAATATGCAAAGTGAACTTGCTTCATTAACCAATACTTTGTAGCAGGCACATATAGTACATTTTGAGAGACAAGCTGCAGCCATTAAAATTCAGTCTGCAGGCCACGCTTGGCCCCCAGGCTGGACTTTGGATCTGCCTGGGGTAGAGACCTGGTTGTCTTGAGTCTAGTGTTTTGCTGACTTTTTATGTGAGAGCAGATCAGTGAACTTCTACTACAATGACTGAGCAGGGGGCAGATTAATTAGGCTAGCTAAGATAGCCAGGTTCTATCCAGAAGCAGAGCAGGAGGCAAGCACTTGAACATTTAGAAATAATGTAGAAAAAAAATATGACAGCTGGAACGCACTCAGCATGTGAATGAACAGTGGAAAAATCACAGTATTTTAGGAAGTTTCTTTCCACCTTATTCCTAACCTCCCCACGATACTGTGCATGTATAATGGGTGCAGGCTTCCGGCACTGAACCAGAACGGTTTTTCAATAGTAATGACACATGAATGATGTGCTAATCCCTTTTTTCTAGAGCAATTAGGAAGTAAAACCTGTGGAACACCTGTTACACCTCAGACGGGATAATGCGATCGCCTCTGCCATCTCTGACAGCCATCTGAAAGCGTTCATTGTTAACCTTTTTAACGAAGCCTGTTAGCTATAAGCTTGCCTAGCTAGCCTATATCATAGGCAACTGGACCTCTTGGATGAGAGGTCAAACATCTTCAAGAAACTCAAGCAAGTCCAGTTGCCGACAATATAGCATTCAAGATTACCATGACCTGGATGACTGAGAATTTTCACCAACAATCCCTTTTGTTCTTGGTGCACGCTCAATACAATATTGTTGGAGCTACAAATTTAGCCTAGTCCTTGTATTTAGCCTAGTATTTAAAAAAAATCTAATGTAATGTTAGTTACATTTCTGTAAAAAAACAAAGCAGTATTTGCTAAATTAAAGGCAAATTACTTAAGAAAAAAAAAACGCCATTGCCAGAATAAACCACTGGAACTGAACCATAGACAGTCAACACATCTAATAAGCTCACTGGTACTTCTGCTATCTCACCAGAGGTTGCACGCAAAATAATTTCTACAGTAGCACCCTCAGGAATGGTAGACAGACTTTTGCAACATCACCAGAATGAATGTTGGCATTGTACGTCTCTGCAAACCAAAGATATGCAATATTTGTAAATAATTATGCAGCAAGTATGTTCAAACTTTATGGTTTTTTTTACATTTCAGCAACACTGTGGTTAACATGTGGTTATGTTAGCACAAAAACAACTTGGTTACTGTTAGGAAAAGATCATGTTTTGACCTGAAACACCCGTTTTAGGTGGCACAATTGCCGCTGGAAATGCTACATGCTCATATATTTTATCAAACCAGCATCACTTTAGGAGTGATGATGTATGAAATGTACAAATCTAACATGTACGTGGTTTGCAGAAATATACAATACCGACATTTCCTTCTAGTAAATGGGCTGACATTTGACACTTTTTTCTGATCAGGCTGATCACACTGCCACTTTTTGTGGAGATAAACCGACAAGTACTTTCAGATATCTATCAAGACATGAGCATTTGAAATATCCCCTTTAATTGCTTGTTTTGTCGGATATATCTAGTGCAGGAACATTTAAGTCACGAAAACTAGGTCCATAGTGCTATTAATTGTGCGTTTGTTTTTGTATTCTGGGTTATCAAGGGTTATTTGCATTATTTACACAGTGTAATTGATTTCATTTGCATAATTAGGACTAGCCCTACCCCGTTAGCACAATATTCAGTAACAATTATTAGATTTATTCACAGAACTATAGAGTTACAGTTGAAGGATTAGTGCTTTTTCTTTTTCATTAAATATTGTGTAACTTCCCATATAAGACACATTTTCATTAAATCTGTATTCCATATTAAATCTCACAAGCCAGGATATGTGAGCCACACTACATTAGCTCCAACAAGGGCAGAGCCTCCATAAGAAAAGGACATTGTATTGAAAAGGAAAAGGACACGTGAACCCCTTGTCACTACTTCACTCTGCATTGATCCATTTCCAATTTACCCTCATGACCAAAGACGATCTTACCACAATGACAAACAGTCAATGAGCACTGAAATGGCTTCAATCCACAGGACACATAAAGAAGTGCTGTGACCTGTGATGAAAAATCAGACGAGGCAGCCGGAGGTGTGGCTCATTGCCTACAGGATGTCTGAAAAATGGGTCACACGTGCGAGAGGACTGATCCTTGTGTCTGAGTTACAGAAAACAAAAGGATTCCTACTATGCCACAGTATACACAGAGACCGTGACTCCCTCGGTGCTGATGGGGTAGCACTGGGGGGCAGGGAGCATCAGTGGCCTTGTTTAATTAGATTTAGTCTTGGTTGCGTCCAACCTGAGGGGGGGGGGGCATGAATGTGCTGTGCAAACAAAGTGGACATTCATCAGTGTTGCCAATCACACCGGACGTGATTAAGTTACACACCCTCTGGCCGCAGCACTGGGGCTAACGTTACACTGTCTGGTCGCCAAGGCAAACATAAGCACGCCGCACTCGCGGGCTCAAAGGTCAGAAGGTGCTGGACTCTGTTTTTACATGAATACCCAAAGAGGTCACATTAACATCTAAGTATTACACCCAAGGTAAATTATCATTTAAGTGTCACGGCCACGTATATGTTAAAAGGTGAAACAGTAGAGGAGCTCTGTAATGGCATACTGTTATTAGTGACATAAAACGTTCTACAGCCCATAAGCTGTGAAAAATGCATTAGTACTGAGTTTCTAAGCAACCTCACTTCTTCTTCTCTAACAGCAGTTACAGAGCATACATCACATGGATTGATTTACACTGAAAGGAACTTCTGCATTCATGTATCTTACAAAAGGAGCCATACGTGCAAAGATTCACAGTGAACTAATGCTGATTTAAATGTTCACAAAGTACATTGAATAATCTCCTCAGGATCTTTAAGTACTTTTCAGTCACTTGTTTTCTTATAGGCAGAGTCACTTGGATGTGATGATGTAAGCATGTGCCGAATTCCAGTCTTGCAGAGTTGCATCAGTTGAGTTTAATTGCTTTCAGCCTGAACTGTTTGGCTCCCATCCACTGCAATCATATTTGCATCATTTGAATGGGAGGGCAGGCACTGTGTGAGCAACACTGTGAGCACACCTAGTTTGAGTCAAATCCCAACATTGACTGAAATACAACGGCTTAATTGGTGAGATTAAGCTGTTAAAATAATCAAGAAGTTGAGTAAAACTGAAGTGGAATTACAGGATAAGAGGTGATTTGACAGGATATTTATATCGCTCACTACTTGTGGTGTACGTCTTGAGGAAATTTAAAGAGCCAACCCCAAACCAAATATTCCTCTCCTCTTCTCTTCCAGTTGTATCAAGAGTAAACAGGAAGCGTGTGGCATGTTGTGAGAGGGGGAGGGGAGGCACAGGCTTAGGAGGGAAGCAAAAAATGTTGGAAGAAAGAAAGAAAGAAAGAAAGAAAGAAAGAAGAAAGAAAGAAAGAAAGAAAGAAAAGAGCAGTTTTACTCACACATGCAGGAGTTTATATATATCATTTGATAGTCTACAGTACAAAAAAAAAACAGCTATAAAAACTGAGGTGGAAAAGGTGACAGACAGTTAAGCTCTGTGGCCACGAACATGTTGTGATGGACGTTTGACATTCGTGTGTTTTAAAAATAGTGCTCCAAAGAGGAAGAGAGAAAGATGATGTGCAACATTTTGTCGCTGATCCGTCTGACACATGACACGGAAACAGCAGCTCACTTTGAGTAGTGCGCCCAACACATTGGCAACCTTTTGAAAATCAATAATGAAGGTAATTGAAAAGCTGAGTTAGCTCTGCTTTTTGTATCAGTCTTATTTCAGTGTCACAGACCTGCCTGGTATCTGTATGCAACTTGTTGGCTGGCACTTAATTGATCAACAGTGTGCATTATCCAAAAAAAAAAAAAAACCCTAAAGAACCCAGGCTGCCAGCCTCCCATCCTTTGGCACAGGCACACCATGTAAATTTCATGACCACAGCATGTTACCTGCTGCCAATTCTTCGCTTTGAGTCGGATTCACTGGGACACCCACAAAAGCCTGGGGCATTCATCTTTTATAATGCTGTTTTTGTCTTTATTTGACGGTCTCAATGAAAGATTTAGGGACATGCTTAATCCTATGGGTCTAGTCAGGTAGACGGATACTGCTGCTGCTGCTGTTGTGGTGATGAGACCCGCAGTGGAGGGATGGAGGGAGGCAGGGTGCAGACTGACAAGCAGACAGACAACCATGGCTGCTAATATAGCGGAGAGGGAGGTGCTGATGGCCTGTTGCCAAGGTGACATGGGCCAGCCGGGTTCTGTCTCATTTGCAGATGCAAACGAGACCTCGCAGCTCCTACCGACGCTTGCTAAGCCTCCTCTGGAGACACAAACTGAACCCCCCTCCTCTCCGGAGAACGGCTCCTGCATACACCTGAGCTGAGAGGAGAGGGGATGCGCAACTATTTATTTGCTTTTCACGTTTGCTTGTGATGTGCCTCCTTTGTGCCCCGTCTGTCTTGGCTCCTTTGGGAAAGACGGATTGCTTATAGTTTCTAAGTGTCCAACAACCCCCACGTTGACATCTTTCCTACTTGCCTCCTATTCCATTGATTCCCTGTGTTGAATTGGCCTTTTCAGAGAGGGGGGCTGATAGCAGCGTGCGCTGTTGAATAACAGCCCTCAGCCGACGCAGCACTCCACCCCAGCGACAACAAAAAGGCAGACTCCTTTGTTTGGCTGGAGGTAAACAGCTGGGAACAGATGATGCTGGCCGGGCTGATTTACGTGGCCGCAGCTACCGTGGTGACAAGGTTTTGTTATGATAAGGACAAACAGATGAGGGGAGAGGGAGGGAGAGGAGAAAGGCAGAGACAGAAAGAGAGCATGAGAAGTCAAGTCAGATAAAAAGATAAGAAAAAAATTGGAGAGCAATTTGGGCATTTGTTCGTGTTGGTCTGAAATCCCCTCTAGAGAGCACTTCCTGAACACACCTGAAAAAAACACACAGAGGGCCTAACAATAGATTTATGTCACAGGTTTGAGACTACAAATCCAAACTGCAGCAAATTACAAGAAAAACACACAAAAGGGGAGAGAAAACACACCATCCCCATTCTTGTGTTTTCTCCTTTCAACAAACACAAATATATTTTGTCTTGAATTATAATAAGCAACAACTGGTAGACAGCAGAATTGCTGCGTGCTGTGTTGTGGTAATTTGGAGGTACAGAATACAAAACAACAGTAATGAAACTGCCATTAACAAGTGTGGCTGACGCGCACTTATGAGAAACGCCACATATGCCGCGCAGACCAAATCCTGAATGGTTAAATGGTCATGAATAATTAGGGCATTCTCTCACTGAGCAGATGTCTCTTTCTGCCAAACGCTGCTTCTCTCAAGAATGAACGGCTGGGCAAGATAAGCCCGGTGCAGGAACAGAGTGGGGGTCTCGTTGGATAGAAGAGGAGAAGGGAAGAAGATTGGATGCCGTGGCCTGTAATACAATATACCATGTGTGCACAAACACACACACACACACACACACACATGCGGGCATACATAATGCAAAGTCTCATGATATGCACACAAGCGCTGATCAATGCCTGGAGCCTCCTGACCCTCCCCCAAAACACATAAGCACACCGCACTAACATTATTTACGAGCATTCCCACTTGAAGTCTGAAGACACTAAGGTGGCAAGACCCTGCTCGGCTACATACCCGCTGTGTCAGTGAACCCATAAATTACTCACTCTGACCCTAAAATATTGATAAGGCAATCACCATCTCACCAATAGAGTGAGCACACGTCTTCCTCTTCACGTCTTTGTTCGGCTCCAAACTTGTTTTTACAGAGGATTGCACCTTTTTCTGTAATACTTGTCGTCAAGTGCAAAGATACCTCAGATTACTCATTGGCTTCATTTGTTTCCTCCCATGTGAAGTTGTTGCATCACACTGTTAAAGAAGTGGGGAGACTTTTTATCCATACTACAAAGAGTAGATAAACTCCTTACTAACATATAAAAACAAACTGGAATTGGATTGGATGTGAGTCAAGTGAGTGAGTCAATCAGGAAAAGGTTTTTTTCATTCTGACAAAAACACTGTTCAGAAGCTTGTGATTGTATCACATTATCTTCCTCCACTGATGTGATGGAAATATAACTACCTTTTTTTCTTTAAGAGCTACTTGCTCATGTTGTCTTAAAAATAAACATTAAAAGACGAGGCTGGTTTTGTCCAGGGCTGTTTCCAAGGTCAATAATCAACTTAAAATCTCACAATTTTACTTACTGACTTGCTCTCTCTTGTTTATGTCGTTTCACCCAACTTCAATTAGCCGGTCACATCTTGCCGTGACCTCTGTTAACCAATTATCTTGTTGCTGTTCTGTTTTTTGTTCCTCCCTGCGCTCCTGTCAGCTGTCATTTTAGGGCTTGATTGAAACAACCCACTGCCACAACTAGACCTCCCGTGTTAATCAGAGCGAGCTCCAGAGTGTGATCGGGCCTCAGGTAACATCCATCCAGCTATTCAGGCAAAGGCTGAAGAGAAAAGGTCAACATTTTGGGATATATGCTTATTAGTTTCTTTGCCCAGAGTGAAATGAAATGATCGATACCACCTCTCATGTCTGTGCTCTAAATATGCAGCCAGCAGACTGTTAGCTTAACTTAGCATGGAGATGAGAAGCAGGGGGAAGCAGCTAACCCGGCTCATTAAAAGATCCGAAAGTTGGAACATTTTCAGGCAACCGACGGACAGTTGAGGATTATCTGATTGTTTCTTTTTCATTAAATAGGATGTTCACTAAAAAAAGCAAGGTAATGTGATTTCAATATGTTGTAAGTATATTTGATCAGGATGATGTCATGAATCACAAATTTTCATACCGTCCCATGCTTATATGAAACTAATGTTTTAGTTATACCCCTCTCAATCAAAGTAAGTGTGTATATGAAGATTTTTTTAAATGCAAGAAAAGATGCTAAAAACAGGAAATAGACCCCTTAACCATTGTCGGTAGACCGGAGCTATGTCCAGTAGGAAAGGGGCTTTGGTGAGCTTTAGGGCTCTCACACACCAAACCAATGGTCAGACATTGGTCTAACCCTCTGGCCATTGGTGAACATCTGTTGCCCTAGTTTTTGCGGTGTATCCCCCACCATTAGCTGCACTTGTCGGCTGTTTTTTGGCTGATTCAGCATGTTGAATCGGTGTCAGAGATGGCAAAGCACGTCAATAGGAGAAATCACTCTGATTTGCAGTTCCACTCAGTGCAGGGCGACACAGGAGACATGAGGCAATGCAACAGTTAGCCTCCATTGCCACTAGTTCTTTGATAAGTCAGGCTAGCTCAGGGGTAGGCAACCTGCTGCTCCAAAGCTGCATGCAGCTCTTAAGACCCTCTCCAGTGGCTCCCTGTGGCTTTGACTTTGACTTTCATGGTTATTCTTTTAAAATTCAGCTTTTCATTTGTCATTGTTGTAAGCCTAAAGTCATTGTTGCAGTCTACAATTGTGAAAATGTGTAGCTTATACATCAAATTAATTAAAGTTTTAACATTTCATCAACTAAAATGTGCGTCATACGTCGACGACCTGGTGCCTTTACCTCTAAATTTTGCTGAACTTCAGTAGCGGTGGCTGCCTGGAGTCTGTCTAGCATGGCTAGCTGTGGATTCAAAATCCAAAAAAAGGAAAAGTCTCAGAGGAAAATAGAGGATTTAACAGTGTGTGGAAAGATTCATTTGCTTTCACCATAAACACTGGAAAGTTAAAGTACTAAATAATCATAAACAGTCCACTGCAGAATAGCTACCTTGTAGTAAATCATATTAACGAATGCTCATTTAGACCTATATGTTATGTTGATAGGCTAATTTAGAATTAATGGACTACCTGATACCTTTATTTAAATATATTTTGCAGCTCCAGACAGATTTTTTTTTCTTTTTTAGGCTAATAATGGCTCCTTCAATACTTAAGGTTGCCAACCCCTGGGCTAGCTCTTTCCAGTCCCAATGCAGGCTAAGCTAATTGTCTCCTGGTTATTGCTTTACAGTTAGCATAGGCTACAGATGTGAGAGTTCTCATCTAACCCTTGGCAAGGCAGCAACTATGCGTACATTAAGCCTTTGACGTTGTTACGATGTTCAACACCATTGATGGGGTCATACCACCCCATAAATGCTGGCGTCTAATAACCTCAGGACTCATATATCTCTGCAGCTGTTACAATATTGTGCAGTGTTTAACACATAAATTCCATTAATAACTGTCTGAACCTTTCTTTCAATTAGTGTCTCCCAGCTGAACTGAACAACAGCTCTCAAATTTGAGCCCAATGACCAGCTGCATTTTAGCAGCCATGGACGAGCGGTTTTATCATGTATAAATGCATTAACAGTATCCAAAGGTCATGTCATGCCAAGCAGAATGAAGTGTACTCAGCGGTCCGGCACGCTGATTTGACTCGACTGATATAGCTCTGTGGACAGTTATAACTGTCAACACTCAGAAACACAACTGCAAGGGCCAGCAGTGCTGGTTCCCGTGTAGGTGTCTCGCCACCAATCTCTCTCACACACATACACACACACACAGAGTTATGTATTCAAGCTCACACCTGCAAAGGTCAGCTAAGGAAAACAAGCGAGGCATCAATATATAGATTTGTCTCTTTGGAATCAAATCAAGGCTAGAGGACTCGAACACTGGGATTTGAAGCAGGGGAAACAATAATTGGCTGTTATTAGGCAGATTGAATAACACAGATGTAGATTCTACTCGATCAATGGCTTGCAAACAATTTAGCACTTGAAGCTTATTGATTTCCATGGCTTCCCATACATGCTGTAGGGGCTTGAAAAGCTTTGATGGCTCCAGGTATGGCTGTATTATGACAGGGAACAAAGCAATGAGTCAGAAGGAGACACTGACAAAGACTCCTCTGCTATGCTGTGGAGAATTTATTTTCTCCTGTATTGAATTCAGCTGAAGCTGCTCTAAACTGTAGCTCTTCCACTGCCTCATTGCTGCAAACCCTCTTATAGAAACTGAATCAGCTGCCAGTTTTGGAGATGAAATTGTCTGACAGTGAAAGAGCTTAATGTGGAAGGCACTCCTGTTTGTCACAGCGGAGTTGCCGTGACTAGATAAAGGGAAAGTGTTTTGCAGTTACAGGCTTCATTTTGTTTTCTTTCAAATGCTGCCTTCCTGATATCCTCAATTGAGTACAGAAACTGTCACTTTATCAGTCACATAAAGCTTGATGTCTGAACAAGAGAATAACTTACGGGTAGCCTGTGAACTGAGACAACTGTGACTGATTCCGAGTTGCCTTTGTCATTCTATGAATTTGTTCATGACTCACATGCATCACAAGTCAAACTGTCATGGGCTCACAACTTAATAACTGGTGGCAGGGGAGTTGTGTTTGTCCGCCTGGCTGAAGCAGGATATAAGTCCATCAAAGCTCATCAAATAGGCAATGGTATTTTTGTTTGTGTAAGGAAGTGTGTGTCCCGATCACCACATCGCCAGGAAATCCCCACAGGAGGCAGCCTGTGGCAACTCATCCCATTACACTGATAATGCCATCATTGTCTTTTTGGTAAGAGCTGTGCTCCACTCTTATGGTTGAATTGCTGCCACAGTCAAATAAGGATGCCTTTGTCCACCATGGATCACCAAACCCATTGTTGCTTTCCCACTTCTTATCGTGTATGTGTAATGATTGCAGCACGGCAGCATGTTTATGAAACATTAAAAGTGAACAGCAGCATTTTAGCAGTGGTTTTTCACAGCTCTAAACTGCAAAATATTTCAAAAGTGTTTTTGAAATTGCTCTAACACACTAACACATCAGCAGTGTTGTTAGGTTTGTGTAGGTGTTTGAGTTCCTCATGGCAGAATGGCACATCACAACAGAGCGATCACAGTTTTTTCACAAGCGAGTGGAGTTACTAAAGCTGACTTGGGAATGGCTTCTACTTGTATTCTTCCCCTTGGCAGAAATGGCAAACTGACCTTGTGTCCCCATTTTTGAATAAACTTCACACCTCCCAAAATGCAACTGGAGGTGTGAAGTCATTTAATCTTCAGCAAAACATTTTTTTTGCGGAGCCAGCTGGAAGAAAAAGTAAAACCGGTAATTTGTTAAGTGAAAAGTCTTTGATAACCAGTGACTGGTTGCTGCCCATTTTGATTTAGCAATCGTTTGCTTCTGCACGTCTCCACGACTAGTAGTATGATTTAGGATGCCCTTGAGTTGAGAATAAGTAAACGTGTACACCATTATCCCCATTTTGTACATGCAAAAGAAAGAGCTATAGCAGAGAGATCATAGAGGCAATGGGACACAGAAGGAGAATATAGCCCTTTTAACACGGCGATCCCACAATGCTGCCTCAATGAAGACCCTTCGTTAGCCTGCGCTCACTTTGCTTTTTGACACAAACAACGCCATCATAAGACCCCTCCAGTGTGTGATTATAGATACCACATAGGCATTCTGGAAACATTGCGTGATGAGTAATGCATGATGTGCAATTTAACAGAGTCACACAACACACACGTGGGCAGCGCTTCCAGAACAATAATAATGACATGACATGGCAATAACAATCATTTGCTGTCCCTGTTACATGTTGGTTTATCTCATCCACTCAAAGGGTCAGGCACTCCTGGACCTCATTGTCCAACCTGGTGTCTCTAACTCATCAAATACCGACACTTGGCCCTTGGTATTAAACACTGACACACCCTTATAAGGCAGTGTAAAGGCAGATTTATACTTGTGCGTCAGCTATGCAGAGCCTACGCTGTAGCCTACGCACGTCGCCTACGCCACTGAGAGCATTTGTGTGTGGTGTGTCTGTGTCACTCTGCAGTTACACCTCCAAAACACTAGTCAGCAGTGGAGTTTCTGTGCTGTAAAGTTGAGCTGATTCAGAAGACACCCAAAACACACATTAAACATGGACTAGGCCTTTGGAGGGAGGTGGAGTTGCAGGAGGAGGGGGATGGGACTTTGGAGGGAGGTGGAGTTGTGGATGTTCAAATTTTTTCTAAGTGCTGTGTGAAATGCAAAAAAGGCAAGAGCTGCTTTGATAACGACAATTTCAAACACAAGTACACAAATCAGCTTCACTTTAACTCGCAGCATTCACAGACAAAGCACTTGTCTTTATCTGGACACATTTTCCCCACAAATACAACATGCTAATGTTTTTAGCACAAGCCTATGGTATTTTACATTGTATAAATTAGCCTAGCAGCTAGCAGAGATTTCCTCCACTCATATGAAGTCAGTAACAAAAGCAACATTTAACAAAGGTCTCATTAAAAAATTTGGTTCTAGTACAGCTCACAAGGTTCACTGACAAAACAGCTGTCTTATATTAAACAAGTTTTCCAAACTAATAGAACATGCTAATGTTATTAGCACAAGCCTATGGCATTTTACATTGTATAAATTAGCCTAGCGACTCACAGAGATTTCCTCTCTCCATATGAAGCCAGCATAAATCACACACAAGACTTAAAATGCTATTTTTGTGGAGGCTTTATTATCTTCACAATTTATTGTTTCTTATCTGTGAAATAAAAGTAAATAAAAGCTTTGTTTCCACTGAGGGAAATAGTTTCAGCTTACAACAGCAGCCCTTCAATCGTGGAAAGTAGGAACAATCCTGTCCTTAAAAATGGTTGAACAATGTGTCATAAAAAATAGGTTGTTTCAAGCATCCTGACACCTTAATGTGAGCAGGGATTCATCCCTCCAGATCTATTGAGGCGCACTGAACAGCTCAGAGTTACTTGCACTATGAAAAAGCATATGTTCTCATTAGTTTCCCAAGGCTAACATGGCTAATAATGTCTGATGGAGGACATGGCCAAGCCATTCAATTCACTGCCAGGAGTTTTTTTCCTCTAAACACCAGCATTAATTGAATCTCTCAGGTAAGAATTCAAAATGATAGCGTTGATAAAGTGAAAATTACACCATTATGTATATATTTTAAATATATTGTACATGAAGTACTGCAGCAGTTTAAACTAATTTTGCTCTATATAAAGAGCAGTAATGACTTCTGAACACCTGACTGAACTGTTGTACAATTTCTTTTACGAAAGCAAAGAACTAAAGAGAGTAGGTTATGTATTAATGCCAGTTTTTCCACGATTCCATGATTACCACTGATGAACTGCGAAACCAACAGGTGGCTGCTATGATTGGAAAGACTTCTGATAATTATGTTTTGTGAAAATTTAATTAGAAAGATAAAGAGTAGATAAACAGTAAAAGTGATAAACGATCCACATGATGAGTTTTGCCGCTGAATTCTTTCACTCATTCTTTTAACAGTCAAGTAAAGAAAAGGTTTTTACCATTTTAACAGAGGAAAAAAAGTCACTTTTTATTTGTCTCTGCGGGAGAGCAATGCAACTTTCACACACAACCACAGACTTCATTACAAGCTCTGTCACGTTTCAACATCAGTGAAAAGGGAATTTGACTATGAGGTTCCTTTTTATTCAAAAACCTTGACTCTACTTTGGAACTCGGTTTTCGGTATATGTTGACTCACAGCCTGTCGTAATCTTCGCGGTTGCAACATCAGAAAATACCTCCGTGTTTTCATAGAGCAGAAGCAACACTAGTGGATTACACCACATTAATACGTGTCAGTGAAGAGTTGACTTTGGTAAAAACAGTTTAAAATTCTGTATCGTACACTGTGAAAACTTAAATGAACTTTCTCTATAGAAACTCTAGATTTAGAAGGCCATATTCAGACAAGGCTGACACACAATGTGTGTGTCACTGAGAGATGCTCAGCTATTTATTTCTCGCTGTTTTGTTACTCAACACCGTGTCAGTGCGGGTCCCTTCTCAATGGTCATTCAAAGTGTAATAGAGGTTGATAATAATTCAATGAGTCGCACTTGACCTTACATTATACCAGAAACTGAATCAACCTTGAACAAATAGTATTGTCAAAGACAGCACTGCGAGCATACAGACACTTTTTAACTCCATGCTTCAGGTCGATTGACATAATAACACTCCACAATGAATAGAAATTATGGTTTAAATGTGACATAACAGCAGAGACAGTGAGTGTTTTTGTTGCTGTTTACACAGATAAAGTTCAGCTGCTTCTCTCAACAACAACAAGCTCACTGTCTTTTGACTGATTTTGTAAAATAGCAAAGAGAAATGCAAATAAAACAACAATAAAAAGCCACCAATTACACACAAACACTGACGAGTAACAGATGATATTATACTAGGGATATATAGAATATAAAGTGTCACATTCACCACGCTATCGTTGTATATTTGCTTCAGAGTGCACCATGTTTTCAGCCACCCAGCTTTCACAAGCAGCAGCTAAACAAGTTAATCAGGTGCCTACAATCAAGTGATTATGCTCTGGTGTTGAACTGGGCAATTTAAAATGAAAAGGCTAAAGTGCAGTGAAGCGTACAGCACTGGGGAGTATATAAAGCCATAATAAAAGATGACTCCAGCCACTGAACATGTGCAGTGAAATGTTATTTTGGTCATAAATCAGCCGTGTTCCTTTGCAAACATGCCAGTTAAAACTGCTGCAGTAAAAACAACGCACATCATACTGTGTTCTTCGTGGAATGTGTCCACGAAATGTCTTTGCATTTGTTTCAGGTGAACGTCTTCAATAAAAATTGCTTGGCATGCAGCTCAAACAGCCTTTACTCTACTAGCCAATGCATTGCATAAAAAAGAAACGCTGCCTGTTATGCAACAGTCTGACAGCTCTTTTTGAACATGTGCTAAATGAAAGCATTATTAACATTATTTTCTCTATGAGAGGAGCGCTCTGGAGAATGTTCTTAACAGAGTTCACTTGTACTCGTTCCAGTCCCATGCTGTTTTCTCCCCTGACTAAACACCATGCAGAAGGGTGGAGGTCAAGACAGAGGCAGCAGATAAGAGGGACAGAGGAGAGGAGGGAGAATGGAGGAGGGAGAGGAGGGCGTACTCCCTGACCGCAGAGCACAATGTCTTATCTTGTCCTCTGTCCTCCCTGTCGTTATCTTCCACACATGGACGTGGAGACTGTACACAGCTGTTTGCTGCCCGCAAAAAACTGGAAATAGGATTGTGATGTTTTATACAAATGAAAGTGTTGCCTCGGTCATTGTCAAACAGCCAGAGTCTGTTATGGAAATAACCAAAGGTTAAAACTACATATGGCCAATAAAGATTGAGTGTGCGGTTGCTCTTAAGTGAAACACAAGATGTCACATTGGCTGCATATATTCCCGCTTGAAAATGCAAAATGTGTGATTTGGTTTGGCCAACAGCCAAGTTATAGTATAAGTTATTTTAACAGTCAGATCTTATTGTACATGGCAATCATGTTTAGCCCAAAGAAAAGAGCTTTTTCAGCCAAAATAAACAGTTTTAAGAGAAGATTTAATGACAGGTCAGAAAGAGGGACATGGGAATGCATTTGCATGTCCGTACAAAGTAGGAGGTGGAGACGTGGTGACTACCTGTGCTCTAAGTCGCTAACTGGACAACAAACTGACCATTTGCCAGACCCTACATAACTTGCAACCCCACATAATAATATGGTTAGCTAATGTTCTGCTCCAGGCTGCGAACTACAGGGGAGCCAGGGAGAGCTTGGCTCCTCTTAATGGGACAGCTTCCATAAAAACATGGTTTGTGAAATTTTGGGGTTACTGCCTTTTGTTTTCATTGGAATATGTTATTTTTGCCAAGAATCATCATTAATCATGAATGCTAAATACCCGTGTGGAGGTTTATCACATGAGCTGACAGGGGACAAGCCCCACCCCCCAGTTAAAACGTGACGCCCCCAAAAGCCAAGGTAAAGACCCTTTTACTGATAGTGAACAGTATAACGTTTTTAGGTGGGCACACCTCCACATGTCCTCCACAGACATTAGCTAGCACTAGCTAGCAAGTTTTACACAATGGAGGAAGGTGATACAAGTCTCTCTGAATAGGGTGTGCCGGAGCGCACTCTGGCACAAACTAGTCCGTTTGTAAATTTGTAGCGCTGTCAGAATGTACCATTCGGTTAACCAGATCACTGCACTCTCTGAGTGGCAGAGTGCATTCTGGGCACGCTCTTCGGGGAGACGAAGCAGCAGAGCGCCAAGTGGAGTGAATGTTTGATTAACTTAACCGTTCATTAAGTTATTATTAGTCATATAGAAATATAACGCTCCGTTTCTTCCAAGAACAGGGCTCTTATTTTACTGTAGAACCTCAGTTTGAATTAATAAACATCAGGTCACTCACTCTCTGGGGCCACGTGTGTTACTCAAATAAGTAAACACTGAGCAACAGCACCAGACTGGCCGACCCGTATGCTGTCACTCCAGTCAAGATGACTTGCAAGTAGTCAACACCGCAAATTCAGGTCCAGCAAAGCTGAATTAAAGCCACTTAAGTTTGCCTCTGCAAGCACATCAGCTAATAGCGGCTTTTACACTGGATTTAACGATCAAAAATGTTTCTGTTTTTACCAGTTTATTACTTATATATAACAAGTATGTATATGCACTACGTATTTTATATTCATTGGATAATGTTAAGATGAGCATTATGCTTGAATATGCAGTTCAGGTACTTATTAAATCAATATCAGAAACAATTATTTGACAGTTTCTTGCAGTGGATGGATATTGTTATGGATATATGACAGAGGCCTTTTGGTTTTTATTCTGTATCCTCTGTTCTTGATTCATGGTTTCAAACAGCAATATCCAGGGATGAGCCTAGAGTGGATCTTGGATAAGCCTCTAGCCCTTGGCTTAGGTCCCCACCCCCATCCCTCTAGTGCTTGCTCTCCTTCCCTCTCTCTTTCTCCCTCTCTCTCTCTCAAACAGACACACACACACACACATACAGGGACTCCAAAAGCACTACAGACACTCTGCCAATTTAATAAAGAGAGACTTTGTCATGCGTATCTCTCCCACAGCTTCCTGGCCAGAGTGACAACAGTGTGGGTGAGTGGAAAAACAGGAAGAGGACAGGCAGACTATAGACAGCTCTAGCGGGCAGTGGATTGGCCTTGGTGTGTGTTTGTGTTTGCGTGTCTGTGCTGAAGCCTGTGCATGTGTACGTATGGCGTACGTGTTAACCCGCTAAGACATGTGCTCACCAGGACATTGCTCAACAGTTAGAAGCCATGGTGGTGCAACACAGATAGGGCTCCCCGCTCAGGAAGGAGAACTAGCAGTTTCCTGGAGGGGACGTCTAACTGTCAGCACCCGGGTAGGAGCGGGATATGGCTCTGACCGTTAATAGACCTCATGATGGGAAGGCCAATGGACAAAGGCCACAGGGGGAACTTCACCCAGGCACAGAGCTTTTGGGGCAACTCAATAATGCATGATTTGTGTTTTCTTGGTAGTACAGCATGATTGCTTTCCTGAATGTCCCTCTGGAGGATGAATATCTCTGAAAATGTACAGATCTTTCAACTGTTATTGAATACAGTCTAAAAGATGCAGCATTGTGCCTTTTAGAGCTTGGCTGTACTTTTATCACCGCTCCAGAGACCAAAGGTAGACTATTCTACAACGTTTTGTAGCGTATGAGTCGTCCACTGCTGAAATTCTGCAATATTTTCCTCATTCACCCACACTTTCCCCTCCTAATTATTTTGCTGCTGTCAACGATGTTGTAACCAACTGCTTGAATACTAACTGTGTGTCCAAACAGATTTCTGCTGCGAGTGAGTCATTTGGTAAATATAGGGAATGACAGCACTGACTTTCAATTTGGGCTCAGCTGTTTAGCAGTCTAGTTGGAACACACAAACACATGAAGACGATGACAGATGCACGCACACATACACAGCTGTCAGTGGTTTGGGTGTTCAGAAAAGACATTTGAATTCTGCGGTGCTCACATGTAATAGATGAAATTGCGGTGCGCAAAACCTGGCGTGACATGAAACCTTGGCGTGAAAATAGGTCATATCACAGGTTGTACGCCGTTTGAACTGCCTCAAGTGTTATTGCACCGATGTATCAGTAGATGAGACCTGCTTTAGCTTGACAGCCAGAGAGGCTCCCCAGATGGTAAACAGAAAAATGAAATTATGCCCAGACCATTCCAGATTGTTATTGTCCACAAAAGGCTGTTAGTTCCTGGTGTTTTTGTGGGGCTGAGCTACAGTCAAAACTACCTTACAGCTCACTGTCATATTTACACCTCACGATTTATTTTGGAGAAGTGAAAAAAGTCCACCCCCAATTCCCACTACCTAACACAGAGACATATCTGTTTACTGAAGGCGTGTGTGCGTGAGAGACAGAGAGAGAACAGACGGCAAGGCCACAGGTACATGTGCATGCATGTGCGCGGCCGTGTGCGCAATCTTTTCCTGTGTGCAGGGGTGTTTGTTTGTGGAGGGGAAAAGTGTCACCGGGTGCTTTAGCCCCGCCACAAACCCTACTCCTCCTGACATCTGTGAGTCAATTAGCTGACTGAAGAGAAAACATCCCTGCCCCCTCTCTCCCACACCCTCCCTTCCCTCCATGCATCCCTTCCTCCACCAAACAACTCCAACCAACCAGCCAGCCAGTTAGGTAGTGTAGCATAGCAGCTCCTGTCTGCCCTGCCTGGTGTGAGGCACTGGGGGAGGGGCGCTAGTCAGGGCCAGGGGGTGGGAGGGTAGTGGGGGTGATGAGGTTGGATGTCAAGAATGTGGCTCATGGTCTGCTCTTTTGTGTGTTTTGTGCAAGATGAATAGGCCCATGGCAGGCTGGGGTGCTAGCCGGCCACAGTTCCCCGTTGACTTGTGTGTTAGAAAAGCCTGAAGGCCCTGGCCTGCCCCTCTTGAAATGAGACAGACGGATAATGAAGGCTGCTGGGTGAACAACTTAAACGCCCACTACATATAGACATAACTATATCAATGTGTTATTTCCTCCATGGCTCGTTCTTGTCTCAATATTGCATATAGCTTCATTATCTCCCTTCTCTTCTGTCTATCTCTATCTCTCTGTCCATGCCTCCCAGAGCCCCCTATCAGAATAGTTATTGTTTGCTAAGCTGGTGTGGGGGCTGTTCTTTTTTGTGCCTGGTGCATCCCATATTCCCTTCCCCACTCGTCCCCAATGCCCTCCACGTCCTCAGGCTACTGCTATGGAAATATGCTTCAGTCACATTGCTAATTATTTAAGAGTCGTCACCTCATTAACAGTGCTGGGAGATAATGAATGATTAATAGGTCATTCTTCACATCGTCACTGTGTTCTCCCACTCTCTCCTGCTCCCTCCTTCCATACATATAGCTACTTGTTTGACAGGTTGTGCTGGCTCTTGTTGTCCATCCACTCTGTGTTTTCCCCCCGCACTCCTGCACTGCATGTGCATGTTCCTGGAGGTAACTGGGAACGTCAGGAGTGGCTGTAAGGCAGGAAGTGCAGTGAAGGGGACATGATTAGTGTTTGTGTCTACAATGATCCCTCAGGCTGGTAAATGCTGAAGAATAGTGTTGCTTGGAAATGCAGGCAGTGGGCTTGTGGTGCTGACTGTAAATGACTGACATTGCTTGGTAATGAGCCAGGATTGGATACATGAAACCAGGGAGTCAACTCCAGTCGTATTTGTATAGCTTACATTAAGTCAGCGTTGGGGTGTGTGAACACCTGCAGGCAGTAATACTACTTATCATGTCTTTGCTATCAGGATAAGTACGCTGGGAATTCTCAGCTGGAGCAGGGGAAGTTGTTTCAGTGGTTATCTGGGGCCTCAGACATCCCTTCATGGTCTCAACTTTCTCAGCCAACAGGAACTCTGCATTCTTTGAGACAGTATGACAACACTTTTCCTACTACCACTGAAGGCCACAGTATGCTTCAACAGTCATCACATCATCTAACCATGTACTCTGTACATTAAAACATACCCTGAATCGCCACACCTTGAGTTGTTGCCTGTTGTCACATAGAGGGGAGGGGTCGGAAAATGTAAGATGAATGAGATTAATGTGGATAACAGCACACAATTTTGTACAGACTCTCCTCTGAGGCTATCATCATGCTGTGCTTGGTTGTATAAAAGTATTTGTGTGAGGAATGACAAAACAGAGCTTGAGAAAGAAGTTTAAACCCTGCCATACGGTAACTGTTAGATAATTAAAGTAGAAATAGACACGTTTTTTTGCTTTAACTTATTAGGAAGTAAATGTTCATTTCAAAATGTAATGGCTATAGAATAAGGCGTTAAGACTGGTGCTAGAAAACGCCATCATTGCTCCACTTAGACTTCCAGACACATGAAAGAACTGGACACTGTCGGAAAACCTTAGAGTCTGTGACGCTCATTTAATTACTGGTAAAGTTATTATTATTATTATTTAAAGAAATTACTGAACAGACACACAACACACAAATCGAATGCTCCTTTCTCCCTCTGTAGACAGTTAGCTAGCCATCATTAGCTTGTACAAGCCAATAATGGTGGCTAGCAATTGTTAGCTTAGACAAGCTTACTGTAAATTAAAAGCCTAGTCCCAATTAAATGCCCAAACCGAATTGTTTGCTACCCACTAGAGCTAACATTAGTTAGCTGCTTAGATCACACATACAGGTATAAATGTTTAAACTTTTGTCAATATAGAGATGCTATGCATCGTTAGCTCTGTTAGATTCTCCACAGTTCAATCATGAAGTTAATTTTACTGAACCACACCAGAGAATAAAGTAATTCACTCAGATTTATTGGCATGACAAATAGCTGTCATGAAGCTGTCATAAAGTCATAATATGTGTCCATTCCTCGATTATGCCGTAACCTATTCATATTCCTTTAATTCATAAGGGTCCACTGATGAATAGAATGAAAAGGGGTTTTCCTAAAAATTAATTCAAGTTGTGAGGATTGTTTTAAGAGGATAAAGTGGTGTTGGGTCGGTATGGCGGGTGCCGTAATACTTGAGTGCTGTAAAAAGAGTGTCATAAGAGCGTCTGTCAGAGCTAGATTAAATGAATGGTTTGTAACTGATATATTGTTCGAACCCTAGTTTTTATACAAGTAATGTTCATGCTGGTTCAAATAAACAATTTGACCATTATTCTGTATCTTTGCTGAGCAACAGCTTTGTGTTAAAGGAATTAAAGGCCTGTCCCTAATATAAGCCTGTTGACTTCAGGGATATAAGCAAATAACAGCCCGGGCTACTTATTGAAGTTTTACGGCACTTACCGGTAATGAAATGAGTGCTACAGACCCTGGAGTTTCCCAGCTGGTTAGTTTTTTAGAAAAGTGGTAGACTTTTATTTCTGACATCAAGTTTGTCTGAGACGTGAGAAGTTGTCTGTTTCCACCTAAAACTGCAAAAAAATGTCACAGGGCGCCCATGCTGTGTTTGAGTGTGGCTGCTCAGAACAGGTACAAACACCCTTCTGTCATGGTTTGATAAATGGTTTATTGAGAGCATACTCATTTCAGAGTTGCATGAATGTGGTTCTGGGCAGTAATTGAATATTACTACATATCACCTCTCAGCAGAATCGGATTGTGACAATATGATTATACCATGTTAATACTTCACATAAAAGAGTGTCAGCTGTGAGTTTTGTGCTTTGTAATACAATAACAAGTGGAACACAGTTAACTGCATTGAGACACAGTTTAGTTTGTAATTTTGCTTTCATTGGCCATATTTTTCTACATAGTATAAAGGTATTGGGAGAATATTCTTAATAATATTATGATATTGATTTTAATTACATTGCCCAGCCCAGTAGTACTGGCTTAGCGTTCTACACACAGACAAGCTATGAGCCTCAGCTTACCAAGTGATGGAAGAAGTACTCAGATCCTTTACTTAAGTTGAAATACCATGATCTAAAAATCAACCTAAAGATTATTATTTCAAAATGTTACTTAAATAAAAGCACAAAGGTATAATCAGCAAAATGTACTTCAAGTATCAAAAGTAAAAGTACTCATTATGCATAATGGCTCCTGTCACAGAGTTGGGCCCCTTTCACGCAACCTGTTCAAGGTGGGACTATCACGCCATTATACCACATGGCCGTGCGGTATATAAGGTACGATCGCCAAATGGGGGACAGAGTGGTCCCGCCTTTAATCCACCATGGGAGGTAGTAACAGTGCTGAAATGGTGTCTGTACAAACAGGACGGTCTGACGTATTGACAAAGTGTCATGCGTGCGACCCACCACTGAAGATGTGAAAAGTAGCTGTTAGCAATTAGCGGCTAACTTAAAGAAGAACAACCGCCATAAACGTCTGCAAATTGGGAAAACAATCAGCTCCAAGAGTGCCTTACCCTCCAAGCAGAGGACCAGATCAGCCACTATATGACACAGGCGTTGTTGTCATGATAATGTTATTGTTACTGTTTACAAAGCACTGTTGGAGCGTATGTTATGTCACACTAGAGGCAGACGCTGATGTGTTACATGTCACGCCTCTTTTGATTCCGCAAAGCAGCAATGTAGTGTATAATCCCACATTAGAGTGGAATGATGCCACCATCGTTTGGTTCTGTGTAAAAATGCAAACAAGGCATAAAGGAGGGACTTTGTAACGACCCTATAGCGCAACCTCTGTGTAAAAAGTGTTTTGCATTATTATAGAATATTATATTATTCTGTTATTATCACTAACATGACACAGCATTTGTATAATCATATAACTCTACATGATTTTCAGAGTGTATCTATGATTCAGAGGTTGTCTGCCCATTGTTCTTAACACGGAGGTGGCTAAGATGGCAGTTAGCAGCTAATGGTGCTTATAGCACAAACAGTGCTAACAATGGCAACAGTGCTGACACTACGCTTCTGCAATGACACTGTCCCAATATTAGCAGTAACTGTCATATGGGCGCAGTGCAGAGCAGCTGTGAACAGCAAGACAGAAGGATACACACACTGACTCACATGCACAAACACGCCTGCGTGGCCGGACCATCTACCACAACAACCCACAGAGAAGATTACAAGATGCACAAAGGCAGAGTTCATGTTGCATTCAGCTCCTTTAATACTGTAGTTTGTTGATGTGGAGACACTTTTAAATTACACTTTTTATGCTACTAGGTAGATTAGTATTCTGCTGTATTATATCATAGAAGCATATGATATGTTTCTTTATGTAAAAAGTAATTAGTGTAACTGTCAAATAAATGTAGAGGAGGAAAAGTACAACATTTCCCTCTGAAATGTAGTAGAGTGGAAGTATAAAGTAGCTTAATATGAAAATACTTATGTAAAGTTCAAGTATGTCAACATTGTACTTAAAGGTATACCATGTAGGATTTTCAGTTACTGTGTTAACACGCTTGATAGTGAAAAAATACCAAAGCAAGAGGAGTAAACATGGAATTCCATGAACAGTTTTGGTGTTTGTCATCCTGCATCATCAGGGCCCACGTGGGAAAATCAAACTGCTAATATTTTTGCAGCAGCACTTTAATTCTTCTAAAGTGTTTATATTTATGTTCTTTGGTTTCACAAGGAGCTCATAGAGAAATAACTGATTGTAAGCATTATTAGCAGGCTGTTATTAGACTGCAAATCAATTGTATGTTATGAATAATGACTAACATAGAGACAGGATGAAAAGAAGGCGTCCTATACAGTAATTATTTGGGGCTCAATACTGCGGGATCACTGTAACACACTTTTTAATGGACTGTCGTGCATATGTGTTACCATAGTTACATGTATGTATTAGCATATATAAGTTATGGGACATACATGGCCTTTGTCAGGGTCTATTATGAGATCGTGGGCAGATTTCATGATCAGTAGATGATTCAGCTGCTGAAATCATACTAAAATCACATATTTGTGATCATAAAATCCTGTGGTTGGTTTGTTGTCTTTTACACCACAAATAAACCGCACTGGAGTCCGTTTGGAAGCGAATGAGACCCACTTTTTAGAACAGTCTCAGTTCGGTGGTATAGTCTGCACCAGGGTATGACTGACAGCTCACCAGCCCAAACAAACCATACTAACAACGCAAATGGACCTGGGTTCGCTTTAATTGAACCAAACAGGTTAGGTGTGAAAGCTAAGAAAATCCTGTTTAGTACACCTTTAAGTACAGTACTTGAGTAAATGTACTTGGTTACATTCTACCTCACTTCTTACCAACTCTATAATTGGATCTTCTTCATTTGTAGTTTGCTTACATTGAGATCAGGTCTATTAGGGCTTTTCAAGTAGCATGAAATGAATATGTATACACAAGTCATTCAAGTGTATCACTGTCAAACAGTGACAGACCACAGTTATTTTAAAGGGAAAAAAATGTTCATTGAACTTCACATGGAACAATCACGAAAGTTGTTGGAAAGCTGTGGTGCGTTCCGACCACCCCCCATCCTGCCAAATCACTACTTTCACTAAAGCCTCACCCCCACTTGTGGCCTCAGGTCTGTGAGTGGCAGTTACCAGGTTTCTGCCTCCCTTCCAAAGTCCCTCACCCACCTCTCCACCACAGTATGTTTGAGTCAGACCCTCCCCCGTTAGCCTTGACTCAGGCTTATTGCTCCCTCTCAGCTGCTCGGCTGAACAGTGACTGTTGATTGGTGGTTGAGGCGGAGAAGGAAGCCTTGGGAGTATTTATAGAGACTCTCTCATTTACCAGAACAATAACAACCCTCCCCCACACAGAGAGAAAGAGAGAGGCAAACTGACTTTTGGTTTCACATCTCGGGGGAAATGTGCATACTAGGACACACTTTGTCCTGCTGAAGAATGTTGACTGTCCATTCATGTTAATGTTGTGTAGCAATTCTAACAGAGTAGGTTGAAAGTGACTCACAGTTGATTCATATCTTAAGTTTAGAAATATATAAAGCAAACTTCTGGGATGTTTTCAAAAGCCACTTACATTCTATATTCAAGTGGTTGGGAGACTTTGTTGTGCCACAACTGAAAAACACTTAAATTCATAGACAACCACAATAAGAGGCAGAAAAATAAGAAAAGTATTTTCACTTTTCAGGTATTAAAACACACACATTAAGTATTAGTTTTACCTGGGATGAGCCAACATATTGTAAATCAGGAATGATAATACCACTGAGCCACTGATGCAAGTGAAACCAATTCATTTTACGGATGTGGCAGCACTTCCTGAGTACCCAGACATATGGCTCCACCTCTATAAACGCACATGTCTGCACCAGGCACAGGGCTCTATACATTGCTAACATTGCCAGTAATTACTGGCAGAGACAGTGCTGGGAGGATTAGTCAGGCAGGTAGGATTGAGTCAGCTGGTCTTAGTCGATGGTGACAGAGATTAAAGATGACTTGGGTGATCGGTTCACTGTCCACAGGCAGATGATTACTGTAGCTCATAGAGCCACCCATCAGTTTGTCCATCTAATCCCACGCAGAAACCCCATAAGTCATTCATTTCAGACAGCAGAGCATAGAAAGTGGTATCACTGTAGAGGGAGTTTGTTCAGCTGGTAGAGTAGTGCAGGGATGATGTCTCTTTGTAGGCCCACCTGTTAGCATCACCTTGGTTCCCTCAACAAAAAGCCAATGGGATTTTTCATTGCAGAAAATAAGCTCAGTGGCAAACAAAAGTTTATGAGACTTACATGTTGTGTTCAGTGACATAATCTTCACAAATAAACACCACTTTTATGATTTTTTTAGGCATAAATGCAATCGCCAGAAGTAAAAAGCTAATGGCAGGCTATAAATGAACTACACTGCAGGCACATGACTTTGATGTCGCCACCACCACGAGGCTGTTTTCAGCATGATGATGTTGTGTGGTCTCAGTTAGCAACTTGTTAGCAACTGCCTTCAAAATTCACCACTGAGGTATTTATTGACATATTTTATGTTGTAGAACAAAATGTCTCTTGTGTTAAGCACAGGCCTTATGTCAGGCATGCTAACTCAAAACACATTCAAAAAACCTATCAAATTTGAGACAAGGGAGCTGGGAGTGCTAAAATGCTAACTCATTTCTGGGTTTTAGGACTAATTCCTGCACCACTCTAAGGACTAGGTATAAACCTAGCAATGGGGTATCCAAAAAATGCATTTAACTGTAAGGGAGAGAATCTCTGTCTGTCTGTCCATGTGTCCTTCACATATCTTGAGAATGGTTCATCCAATCTGCCACACACTTGGCGGGTGTATTGCTGGGAACACAGGGTCATGCAGTGTCAAATTTGCACGTGTGATACGTTCAGCACTAATAAACTTGGAATAAACAAGGGAACAGCCTCTGTTACTCTGTGTATCAGTGGCAACAGTGCTTCAGGGCTGAGTCAAGTAGTATATCTAACTGATGTTATTAACTGCTAGGAGCCAAAACATCAGAGTGTTTTTCTTTGCCACACCTTCTTATGACAGTAATAATACTAATGTGAGTAAAATACCTCCACGAATGAAATCCAGGCTCTACATTATAGCTGCGATGGTGCCGACTGAGTTGAGCATGTCCACACCTACGTCCATTGAGCAAGTTTGCCAGATATGGCAGCCAAGCTGCAGACCAGTGTTTGAGATCAACAAACATCAAACCGGTTGTTCATTAGCAAGATACTGAGGTTTCCAGCTACTAAGTGATGTCTTTTTGAGAAACACATTGCACCATTTCCAGCAGCGATTCTGTGGGTATAAACCAAAACATGATCTTTTTCTAACTATACCCAGGTGGGTTTTGTGCCTAACCATAATCACATGTGAACCACAGTGTTGTTCGACATATCTTCTTCATAATAAGATACAAATGTTACTTATACTTGGAGACATGTACAATGGCAACATTTATTCTGCTGATTGTGCTGAACACACCTATTTGGACATTAATACCTGAGTGTATTTAACTGGTGTTTGAATCTGCAATGTAACCAGTAACATAGGCTACAATGAGTTACTTCTCCCTGTGCTGTCACCTTGTCATGGTGGAGAGGCTTGCAGGCTTCCAAGACCATGAGACCAACCTTACTAGACTGGTCTTAGGCGAGGAGCCAGATGAAAGTCAGCACACTGGCTTTCCAGGCTTGGGGGTTGGGTGTGGTGCTAACACACTGTTACAGAAACTACAATGAGCAAAACTATTGACATCAGGCACATAATAAACCACCAAAACAGTGGCAGTATGACCATTCCTGATAAAAGCCAAAAGGAAATTAGGAGTGCGAAATCAAGGTCTACAAAAAATCCAAGATCCGCCTTGAAACATGGAACTACAAGCATGTAAGAGACCACCATGACAGCACAAGTCCTCAGTGAGATGAAGAGATACCACATGGACATCCTGGGGATAAGTGAAGGTCACTGGACTGGCTCCGGATGCCAAGTGCTGCATGATCAGGCCACGAGAATATCCACACACATCGCATAACTGTCATGATCTCAAGGGAGAAAGCCAAAATCTAGTATGTTTGAGATGGCTAGCTCATGTGCTGGGAACAGAACAGGGCAGAGTCACAAGAATTGGCTTAAGATGGACACCACCAGGCAATAGAAAACCTGGAAGGCCAAAAAAGCAACCGGCATAAAAGTGTTGACACTGGAGCTGGAAAAGATGAACCTGTTGTGGGAAGAGGTGCAACATGCTGCCAATTAAGGATTGAATGCAACGGAAAGAGTTCATTGAAGCATTATGTCCCATAGGGGATGAAGAGGAGTAAGTAAGAAAGTCAGTACAATGAGTTAGAGTAGCAACATAGTCTAATATCTAAACATCATAATAAATCTATAGGTGTATTGGTCAGGACCCAAAGTTACAAGCAGCAGTATTGTACTACAGACCAAGCAACTGACCCATTCCCAAGTGGCATGTTTTGAAAAAAAATAAAATTTTACCTTGAAAAACACTGGAATCTAACTTTCTCTGAGAGTTTCAAATGTTGCCAATTGTTTTGCGAGCAAGAAGGCAATCCAACTGAGCATGTGCAGAGTGAGTGTAATCACTATAGCTTGTTATTAATTGGAGGAATTCAAAGTGTTAAAACCGTCCCATGTTACAACTGTCCCTGGTCTCCCCTACTATTATAAGCACATAAAATGTGCTATATATCATTGCAAAAAAGTACTAACATTGCAATTGACGTGTGTAATATATAAGGGGGATGACTTCACATATGAATATCCAACAGGGATACAACAAGACGGATTGGTATGTTGACTGGCTGCCACATGGACGAACTTGTTCCACAATTTCCTTGTTCTTTTGTTTTAAAGGTAGACCAAGCAGGGTTTCCCTAAGAACAATGTACGGATTCATACAGAAGCAAATCCTCTCAATCATTGAAACCCACTAGCAGTGTGTGGCAGTGTATTTATCTGCAGAGACCCTGCCCTCTGCCTGCATTTTCCTATTGTCTTCTTATTGTGCTGTGTTCGGGATGTCGGTGAAGGTTCTCAGTCATCCAGGTCATGGTAATGCTAAGTGCTGCTTAGGTCTGTGTTTGGGATGTTTCTGGGCACAGCACTCAGGTGAGGTCAGGACTTCATATAAACGTAGAGACCAGGTGCTAGACAGTAAGAAGCACGCATCAGAGAGGGATTCAGAAAAATTTCGGACACAGCACAGAAAAAACACACAAATATAGCAAACAAGTGAATCTGGGGTCTACTTTCACTGGTGATACCATTTACAAACAGTATTAACAATGGCCGCGTAGCAAAGGTGTAGATTTCGGGGGGGACACAAGGAACTTGTACCCCTCAATATTAAGAACATGCAAATGTGTCTCCCCCAATAAAGTCTTTTGTTTTGACAAAAGTAAAGACATTTACACCTTAAATTGATGCAGAAAAGGAACAAAGTGGTGTCCAACATTTCACCCGAATGCAGGAAACTTGTGAAATGTTCTACACTCAATATTTCCTGTGGCAGGACCCTGAACCTATCGTTTCATCATGTTCCCCTCCCCAGTGTTGAAATGAAATCGACACCCTTGCTGTATAGTATCCCTTTAAGTTTCTATAAGCTTCTCCTCCACCGCAGGCATTGCTTCGGTGCAGAACATCAGACTTCCACTCCACTACTGGCCAGTGAGTACCTTTGCTCTTAGGAGGCCTCTCCACACACTTCAAGACCCTGCTGTGGAGCAGCAACCACCCCATCTCTACAGACATGTCCGATCCCTTTAAGTCTGACATGAGGGCCTGGAAGCAGGAGTTTGATATTTTGTGGTCTTTATGGCCAACTTTGTAAGAGCTAGGAAGGTCATTGGAGGTAGTGCCGTCACCTCAGACAGAGGGAACTGCATGTGCAGTGCCTAGGCAGCTGATGCACCAACAGATTAGGCTGAGTTGTACACAGTGTTCTGACAAAGCACTTATTAGCTATGTTGTTGTCTGCTGCCACTAAAGAAGAGTCAATGAGGAATGCTGAACTCTTTTTATAGGGGGAGCTCATCTGAGGTTGGAAAAGCTCATAGTAATTTCCTGAGAACACAGTTAGGTGAAGACAAGCTACTAGTTCTTTAGACGTCGCTTAGAGCGGAAAACCCGTGTGAAATCAACGGATCCTGCAACTGCCGCAATTTTATAGCATGTTTTACAGCGTGACACAGGGGTGTGTCCAAGCTGGGAATGGAAGCAACACTTCCAATCTATTGCTCCTATAAACACAGTCACATGAACTCTCTCCCTCTCTCTGCTCTTTCTCCCTGAAATTAAAACACACACTAACACACAGGAGTCAATAAATGGCTCAAAGCAAGCGTGCGTAGAGGCTCCTCTCCCAAACCATAGACCACAGCCAGAGATGTGAAACACATACAATAAACAGAAAAAGAGCCTTTAAGGAATAAGACTGCAGTGTATGCTCCATCTAATTACAGCAAAGTAAGCCTGTTCAATGGATATATAATTACAAAATGCATATCTTCCACTACAATCATGGCTGATTGCGATTTCATGCAAATATCTTGGGTTTTAAAGAGACACAGTGATGTGATTGGTGAGCTCCAGAAGGTTGGGACACATTGTCTGCGCTCTCTAATGCAAATGACACCATTAGGAGCTTTTGGCCCTGGGATAAAAATAAAGACTATTTTGATGCATTTTAAAAAGCTGGTTTGTCATATTGTCACAGACTGCAGTAACCTTGCACAGAGCGCACGCTCCACTCAAAGAGTGCTCATGGCGGAGCACAACAGAAACTTACGTTGATTGTGTGTTTTCTTTGGACCGACTGGCTGGGTGAGTTTCTCAGATAGTACCCACACCTGGGAGTGGCTTATTAACACTAGCTTAAAGTGGCCGGACAATGTCAAACAATGACAAACGCCTGCCAGCGGTTGCCCATTTATAGTTGAATTCCCAGGACAATAGATTGGCTCGCTCTCCCAAAGTGGTTCCATTCATTTGCAATTGCAGGCAAGAGGTCGTTGTCCTGAAGTGGGCAATCAAGAGACGTGTGCATCTGCAGAGTGGAGGTACACACAGAAACATACACAAACACACACATATACACACATGTGCCTGCATCCACAGTCCATGCACGTAAAAAAAAAACAAGAGGAACACACAGTAGTTACACTGCTGCTGCTGCTGCTGCTGCAGCTAGTGTGGCCTAGAATAGCACACAGGCTACATTCCTCTGCCCTCCCTCCGCTGTCTCACACACAGCAGACTGGTGGGTCACATGGACCAACAGTGATCTTGGAGATGAAGTGTGCATGTACATACCAGGGCTTGGTACAAACACACACAGGCCAAATAGATAAGTAGGTGCAGACAACATGAGAACATGAAATTCTATTATGCTCTCTGACACACACACACATGAGCATGCATGCTGACTCCTGTAAACAGATATAATCACGTCTATCTGTCTATCAATTTGCAATAAAACTTATAATACTCATGATTCACGCAACACAGCGGCAGTTACTAATAAAGACAAACAAGATGTCCAAATATTCTTTCAAAAAGAAACAGTGGGGAGGAGGGTATTTAAATTGGCTACTGTGTCACAGCTCTCCAAACAGCCCCTTTTTTTCTACGCCCATGCACAATTATATTAAGTAGGGCCAATAGGAACAAAGAAGAGGCAGGACCGAGGCTCCACCTCTCCCCGACTGCCTTCCTCTGAGCTTTTTAGATGTACATAATCCCTGAGTTGACCCAGAAAATAGGCAGTCGTTTCAAGATCTGATGCGGCAGTCTTTGTGCACACCGTCCCCGCTTGAGCATGAAGCGTAACCCTGTGGAATACACACTGTAATTCAGAGGAGCTTTTTTTCTTTTGCCTTGCAGAGGAAAAGATTGTTTAAATAGACGGGAGCCGAAGCAAAGTCGCGCAACTTTGTGAAAACGTAGCGGATACGGGTAAGTGATTTTTATCGGATTTATTTGTAGGAGAAATTGGGGGGTTTTGGTCTGTGGTGGTCTCCGGGGCTGCTTGCTTGCTTGCTTGCTTGCTGCTCCATTGTTTGCATCCCCTTGTTCCAAACTAACAAAATGGATAATATTAGGCTACAGCCTGCGAGATTAATGAATAGTGGACATTTTAACAAATCGGGTGCAAAGTAATCGGATAAAAGCGAAGCCCCTTTTGTTGGATTTTCCTGCCTTGTTAGAAATGTGGTGATTCAGCTGTTGGGGAGATGTTGCATGATGTCAGTGTTCTTTGTTGCAACCTTACGTGCGTAAAATGTAACAGATTTCTCTGCCTCAGCTGACATGCAACATAGATGGGATTTAAAGCGATGCATTAGGCGATGCACGCATTTTTTCCTGCGTTTTGTCGATCCCGTCGTGCACGAATTATCTGGCTTGGAAAAAAAAAACCGTACCCAAACAATGTATGTTAACCTGTAATTGCGACCTGGGCGTTCATTCCTTGGCACAAAGAGGGGAGGTTTTAGGAAGACTAAACACACGAGTGTGGTGTTCAGTGTTCGCCAATAGGCACAACAACCATGCAGATATTTCTTTTCTTCCGGGAGCGTTTAACTTGAGGTGGAATTGTGACATTACAAGGAAAATTGTGGCTTTATTTCCTCATTGATTGTTTGGGAAGTCAACTGGCTGCGTATTAATCTTGTTTGAATTTCTTGCTCTGCATGTCAGATACACATGGCACCATTCACACAATTGCTGTGCATGCTATTAACTGATACTGGTTTAACTGGACAGCTACATGCTCATGCCATGTCAGGCTTGATCCAGCTGCACCTCCCCGTAAATGTTTCCAAACATCTTGTGATGTTCTAACAGTGTCTCCTCTCTGCTCATAGACAGGAGGCATGGCAGACCATCTGATGATGCCCATGAATCACAGCTCAGCGGGCGCCAGTCTCCACGGTTACAGGATGGGCATGAATGGCGGCCTGCAGGCAGGTCACCAGCAGCATGCCAACCAGCAGGGCATGCGGGCGCTGCCCAACGGCCAGATGATGCACTACGGTGGCGCCCAGGCCAACATGGAGACAGCCATGAGGCAGCGGCAGGGCATGGTGGGCGGACCCATGAATGGACAGCTGAACGGGGCCCAGATGGGTCACCACCAGATGACCTCTGGTAACATGATGTACAATGGCCAGCCCCAGCAGCAGCAGCATCACCCTCAGCAGCAGCATCACATGCACCCACAGCAGCACCAACAACAGCACCAGCAACAAGCCCAGCACCCGCAGCAGCAGCAGCAGCAACAGTTCATGAACGGAGGGTTAACGTCCCAGCAGCTCATGGCCAGCATGCAGCTGCAGAAACTCAACACCCAGTACCATGGACACCCACTGGGGCCTATGGGTGGGAACCACATGGGACCCACCACCCAGTACCGCATGAACCCGGCCCAGCTGGCTAACATGCAGCACATGGCCGGGCCGGCGCTGGCCCTCAACGGCATGGACGCAGATATGATTGACGAGGAGGTTCTGACCTCGCTGGTCATGGAGCTGGGCTTAGACCGGGTCCAGGAGCTGCCAGAACTCTTCCTGGGCCAGAATGAGTTTGACTTCATCTCAGACTTTGTCAGCAAACAGCAGCCCAGCACTGTTAGTTGCTGAGAGGACCTGATTTGCAAAGGGGCACAAATGGAGACAGAAGAATGAGAATTATCCAGGGTGGACGAAGAGCGCTCATCTCTTCACTTTTTATTTAGCGAGCACCGACCCTGTGCAACTAAGCAGTGTTGTGGCGCAGGGTGCTCAGAAGAGAACTATGGATATCCACAGGGAACACACAGTGCTCGAGTCTCACATGTGCCAGTGGCCAGAGGGTGGCTGGCTTCAAGGCTGAGTTCCACCTCTCCCATTTCCTGGACATGAATGTAATAAAGAAATGCTGAAATACTTAAAAAGCCACTCTGAACAATGCTATGACACTGTGTAGCCTCAAAGCCTGGACTCCATGACAGTTTACCAGTACAAAGGTGTATTTATTTATTCCTATCTGAGAAAACTGATATAAAGAACAGCCACCTTCTCTATTTTGGGATGTGGTTTTCATGATTTTTTTTTCCTGAGAGTAGGATGGGGGAGAAAATTCAAATTAAGTTTTCTGCTCATGATTTTTTTTCCCATTCTATTTGGCCTAGTATTTAAATAAGCTCAGATGACAAGGTCATCTAAAGAAGAGCCTGGATTTTCTATCATAAGTCAGACACGATAGAAGTACAATGCTATCTCATTTGAATGGGAGCCTCATCCAGATTTAAAAAATGGTTCACTTTTGGTAAAGTGCTGCCTTTTTAGATGTGATGTTCTCAAAAACCTACTGCTTTTACTGTATGAAGCTGTATAACTCCAACGTGTCCACACTGTTGTGTTCTATTGGAGATGTAGAACCGCCTTAATCGCGCAGATTCTTATTTATTGGTTGTTTATATTGTCCCCTTTTTTGTGGTCAAGATGGGGGGGGTGGTCTTTGTGAAGGGGGTTTTGAGGATCAATAAAGATGGCCTGGATAGAAATGTGGCCTGCTTTTCCATTCATTGCACAGTTCCTCCCCCCGGGCAGTGGAGAGCAAGCTGAGTGCTTGGGTTAACCTGTGGGTGAAGAGAAACCTCAGTTTCTTTCCAGTCTGGGATGGAGACATTTAAACAGATACAATATTTATGCTTTTTGAGAGGGATATATACATGACTCCAAATCTCCTGGGTTTTCAGTGTGCTGTCTTTACCTTAATTTGCCTTTCTTGCTAATAAGGCCGCTGATGTCACTGATAGAAACACGACTGACACACAGTCACAGTGACATGTTCCTCTGCTGGTTAGCAAATATGAGCTGCAGTACATGTCAGTGTGTATCTGATGTCACATCTCAGATAGTGATAGCCAAATGTGAAATGCTAGTCAACATTTGTTCTTGATGTTTATCCAAGCGAATGCCAAGCACTGACATTAGAGGTGGTTACAATTTCAGATATGCAGGCGAGATATTCATTTAGAGGTTGGTGGTCTTACAAAAGCATTTGAATAACACTGGCTCCTCCACAGCACCGCAAACATTTGTTTCTTTTCTGTGTGTAAAGAGTAATGCGAGTGTGTGTCTGTGTGTGGTTGGGGGAGGTGAAAATGACCAAAGAATGCTTACCTTGATGGGGGTTTAACTGACTTAAAGCTCGTAAGCTCCTGACTCAAAGACAGTGCTTTTCCTCAGCTCACCCAGCGACGGTCAGAGAAACTATCAGCTCTAAATAAAAACAAATGACTTATGCAAATTCAGAGCAACCCCTCTCCAGTCTCACCCACAACCAGTTGGAGGAGTAAAACAATTTTCCTCATATAATTGCATTCATTATGAAATGAGGGTAAAGAGATTCTCTGCGGTGGCTGAGTTTGTTGGATTGTTTTGTGCCTGCAGGCTATGAAAACGCTTGATTGAGGTCATGTTGGGAATGTCATCACCGCGTCGAGCTTTTTCACATTGTCAACAAAGGCATCTTTAGTGAGTAAAGGGGGGAAAATGAGAGCACTGTGGTTCGAAAACAGGAATAGTGTTTGCTGATTGCTCAATTTTTGACTCAACTCTGCTCTTAAAGCGGCATCATCTCCTCTCATTTGTCCAATTGTGTTAAAGGCCGTCGTGCTCGATTTAAAACACGGTATCATAGATGATCCAGACTGAAATATCCTGGCCTGAATGTGGGCTTGTTTCAAGTAACAGAGACTCGCTTAAGGGTGTGTGAGTGTGTGTGTGTGTGTGTGGATTTTCTTGGCTTTGCACTGTCAAGAGAATGGCTTATAAGTAGGCCAACAGCCTTGGCACAGTGCTTAGTAACGGTTGCAGGTCCCTTGCCCAGTGCCAATCTGGTGAGATGGTCTTCTGGTGTGTGGCACATGGGGCACGTTGGCACACTGTCAGAGCTCTGTCTCCTCATATATCTCATAATTGTATGCTACACTGTGAGCTCCTTGTTTAGCCCCAATTAAATGCAGAGGTTTTTTTTTTGTTTCTTGATTGTGACTCCATAGACGAATGGTTAACTACGCTAAACAGCCCTGTTTGCTCTCCCAATCCCTTGTTATGACTGCCGCCCGCCTCATAGAGGCCCGTCTAGACGCATGCTAAGCAGGGTGGGACACTCTGAGACGTTTACAGTTACTTCTGTTTTTCTTACTCTCGTTCTCAGCCCACCCACAGCAACTGCTCAATACAACACTGTTGTCTTCCTGTGGCAGCGTGCTGTTCTCTCAATATAAGTCACAAACCAAAAGCCACATTCTGATAGAGAGGCAGACAGGCAGAGTGAAAAAAACTTTACATAAAAAGAGGGGAGGGAAAATGTAAGGATCTCTGCAGCTGAAAATTAGAAATTAGGTGGAGGGTTTTTTGGTTTTGTTGTGGTCCTCGGGGATTTCTCAGCTGGGTTTTCCCACAACACTTTCATGATTCCATTTAAAACCCTTCGCACGAGGTATGTTAAACGCAATCCAGATAACATTCCTCTCCTCTGCCACATATCTTTATATGAACTGTATATATCTATGCATTGAGCACTGTCTAGTTTTCTGTTTCCAGGCTTTGGTCCAGCTGGTGCCAAGCCTGCGCTCGTGGTAATCTCAGGCCGTAGCGCCAGTGATGGATAGGTGGTCATTTGCTGTTGTCACGCATGGCCAGGTCTTCACATGCGCACACACTCACAGCATCAGCACACAACCTGATCAAACAGGCTAACAGGGATACCTCACTATCAGTGTGGAGCCAGGGGAAGATAAAGGATTTAAATCTGTGGTCATTGTGATCATTAGACTACCAGTATGTTGGTAGATTATGGTGGAGCCATTAGTGGTGTCAGTGAGTGAAAGAACATCCAGAAAATATCACTTTAAGGTCCAGTTAGGAAGATTTAGGGGGATTTAGTGGCAGCTAGTGGTGAGGATTGCAGATTGCAACCAACTGAAAGTTCTCCCAGTTAGAATTCCCTCAGTGTTGATTGTTCAGAGGGTCCACAGAGGTTTCTGTCTCTCCAAAACAAAGATCCAGGGGTTCATTTATAAACATTGCGCACGCACAAAATGAGGCCTGAAAGAGGCGTACGCCACTTCCCATGGCAAAGTTGTAACCTATAAACACTGACTTGATTGAAGAAACATTGCCCCATGCTTACGAACATTTCAGAGAGGAGAAATTAGCGCAGGTGGTGGGGTGGAAGCCCGATTGTAGAAATTGTCTAATATTTTTTGGCACACACCATTTTTGGCTTTTGTATAGATCCTATGCATTGTTTTATGAATGAGACCCCACATGATTATATGTGGTTAAAACACTGAATAAAGCAGTGTCATGTCACAAGTCAATGTTTTTCTGACACTGTTTGCCCTTATATTCTCTGATAACTTAAGATCCAGGCATTCAGGAGGTTTTAATTGGGAGCTGAATTGTCTGCAGATTTCTTTTCCTCTCAAAAACAAATAGATCAGGTGATTTAAACTGGTAAAAACACTAAAGAAATAAGTTTAACATTAAAAAAATTGGTGTTTTTCCGACGCTCTCATCACATAAAGGCTGCTAATTATGGTGGCTGATGCTAAAATGCTAATGGCCTTAAGTGTTTGGTTTGTCCGTTTCTGTAAAAATATGGCAGTGCAACGTGATGATCTCCATAGATGAGGACTCGCTTCCTATGTAGATATAAATAGCTCAGTTACAGTTGATTATACACCCAAGAAAACATTATATTATATTACATTTCTCCCAACATGTCCCCCGAAATCCAACACGCTGTACCTTTATGAAAGATTCACTGTAATTTTGTAATTTCGAAACAGGATGACTAAACAGGGCGATACCTCTCAAATGCTGAGATTTTTTAAACAGGACTCATGTCAAGAATCCCCCAGTGTGAGTGACTGTAAAGCAAAGAGTGGAACACACCCTGAAAGTGAGAAGAAAACTTGAGTTTCCCAGATGAGAGGATGAGTTATTTATTGACAACAAAGGGCATGTTTCTATCTCTGTGTGTGTATATTGTGTGAAGAGGGCACATGTTTGAACTTGTTTCCTTTAACAAGAGAGGTTGGAGGTTTTTTGGCATGTTTTGTGTTAACCTCGTGTGTGTGTGTGGCTGTGTGTAGTGGTGTACGAGTGTGCGTGTGAGCTGGCAGGGGGTAAATAAACAGCAAATCCCTCAGGGCAGGGTTCATCCAGTGGACATGTTGCTCAAGCCGAACTTCCTGATTTTCTAGCTGAACAGTTACCTTGCATCTCCACCTGACATGCAGCCTTATTGGACTCTACTCTCCCCTCCCCGAGCATCGAGTTGCCATCATAAAAACACAAACATCTCATAGATATTTCAATTCAACAGGCTTTGTCTGGAAAACATCAGTTGTTGCACTGTTGGATCCTGCTCCCGGGCTTTTTAGTAAAGCTCAGCGTCTTCTAAGCAACAAAACCTTTCCTCTTTTGCACACGAGGGAAAAAGCAATATAATCACATCACACTTTCTTTCCCAGAGCCACATAGTTTAGCCGGGTCTCGGTAATTGTTTTGTTTTCCATATGAATCCTGCTGAGGAGGCTTTTAAATGCAGCCGTGTACCTTGTGAATGCAGCCTCCAGAGGTAAGTTGCTGATTTTGGCATGTCGGGGCAGGTGACACTGAGGTTGCCTAGTGACTAGCAACTCCTCCTCCGACCCCCCTCCCCAAATCTGGGGTTGAATGGTTTGCCAGCTCTTTGAAGTAGAAGGAGGGGGTGTAAATAATTTATTTTCCTGCACACAGCTGACACTTCTCTGTCGAAGCGGCTCAAACACATCTAGGAGTCCCAACAATGTCTAAAGGTGGTAAATATTTAAGGGTTGTGTGATTTACACAGTTGAGCCAAACTGAGCAGAGCTGCGGTTTCTCAACAGTGGCAGAAAGTTAACCTTGGTGTCAGCGCGTACAGCTGAACTGGTGACACTTGTTAAAATGTTATTTTATTCTATTAACTGCACGCACTACCAAATGGAAAGTGTTTTATCGTGTGTTTCAAGCTGATTCTGCAACAGGAATAAGCTTTAATTACCCCTCACACTCTTTTGTTTTGTAGTTCAATGTGTCAAAATCTGCCAAGCATATTACAGGGGAATACTAACATTTAACAGCAACTGCTTGTACAAAGTAACACAATCCAAAACAAAAGCAAATAGTTCCCATTTGAAACTTAAAATGTTTCATCTTTGTTGACAACGTGTCAGCAAGATACTCCTGTCATGACACTTGACTACTCTACAATATCTCAAGTGTATCTGACAGTCTCAGTGAAGAGCACTGTAAGCTTCACAAAGGTTTTATTTTGTTGCAAAGCTTTTTCACGGGTTCATATTGTGTTCACCTCCTGTACCGGCAATTTTATTTGACTCCGGCTCGTTTAATGTGAGCAGGGAAATTATGCGGGCTGCCTGGGAGAGTTACAGGTTCATAGGTTAGAATAGAGGGAAGCAGTATTAGCACAGGCTATGTTCTGTACACAGTGTCTTTGTGAGCAGGGCTTTAAGCCTGCGTGCTAATCTGGCTACAGTGGCAAGCACATGCTACCAGAGACAGAATAACAGGCTATAGGCTGGGGGTGGAATTAATACAAGAGAGCAGTTCTTGTGACGCTTTACAAGTGTTATCCTGCTGGTAGAATATCCATGTACTGTAATATCAATGTGTTAATGGCAGGGAGAATCACATACATGTCATAATCACCTGTGTATTTGTTGTTTTTTTTTTGTGTGTGTTTATGTGTGATCCATGCTCTCTGCATTCGTGGAAAGATAATACCCACGCTGCCGTGTGACAACATTTTCCTTGTAGGAAAATCCTGACATTAGCCGGCCCACACCATCTGTAGGCACGAGGCTGACAGGGTATGCGTGTTGGGGAGAGTGCTGTCAAGACAGCGTTCTTAGTAGATATTATCTCCCAATCAAAAGTCACTGGAGACAAGCAGGCGAAGCAGGTCAGCGGCCTCATTTGTGGAAGGTGATGAAATCAGGTTTTTAGAGAAATTTGTTGCAAGGCCTGGCTGTCAGTGTCATGTATAACAAACTTTTTTTTTATTTAAAGGTCCAGTGTGTAGGATTTAGGGGGATATATTGGCAGGAAAGGGAATATAATACTGTATGACCCTCTAGTCTATAATCACCTGAAAATAAGAACTGTCGCCGCTGCAGTTAGCAGCCCCTTCATGGTGAGAGTGCAAGAAAAACACTGATTTTTTTTAACATGAAACTGGTTTATTCAGTGTTGTTAGCAATTTAAATCAGCAGGTGTATTTGTTTTGGAGAGGAGGAGACCCTCTGCGGATAATCTGGCACCAGGTAAAAACCTCTGGACAATGGACAATGAAGGATCTCTAACCAGGAGAGGGTTCAGCTGGTTGCAATCTGAAGTCCTTACCACTAGATGGCACTAATCCTACGAAATCTTATGATGCTTTCAAACCTGCCCTGTTCGTTTTGGTTCAATCGAACTCAAGTTTGTTTGCCCTCTAAGTGCAGTTCGTTTCGGCAGGTGTGAACAGCAATCGCACCAAAACAACCAGGTTGGTTTGTGGTGAGAACGTGTTCTTACCTCGATCTGAACCAACCGCAGTCACATGACACATTGTTTGGGTTAAACATGAACATATTACAGTCGTGGAGGATTATTAATGTGCGCCTCCTCCTGTACTGCCTTAATATGCACATTCAGCACATCCAATGCATCCAATGGACCTTTAAAAAAGGCTTGGGAGTACTTCCCTGAGTTGTCATGCTTCCTCTTCAGTGTTATCTAGAGCTGCAATGTTTTTTCAATCAATCAACAAGTTGGCATTTTGATAACTGGATAATCATTTTTTAAGCAAAAATTTAAGCAAAACATTTGTTGATTATATGCATCGTAAAGGTCAAGTGTATAGGATTTAGTGACATCTAGGAATGAGGTTGAGGATTGCAACCAACTGGACCTTTAAATGTGAACATGATGTTTGATGCTTTTCTTCTGTCATACATGATAATAAAATAGATAGCTTTGGATTTGGAAAACAAACCATTTGAAGACCTCACCTTGGGCTCTGTGAAATCAGGTGGCACAGGGCCTGTTTCACTACCTTTGTGACATTTTACTGACAAATCAATTAATCAATTAATTAAGAAAATGTCTTGTTTTTACCACACGACTGGTGGAATTAATCCCAGTACAGATGGAATGGCTGTGACACCAAATCAAATATTATTACATACATAGGGACATAACTGCATTAAAAAAAAGCGCACAACTCCACCTACAATTAGACCAACTTTTGTGTGTCTATCAACTGCAAGACTCTGGGGGAGAAGTTTGCAGCTTAAAATTTTTGATGCTCTGGTGATAATTCTGTTCATTTTCTAATTTGTGTGCCTGGAGGTGTTTCTATAGCAGACAGTAATCGATAGTGACAGGATGCTCTGTGTAATATTGGACCAATAGACCCTGCCTGACTTTTCTTGACTTGTCTCAGGAAATGAAGTCTCTGTTGGGCTTTTCGCATTTGATGATTGGCGTTGAGGTCCCATTTCAGGTTATTGCTAATATTTGTGCCAAAAAGTGTAGGAGTCGGTTATTGTAACTGGTTGGCTGTCGATGGGAATAGGTGCTTTTATTGATTGTTATGTTCTGAAGTCTATGATTATTTCAGTAGGACCAGGTCCCTGCACCAGTTGACTGACTTCTCTACTTTAAGACTGTCGGGCATCTTCATTGTCCCTCAAGTGGTACCACCTACTTTTCAGAATCCTGATTTGATTATGATCTGAATTCAGTGATAAGGAGAGAGAGACGCAGCGTGGACAGGACACATCCCTGTGCGGGTGGTAAGGGAATGGAAAGCGATGATATTGAATCTGACCACTTGGCTCCTATCCTTCAGAAAATCCAGGATCCAGAGGCACAATGAGATATTAATGTTCATATCCTGGAGTTTCCTGAACGGCTTGAGAGAGCTGACAGTTTTAAAAGCGGGCCTGAAATCGATGAACAGAATTCTTGCATAGGCATATTTGGACTCAAGATGTTGCAGGGTGAAGTGCGGTGCCAGGTTGACTGTCATGATCTGTGGACGGATTAGGTCAATACGCAAACTGTAGTGTGTCCATCAGGTGGGATGTGACTGATTTAACCTCTTCCACCCCCCCCCCTCACTGCTATAGAGACATTTTGTCTTTTTTAAGGGGGACGGGGGATCTTTAGGGGGAGATGGTAGGTCAACAACATATGGCACACAGAAGCGGTATACATCATCTGAAAGCAGGGAACCTAAAGAATAATTTGAGCTTTAGCTCAGCACTGTTTGTCAAGTTTTTCTAGTCATAAAAATCTTACTAAACATTGCTTTTTGATTAGGCGATTATACAAACTTTTGATGATTAGACTGTGTAGGGGCTCAGAACATCACGATGGAAGTATATGATGGCCACCCCCAGCTCAATTATGTCTAATAAGTTGTTGCAGCAATCAATTGTTGGGTTAATACCAGATTTAATGCTGAATTTAAGCATTTTTTAATCACTTGAGAATTGATCAAAATGGTAAAAAAACGCTCTAAAATACCACATTAAGACACCAGCATGGATTGGATAGCAAGTGCTTCTGATCTGGAAATTGCTAAGAAACCCTCTTAGTGGTAATATAGCTGAGGAAGCCACACATCCTCTGAATGCCTGATGTCTCTAGTGACTGTAAAGTTTCATGTGGCCATTTTATACAGAAGCCAATGGCTACCTTGGGAGTTAACATTATCACATATGAATTAAACATGCATAGTTTTTGCCTAAAATTGCACAAGAATAGCACATAATGGGCATGTCTGTAAAGGGGGGGCTGGTGGGTACCCATAGAACCCACTGTCATTAAGATATCTTGAGGTGATTGGTTGAGGGACCCTTGTGAAGAAGGCCGTACCAGTTTTTCCCTAAATTTGGAGCTGGAACCTTTTGTTGGCTAACACTCCTTTCCACCAAAATTAGCGTGTGTATGCAGACTTTTTAAACACTGGAAAACACGCTAAAAATAGGCTATAGATTGCTTTCCCATTGCCAGTAGACCAAAGCTGTGTACACGGCTCTACAGCAGACGAATATACCTTACTGTGTGTGGGTTGTTTTCTTTTCTTCACAGACAGGCTGGAAAAGAGGTTAGTAAACAATAGAAAGCAGCATGGAGGCCAGGGAAACTTTACGATGGTTACTTCTTTTTTATAAATCTCTTACTTATTACGTGTCGCTTTAAAACTTGCATCATCCCTTCATCTCTTCTCGCTAAAATTAACGCGTTCACCCAGGTGTTATGTTTCCATCAATGCCAATCAGTGCCACAGCCAATAAATACCTGTGACTACTGCAGAGTCAGCTGACGCAGGTGTGAATGCCAATTATAACCTTTCCTATAACATTAAAAAGCCAGATGTTAGCGGGTGTTTAGCGAGTTTTTTGTGCAGTGGAAAAGGGGCTTAAGTGAGAAGTTAAAGAGCGGGGCCAGTTAGTCTGAACAGTGGCGTAGTAAAATAAAATATAATAGGGTGATTGATAATGGAAACATCGTTAGCTGCAGCCCTAGTGTGGTCACATCCGTCCTTCATTTTTAGGTTATATAAACCCTCTGAGGTTTTGTCCCATGACTAACCAATAACAGACAAAAGTGTCCTATACTGCAGAGGAATGTTATGTGTTGAACTCCCTGCATGGCAAAAATAATAGTAATAAAGTGTATAATAAATCTAGAATATAACATATAGACATGTATAAATAATAATAAGAAACACTGACAGGTTAGTTTGTCAGGCCTCACAGCTCTCAGAGACATTAGATCATGCATTTATTGCACAATCTGGAAATATAATCCAAAGATCAACCTGACAAAGAAATCCAAGCACATTCTTTTATAACTGAGGGCTTTACAGACACACAGAGACCTGAGGCCAGCAGGGACCCTCACCCCAAAGCACCTCAACTGTCAGCCCAAAAGGCATGCTGGGAATTCTGGTATCAGCTGGAGAGAGAGTGGTGGACTGAGCACCTTATTTTTGTGTTGCTTGTCTCCTGCCGTGCCCGCACTTGTCTACAGATTACAGTGTGCCAGGCTGGTTCTGCAGAGAATATGGTATTTCCATGCCATATCATGACACTCGAAGCAAAGACCTGAGAGAGTCGTTTTTTTTTCTCACAGTTATGACTGATCTGCAAGCCCGCAAAACTTCCTTTCATGCATACTGAAACTGTCTCGCTGCTCTATATGGTGTTTGACTGTTGAGGCAAACACACTGGATGACTCAGGAGCACTGCACAGCATTGTTGGTAAATATCAGGGGAAGAATTCCCCCAAGGTGCTGAATACCACTGTATGTCATAACAATAAAGATAACCTATCTTGCCTGTATGTTTTCAGACAACCCAGCCAGTCATGTTGAATATTCACCTCAATACTTCAAGACCTTTGCCTGCTGCCCTTTCAGCAACACAACAACAGCGCCTGATAAAAATCACACTGTAGAGTTAGGCGCTTAAGTAAAAACTCGCTTCACAACCTTCACAAACACAATATGCAGCACAAGGAGCTGTTATTTCTATAAATAGCACTGGCTTCATGCACAACACTTTGGCTACTATTACACATCAACAAGCACAGGCATCAGCCACGAGCTCTGAGCTTGTCACATGTGCCTGAGCATAACACACAGCACAGATTGTGAGTATGTGTCATATGCTCACACACAGAGAAATGCATTCATACTCGTCCATGTCAGTTAGAATCCGTGGGTTTGGTCACTGTTTTCGACCTTACGTGATATGTTTTCCTGTTCTCACTGGGAGGATGTGGTTAACATTTTCTGTCTTGTGTCGAGTTGCTTCAGTAGACACAAGTCATTTTTTTCGCCCACAAGCCTAATAGCCCACTCATGTACTGACAGAAACAGTGACAGCAATATTTACCAGAAGCAGCGTGAACAATAGGTTGACATAATCATAAAAGAGAGGATCTTTAAATAATGGAGAATACATTAAAATAACTGCAAAGCAATACAGGAGAAATACTGATGCCAGAGCTACAAAATCATAACAACCACATGATAAAATCTTTATGTGGTGTAAAAATATCACTGAGATTATCATGCTGACTCTACCAGATGGAGATATGGCCACCCATGGCAGTGCATGTCAGTGAGTCCCAAGGAGAAACAGCAAGGAGACATGATAGCAAAAAGGTAGACAAGGCTGTGCTGCCCCCTGTTGGTGTACTACTGTAAATAAAAGTAAATAAAATAAAAACCCAGGACATAGCAGTAAATATATGCCTCAGAACATTCAAACCATTGACAGGTGAAGTGAATAACATTCATCTTGTTACAATGCAATGTTCTGCTGGGAAACCCTGGGTCCTGGCATTCATGTGGAGCCAACTGACATGTACCACCCACCCAAACACTGTTGCAGTACACCCACTCATGGCAACGGCACTGCTCCGAAATCAGGCAACGTGCCATGCCACACCTCACAAACTGCTCAGGAATGGCCTGACGAACATGACAAAGAGCTCAAGGTGTCAACCTGGCCTCCAAGGTCGCTAGATCTCAATCTGATCAAGCACCCGTGGGACATGCAGGTACCCCACCTCACAACCCACAGGTCTCAAAGGATCTGCAGCCAATGCCCTGGTGCCAGACACCACAGGACACCCCCTGAGGTCCTGTGTTCGTGCCTCAACAGGTCAGAGACCTCGCCGTGTACTTGGCCCTGACCTGTTCTCTGATCTGAGGCATGGTCACAGGACCAATGAGGTACCAGCACGTTCCGCAGATGGTCGATCAGATTGGGATCTGGGGAAGTTGGAGGTCAGGTCGAGGACTTGAACTCTTTATTAAGTTCTTCGCAAGCTTCCTGAGCACTTTTTGTGGCCACTGCCATCAGTTAGTGCCGTTGCCATGAGGGGGTGTAATTGGTCTGCAGCGACGTTAGCGTGGGTGGTATGTGTCAAGTGACATCGACATGAATGTCAGGACCCAAGGTTTCCCAGTGGAACATTGCAATGTAACAAAATGATCAATGTTATCACTTCAGCTATCAGTGGTTTAAATGTTGTGGCTGTGGATGCAACTTTTACAGCCTCAAAATGTCAGACTTGTCAAACCCACATTTGTATGAGAGGCACATCTTGAGTCTATATGAAAAGGTCAGGCAATTAAAATATATGTGAGAACATTATGTAAACACGAGTGTAAACACCATGTAATCACAAACTGTGGTTTTAAATGTTGATATTGCAGAACAAAATGCAGAGAAAATAAAGCAAGAGTTGAATTATTATATATTTATTGAACAAATTGCTGTTAAGTATGATAGGGCTCTCCATGTAGGAACTCTAATAATATAGTATAAAAATTAAAAAAGTACAAATAACAAAGACAAGACAAGGCATTGTAAACAACATCCAGAATAAGAATAAAGAAACAGATTTCCTCATGGCAGTATTTTCAGAATAAAATTTTTTCTTGTTTCCTTTCATAAAATGTGTTCTTCTCCTCATAATTAATATTGATGTAGTTGCAAAATCCTGCCTCAAACTGAGACGTTAACCAGAAGCATTCCCAACTGTTGGGACCAATGTAGTGTTTTCTCTGCTTCCTTTAGGGTTATTTTAGCATATTCCACACAAACCGTCGAAAAAGGCAAAAATACATGTCCATAAATCCATTAAGTACAAAATATGAAATGTACAGAATAAATGTAACATAATAAAAGCAGGCCAAAAAAAGCCTTGAACAGTTAAGATGGCCACATATGACTCTTCAAGTTATACTGAAATGCAAAACAGATGGCGGACAAGTGGGTGATCCTACGTATCCCATGCTGCCTTAAGGCTGGATTGTGCTACACAAAATAAACATTCCTCATTGGATGAGGTCAGGACAGGGTTATGTAATACCAGATATGGTGGTCTGATGGCAGTCGCTACATGTAAATGGTCAGTATACGTCCGGTATGCAGTGCATGATATACTGATCCTAAAACGGAGAGATGTGGTTGGAGTTTAGTCCTTTGGAAGGCTGCGCTGGTCGGCTGACCTCCTCAAGCCCGTTTGAGCTTGTCGATGTGGAAGGTGAGTTTGAGGGCGGGACCGAGCTTCAAGCCCATGTATTTCATCATCATGTCGCTGCGCAGCAACAGGAGCGCTCTGCCGTCGATCTCCTGTAGCAGAGGGACGGAGGGAAAATTAAAAGAAACGTTTTTTTTTTTTCTGTTAGTCTCTCCACGTTCTATACTGTTCACTAGTTTTTCCATATCTAAACTACTGTGCAGAGGTTTGAGGCAACGACTACATAAATACAATTCATTCGTTACTAATTGTGCAAAGAAAGCAATGTGGATAATTCATGGGGCAAGACATATGGATCATTCAAACTCAATATTCTTACAGTCAAAACTCTTACAATTTACAGGCAGTACAAATAATATTTAAAGCAAAAAACAATTTACTACCAGGAAATATTCAAAAATGATTCATTGAAAAGCAACGGGGTTATAACTTCAGGGGAAAATTAAATTTCAAGACTGTGTCTGTGTACGAGAAGAGCAAAGTTTTTCTATTTCTATCTGTGGAGTGAAACGAACTGTTCGAATGTGGAGCGCAAGAAATGTCCAAAAATAAAGTAGTTTAAAAAGAGGAATAAAGAGATGATTTTCAAAAGGTGCAAGAATGAAGAAGGTGTCTGACTGTCAGCAGGTGTTAACTCTTTATTACACTTATTTCATACATGGTTTGTGTATATATGCATAGTTTGACGAAGCAAAACACATCTGCCATGATTGGATAAGGATATGAAGACGCGATTATTTTTTTGAATAAGGTATATATAAAGGAAATTTTATTGTCCAAGTATTTTTGTAATTATTTTATATCTTGCTGTAGGACAAATATTACTAGTAATTAATTTAATATATCAGAATAGGTCTAGGAGAGTTAATTACTGTACAGCTTTATACTGATGGGGAGCTACTTAATTGACTATTATTAATAGAGCAGGGGTGGGAATGAATGAGTTTGTACTTCCTCCCACTCCTTTTTGGACATGTAACTCAAATCGTTATATGTGGTTTTCAGTTTTCATGCTTCCTTTAGTCACCTGATTTTTTATGTCTGTCTACTCCTATATGATTATATTGTTTATTTGCTACTTACATGTTCAAAATAAAATGCTACTAAATAAAGTTAAGATGTGAAAATGTACTCAACAAATATTATGTCTAGGTTAATCTAAAAAATATAAAGATAATTTTAAGTAAAAAAATAAAGGGTTATATTCTCTAATGCAGAATACAGTTATTTTGAGCATCTTCACTGTTATGAGATAATACATACGTGTTTTCTGAATAGGTCAGCATGTGGTGCCAGCACTGGATCGATATCTCTGATATACTGCATGACATCCTCCACCGTCCACAGGTTGGGGTCCTGACCACTCGGCCTCGGGCTCTCTCTGAAACTGCCTGAGCCTGAGAGAACAAAAGCACAAACTCAAATCCACAATGGCCATTCACTGGGTATTACATCAGTCTATACTGTCATGTTACTTTAATTTACCAAGCTATGAGTGCTACAGTACACTTTAGCTAGCAATGCTAACATACCATTCAGAAAATACAGCACATTTATCACATTACAGCAGTTGCAGCTGTCCTAGTGCATAGACCGATTAAACTCTAACTTGTTAAAATAACCGTACATCTGCCAGTCAATGCGCCCTGTGCTGATGTGATGAGAGATGTAAAAATTGCTTTATCCTTTTTGACCAAACACCTGAAGCTCAAATTACACTTCTCACATCCAGCTGAAAGCGAGAGTACGAGTGACTTATCCATCCTTATCTGCCTGCAAGGGTCTGAGGGGAACCCAGAATTTAAAACCATGTGAACTGCATATGTCGAAAAACATATCTGAACACGGCCATGACACAGAGTCATGTATAAACAGAACAATTCACTGTTTATAGACTATATCTGCCCATTTACACACCCATAGTTACTCCACCTATCTAGAGGTTTTGAAACTTTCAATCTGTAAACGTTATTCATCTTGTTAAGATACAACTCTTACAGCAAACTGAATGTTTTTTCCGATTACTCACCTACAGTAACATGTGACACAGATGTTTAAATGAATCATTACTATCAACCTTAATAACAGTTGAGTCAGTATGATTCTTCTGTTGAGATGTTAGGCTGTGCAGCACTGTTGGGGGAAAAAAACGCAGTCCCCTCAGTCGTTTGAACGGGGACCTTTTCGGCAACACAGCAGAGGTGCCAACGCAGAGGGCTCCAGTAAATAAATGCAGGGTCATCATCCGGCAAAGTGCTCACAGCCAATTAAATATGAGCAAGCGCACATTCCTGGTAGATTGCTTTGTAACATATTATTCACCTCGCAATCTTTTTTGGATCATTTTCCTCGTCTCACCTTTACTTAAAGCAGAACACCCAAACCAGTGCAGTCCCTTGTGTTATTTTTTTTTGAATACAGGGCTATTTTTGGTCTGATCGCCCACTTGAACGACTGCTACTCTGAAGCAGTAAAATATCATGATGTACTGTCATTGCGTAGGCCACTGTACGCTTTCTCATTGTCTCTGGATGGCTTTTAGCACACTCATATGCACACAGGGCTGTTAGCAGATATCTTCTAAGAGCTCATATATTATATTTCCATAGTCCAGTGTGCTCTCTGTTGTTACACATCCATTATTTTCCTTGGTTTGAGTTTTGAATAGCGCTCTTTAAATCACGTCATCTCGGAGTGCATAAATTCAGATTTTCTTCTGCAGAAACTCTGAAAATTCAGTTAGAACTGAGTTGAGTTACTTGAGTCCTGTTCTCTTATAAGCTTGTGAGTACCTGCTGTTTGTCCTGTCTGTCCTGTGCTTCTTTGTCTAATGTTTATAAATTAACATTGATGCTATCTCTGTTAGCTGCAAAAAAAATCTACCTACGGGTACAAATAAAGTCACCTAACCTAACCTAACCTAACTTGTGCTACATTTGGATGGAAACCCGACCTCTGTGTCTTCCTACCTGTAGAGTTGTTGTGATGCAGCAGCTTGGAGGGAGACCTCAGGCCTGGGGTTTGTACCGTAGAGTTTGGAGACAGAGGGCTCTTCTTTAAGTGCTCTGATGCGGCAACACTGTTCTCCATGAAGGACTCACCTGGAGACAAAGCACACAGAAGATTAATAAACACACAGATGCTTAAACATAACCACAACAACAAAAAGGGCCACTAACCAAAAAAAATCTACTACACAGCGACACGCCTGTAACCCTCAGACTGTATTACAGTGATTTGAGTGTGTGTTCAGGCCGTCTATAAAAGTGGAAGGCCCTTTTAAGGGGGATATTACCCTTTTACATAAATCTCTTCAAATATTCCATTAACTTAATTAAAATCTAAGGAAATTGAAAGATGATTAAATGATTAACCTCCTGCCCCAGAACTAATACGACTGGATCCTGAGCCAAGAGCTTCTTCTGTTTTACTACCTCCTCTTACATGATTATATAAGGCTTTACAGGACAACTCAGAGCAGTCGATTATTAGAATTAAATGTCCTTCATAAAACGTGGCGCAGCGTTACAGCAGAGAGACACTTACTGTATAAACAAATACTACATGAGTGGAAGGCTTGGTTAATCAGTGAAATCCTTTGATATAGGTGCATTTCAGATTCTTTTTTTTTTTTTTTTTTTTACACATAAAGAAGATGAAAGAAAAATATAATACAGATATTTAAAAACTAACTAAGTTCTAAACCAATGCAAAAAGTAGGTATGGTAAAATCTGGGCACCTGCCACATCTCAGTGCAATTGTAGGGGCGCACAAAATCTTACTCTAATATATAGGAGAACTAATTTATTATTGATCTAACAGCAGAATTAAAGCCAATCACAAGCCCCTTAAACACATGCCCTGCAAACCTGAAATTGTCTAGACATTCCCCAGAGGAGCTACATGTGAGAACGCAATGTCCGAATCAGCTGGATTGAAATTAAACAGGATTTATCCTGCTGGATAGATGACAAAATTCAGAAATGTCTGTGAGGGCCGGGGCCGAACTTGTCGGACAGATTAAAGAAACTGCAGGAGACTGTGGTCTTTATGATCAAATTACAAAGCGGCTACGTGATCGCAGTGGAAGTCACATCATGTCCCGCCTCCTGTACGCTCTACCCAGGTGCCACCTCTTGCCGAAACCAAGTAGGTAAGAATGCATCTGACACAGACAATCTCCTGTTGTGTGCTACATGTGTAACTCAGAACAAAGGAATACCTCACATATCTGTTTCCAAACAGGTGCATAGGAGAGGGACAAGCAGAACACAACGCACTCTGTCTCACTTGCAACCATTATGATTTAAATGCTGCAATGTTTCGGTGACCAGATCTTCATCAGGCAAACTTTTTTCTACAAGTTGTGTGCTACATGTGTGAGAGGGAAACTTTGAACAATGTCCTGACTTCAAATGATAAAGCTGTTATTAAAAGTATACAGTGTATTTATTAGGAATAAACTAACTTGTCATGATATTCAATATCTGGTACTGACATGGGCTTTGTTTACATGCATGAAAATATTCCACTATTATTCTGAATATGACAAAATTCTGAATTTGATATGGGTCATGTAAGAAGCATGTTCCATTTGGATATCTGAATCAGGCCTTTTTCTGAATGCAGCATTTTCTGATTAAGACATGTGGGATATGGTATGAGAAGCATACAGCACATTCAGAATATGCGTCTCAATTAGGGTTTTCACTGCAGTTTCCGACACTCAGCCTCTTGCCTGTTAACAGTCGTCTCTGTGCATTGTGATGGATGCTCTGTACACCAGCTTACCAGCCGTTTGCAAGGCTGGGGTAGAGACGCATGCCCAAAAGAAAGGCCAACATTTCTGGTCAGAAGAAACACACCTACTTTTAAGCATTGTAAGACTTGGATATCAACAACACCGATTTTTTCAAGAAGGTGGTTGAAGGTGTGAAAGAGGGAGGCTGTGTTCTGCCATCAGAGGAATACTTTGGAATAAATGCTATTTTGACTTGATAAATGACATATTAGGGCACGCTAATCAGAGTATGCAGGACTGCATGTAAACAGCATTATTAGTGGAAGATTCATTTTCATCAGCCATGTAAACAGCTTAGTTGGAATACTGTCTTTTTCAGAATAAGGGCAAAAAACTAAATATTTTGTGCAAGTAAACATGCTAATAAGTGCCAGTAATATCAACATCCATAGTCACAGAATCATTCTAACTCGCTCTGTCTAAAAATAAACAAGTAGAAAACTCTGCCTTTTTAGAATTCATGACGGGCCAGTAGCGAGGTGCAGGGTGGATTAAAAAAAAAAAAAGAAGGAAAAAACTCATCACAATCCCAAAGGTAACATACCATCAGTGGAGTGCCGGGGGATTTTGGATAGTTTCTGAGGCAGCGGACTGTTGTAGTCCTGGAGGAACCGTTTGGTGCCTCGGCCTGGGCCTGTTGTTAGGCTGTCTCCAAAACTTCTCCTCTCTGAGGGACAGCACAGATGGAAGAAGAAGCCACATGTGATACAGTTAGAGGTGTGTGTGGGCCAGATTGTAATTTGGTTACTCTTCTTTTAGTCAAAGATGCTGAATAGACAAATTTGGACTTTTTGTATTTTGAGCACTGGAAATATAGAACCTGTCAAAGCAGGAAGTGAATTTGGTTTGTGTCAGTGAATATTATGTCATGTTTTAATCAATAATTAACATCTTTAGAAAGTTAAAATGCATCCTCAAGAACACACACTGTAACAGCTCAACCCTCTACATGATCACATTACAAGGTTTTGACTTGTACAATCAATCAAAGAGGGCGATCACAACAAACACTCATCATGGGAATAACCAGAATATTTCATGCTTCTTCTTTCGCTCCACTCCAATTAAGAACCTTGTTGTCTGTACACGATTAAATAATGGCTGTGCAGCTGGTAGCCAACAACACTTCTTTTATGTCTGATTTATCTTCTTCCCAAGAATCTAAACTCCAGGCGTGGTACAAGTTACTTGCCTTTTGTACAGCAGTGTAAAACATACTGTGCGGATACTCAGGGGAGGCCCACGGTGCACCTCCCTCGAGTATTTACAAGATTTGCTTCTTAGAGGGTTACTGCCAACAACTCCACATGAGCAAAGCACACGAGATTTTTTTTTTTTTTTTTGCTGTGGGGAATTTTCATCTTCTAAAGAACTTAAAAAAAACACACAATGAAAGGACCAATACCGGTGCCCTAAAGCCTGGTTCAATAAGACATTAAGAGCAGAATCTATACTGTTTTATTCTTACACTCTTGTCAGCTTCAAATATAGCAGAGTCAGCTCCATTTCGTGTAAAAGGTGGCCAAAGAAATAAGATACATTTCTTAATCTAACAGGGCAACTGTTCAGTCAGATAGTGCTTTATTATGAAAGTAATGCTATAACAATTTCAAGCAGTTTTACGCACTTTATTCAAAATCCAAGTGCTTTTCAAACCTTGAAAGCACCACATTAATATTCAAGTGTTGTCAGTCCTTAAGGATGGCAAAAATCTCAATGGCTGTAAATCAAATATGGCTTTTACACTGTACCGATTATTATCACAATGTGGATGGATGCACGTGATGTCACAGTTGGAGTGCAGCAGCACTGACCTGTAGTGTATGTGTGACTGTCGTAGTGCAGGCCTCCTCTGGCTACAGGCTGGCTGCCAAACAGAGGATCGCAGTGAAGGTTGTGGCAGAGTTTTTCCAGGAAGCGGAGGACGTAAGTGACACTGCTGACTGTGGGCAGGGTCAGGGTGTGCTGCTGCTGGTCAAAGTAGGCTAGACGGGGGGAAAAGGACAGAGGGTCAAGTTCTGTTCTATGTAGTGGACAGTCTTTTGTTTTACATGGGAAAAAAATGAGCTTCATATGGAGGTTTTTAGACCTCGCATTTTATGCTATGCTACAACTACAAGTGCTCCATGTGGTCTGGTAGTTTTCTGGTGGGGTTTCTTTGACAACAGCACTACATTCTGTTCTAATGGCAGATAATTGAACAAAGATGTGAACGCAACAATAAACAAGGAAGCAATAAAGCAAGAAACTCTTAAAATGCAGTTTCATGAGGACTTCACACAGGAGGAGGAGAGTGATAGTGAAAACATACTCTTTTTTTTATAATGACAGTTTAATTCCCACCTGAAATGACTTCGCCTCCTTGTCCAGACTTGAGGCAGGAGAAGACTGTGCCCTGGTTGTGGGCAGAGTCCACACAAGCCTGAACACACTGCTGGAGCACAGAGGAGGCCCGGCCTGGCCCGAAGTGGTCCGGGAGCTGCTGGATTCGCCGCTGGTCCAAATGGGGCCCCACCTTGCCGTACTTGTTTAGGTACACACAAACTAAGGGGGGAAATCAGAGAGAAGAGGAGTCAGTGCTGAAGTTATGTGACTTTGGGATCAACTAAATGGTATTGTAATTTAATAAAAGGGACAGCTACGCTTATTTGCACCTTGTTTGCATGTATGTACCACGATTTTTCGAATTCTGCCAACACTGATCTGCATTAATAATATTGTGCAGCATGTCCAGAACTGTGGACGTCATGTACCTGTGGGGGCCTGTAGTGCAGAGTTGGGGATGGTGGCATTGTCCAGAGGCACAGTGCTGGTGTCGGGCTCTGGGGTGCTGCTGGTGGGAGACGTGGGGACTGGATTAGGTACCACACGTGGTTTTCTCTGTATACAAACACACACATTCAGACATTTACAGCATTTATCTTTTTACTTGTTTGTTACTATTAGTACTATTAGTTCATGTAGCATCATGTGTGACTTAGTTATTTTTATATTTTAACTCTTACAACAAAGTGCCTTCCTGTAAATGTAACAGGGTTTACCACTGGAAAACAAAACAAAGATCAAAAGGAAAATTCATGGCTCTGCCAAGTATTTCCATTAATCTCTCCTCAGAACATTATTGGGACCTGATGAGCGTTGCTACCTGCCTTGCCAGCATACAACATTTGTTGTGGACAACCACCGTGTTTTCAAACTGCCTTTGAAATGGAAACCAGCTCAATCTGCCTTACTTCAATAACATCAACAAACACAATGGCATTCATTTATGAGTTTGAACAAAAGACAGAACCAACATGTTGAAAGATAAACCCCTTTTCAATTTGCTTATTGTTTTGAAACATATTCTCCTGAGGTACGGTCCAGTTGGACTGGTCAGAAAGGTAGTGACAACAGAGACAAGAACAGGACGTGGCAGAGCAGAGATAAAGACAACAAACTTATCAATGTGTGTAACATCCAAACAGTTATTTCTCTTTTATGTTGTAACTGGACCAGTTTCAGACTAAACAACTTGTCTAAGTTAAGAAGAAGGAAGGAAGTTAGGGCTGCCCCCCTGAAAGTCAAAGATTCGAATCATCAGTCGAAGATCCTGCAGGGGCCCCAAATTTAGCTGCAGAGTGAGCACTCCTCGCTTTCACACTGCTCTCTGCTACAGGCAGCTGCAGACCCAGACCAAGGGTAAGTGTAAGTGAGATGGAGGCAGCTGCCTGAAGGAAGAGAGGCGTTGCTCGATCAGGCTCTGAGACAACGTTATCTTCTGTCTCTTGCTTTAAAGTGCTAAGTTTTTAAGCTTTCAGCGACCGAATACGATACAGTCTCTGACTTTAGTTTGATTCTAGCCATGGCAAAAACTGTTGCTCTTTCTGATCCATTGTTAGCATAGTTAGCACGTATTAGCTCAGGGGGCTAACTTGGCGTGTTTGCTATTAGGGGTGTGTGATATTATCTCTTTCACGATCATTTTTATTATCATATGAAAAATTCATATTGTGATACTCGCAATATTTCGACTTGTTGACATACTGACATCATACTGTTACCCACGGCAACAACAAGCATGGCTGATAGCGAAATCACCACCAACTCCGCAGTGGTTCCAAAAAGAGGAGCAGCTTCAGCAGTGTGGAATGAACGGTGGTGTTATTAGGCCTGGATCTTCTCAGACTTTTCTAACAAGTTACCGCTCAGAGGGAACTCATTCAGCGGCTCCTCTGGCAGCAGCACAGCGTCTCTCCCTCTCCTCTCTCACCTCCACACACGGGAGTCGGTGTCGTCAAGTGATTTTGTCATAAACATTAGGTAATGTAAGCCTACGTGCTGCTCGCAGCTCAACAAAAAACTACAAATATGTGGATGTGCAATAGTTATGGTATCATAACAGCCTGTCACAGGTTACAGTGTGATGATTAGAGGAGAAATGGCAGAGCATAAAGGTCCAGGTGGAAAAAAAAAAAACCTCTCAGTCATTTAGGATTATGCTAAAAGAGAGGGAAAAACTCCTGTTGATTTATATATATATATATATATATATATATATATATATATATATAGATCCCAGGGTGCATTTTTTGTATTTGAGAGCTGTTTAAATGTGTAATTTGTGGTAGAGTTTATTTTGTTGAACTATTAATATTGTATACAGAATGTGAATCACTTTGAGTTACTGTTGTTGTTCACAAACTAAAGCAATGACACTCACTGAATTCCTTCCTCATGCTGTGGTTCAGTAATGCCTGTGTTAATGTGTATGTACTGGAGGGCTACCTTGCTGCCAGGCTTGGGTCCTCTTTTCTTTGGGATCTTGATGGGTTCTGCCAGAGTCTGGGCCTGCTGCAGAGCTATCCTCTGTGCCCAGTTGGCAGGCAGTCTGCCCCTGGTTCGCCCCGGGCCAGTCACCGGCCGTCCTGGGCCAGCCATGGCATCTTCCAGCCAGCCAGCTCTCTTTGCCCAGCCTAACTGCTAACAAAGAGCATGAAAGATAAAAAGTCAAGTGGGGTAACTCTTCATGCTGTGACACTTAACAATGACAATGCTCCTCCTACAGAGAGGAGGATGTGACACAAGGTCAAAAATGTTCACATGCCAACAAGGTTTATCAGAGGTGAACGAAAAAAGTGCCTATTCGCGGTTCACTCAACTCCTCCAATAGTATTTAGCCATGTACAGTAGTTTGGTTTTGACACAGCTGCCTCTGAGATTTCCGCTGACACCCCAAAACACTGGAATGCAATTCTGTCTGTGGTACTCATGGCATTGAAAAATTCCAACGGCAACGTTTCTTAAATTCTCAAAATTTTTCCTGTGTAATCCGCAAACCTCACTGTGGACAAAAGAAATATTCCTCTAGCTTTCACCTCCAGTGTCTGTTAGAAGAGGTGGAAATCTCAGACATGGATATCAGAAAACCTGTGAGATTAAAACTATCAACATGGCTGGACACCATTACATACAAATAAGAAAACATGTTTATTGTTATTTGGATAACTGACCCTGCAAATAAAGGCAATCATCCGTCCCTGATGGTATCTGAACCACTTCTCGCCTACCTTACTGCCAGGCTTGGGCCCTCGCTTCTTGGGGATCTTGATGGGCTCCAGGCCTTTGCTTGGCTGGATGTTCTGTGGCCCAAACGCCGGGCCCTTCTGATTCCAGGGCCCTGTCACCTTGGTTTTCCTGCGGCCTGGCTTGCGTCCTCTCTGACCTGGAGGTCTGCCCACTGTGGGCGTGGGATGCATGGCTGGGCTCTCCACACTCCCGTCTGTCAGTGCCCCAAGGCTCTTAGGCAACACTACTGCATAAGCAAAGATGGACAGATACACAAAAAAAATGAGAGTTGAGTAAAAATCTGTGGCATAACGGCGACAAATAACTAATTAACAATTATAGCTCCCAGCTCCCCATTTAATCACAGGGGGTACGCAGAAATGTAATAATGTTTGATCAGTCACAGTAGTTATTTTCTCATTTATTGCATTTGTGGGTTTAGAAAAATATTCCTTTACTAATGTGAGCATTTCATCTGAAATCTAGACTACATTATGTGATGTGAGTGACAGCAGAAACAGGTTCATTCAAAATCAACTACACCAAACACTTGTCACGTAACAGGCACATAACACAGCGGAATGAGTCATGTAGCCGTCTGCACACACATCCAAGAAGCCTTTACGCTGTTGGCTACAATGTCCCCATTTGACTCTAGCTGCAGCCGATCAACAAGAAAGTTGTGTCGAAACACTATGTTTTATACTCATCTGAAACTCCTCCATCTTGGCTGGAGACTGAAGTAGAGTCTGTTAGTCTACAATTTCACTTGCATTTGTACTCGGCAGGTACAAAGAAACTTGGAAAACACAGCCAACCCCTGTGTTTTCAATATGATTGTCTGGCATGATGTGAAAATATTTCGGGCTCTTTCTTGCTTTGGCCCAATCTGGGGTAATGATGACTTCGTGCCTAGTCGATCTGATGGAGATTTAAGCCTACGGGCCGACAAGGGTGTTACAAAAATCAAAGATGTCTTTAGACCTGATAATGAAGGCCTTATGTCATTTGACCTATTGGTCTCTTGGTGTAGAGAATCCTCTGAATCGCGGTTAAATGGCTCGAGGGAGGATTTACAAATGGCGCTTACACTTGATGAATGGCAGAATTCCAGACTCGCGTACTCTTGTTACTCCAGTTAAATTACACAATTTTGACAGCAAAAATCCAGATACCTGCATCAAGTGTAGTCAGGGAAGGGGCATGCTAGTCCACTGTCTCTTGGACTGTGCTAAAATAAATGAGTTTTGGGGGGAAATTAACAAAGCAATTGCTGAGATTTTCTTGACCCAAAAGGTTTTTATTTTGGTAGTGTACCCAGGTACCCCACTCATACAGAGAAGTAAACAAATTCTTCTTCTTAATAGGTGCTTACAACAAGCAAGACCTCTAATTGCCCTTTCTGGGAAAAATGTTAACAGATCTCGTATAGGTCAATGGCTGAGAGAATTACCCACTTCCTGTCTTTCGACTGAAAACATAACAGACATCAGCGCAAAGAGGACTTTTTTATAACAAAGCTTGGGGACCTGTTATAAATTATACTGAAAATGGTGATTTGAATGATGTGCTTGCCTGGGGAAGAAAGGACACAGGATAGATAGTTCAGATGTTTAATGATTTGGTTTTAAATTAGTGAGAGTGGAGCCTTGAATGTGATGGTGATGATGTTTGTGGATGCATACTGCATTTCTGATTTGTAGTCACTATGTTTTTATTGATATAATAAAACTGTACACTGTATAAGATCTCGTTTTGAAGCCTTTGTTTGGCATTTCAGCTGTTGCCATCTTGGATTTTTGGAGCTAGAATTGACCATATTTGGACGAGAGGGTGGAGCTGTGGAGAAGTGAGTGGGTGGATCTGACTGAGAGCCCAAGGACACTACACTCACTTTAATAGGTAAACCTTGCTTGTACCAGGTTGGACCCCCTTTTGCCTTCAGAAATGCCTTAATTCTTCATGGCGTAGATTCAACAAGGTCTATATTGACATGATAGCATCAGCAGCTGCTGCAGATTTCTCCGCCCGTTCCACCACATTACAAAGGTGCTCTATTGGATTGAGATCTGGTGACTGTGGAGGCCATTGGAGTACAGTGAACTCATTGTCATGTTCAAGAAACCAGTTTGAGATTATTTGAGATTTGTGACATGGTGCGTTATCCTGCTGGCAAGCCAGGCAACATTTTTCCAGTCTTCTATTGTCTAATTTTGGTGAGCCGTGCGAGTTGTTGCCTCAGTTTCCTGTTATTAGCTGACAGGAGTGGCACCTGGTGTGGTCTTCTGCTGCTGTAACCCATCTGCCCCAAGGTTGGACATGTTGTTGGTTCAGAGATGGTCTTCAGCATACCTTGGTTGTAACGAGTGGTTGTTTGAGTTATTGTTGCCTTTCTGTCATCTTGAACCAGTCTGGCCATTCTCCTCTGACCTCTGGCATCAACAAGGCATTTTCACCCAGAGAACTGCCGCTCACTGGACATCTCCGCTTTTTCGGACCATCCTCTGTAAACCCTAGAGATGGTTGTGTGTGGAAATCCCAGTAGCTCAGCAGTTTCTGAAATACTCAGACCAGCCTGTCTGGCACCAACAACCATTCCACGTTTAAAGTCACTTAAATCACCTTTCTTCCCCATTCTGATGCTCGGTTTGAACTTCAGCAGGTCACCTTGACCATGTCTACATGCCTAAATGCATTGAGTTGCTGCCACGTGATTGGCTGATTAGCTATTTGAGTTGAAAAGCAGTTGAACAGGTGTACCTAATAAAGTGGCCAGTGAGTGTATATGCAGACAGCCTGTCATTCAGTGCAGGTCCCACCTTTAATTATGTGTAACTAAGCCGTACAGCTAGTCATGAAGGGGGAAATTAGCAACATAGACCAAAACTGTTTTTTGTACCAGGCTGTAAACATGTTCTGTTGTAAAGTTGGCCATTTTGACACTGGGGTCTATAGGGACTGACTCGCTTCTGGAGCTTCAAGCTGTCATTTGATGAACTACTACTTTTGGCACCTCCATGTTGGCTTCACAATTCTGCCATGGAAGTTGCCACTTGGCTATAACACTGCACTGTAAAGTGGCTATTATCATCACTAAGTGAAAAATCAATTAATATATTGTTAAAAAAAAGGCGTGTCATACACACATTACACACTCTGCAGTGTATAACCAACACTCACCTATTCTGTAAATACCTTTTCCAAATGCTGAACTAGAATCTACCACTTTTTTTCCACATGCTTCCTCATCTGTATCATCAAACTTATTAAATATTAAATATCCTTCTGTTTTGTTCAATGCAGAAGTAAATCTAGACATTTAGTAACACCTGAACTTGAGTCTCATGCTGCAGCAGAGAAGGTCAAACATTCTCAGCAGTGAAACATTTTTCCTCACTTGAACTTCCTTCCTCAGTTATAAGCATGAGGACGTCACTTCTGCAGCTCTCAGACTGTAGAGTGCTTCACAGAGAGACAGCGAACAGTCAGAGTGAAGGAAACAGGGTGAGAGGTTACATCAAGGAGTGCACGCTCCAGTTCGCTTCAGAAGACTGTTCATTCTGTGAATTTTAACCTTCAAGTGAACTCAAAGGGTTTAGTCGGCTTTGTTATGCATATGAATAAAGACGGATCTCAGACTCTTGAGAAATTCACTGCAATGTGATTTCTATTCATGGTAGTCAGATGACAGGAGGGGAAAATAATAGATGTCACAATAAATCATGATATGCCATCTTGCAGTAAGACACTGCTAATCATGGTATTTTCTCTCGCAGTATTAAAGGTTAGATCACACACATTATACACAAACAGAAACAGTTTCAGGCTTTATTGCTCAGGTTTTGAGAAATCTGTCAATGGAATTTTGTTTGTGGCACTCACGCACAGGGTGGCAGGGTTAATCCAGGGACTGATCTCTAAAAACCTGACCAAATAAATCCCAACCATCTGCATGGCCAAATAACACTAAAAGTAAGCAAGAAAATACGTGTCACTATGGTGGACTACAATATATCAGTACAGCACTGCGTTTTGGAATCAGACAAATAGGCATTACCTGTATAAACTATGATCTGTAACAACCACCAAAAGATGAAGATGAAGCAGAAGAAAAACAAGGACTGAAAGATATAAGACAAGAGGTGAAGGGGGAAAAAGCGAGCTGTTCTGAAAGAAGAAGTAATCAAAGATGATTTTCTTTTGGTCTACCTTCAGCTCCCTGCTGGCTAGAATAAAAAGAAGAAATGTGTGAACACCTTAAAAAGCCTGAGGAATAAACCCTAATAAAGAAGTAAGCTGCTGACAGCTGTGAGACGGTCTTAAAATTTATCTCTCGCACTCCCACCCATGAACACACACCCTTCCTTTCCTGACGGGAAGCATTTCAGAAATCACATGAACCACTGAGGGAGCACGCACATGGTAAAATCATTTAGAGCAAGGCTTACATTAAATACACAAAAATAACCAAATAAGCCATGTACTTTATAGAAGCCAACATGGAGCTGGCAAAACTTCAAGAATGTGTGCAACTACCACACAGAGGAAAGAGCCAGAGTATAGCCTGGATAGCTGGCTTCACATGCACCTGCAAGCCTACACACACACACACACTCACACACACAATGCACAAACTAAACACACCGGTATTCATCCAGGATCAACCAAGGACAGATTTACGAGAGGAGCAGCCACATTCATTAACACAGGTCTTGGCCCGTGGGGCTGTATTTATTAAACACACGGGCACACCAATCAATGCAAAGCTCGTACTGCAGGCTGCTGTGACTTTTCATAGTGGAGCTACAAAAAAAAAAAAAAGACATCTGATTGATCCTAAACAGGTTGGACGAATCCTAGATAACATTTAAAAGGTTTAAAGAGCTCGAGGTTACATGTTCATTGATCAGTGGCAGTGCTTGTAAATAGAGCCAAACAAATGCGTAACGAGCAAACTCTTTTTCCCCCTCTCCTTTGAGTGCACTGAGTTCACTGAGTTCAAAGCCACCACTGCCAGCATCACATTACAGGAAGATAACTGCACACAAACTTTTAAACTATCGCTCTGACTGCATTTCTGTAATTTCATTCATCTTTACTCACCTCTCGAGCCCAAACAAAAGTCAAAAGTGTGTGCCTGTCTGCACAGCTGTCCTCAGATTCACCCTCTCCCCCTGCCCTGTCCTCCTCTCCCACTCTCCCTCTGCGTTGCTCCTCCTTTCTCTCTTTTTCCTCCCTCCTCGTCTTCTCTCCTCCCACCATCTGCTGACAATGTAAACAGTCCACCTCTCACAGCGTACGTCTGTCTTTTCTCTTCGTGTCTATCCCCGCTCAATTCTCTCTCCGAGGTGTCTAATCAGAGCCTGTTAGCCAGGGTGCCAACGAGAGGCCTGTGGAGGGGAACCCAGGCTTGTTTCAACCACGTCATGGCCCGACTCTGCCAACTGGGGGAGTGCCAGGCCTTCATAAAACACTAGCAGGCTACAAAGGCATGTCCTGCCTCTCCATATTCCTCCCTCCTTTTCCAGTCCTTTAGATACTGTGGATTCAAACAGATGAGTACAGCTGACCTTGTGACTGATAACCCCTGTATCCACTCCTTCCTTTTATGTTTCTTGTTTAACAAATTGCTTCCTCTGCTTCTTTATCATGAGGCAGTAAACATGGCTTCAACCTCTGAAATGCTCCAGCTTTTAAAGAGAAACTGACTGTTGTTTGCTACATGGAAAATCAAAGAAACAATCACCATCAGATTGTGTCGCAAATGCAGGCAAAACTACAGGCATGCTACTGTAACATCTTACAAACTGGACAGGATGTTACTGAATATTGGAATTTGCAAACACAGTTCAAAGTTATCTGGAGAGACTTCAACACCATCAGGAATTAAAAATAGCAAGCTCATGTTGATGACTTGATCAACTGTTGCTAATGATGCCTTCAGGCAGATGATGTACTTACATCTCACTGCAAACCATGATGCCCCAACCACACTCACAAATAGCACAGAAAGTAATGGAAAAACTCCAGCAGAACATATTGATGAAATGTGCTCATTATTGTTGCGAAAAGTTCTTAAATTTCAAAGGAAGGCAGAAAAAGAAGTGAAACAAATACCACCACTCGAGACCGTCCTAAAATAAGCAACACAGTATGTTTTTGTTATGCTCTGGATTTGCTGCACAAATGGGTCTCAGATTCAGCTTGAATGTAAAAAATGCAGTGTGTGAACAAAATATAAGCAACATGCAATAACACACAAGTATAAATAATACCCTTAAAGATTATAAGGTGAAATGTTTATTTAGACTTAGACCTACAAGTGTTAATTCAACTCTAATTACTACCATTTGGGCACAATATACTAAATATAAATGTGTCTTAAAACAACAAAAAGTAATGTGTGTGTGAGTCCCCTTAGGTTGTTAAAGGCCCTGCACATCCATGCACGAGTTTTTAGTTAACCTAGATCAGTGGTTCCCAACTGGTGAGTCCCAAACATGTTAAGTTTGTAGGGAAAACACTTTATTTTGAAGTACAGTGAATTTCCAGCACAGTGCTTTTATTTTGGAGTGCAGTTTCCTGCTGACTAATGGACAGCTGCTTGACAGAGACAGTAAACTAGCTTGACAACATGGCCAAACTCAAGTATGACACTGAATGTATTAAATGTGGACCTTGAACTGTTGACTAAAGAGAAATCTGGACCCGTGGCTGGACCAGTTGGGAACCACTGACCTAGATAATTGGATCTCTCTTCAAATTAAAGTTTGTCAGAGCTATGGTAGATATCTTTTTTTGGTTGCTAATCTCAACACATAATCAATGATAAATGTGTGATGCCAGCCTAACACCAAACGAGTTTTCATGCAGTGCCAATTTTCTAATGTCAGAATAAAGTAGTTTCACCTTAGTCAGTGTGCGTGCCCGTGATCTCGACCGTTTGGTGTAAGGTGGTCATAAAACTCAGTCCGAGCTGTTCCAAGTCAGCCTTTCTCTCGTCTCAATGTTCCAACAAATCAAACATATTTAATATTAGTCGTACCTTTTTAGCCTTGGTTTATGCAAATACCTAAGTTTCATAACGTGAATACTGTCAACCAATAGCTGCTCTCTGTCCTGCAGGAAACCGGGTAGACAGTAAGCATGGAGGAGACTCAAATGAGGCGCAGGAACGTAAACAAATCTCAGGTTTCTTGTACTGTGGAAAAGGAGGAGAAGCTGGTGGAGTGAACGAGAGTTGTGTTTCATTCGGCGTGTATCTGATCCACCAACCAGCACTTATTTTAGTGAGAAATCTTATCTCTTTAAACGGTTTACCTCTCATCCCTACAGTCTCCTCTAACTAAAATAGTCCAGCTAACCAACAGAGGCTGGCAGCGAGTTGAGGCAAGAAAAGAAAAATGAAAAGTTTGTACACAAATACAGTTTCTTTATAGATTATATTGAAGCCGAATTGACAAGAATACTGTCAACTCTTGACACCTTATATCTTGTGTTTCTACAGTTATGTGTTTTGTGTACATGTGAGGAATTGTTAATATTTCATATTTCTTAAAGGGAGTCTGGTGTCATACTTTCCACCAGGGGCCCAATGGGAAATGATCGTAAAAGGAATGCAGCTGTAGTCTTGGAAACAGTGACCCTACAAGAACCCCAGTCTTTGCAAAATGTTAGCATGTGACTAAAATCTCAGATCATCTTTAGATGTGAGAGGGTGTCAGACTTCAGTCCTCTAAAAGTCTATTTTGAAGTCTTCTAGTGTATAGTGGGCATAACCTGTGACTAAAAAAAGAGGAACATGTCAGTCAAGCCCATTTTGTACACACTTCCACTGTCCTGAAATGACATCAATCAGGCAAACTGGTGAGAACACCTGAATGTGTGGACCATGAGGCCCCTTAATGGGTCACTTCATCATAACTACTCACCTACTCTAGAGGTACACAGCCATGCAGACAGATTGGGTTTACACGTTGAGGTTTTGAATCATGTGTCTTTGTTTCCACCTCTTCAACAATGCAGTGGGGGGAGATATAATTTTGTTTGTGGTGCTCATGTTGCCAAGAAAAGGCATGTAACACCCTGTCTCATAAAACCTCCCTCCCACTGTTAAGGTCCGTACCTTTGGTGCCAGGTGGCTGAAGGTTGTCCCCTGTGAGGGCGCACCAGCCAACAGGGAAGATGTCACGCGAGTCATAGCGGCAGTAGTAGTCAAAGGCTCCCCGCCAGCCATCAAAGGTGACCAACACCTCGACACCACGCAGTGCACCCACTGTGGCCGGGCAGATAAAGTGGGGATTTTTACGGTCCACCGCCTCCAGCTTCATGCCAATCTGGAAGGAGTTCTGCTCCGGGGCGGGAGGCTCCTGCTGGGGAACAGGGAGAGAAAGAAAGGGGGTCAGGTATACAGTTGGCATAGAGGTTGACAAGTTTTCTTCTACCAGACTTTTGTGGATGAAAAGATCTCTCTAATATGAACAAGTAAATGTGCCTTGTAAATAAGCATGCTTGAGTTCTAGTTTTCCGGAGCGTGCTGAGCTTGTGAGCCTTGTACAGGTACCTTGTGAAAGATGCGAGAGGGGGCCATCTCAGCTCCATTTAGTGTTTTCAGAAGGAACATGGGCCAAGAGGACGCATTGAGACGGAAACCTGAAGAGGAGGACAATGGTAGTCATAACAACACCAACTTCAGATCCAAGGGTTGTGTGATGAACGTGGTGAAGTTGAGGCAGACAAAAAAAAGAGCTGCAACCCATTTATTGATTTGGTCAGAGGGTTGAAAATTTGCTATTTATTGTAAAACTGAATGTATTGAGACTGTTGGTCGGAAAAAAGACATCTGAAGATGTCACCTTGGCTCTGACAAATTATGAGTTTCTCTATTTTTTAAATCAAATGATTAATTGAGAAAATAATTAGCAGATTAGTGAACAATAAAAAGATCATTTAGTTGCAGCCCTAAAATCTATCAACAACACTTTATGGTTACAGTCTAAGCAGGCAGGCAAACAGAGGGCTTGTGTTTTCCCCCATGTGTATTCAGTGCAGAAATGTCCTCCTGGGTAGGAGGCTTTCTAAGCTCTGTCAGAAAGTTATTTATAGCATTAACGTGACACATTGACATCCTGTGCTGTTAGTCACTGACACCTAGTGGACCAAATGAAAACCCCTAAAAAATAAAAAGCAGAAAAGATACTGTGAAGTCAGTAGAAAACCTTTAACAGTCATAATGTGATTTGTGTGTGCGTCCTTACCAAGCGGCGGCTGCAGCATGCCTCCGTTTTTCTCACAGTTGCCTATTGGCTGGATCTCCGAGGAGTCCACGAGGCGCCAGAAGTCATTCTTGTTGTCAGAGCCGTCCAAGCGCAGCCGCAGCCGTGAGCCCGTCAGGCCCACCACCGTGGCGATGCAGGTGGACGTTGTGTTTCGCGGGTCCTGGGCCTCCAGCTTCATCCCGGCCTTGAACTCGTTAAGCGGAGGCGTGAGGCTCTAGATGGTGATGATAGGGACGTATAAGTTGCTAAGTGGCAGCATAATAGCAGCAGTGCAGAAAGAACAGGAGAGATGCTCATGAATAGGTTTGATAAAAGCTGTTGGAGAGGACGTATCAATCTTACTCACCTGTCTGAAGCAAGTGGAGGGTGCAGCGGTGGCACCCGTCTCTTTCAGGTATTTCTCCCAGCTAAAATGTCCTGTAGGAGAACACCAAGAGCGACAAGATATTCACATGTTAAGACGTGTTTTTCCAGTTGAGAAAAATTTGATAAAGGTTCAATTTTTTACTAATTACGAGTTTAACTTTACATGCAATGTTTCATGAGCCCCAGAACAGAACAACAAAGACACAAGAAGCTTTAAAATCTATTATCAACAACTGGAGCAAACTTTGTCTTGATGATTAATGAAACAACGCTGAAGACAATCCTTGGGTGCTGTTTCCTGTTGAAATTGCCCAAAACGGACTTCATATATCACCGGCTGCTGTGGGTTATTTACCTTGGTACTGTGAGGGCACCCGGGAGGGCCGTCCACTCCGGGCATGCTTGATCCTTCTGGCATCTTTCCACTCTATAGCTAAAGGAGCCAGGAAAGATAGAATAAGCTCTCAGCAATGGGTGATTTTCACATCAGTCACCACCTTGCGAAACCTGCCACACTCACTGCTCCAAACATTGTCCGTAATGACAGGACTATTACAAGATAATGTATGAATCTGCCTGCACAGAAAAATAAAGCAACTGGTTGGAATGAACAAAAATATGCCACTTCTAGCTTTACCTGCAGGCTGCTATGAATACTGTTAGAGACCATATTGCAAATGGCATAATAGTGAATTCTTACCTTTCTGTGGCACTGGTTTCCTCATGCTCCAACAACAACAGTGGCGTCCACTCTAAAGACAAGAAAACAAGCCACAGAAGTAGCAACATTAGTAAAATAAAGAGATTTTGACAATTTAATTTTTCATATTAGAAACATTTTTACAGCAGACATTCTGACTTGTCAAAGCAGGAAAGGCTCAGGTGTAAATGCTGAACTGAGTGACGGTGACAGCTGAGCTCGCTAGAACAGCCATCGTTAGTGTTATTAGTAACATCTGTGTTTTACCTGCTATGACGAATCAAAATGTCTGCTGTGAGAAAGGCCTATTGTGGATTGTAGTCATGATCACAACATCAAACAAAAGACACCAGACATGCTGCCTTGAAGTTTGGAGAAATGTGTAGAAATAACACAGAGAATCTAAAATATCAGCGCAGCCTTAAAACAGCATCATCTAACCTCACTGACACACTACTATGCCGGTCACAGGCTAATGCTGCACAGCCACACTCTCTCTTATTTCACTTTATTTCAGATTCTAGTGGACACAGAAAGGATGGCTGAACTTTGGGGAAATGTTTAATATGATGCACAAGACATGTAAAATATTTTAAATTGATGGAAATAGTAAAGCCACAGAAAAAAGTCTCTGATCGGAATTTTTTACACATAATATAGAGCTGGAACAAGCGGAAAACCATTATATGATACTGTTATGTGTGACTTTCTCCATCATTAAACCTACTGAAATGCCTTGCTCTTTGAGGTTGTTGGGAACACACTCTAAAACTAACATGAGACCCTACAGGTGGTTATGTTGTGTATGCTTATGGCTAAAAGGTAAATTGATTCGCCCAAGTAGTGTAAGTCGATTTTGTGACCCTCGAGTATGGCTTTTTTGTACATTTGTGCATCCCCTGCGTGTGACAATGCTCAGAAAATCGCAGACATTAGAAATACAGCATATCTGGGCATGCATGCATAATCATTTGCTACTTTAACAACCTTTTTATTTACCTATACATTTTTTTATTACATGTCAGTGAATGTATCGGGATGGGCCTGTGTGTCGTAATCTCACTTGTGTTTTTGTTTTTGTAAGTTCTAAATAAAATCCTTAAAAAAGGGAGACATAAATGGGGTTAACAACATGGTAATGAAGAGTGTAGGAGTTAACCCAAATAACCGATCGCACTAATAAAACTCAGCGGTATTCAGACCTAAGGTTAGGCTGCTGCATGTTAACCGTGCTTCGTTTCAAAGGGAAACCAGAGAGCTGCCCTTGTTATCTTTGTAGCTCGCAGGCCTTCTCTCCAGGCAGGGGGTCGTCATGGGAGGCAACCAGAGGCAAGTCCAACAAAGAGACCCCAGATCGATGTGCTTCATGTGGATTTAATTAGCTTTTTCACACCTTAAAGATTCATTTAAAGATCAAAATGCATTCAAGCTCCCGGCTTTACAAGCGGCATGTGCAGACAGTAATTGAAATAAACGGAGGGGACGAAATATTAGAAACGCTTCTCAGTATGAAGCAGAACAGTTACACAGCAGTGCAAACTATAGCTCCTAAAATCACCATAAAACTAAATCAACGCCTCTTGTAAAGTTTGGTCTGTATCACTAAGCTCGAATTGCTATTGTTGACAATTAAACACAACCCATAAAATAACAACATATGACAGTGAACACCATGGTTTAGTGCTGAGTTATATAGCTGAAGTTGTGACCTGAGATCCTCAAGCCTACCGTCACTAGTCGCCCCGAGATCAAGGCTGGTAACTTAAGGTGACCAGGCTTTTGCCATCAAGGCCCCGAAGCTCTTGAATTCTCTGCCTGATGAGATTATTTACCTGTTTTTAAATCATTGCTTAAAAGATATTTTTATAGGACAGCTTTTCCTTTTAATGCCTAATTTTTACTTCTGTGATTCATAACTTTTGTGTTTTAGATCCTCTGTACTCTTTTGTTGTTTTATTTTTATGCACTTTGCAAAGCACTTTGTAACCTTGTTTAGTTTAAGTGTTATACAAATAATAATAATTATTATTATAACATAAGAAAGTTGCCATTTGATAAAAGACAACAGCTACCCTTTCTGTAAAATCTACCGTGCTGGATGTCTGCAAAATTTCTCATGATCAATCAGTGGACGAGGGTTTAGAGAAGGGAACATGTTTTCAGTCTCAGTGACTCTTGTAACCCAAACCCTGTGCTAACCAACATCACCAACCAGACACAACATCCAGGTCAATAGGTCAGACTGATACAAGTGCTCTAAGCGTCTGCTTCTCCAGTCCCACACTAACCAAGGCCCAATGTGACATCTGTTAGACATAACATAAAGCCAAAGAATTTTTAATGTGATTTGGAGTTTATGACGATAAAACAACACGTGGCATTGACAGAAAATGCATGCACCAGCAGGTATAGACACACACCAACAGCCACACTTGTTAAACATCAGCCAAATATTTGAATATGCCTACAGAAACACAGCAGCTTTATTATAAGAGCTGTTAAATATTAACTGTACGCTCACACACACAAACAGCATTGACAGAGGACCCACAAGGCGACTTATACACAACAGACCTACCTTAAAACTTCATAACCGTTTAGCAGCGTTTCTCCACCCCGGATGATTTTCTTTTCAATGGAAGTGCGCCTTTTTCCTCCGCCGAGGGGGGTGGCGTCCAAATTAAAGCGGCCCGGTCCCTGTTTTTCCGTCTGGGACAGTGACAGGAGGACTGACGTTAGAGAGCCCAGCAGCCAGGTACACCTTCCTCCTGTTGCTAACCCTGTGCGCCCTACAACTCAACGCACAGATAGTGCCACTTTCCTGACATGTACACGGGACGGAGTGGCCATTTTCATCCAAAATATCGCGCGTTATGTGGCAGAAATTTGTTGAGCTCCATTCATAACACAAAGCCAACACATGGACACCCCCCGCCCTCTCCTGTGCTATATTTGCATGCGCGTTAGATGCTCATTTGCCTGACAGCATCGCTAATTGTGTTATTCAGGAGTTAACACCACACTGACGGCAGCCTCTCGAGGGTGTAAGTCAGACAAATATGACACAGAAAGGAAATCAAACAAGCATGCAGCCAGTGCAGCCGTGCAGACACCACTTCCAGCATGCTATGCTACGCACGGCTACACAGAGTCATGCCCACTGCCCGGGATGCTAGTTAGCATGCTAGGTGGCTCGCTAGCTCGTTGACCTGGTTATAAATATTAGCATTAGCAAAACGGGAGCGTACTAGCACGCAGAGGCTAGCCGGTGGTAATCTGGGCTCAACGCTGAAGCCAAGCCCTAAAAGGCGACGTTGCTCGGTGTATCCGAGGGTGTTTACCTTGCTTTGTAACGTGTGTGTTTGTTTCTGATGTTGGCTTAGCGCTTGTCCGCCATTTTTTCCCTACACGATGAGGAGGGGGTGTTTTTGCCAACATTTCTGGTGGGCAGTCAGTCAGGCAGGCAGACTGGAGGTTAGGGGATGGAGAGGGGGCCAAACAACGACCCCTGGTGGGCTGACGTTTTCAAGCATAGGAAAAAAGTAAATATAAAATATTTTTGTAAAACTGTGTTATCAGTTTAAGTCCCAGGGAAAACCAAAATAAATAAATAAAAATAAATGAAAATTAAAAAAATATATTTAATATTCCAGTGATCCTTTATCTGGTATCATTTGCACTGCAATACCACAACATCTGGGGTGAGGTCAGGTCCTATGGGACATAAGGTCCAATAAGGTTTTACATCCTGGACTCTTTAAATATTAGCAGCTAATCCTTAAACATATTATAGCATTGTTAATACCTATGTGCTTTACACTTAACAATTATTTTGTATTGGTCTGAGAAATCTAGGATGGGCACCCCTACAGTAGGATTTAAGACGTGCTGGTCCCATTACATCATGGTAAGCCATGTGGCGTGTTGGTTTTCACATTTTGGTAGACTACTACACCTAAAACAGTAATAGTATAACAACAGAAATGGTTGTAGGATGTTGCATATAATAAAAATATTTTCACAATGCATTTTATTTTTTATGAGAAAGGGTTTTGAGTGAGTACTCAGTGTATTCACGTAAAATTGGGCATTTTTCTGATGTGAAACCAGCATGTTTTTAGGTTAGCAGGTGCCATAGAATCACGCCCTATGCGATTATGTGCCACCCTGTCATATTACAGACATTTATAGTATTTTTGTCACAGATGATGCAGCGAGTCCACATTAGCCACACTAGTCCAGAATTGGCCATTTTTACACATCTCCATTGTACACAAGCTGGCACCAGGGAAAGTGACAGTGAAAACAATAGGGGAAAACATGGCAGAAGGTTGGGCAATTGTTTTAAAGGTTACATTAATAAATTAATGATAGAACTGATTAATGGATTTAACCATTTAAAAAACAAACAAACATGACTGTCCCATTTTACCTGAACATGTCAGAAGAGTGAGGTCAGGGTTCTCGATGTGTTTGAATGTCAAAAGTTACTAAATTATTTTACCTGGCAACATATTTTCGTCATAGAAATATAGCAGAGGTACATAAAAAGTTTTAAAAGTAACACTCAAGGTAGTATGCTGAGTTTTAGGTGTTACTCTTAGCAATCTACCAAAAAGTGTCCCGAATTACCTGACTATACCCTCACATATTCAGGCTATAAGCAGACTGCAGTTATATTACAAGCTGCCAGTTTATTAGGCACACCTAGTTAATGCAGTCTATAATACATTCAACCTTCATTAAGGTTATAATGTTCAGTTTATGAGGTGTTAAAATTATGGTAATTTTCAGTACTGGGGAGAAACTACTTACATGTCACTGACATGCAATTAAATTACAAAACACATTTATTGTTATCAGTTACAGTTACTGAGAAAAACTTCGTAATTAAATTACATTCACTCATCACAATCTTGGTGAGTACAAAGGGGTTACATCTGAACATATTGTGATGGTAGGTGTGGACATGTAACAGTTGACATCAGGCACAAAAAACAGCTGGGGTCATGAGGTGAGATAGCCAACTCACTAACAGTGCAAAATATAAATTAACACACAAATGACAATAACTAGTATAAACCATCATGTTCTGAGCAGACACACAATAGACAATAACAAAGAAATGATATTTGTGTTATGGAACACAAAACAGCAAACCACAAACTACTCAGCCCAGCATGCTGGGAAATGTGGGCGCTGCTACAATATTATTTTCTGGAAAAAGTTTATGTGTAGAATATAACATTAATTCTGTTGCTTTACATCTTCTCGCCATGTAGGGGCACCTTCATTTGGCAGCGTGTGTTTCCTGACATCTTTCAGCTTTATTGCCTGATTCAAACATCAGTTACAAAAGTAATCCAAAAAGAAATCAAATGTAACGAGAGACATAACTTTGATGAAATAATTAAAACAGTTACATTACATATTACATTTTTAACAGGGTAACTAGTGATGTGTAACTTATTACATTTCAAAAGTAACCATCCTGACACTGTATACAGCACAACTTGTGGAACAGATTATAACTACATAAAATCCCCTTTAAGCAGAGTGTAGTTGTAATTTATATGGTCACTTGCCAGTTTATTAGGTACACCTATCTTAAATTAGTGCAGTCTAATACAACAGCCTTACAATGAATTCTACTTTCATATTGGGTTGTAATGTTCAGTTTTTGAGACGTGTTGAATTTGTGGTCATTTTGGATGCTACAGGCTGGCTATAAATGTATTTATTTTATTTATTTATATGCACACACACACTAAGCTGCAAAAGAGCAGTGTCCAGTAATAAAGCGGAACACTTCTGAAAACTGACTGGATTACTTTTGCTAGGTGTGCCTAATAAACTGGCAGCTGAGTGTGTATGTGTATTACAAGTAGACCTACAGCATACAGCCTGCTTCATAATGAATAATATGTAGTTAAATGATATTGCAAAAGTTGCACTGTATATTACAGCACATATTTGTATAATATCCCCAACAAATAATATCTAGAGCTCCAACAAGCTCTGCTGAGGTTGCTAAGTTGCTGGTAAGAATGCGGCGTAAATTGAGTTTTTCAGTTTTTATGTAGCTCTTTAATTTAAAATAAAGTCTCATTAATAATAAGCAGCCATTTTATCACACAATTTTGATAGTCATGATCATTAATTTATCTCAAGAATATTAAAAGAAGACAAAAGAGAGTGGAATTTCAGTAAACATTATTATTGCAGCATTACCGCCGTACAGAGTGCTGCTCTACTTTCATTTAAACTGTGCTCTAGTTTTGGGTGTTTGACTAAGAATGTGGGGTATTTGCCTTGAGCATAACATGAATAAAATTTGATTATCAGTGCACACAAAGCTTAACTTATTAACCACTATTTGTTCCAGTTAAGATTATTATAACACTCGGAACTGAATCATGGCAGTGTCAAAATGTATTACAAATAGTGACATTTAATATCTCAAACATAACGTAATCCACACTCCCAGAGTGAAATCAGAGCAAAATGCCACTGAAACACAGTCCGCCTGCAGTAGTGTAATAAACCTGGCACTGTACAATATCTCTGAAGATATTCCAGATAAATTGTGTGGGTGTGAAAATTAGAAATAGGGGCCATTTGGTAATGCCATGCCAATTACATCTGGGTAGCAACTGTAACTGTGTGATTTGGAGAAACACCCAGCAGTTCAATTGTGTGTAATGGTCACCTGGCAGCACTGCTAATGCCCATTTCAGCCTACGCTGGGCAGGCCATGGCCCAGTGGCCCCCTGCACCCCAGGCAATTATGTTTGGTTTCACACGGTGAAAGGGGTTAATTGGCAGTGCCCACGCGCCTGATTGGACCTGTTTCACGCCTGTCAGCCTTCATCGCATCAAAGGAAGCCCCAGTCCACCAGGCACCATTATTAGAACACACACAAACACACACACACCTCACGCACACGCACTGTACACAGATTCTGTACTTAAATCTAATGTTCTTATGATTCGTACTGTATGTGGAGGAACACACATGCGCTCACAGTATGACCACACACACACATGAAAGAAACCCAAGCAAACAAAAAAACACAACACACACCCACGTGAACACATTCCTACAGAAATATTAGGTATTCATCCTCCTCATGCAGAGACATAAGGTTGTTCACACTTGCATGCACACAGGCATTATGCAAATCACTTTCCGGATGGTCCTAACTAACATCACTAGGGGTCAGTGTTGTTTTATACAAAGCAGGGCCCAGATAATTCTGCCACTTTCCTCTCCCCACATTCATTTCATCATGATTATTTTGTGCTTTCCTCTGAGCACAGCACAGTAGCACTCGTAATTTTTCGCTGCTCACTATCCTCTTTAAACTCTCAGACTTTTATTCTAATGATGATTACGGATTTTTATTTCTTTTCAAGGAACATTTTCCCTTTTTTTATTATGTAAAATTCTTTGGTTTCGTTTCCTTTTCAGACAGTTCTTAGTCTGATGTATTTAAGGGCATAATCGTAGTCTGTCTGCATTATTGTAATTACAGGCAAAGCGAGTGTTGTGTGGTGAAGCCGTGCCTACTATATACTGTGTGCATGTCTTGTTTGTCAGGATCTACATGTGCTTCTAGTTTTTTATCAGGCTTCAACCACCGAGCTACCAGCAGTCTATGAAAGTCCATCAGCCATTATACAAGTCAGACTGACTGGCAAATAACAGCGACAATGTGTCCCATCCGAGAGTCCGCACTTGTATAAATCATACTTTTCGAGGTTCAACAAATTGTATACACAAAACACATTAGCAGATACAAATCTGAGTCTTGCAAAAATGTTTTCATGAAAAGAAAACTCACGGCTGAAGTGAGTGAGAGTCCTCAGATACATAAAGAAATTATAAGGTTTGATTTGCGAGTGCATTTGATTGCTGTCTGGGAAGAAATCTCAGAGATAATCTGCCTCTTATCTTGTTAGCACCTGTTCCACAGTTACATATAATACAAATACACACAGAGCCTCTAAAAGACCAATTTTGGAGACGGACCTTTCGTGTCAATGCAAATGCAAATTCTCATATTAGTGTTTGCTCTTCTCTTTTGGCAGCGGTATCAGTTTTTGGCCTGTTTGAAACGTCTTTCTTGCTCTTTTCATTTTATCGCACTAATTGAATCTGGCTCTCGGAGCTGGCGACGTGTTTTTGGATTTTCAAACATGTTGCTGAAGGTGTCCACTCGCCAATGGCATGGCTCCACCACCGTGGTCTGTTTCTGCACATACAGACAGTACAGCAAGGATCTTTTCCCACTGTGCCTCCTTGTCACTTTCAGCACTCTGGCACGCTCCAACAAAGTCGCCCCTCTCACACATGCACAAATACCCAGACTCACACAGGCATAAATAGACACGCGCACACACACACACACACACACACACACACAGTGAGAGTCAGATTGCGTGTGTTCCTTTCCGACTGTGCCTCAGAGGACTCTGCGCTTGTTCCACAGACGAGGACATGCATGCGCACACACACACACACACACGCACACATAGAGTCCTGATACACACTTCCCATCTCTGCTGGCATCCTGGGAGGGACGTGCAAGAGAGAGAGCAAGAGCATATGTTGGATAGACGTTTGTTGAGGGGGGATATTTCTCTTTGGATGTTGTCTTACAAGCTCTGACGGCGTGGCGCAGAAAGAAGGAATTTTTTCGTCCAATTTATTAATCCTTTTAGGCAATGTTCTCTGTTCAGAAATGCAAATTGAATCAATCTGAGGCTGACTTTAAGACTTTTCAAGTGGGATTTAATTAGAAGCCAGGGCCTGCAGTTTTTAATGAGAGAGGGGGTGGAGAGACGGAGAAAGAGGGAGAGAGAGAAAGAGAGAGGCATGGGGAGGGAGAGTGGGTTGCGGTTTTGATCTGGGGGTCCTGCTGGAGAAAGGATACACAAACACCCACAACATACGCGCACACAGACGTACACACATGCATGCACGCACACCAATGCACCCCGTAGAGCCGAGTATGAGGCGGATGCCCGCTGTTTGGTTTTTCTTTACTTCCCTCATCTCCGTCTTGTGAGAGTTCAACCAGAGATCTTGTTACTTCAGTATACATCTCCAACCCTCACGCCAACCTAGCATGGAGGGAAGCCTCATGCTGCTCTTCAGCGTTGGAGCTGCTCAATAGTAAAAGACCTCAGGGTTAATACTGGACAGCTCCAAAGTGTCAGGGCATGTAAAGCCAATGCCATGAATGTGAAGCTGGTCTTTGCAGAAAAAAAAAAACACCTACCTAATGCATACATATGCCTCCTGGATGAGCAAAAATGTTAAAAAACAAGTCAGTGGATAGATTCAAGACTGGAACATCATTAGCCCTGTTTCCATCGAGCAGTGCGGTACAGTACAGTTAAGTTCGGTACACTTTTTTTTCTGTTTCCAGTGTGAAAAGTTGTGGATGGTACCATTGTAACCGTTCTGTACTGTCCCCATTTTTGGTCCCCCCTCTGTTGGGGTACCTAGCACACAAATCTGGTTCTAAAAGGTGGAGCTGTGAACACTGCAGTACATTGATTGGTCAATAGCAGACGGTCACTCTGCTCAGGGCTGAGCTGTGGCTGGTTTTGAGGCTCATGTAACCACTGTTCATACTGTGGAGATTTTTATTACTGTAACTATAAAATTAAAGGATGTTTTGCTGCCTCTGGGCCGACTGCCAGCAACTTTTAAGGTGGAACGTTAACTTGTAATGCTACTCAGTGCATGACTTGATGACGTATATCAATCAACACACCTTAAATTTCATTGACAGCTTTGGCCATTACTTAAGTACACAGACATACACTTTTAGTAAAGAGTGGATCTTCAAGCATATCTATGACTTAATTTTGATGGGATTATGTGAACTGAATATATCCAAATCTTTACTCTGGGAAAAAAAGTGTCGTGGAGCATTGTTCCTGTGGGCTACGGAAACACTAAACCCCTGAGCTTGCCTGAGAAGGACTAAATGCACAAACCAGCTATTTTTAAATATCCCATGGAGAGAGACTCTCACTGCAGCTTGTTTTATTTTGCTCTGAAAACGTCAGCATGCAACCCCGTCTGCGCACAATAAACAAGGGGCAGACTTCCCTTTGTGTCACTGTTAATGAGCAAATACAGTGAGTGCTGGATGGAGCAGTGAGTGACAACAACCCCGCAAACATGAAAGAGTACTGTTTGCAGTGGAAACACTAGGGTCTAGGTACCATGTCTGAAGGGTTACTTTTGGCTCCAAAGGTACCAAACCAAAAGTGTTTGGTGGAAACGGGGTTATTGTTGCACGTTTTTGACCACGAGTGCCAAAATGCTTGAGTTATTTTTACTCATTCTCGTTATTTGAGCAGTTATAGATCCCCTCGTCACTCCCTTGTAAATGATTCTAGCAGACAGCCCTTCCCTCAAGAAAAAAACGCCTCCCTGGATTTATCAGAGATTTCACTGCCATTTGGCTATCACGTGCTGCGTCTGATACATTTTGGGGGAATATGGTGCTGTTAAAAAGGGTGAAGTCGGCCTGTGGTGTCGGGATGTGGTTTGAGAGCTCACGCTCTCCTCTCTACAGTAACTCTCTGCCATCTTTCCCTCTCCCCTCGCTGTTTCCTGTCACCCTCTAAAATTGGGGCCAAGGCTGGAGAGCACTGGCATGTTTTCAGGGGCTGTGTGACATCTTCACAGCCTCTACGCTTGATTTTTCCGTTTCTGTATTGCCACTTTTGTGTCGGCATCCACCGGGAGAAGGGAAGGGGAGGGGAAGGGTTTGACTCGTTAGTGCTCTAACTTGACCATTTCCACTTTGAGAGTTTTCTCTGTGCTGCTGTCTCTCATAAAAGCTGTGGTTTGTCTATATGCTGGAAAAACAGCAAAAGATAAATGTCAGGAAGATTATTTCAAGCTTGCGAAGCTTAATATAGGTAGGAATGAAATGATATGCACGAAAACAACAATTTCGGATGCCAGCAGGGTTGATGTACAGTATTGAAGGAGCAGTGGAAGGAGGGAAAAGATGTGAAGAGATGACTTTTAGGCTGCCACGGAGAGACATGAATTTACCCATTAAAGTGAGAACTCTAGTGTGCGCCTCGCAAAATGCTTGACGTCTAGTTGATACTGTCAATGTTTAAATAATACTAATTAATCTCCATTATTGAAACATGTAATTAATCTCTCTCTCACCCTCTCTGGCTGTCTCTCTGTCTCCTTCTCGTTCACATTTAATGGAACATGAAAGGGAAACCCAAAGAGCAAATGCTGTGTTGTGGTCCTTGCGGGGAGCTCATTGAGGGACTCACATCAGAGGAGAAGACAGGCAGAGAGACAGACGGGTGGACATGTTTTGACAAACAGACAGTTGGTCCAAAACTCCTCCCTATCTTACCACTCTGTGCCTCCTCTCTCTCTCTGTGTCTTTGAACTCAGGCCTTCATTAACAATCTGCTGATTAACAGGCTTGGGAACACGGGGGGTAGACGGATCAGAGGGGGAGAGATAGATGGAGGAGGGAGAGACAGAGACGGAGAGAAAGAATGAGAGTTGAAGTTTGTCCACAGAAAGACTTTCAGACCAACACAGAACTGTGTGGAAAAAAAAAACACGTAGCCTTCTCGTTCACAGCCGTGGTACTGATGCCTCGTTGTATGTCTCGAGTTTCAGTGTACATCCATGTCTTTCCACGCTCATATGTTGCCATGATAGTGCATGCAAGTCAAAGAGTAGCATATTTCATACAACAAGCATAAACTCAACGTGCTTAAGATACATCGTACATGACAAGCATAAAATATCATATAAGATAATAAAGTATTACGTATATAAAAACAGGAAGGGCGATGAAAACAAAATAAGAAGGTATTATTATTATTATCATTATTCTTGAAGAAGAGGAGATAATAATTCTAATTCCTAAAACAAATAAAAATACACTTAAAAACCTAAGTAAATGCTTACGATTAAAGACTGCAAAATGCAAAACATTATGATGTCACAGTGAATAAAACCTTTGACCTTTGGGATACTTTATTATTTTATCCTGTTAGACATTTGTGTGAATGTTTGTCATAGATGGCATATGAATTCTTCAGTAAAGGCCATAATGTTTTGTGAGGTTTCAGTGACCTTTGACCGCCAAAATCCTTGTGGACATTTGTGCCAAATTTGAGGAAATTCCCTCAAGGTATTTTAGAGGTATCATCTTAACGAGACTGGGATGAACAGACAAACAACCTGAAAACATAATGGTGCAGAGGCATAAAAATGCAGGGTCATAAGTCAAAAAGGTTATAGCTGGATCAACACAACGCATCATCATCCAGCTATGCAACATGGTAGCAAATCAGACATGCATGCACACATTCCTGCTAGATTACTTTGTAATGTGAACACCATATTTCTGTGATTTACTTCACAGGACAAAAAGATTGTCTCCAGAGTCACAGAATCTTTCCTCATAATATCATAAGCATTTGGAACGGCCTGTCCAAAGTCCTCACCTCAACCCAGTGAAAATATGTGGGCTGCATTGAAGAGATGAGTCAATGCAAGAAAATCAACAACTCTGTTTGAACTCTACCAATTCTGTCCCGAGGAGTGGTCAAAGATCCAACCAGAACTCTGCCAGAAAAGTATTAATGGCTACCAAGAGCATCTGGATGAAGTGAAAATGGCAAATGGGCATACAACCAAATTCTAGCTGTGCAAGAACTATTTGACCTTTCACATCTTGTTATGTCTAACAGACTCACAATTCATTTGTTGATGGCATGCTGGTGAAGATTCTCAGTCTTCCAGGTCATGGTAATCATGAGTGCAAATCAGTGCTATAGCGAAGGCAACTGGACTTGCTTGAGTTTCTTGGGATCCCTCCCCAGACAACTTAACACTCATTCACTCCTGGACCCATCTCACCCCAACGACACTGTAAAGGTTCACACCCACATAAAGTTTAAAGCCTGTGACTCCGCACCAGCCTGGTAGAACTGAAGAAGCCTCTGGAACGACGCGGAATGTCTTCAAGAAACTCAACTACATGCCTACGATATAGCACTTAAGATTTGTTAATGACAAAAATCTAAATCATTTAAATCAATAATTACAATTCCAGTACTTATACTAATAAACTCTGAACCCCAGCTTGCATTCTTAAATCCATTAATTCAGTCATTGTCCGTAACTGCTTATCCTGTTGAGGGTAGTGGGGGGGGGCTGGAGCCTATCCCAGCTGACATTGGGCGAGAGGCAGGGTACACCCTGGACAGGTCACCAGACTATCACAGGGCTGACACATAGAGACAGACAACCATCCGTGTTCACGTTCACACCTACGGACAATTTAGTTTCACCAGTTACTCCAGCCTGTATGTATTTGGACTGTGGGAGGAAGCTGGAGTACCTGGAGGAGACCAACACTGACATGGGGAGAACATCGAAGGGTTCGAACCACAAACCCTCTTTCTGTGAGGCGACAATGCTAACCACCTGCTCCACTGCTGTTTTTTTGATGTCGTGCTGTTTTCAGTTTGAACAATTGGTAAGACGGCCATTTTTGCCCTCCACCCATACAAAGCTGATATTTTTCAGACCCAGAGTGGATAAATCTAAAAAATCTGGCCTTGCATTTGGTGTGGAGGGAAAAAACCGAGCTGTTAAAGAAAAAATGATGTGAGCCTGGTCAGAGGCTGTGAAGCAGTTAAGATAAACAGTCAACACTCTACAATTAAGTCACTGTTTTATGTTTCTTGTCTGAACAAAATGAGACCGCCTGTATTAAAACATGGTTAAGGTGATGACAGAGAGCAGGAGAGGACAGAGCGGACGATTGATCAGCTGAGATTCAGCAGAGAAACCACACTGGGTCTGTCCCAGATGTTGGCTGTGCCGTTGTTTGTGATCTTACGCAGGACGGCAAAGAAGAGGAGATTTTGTAATTTCCCTATTGTTTTGGTGTTTGAGTGTGGAAGGAGATCTTTATGAAAATGGCCTGAAAGCTAATGTGGAGTTGGATGCAGAGCTTTTTTAAATAATTCATCCACTTGGTATGGGCATGGTCTTAGAGATGCAAAAGAATGAGAATGCATTGCTGGGAAACTCTGGGAGAGAGAGACAGACTGACACAGAGTGAGAGACAGTGGCAGAAAGTTGGAGCTGATGGGCAGAGACAGACAGCGGGAGAACCCGTCTGATGGACAGAGAGAAAGAGACAGACTGACAAAGGGAGAGAGCGAGGGATGGGCCTGTTCTGAATTAATGACTGCTCTCATCAGAAGATGAATGTTCTCCCGCTCTCCCCTCGGAACCGAGCTGGCAAATAAAAAGAAAGTCAGCCCAACGAATAATGAATACACAAATAAATAAATAAGCCAATAAATAAATGAATAAACGTGACAGAACTCCTGAAAGACAGATTATGATCGATGTACAGTCAGCGGCGTGCGTTTGCGCGTGCGTGTGTGAGTTTTTCTAAACGCATTTTTACTTTTGTGTGTGATGGTTATGTATGGGTATGTATCCGCGCTGCATGTGGTTTGGTGTGTGCTAGTTTGGGGCTGTAAACATGCATGTTTTTATTGTGTGTTTCCCGCTGTGCACATGTGTGTAGTTGCTGTCATCCATGTGTGTGTTAAAAGTGTGTTTGCTGCTGTGTGTTTGTTGGTGTTCATGTTTCTGTGCAAGTTGTTCATGTGACTGTGAGTTTGTGGTTGTGAGTTTTTGTTTGTGTGTGTGTGTTGGTATTTACTTGGATGTGGGTTTGTGAATGTGGCTTTGTGATAGTGTGTGTGCACATATCCATTTTTATTAGTGTGAGTTTGTGTGTGTGCGTGTGAGTGGGGGGCTCTCTGGTGAGTCTCCTTAACATCAAACAGCTGGAAGTAATAAAATATTTAGGAAGCGCTGGGAGTCTGTGAATATTAATACTGCCTTTTCCTTCTGTCTCTCAAATCTCCCTCTCTTTTTCCCCTTCTTTCTGTTTCGCTTTTTTTCCTCCCAGTTACTCCCCTTCCCTCCGCCCTGACTCACCCGCCTCTATCTCTCCTCCTCTGCTGCTCCATCTCTCAGCGTGTCCTCTCCCCCCCTTTGCTTCTGTGGTCCAAACTCGTGCTCTGACTCTCCCTCACTCTCTGATTCTGGTCTCTTTGACCTTGTTTATGAGGGAATCACAGTCACTTAATTGGGAGTCCGCTCCGACCGCTGGCGCTGAGGGTGATGGAGAGAGAAGAGAGGAGTTGACCTATGCCATTCTGTCTTGCTTGAAGCGTCTGCATCTCACTGTGTGGGGGATAAGCAGTGTCACAAGTCCTCTGCGCCACCAGGCAGCAGAGTTCACCACGCTGCACCCTGCCATGTCAAACATGAAACAGGCAGACGGACGCACCGGCTCCTGAACAAGGAGCCACGAGGACCTTTTGGCCCGACCCCAATGCAAACCTGTAGCTCTAATTTTATAGGAATATGTCCAATTCAAACGTTTGCACGTTACTGACATTTTTACTGACACAAAATCAATGTTTCTGCATCTAGAATTACTGAAGCCAGAGTACAGGAGCAGCTTCAGTGATGTGAATGTTTATTTCAAATGCCAGAAAACTGACATAAATCTGTCAAATATACTGTTAGCCTACTAACCTTTACTAAGTGGTGCGGTCTATGAAGTCTGGAGTGCACCATCAGAATAACTCTGTGCTTTAATTGTTTAATTATGAGCAATTAATACATTGATGAATTTAGAGAAAGCAATTATAAATCAGTTAATTGGATTTGCATTTGATTTATGCATTAGAATAAAAAGACAATTACATCTGACAATTAATTATTCAGTTTCCTAATTCTGCCTTTAAATGTTGAATTAAAAATTGATTTTTTTTTTAAAATGGAATCGCAAAATTTATTGTCAAAAGGATTTCAATATTTTATCATATTCCACCTCACCATTCATCTCCTTCATCGACACACTTTCAGATATGTAAGCTCTGTCCAGCTTACAGATAATGGAGACCCAAAGTGGAAAACACTGCACGACCATGAAACTGTAAAATAGTCCAATAAATGTTTAATGGTATAGGCTACTATGCAGAATTGTAGGGTACTGTTTGTAAGCATGCTCGCCACTAAAAGTGAAAGTAAAAGCCAACCCCAAATTCACTCTTGCTTGGCATTTCACTTTGCTATATTTCTGTTTGTTCAGCGCTGTGTCTCTTAGATGCCTGCTGCTTACTGTCCGGCACCTGGTCTCTACCTTTTTAGAAAGCCCCTGACCTCACCTGCACGCTGTGGCCGGTACACACCCATAAACGCCCCGACCACAGAAAATAAGAAAAATACAGGCAGATGTAAGAGTCTCTCCAGAAAAATACGCCGCCACACAGTTCTAGTGGGCCATAAGGGATGACTGAGGGGGATTACTTCTGTATGAGTTTCGACTCTGTTCCAGCAGTATTAAGTTCTAAATGTCCTCTTACAGAAGTCTGTTTTCATAGTGATATTACACATTACACTTTATTTTGGGAACACTTTGGGTCTTCATATGTGGCAGCAGGAGCTCTGATTGGCCAGCTGCTGAGCTGTGACCCCACACATCACTCCCGCCAACACAAAACACTTATCCAAATATTGTAATGCCATGCTGAACACTTGTTGCAGTACAGTAGGCAGGCTCTACTGTTCACGTAAACAATGCCCAGTGAACAACTACAGACAAAGGAGACACCTGTGATGTAAACTTTAACCATCATCAGCCCCCTTAATGCGTTTTTCTTTGTTTGTTTGTTTTAAAAACTTAACTGTTTTTTGTCAGAGCTTTTTAGATACACAGGTTGTACAATTTTTATTAGAAAAAATACAAGAAATGAGTCTTGTCGTACAAGTTCTGCATGAACAAATCAACAGAAAAATACTTCCTATTGTGCACCTGACCTATTTAAAGCTGTAGCTGGTAACCTTTATAAAAAAAATAACTTTTTACATATTTGCTGAAACTGTCCCAATATCCGCACAGCACTAAATGAGACAGATGATCTGTGGAAAACAAAATTATATTCCTTTGCCTCCTATTTTGCCTTGTAGCACTTCTGATGGCCTTACCACACGTGAATGGAAACAACCAATCAGAGCCGATGAGTCTCTAACGCAGCCGTCAGTCATGTCAATCACTGCTCATGAACTGTGGTCAAACTAGGAAGCACTAATCAAATATGAGTTAGTTAGCTATTTAGCCAGTGTTTAGTCGGAACATCAACGAACACCACTGACCACTCAGTGAGTTTCATGGCTTTGAAAACGAATGTTTAAGGTGGTTTTAGGACAGATTTACACATGGCCATAGACAGCATTGTTAAGCCAGGCAGGGGAAAGACAAATTCTCTCAAATTCTCAGAGAAGGAGCAATCGTCAAGATTTTGGTCTTAACCACTCTATTTCATCATAAACAACCAGGAATGGGGCTCAAAGTGCAAAATACTGGACTTCTCCTTTAACCCTTTAGTAGTACGGAGATGCTACATATTGTTAGCTCGGTTAGATTCTCCATTCCTTGATTACCCTGTAAGTTATTCATATTCCTTTAGTCCATAAGGATCCTCAGATCAAAAGAATCAAAAGTGTTTTTCATAAAAATTAATCCAAATTGTAAGTATTGTTTTAACAGCATAAAGTGGTGTTGGGTTGGTATCCTGGGTGCTGTAACTGTAGGGTGCTGTAAAATGAGTGTCATAACTTTCTCTTTTGCTTGCGCTGTGCCTTTGATTTAGATTAAATTAATTATTCATAATTGATGTGTTATCTAAAGCTTCATTTTTATACAAGTATATTTATACTGGTTTAAATAAACGACTTGATTGATGTTTACTGAGCAACAGTTTTGTGTGAAAGGAATTAAAGGCCTGTCCCACAGTATTTTAGTGTACTGTTTAGCTGTAAAATGAGAAAGTTGGACTGGCCAGTGGGCGATGCTTAGTGCTTCAATTGACTGTTTCCAACATGTCGGCCAGGTCACAAACTTTCTCATTTTACAGCTAAACAGTGCACTAAATTTGTTCCTAAAACATCTTCGGTAAAAAATAGGCAATGCAGTAACAGAACCTGGATTATAATTATAATGTATAATTAGTGCTGCCTAGTTTGACTGTTCAACCACAGTTTAAAACCATGATTGACAGCTGCATTAGAGACTCTTCGGCTCTGATTGGTTGCTTTTGGTGGCCGCAGACAACTCTAGCGAACGCCATCAGAGGCAGTAGGAGGAAGATCAAACTTTTGTCAGAATTTTTTCAGACAGTTTCAGCAAATATAAGTTATTTTCATAAAAGTTACCAAATGAAGTTTTAACTGGTCGAGCTTAAATCAACTTTTGTGTGCTTCCTCTGAAGTGTGACACAGCCTGTGATGTGATTAGTTAAGATTAGACCCAAAGGCAGACTCACAGGCAGGTGTTGCAATAGTCTTAGGATGCACAAGGTCAGTCATTACAACAGATAGTACATTCATATACACAAGGTAGGACAGGTACACAAACACGCGACAGCAAACACACAAATGAGTCAGACAGGAAGCAGGACAAACAGACTTCAGCAGAAGGTTGTGAATCAAGGTCACTTTTTTTTTCAGCTGCCATTCCAAGGCTGCCATGCTCTTTTTCCCCTCTGGCAAAAAGGCGTTCCTGTATGTGCGCGTCACAAAAACATGCAAAGAAACAAGTCATTACACTGCTGATTACATGGCCGTTAAAAGAAACACAGACAAAAAAATACATGCTTGGAGAAAGGAAACACAGTCAGACGTACAGCCAGGCAGACAGGTAAGCAGGAAGGGGAACACGGAGAGGCAGAGCGAGACACGGGCAGACTGACAGTGAGACAGGCTTCGGGCAGGGAGACAAAGAGATATAGTCATACTGAAGGACAGGCAGATAGGAGGGCTGGATGTTGTCAGCATCAGTGACAACAACAGCAGCAATGTAATTATAGGCTCTCTGATTAAAATCAATCTCATTTCTGCCACTCACAACACACTTTGCCTGCTGAAAAGATCTCTGCCTCTCTGACACCTCAGCTTGGGGAGAAAAAGGGGAGGAAGTCAAGGTGGACAGATGGGCAGGAATGGTAGCCATCTATGTTTAAGTTTTCTCACACAGCCTACAATTTCTGCAAACTGGCTGTTAATAAACGACGAGCCTTGGTAGGTGGTGATATTCTTTTGTTAATTCATGCCGACAGTGTGCCTCACTTGCTAAATGTTTACAGAACTGTTCTTCCTTTGCGCACAAAATAAGTGAGCACGCCGCATTCATGACACACACGCACCGGCCATTTTAGTTTTGTTTTTCTTAAACCGCCATGCATATGTTAGCGAATCAGAATCACTCCAAACTGTCAGGTGTGTGCCCGCTACTTCCACTCAGCACACTGCCACGCCCCCATTTCTCTATATGAGGAAATACATCCTAGCCCGATCAGCCGTTTCCCTCTGAAATGTCCCTATAGCCAGGAAACTGATAATAGACAGGACCCTGAGAAGGTGTCAGGTGAAAGCGGTGTGTCTGATGACTTCGATGCCATTCCAGGGGATTACATAGCTGCAGCAAAACATAAGCCATTTGTCACTCTAATGAAACATGTTATGTAGGTCTTTAAAGATAAGCTCTCTCCTGTAGGAACGGGCTACAATATTTTCCAGCAAGGCTTAGACATGTTAACACCTGCTTAAGAGGCAAATCAGAAACTTAGAAATTCAAGAAATTATTATTATTTAATATGGACATTCGTAAGCTAAGACTGGGACATCCAGTTTTTTTATCTGAATATTTTAATCATCACATTAAAGAGAGAATAAAGATCGTTGCCAATACATCCCCCCAGTTTTAAATCTGTTTGCAGACAACAAATGAATTCAGGTAAGAAAATATTAATGAATCTTATCTTTATGTGTAAAATGTTTGTACGTACGACTTAAGCACAGATTTGTGCATACACACTGTGACTGAGGCCCAATGGCTGCTCGTGTTAGCCAAAAAGAAAGACAAAAAAGATGTGAGAAAACTAACAGATATATGAACATATGTCCGAATCATGTGTGAGTGGGATCCCCCTTTTCAACTGACCTTTCGCTTGGCCCCGCCCCTTTGTGATGGTCCGACAAGCTGTCAGAGTAAGCATGGAGCCCACACTGTAACTAACTGCACTCCCTGAAGAAATATTATCATATTTTTGGAAAAATGAAATATCCTGTAAAGGATATATCCAGGATGTCAAACTGACTCAGCAGCAACAACAGGTTAAAAAGACAAAGATAGTTAGAAGCTAAAGCCCAACTATAGGCTACAGATCACAGTGTAAAAGTGAACCACCACATCACTGCTGATCGACACAGAACACAATGAATTTAAAGGGAAACTTTGCTGATATTGAACCAGCTGTGTGGCATCACAGTGTGTGCAGATGAGCAATGTTTGGCTTTGCCCCCGTGCTGCTGCCAGCACCCGGACCTCTGCAGCCCGATGGGCAGGGATCTCTGGGGGAAGTCAAATAATGTTCAAGTGATGACACACGCATGTGTATACATTCAGTAGGCTATAGTAGCTAGCTAGCTAACCCTACACTTTTCAGGGTTCGATTTTGGTTTTGGAACAGGGAAGAAACGTATATCTTTTTCCAACCTCTCCAGGAAATCCCTTTCCCCCCGCCCCTTTCCGATGTAGTGTTGCGCCCGACCATTTCTGTAACTTTCCAAAACAGACAATCCGACATTTGCACCCGCTTTGAACTTCTCTCCCTAGTTCTCTCTTTTTTATTCTTGATACAACTATTCCTGTCAGTTTTTATGTTAAGGCCCAAGTGCAGCACAATGAATGCCTTCCAGGAGACACCGTCTGAGAATGTGTGCCGTTATCCCCATATTTATACGATACAGCGTCTCTCCCCTCTCTGTGACAGTCGGCTTATCACCCCGCCTTCCATTGTTGCTGCTCAGAACAAGTCTAAGTTTAAGAAAGTAAACTTTTGATTTGTTTTCGTATGAACTAGTTCTGTTTGAGCAGAAGCCGACCCTTACTGGCCTGCCACCTTCTCCCCTTTCAGAGGTGTTCAGAGTTTTATGTTGGCCTTTGAGGTCAACTGAGCTCAGACAGAACGGCCTTGCCTTAAACCTCTACAGCGGAGGGGTACTGAATGAGACAATACACACAAATTCTAGTGCTTTGCTCCACAGGGTTGAGTGGGTAAGCTTACAGACTAATCCAGTGGTTTATTTATGTGTTTATTTGTGTCTCTAGTGACGCTGCTCTTACTGCCTCCACATAGTTAAATTAAATGCAGTTTCTTTAAGAGTGAAAGCACCAACATCTGAATTAGTCTAGTGTAGTCTTAAAACACTAGTTAGAAATTCGTTGTGAGGTGGATTTTAAAAGAATTAATAATGTTAACTTAATCATGTTGACACACCTCAACAGGACAGATGTGAAAGTGTTGTCTAGTAACTTAAACCACACCACTCTTCCTTATTACTTTTCTCAGAACTTAGTTTGCTAGCACATGGCCACACTACAGCAAATACACTTCTACAGGTACCATCTTTGAAGCCAGGGAACATGTGTTGATTAAATGGCATGTAAGCTTAGAAATTTTCATTCTAGCTTTTCGAAAGTTACACATAACCACTGGAGAGGCAGATACAGCACAGTCCAGTCAGTGTGGTTTGCAGGTTTAAGGACATCTATGTGTTTGCTAAAGCTAAAGCTAAAAAGTTGTTTTTTTTTCTTTTAGACATCCAGCTGACAAAATTACTACAAAGCTTATCTCAATTGAAAGACCATGGGACAAATTTTAAGCACAAAGCAAAGCACCCTGTGTTGTGCTGCCGAGCAAAGAGCGTGTAGGGCTGGGTAATATATAGATATTATATCAATATCGTGATATGAGACTGGATATCGTCTTCAATTTTGGGTATTGTAATATTGTAAGTGTTGTCTATGCCTGGTTTGAAAGGCTGCATAACTGTAGAGTGAAGTTATTTTCTGAACTTAACAGACTGCTATTGCTTTTCTATTATTTACATTTACACTCTTAAAAATCTCATCATGTCAACATAATATGAAAGCACCAATAGTGAACCCTACAATGTTGTCATATTATTAATATCAAGGGCTTTACAAGAGACTAGACCAGAGACTTTACTAATACTATATAAATACTATTGCCCAGCCCTTTTAGGTAATATGCACACATTTGGGGCAAAACTGGCCCCTCTCTATGAAAATAGGCCACGATCAGTGGTTCTAGCCATGATCAGGTAGCTCTTCAAGACTGACAGGAGCGCCTGCGATTCCATTTGCATACCTACTTTTAAATGCTGGTAGAATTGCAACCAAATAAGATTGAGCACTATTTCTGTTTGCATATAAAAGTGGGGGAGTTACACTAACATATCATGCAGTCATCGCATCCCAGAGCGCTGTTTCCTTGCACTAATGGGTTTGTAGAAATCCAGTAAAAAAGTGCACACAACAAAAACATCATAATCCAGACTGCGAGTATTCACAGCATGTCCTATGTTGGAATACGTGTCATCATGTTGTGAGCATGAACTGACTTTGTTGCATGTATTTAGAAAAATATGTGTAAAAAAAAAAATTGATTTTCATTTTTTTGTAGTTTATTTCACATACATAATATTAAAATTTGGGATATAAGGGTTGCATTGATGGATAGCAAATTAAACTACTCCAAAAATGGCACTACAGCATGTAAATATGCAAAGATATGCTCTCTGGACTCGTTCTATGGTCGGTCATAAAAGGTTAATTCATTCATTCATTTTCCGTAACAGCTTATCCTGTTGGGGTTTGCAGGGGGCTGGAGCTTATCTTAGCTAACATTAGGCAAGAGGCAGGGTACACCCTGGACAGGTCACCAGACTATCACAGGGCTGACACATAGACACAGACAACCATTCACACTATGGCCAATTTAGAGTCACCAGTTAACCTGCATGCCTTTGGACTGTGGGAGGAAGCCGGAGTACTTGGAGAAAACCCACGGGGAGAACATGCAAGCTCCGCACAGAGGGGATCCCCTAACTCGGGATTCAAACCAGGAACCCTAAAGAATACCTCTCCACCTTGAAGGTCAGGACCTGTAGCTCGCCATCTGAAAATTTCAGCTTTCTTTTTCTTTCTGCCATTGTTCTGCCTACTGAGTGCGTGGTGTTAAAGCAACATGTACACTACATAGATAATTGCAATCAGATGCAAAAAAACAGTCAAATTGTACTCAGCTGCTAAACTTTATGGGCGTGTTTGCACTGTAATATTATAAGCACAATCAGACCTTGAGACGAGGCCGATAGCGCTTACAAGTGATGAGCAGTCCATGGTGTTATCAGCGGCCACAGCCCATTCTTTGTGAATATATTTCAACAAGTAGCAGGTTCATCAGAATCTCCGGTACACGTGTATATTCCTAAAATCTGTCCAGAGTGGCACACCACAATGTTTTTGCGGAGGTTTACAAGTTAGATGCCACCACAGTGATTTCTCAACCCATCTCCAATTACCTCAAATTAGTCCACAGAGCCCATGCTCATAGAACTACAGGCTTACAAATTGTTCACAAGACTATTTTCCCAGCTACGGAGAGAAAGAAACTCAAAGTGGGTGAGTTAGACAAAACAGACACACACATACACACACAGTGGGATAAGTAGAGAAAAGACAGATTGACAGAGAAAGAGAGACAGAGGGGAAAGGCGTCAGTGTGGAGAGGATTTATGAGTGGGGCCTGTCTGTTGGCTATGGGCCTGGTCCCTCTGTGGTCCACTCCTCTGTAATATTCACCGCTCCTCAGGCTCCCATGTGTCTGCCTGTGGCTGCAATGTACACACATGCACACACGCACACCCTTACATGCACATGGATACTGTAAAAACACAAGTCTATGCGTGCACATATAGACTGCTCGCTCCAGAGGAATCCAGTCACTGTACAATTACCCCGCTGCTGTCACTGGGCAGTTAACATCTGCTCCTGCTTTTGTCTTTTTCTCGGTCCCTTCCTCTGTCTGCCTGCTCGTCTCTGTCTGCTCATTATCCCTGACCGTCCACCTGACCGTACGTGCAGACAGCGGCAGCTGAAGCCCACCACAAACCACAAGTCAGAGCAGTTAACCGTCAATGAATTTAACTTGAATTTCAAAAACAAACGGCTTCATTTCAGCATGGACTCGGCATGGAAAATTTCATGTTAGGATTATTCTGGCCAGAATAATGCCAATTCATAATACTATCCTGATAATCATCTTAATATGCTTAAAGTTCTTAAAATGGCACTTAAACTGTCTTTTGTTGGGAAACAAATAACATCACAGTTAGACACATCTTTTTGGTGAATATTCCTTTTAGGGAAAGTCAATAAAACATCCCCAAAAGCCGTTATTTTTCACTATTTAAAATGGCATCTTATCCTTTGAAATTAAATATGCCAATGCTTGATAAAGATCATTTGTGTTTTTTGAGGTTGGTGCATATGCTGCTTGTTTTCACATTGTTTCTTCTATTGTTAGTGCCCAGCAGTGTCTTTGTGTGCTGATCCACACTATAATGATTATCCTAATAATGAAACTTCATCACAATCGACTTCTTGTGAGTGTTTTTTATCGCTTTGCGCGATAAAATCGTGTATTGTCACATCCCTGCTATGGGTCAAGATCCGGCCTATCTCTGCACCCCTCTGTGTGTCATCTCTGGTAGTTACCAGCTACGCTCCTCCAGGCTGGTTGCTTTTAAATGTACCCCGGGTTTTTAACAGATCTGAGGAATTCATTCTCCTACAATGCAGCTTGGACATGGAGCAATCTTCAAAAAAGATTTAAAATTAGAAACACTTATATCCATTGATGAGTTTAAGGGCATCAAAAAGAATGTGGTGAGAGAGATGTGCTTGTTTTTCTTGAGAGGCCACTATGTTTGAATAGTTGTAGTTTTATTGTGGATTTTTGTATTACATGTTGTATTTGTTGCATTTAAAATGTGTTTTAATTGGCTGCTACCTCGGCAAGGTCTCTCTTGTAAAACAGATTTTCAGTTTCAGTGGGACTTCCTGGTTAAATAAAGGTTAAATATATGAAAAAAAGATTGGCTAGCAACATTGCTCCAACAGATAGCAGAAGAAGACATAGCTCATGATCAGTCGAAGACTGTTGTGTCAAGGAATTGATCATTTATTACACATGGTTTAACAGCTGGATTTAGTTCAAAGGGAAAACCACTTTAATGTCACACACAAAACTATCAAATACAAGTTTCATCACAATACAATATTATATCGATTCTCTGGAAGACTATACAAAATTTACTGATATCACAAAGTGTGCTACGATAGGATTTCGATTCAATTCAGTTCAGGGACCTGAAATTGATATGAGATGATGCCAGAGGTATCCTCATCAGCAGGGGTAAGGCTGTGGCCCCAGTGCACACTATTATGACTGGCCTTAGTGCATGCTATTGCGCACATATCGTCTTGTCACATGAGAGATCAGAGACTTGACATTGCATAAAAGCAACATATATATTACCCAAATATCATCATTGCATATCTGTATAAACCAAAAAATACCAAAGCAAATAAGAAATTATTAATTTAATTTAACAATTTTTAACAGTTTATTATAGTTTATTTGGAATAAGCATGTAATTTTGTTACAGATGCTACTGACTATTTTACCGAAAAAGAAAAAATGTGTAACTACACTGTCTGCACTGTCTATATTTACGCTCCTGATCCTCATTATCTTGTTCTTGGCTGCTTAACATTATCTGCCTGGCTGCTAGCACTGTTTAAACATTTAGGAAGGAGGTGTGCTTGGATGGAAATGGTGTCAGAGACTTGCCATAGGAATTTCACAATAAGAGCATACCTTAAAAATGACGATATGTATTGATACTTCCACTTTGATATTGAATCAGTGATCCTTAAATCAGTAAATTGATCCAGATTGATGTATCGTTACATCCCTACACAACAGCCATGCAAACAGTCTACATACAACACCTGTGTACGTTTGCTTATGCGCAGCCTGAGGAAGCAGGATCGAGCCTTCAGTGGCTGAATACAGCGGTTGTCACTGTTCCAAACAAACTGTCAAATACAGTATAAAGTATTTGAAAGCTTACAGCTTCACTGCACACATCCATACCTATGCACATTTATAAGAAAATTGTATACTCAATATCCATGTGAAGACAGACACAATACAAGTGCTTAAACCTCTACAGCAGGTAAGGCCTTATCCTTGTCATTTTTCCCTTTCATGGATATGTGAGGAGGTCACACACTGCAGAGTGACAAAGTGTCAGGTCTTTACTGTCAGTGTTAAGTGTGACTGCTGCCATGTGCTAGACATGTCCATGTTGCACTGAAAGGGGGCGGGGCTGGATGGGGATTCCTTTGCTGTGACCCCGGCTTGGCTGACCAACGGGATCAAAGACAGTAAGGGAGGAGTAACCAAGGCAGGAAGCAGAGGAGGAAGAGTGAGGGACAGATGGATGCAGGGAGGAACACGAGCATCTTAGGGGAGAGTTGAGAGAGGGAGGGCAGAAACATTTAACAGAGACAAAGAAAAGAAAGACGAACTGATGGAGACAAGGAGGAGGAAAGGTTAGAGGAGAAAAGGATAGACGGGGGGGACGGGAGAGAAGCATGAGAGGGTCAGGGAGTGGAGAGTATATCTGTGAGTGTTTGTGATGTGTGCGTCCACACGTTCAAAGAGAGTGCATGAGGGATTTGACAATAAGAAAGACAGAGAAAAAAGAGAAAGGAATATAAAAACATCAGTGGCATCAAAACAACAAAAGGAAGAAAAAAGTCAGAGGGACAACTGAAGAAAAAAAATCTGAGCAGAGAGGGTGAAGAAAACTTTGGAAATAGCCCACAAGATGTGTTTGTGTGCGTGTGTGCGTGTGTGCGTGTGCGTGCGTGAGTCTTCCTCTCAGTAGTGTGTGTCCCCTGCAGCTGCCAGTGTTGAACCTCTCTCTGCCCAGGACACTTCTAGAGGACACCGAAGGACAAACACAGTTCACTTGCAGATTTATAAGTCTTTTTGTTAGAAGTCTGGGACACTTGATTCATCTTCATACAAATCTGATGCAATGCAGTGGGCCACATCGAGCGAAATTAGGACGGACAAAAAAGGATTATATTCCTTATGAAATGGGAAAACATTAATATTTAGAGAAAAATAGCAGGAGCACTGTTTCATAGAGGAAATACTGTATATTTAATGATTGTCACTATTGTTAAGGCCATTGTCTACATATAAATTAATTTGATTAATCAGAATTAGGATGGCTTACCACACTTTGCTGGAGAAAATCCTACAAGAATTTTCCTTGTCACTGATAGTTGTCATTTAGAGCCATTAGTCGACTAGTCGCCCGCATGTTTATGATATTAATTTAATTATTAAATGACATATTTTGGGCGGGGCAACACAATGGTTTGAGTTGAAGGTGTGAGAAAGAACAGTATCAGTAACATTGTTAACACTGTGCTACATTACAGAGAAATACAAACCGTACTAATGAACCTTCATTAATATAGGCCTATATTTTATCTACAAGTGCACGTCACACACTGAGCGAGCCGCCTGTTAATGACGCTGTCGGTTAATGGGCATGTAGCTACTTCCATGTTTCAGATGATACGTCATGTTTGTAGTTGACCAATGAAGATGAGTTTACATATCACCTTGGGTTCGTCCTTCACCTTCTCAAAATGATCCCACACTTTGGATTTCCTGCCCGACATGTTATTAACTAGCCTGTGTAATAACCGCAGGTACCGGCCCTGTAAATTAACGTGACTCCTGTCTGACTGCTGAGTGTGGCCACTTCCTGTGTCTGTCCTTTCAAATTAAATTCCCACATGGTCCAGTCATATAGGTTTTAATTTATTTTGACAAGGCGCAGCTCCTAATAGAGTTTCACGTTTTTGTTTTTTGGGGGGTTTTCTCTGCGACGAAGTGACCGATGAAATCTTGCCGACTAATGACCTTTCTGGTCGACTTACTTTTGGTCGACTATAAGAGGGCAGCCCTAATCAAAACATCCATTTACGAACTCTCACACAACTCATTTATCTCATTTCTCATTTATCCAATCGTACGATCAGTACCTCCCAAACACATGCAGGCTGGCTTTGGAGAGAGCATAGAAAAGTTTCACTTTCAGTTCAATCTTTAATAGTGAGATGGCAAATGCATGTGTTTGTGAAGTACTGCATACAGTATATGACTGGATAAATGAGACTTATACTGAGATTATACTGCGAATGCTTTGGTATAGTTTTGTTGCTAAAGGTGGACCCCAGTCAATCAATAAATTGTTCAGCGTTTTCTGCAGAGACATGCGAGAAAAACAGTTTTTTGTTTTAGTTTTTGTTATGAATTTACGGTAACGTGGCACGACTAACTGATATATAAATGGTCATTTTGTGGGTGAAGTGTTTCTTTAATATATTTAAATTGGGCAAATACAACTGAGACACCATTTAAGAAACCCAAATTTCTGTTATGAATTCACTGACATACATTAATTTTGGTTAATTTTATTATCATGTTATCAAGAGTGCTAGAGTTTAACTAATAATTTGAAAGCTTGTTTTTAAGTAAATACAAATATTAAATATTGGCACAAGAAAATTCCATAAGTCTAAATCTGTATAATCTATAAAATGTGGGTGCTTCCCTCCAACATTACATAACAGTTAAACCTGAACAGAGATGCTGTGAATGTGTGTCTCTAAGGAGAGAGAGGGGTCTATGAATGGGCACTGTGTGTGTGTGCGCGTGTGTGCTCGAGCGCGTGCATGAGTGCATGTGTGAAGCTGGGTTCACTTATGTAACAACCACAAGACACAGACAGTGGGAGGTTGAATTAGGAATTACAAATCGAGGAAGAGTGCAATAAAAAGAGAGACAATGAGGCAGAAGGGAACCACAGACAGAGCATTTTATATGAATACATAACAGAAAAAACTTCATTTGGTCCTCACAAACTACCACAATACAGGGAGAAGCTGGTGATGTTGCCTGTGATAATTGAGCTAAAGCACAAGAGGTGGATTCACTCAGCAGACAGACAGAAAGCCCTCGCAGAGAGTCTATGCTCAGAAGTGGCCTTCTGTGATCCCTGCCACTTCCAAACAGCATCAGGAAAGAGTGTTGCTCTGGCCGCCAGCCGGGCTGTCGCCATAGGGACCCAATTCAAAGAACCCCCGGCCAAACCATCTAAAAGAAGTGGAAGGGGGGGATTTGAAGATGCGAAAGCACAGCGAGAGTGTGGACTCAGTGCTTAAATACCCTGTATTAGTGCTATCATCCGGCCCGCTAATCAAAGCCCCCAGTTCCTCTTTACTTTCCTTGTGTTTTTGTCTATGTCTCTTTTTCTATTATCTGCATTTCTTTCCTTCTGTTGCTGACTTTGAAGTTGTTTAAGTGAGACAAGATTCCTTAATTTTCTCTCTGAGTTGACGTCTGTCTCTGGCTCTTTCCCTCTCCCTCTGTGTCTTGTTTCCCCCCTTTAGCTCACAGAGAAGAATTCAAAGTGTACTCTTAATGGCTTACATGTGTTTCGATTAAGAAGCTGGCATGCACTTCCCATTTTAATGGGCTTTCTGTGCTCTTAGTTCACTGCTGGGCTAGGTTATGTGGTGGGGATTTGGAGGTAAAGGCTTTTAATTGCCAGGCTATGGCAGGAATGTGGTTAGTCAGATGGCAGGAATGTGGCATGGCAGACACACATATTTTTCTGCCTCTCAGACACATATGTGGGCACAGATGCTCAAACGATATGGGCACCACATAATGCGATCAAAAACACTCCTCTTTTAAAAATCCTGTCCTTCGTCTTTTCAGGAGCAGGATTTTGAATTTGCAGGATGAGCAGCACTGTTGTTTCTTGTGTTGGCATGACACGCGGCCTCGAGACTGACAAAAGGTATCTTCACAGAGGAATCTAGTCCTCGCAAGCATTAATAACACCTGTACAGCAAGTGTACGGCTGGAATTTTACCCTCGCCAGTGTTCTGCTAGCAAATCAGACATTGCAAACATTTATGAGATAGTGTGAAAGGTCTGTAACTAAATGCATGTATGTCATGAAATAAAGGAGCAGTTCTTCTCAAAAGTGGGAAAATACTACAGATGTTTCGATACCAACTTTTTCCTTTCTGATACCTGAACTTGCATATCAGTTGATAGTGCATATTGACCTGATGCAATAAAATAAAGAAATAAAAATAAGAAAAATACAAAATAAAACAAAATAAAAAATAAAAAAATAAAAGAAAATGAAAAATAAAATAAAAAATAAAATAAAATTACATTAAATTAAATAAAAAATAAAATAAAATAAAACGAAGAGCTGTATACTACTAACCCATTCCCATGTCAAGAAGCTTGACCCAATGCATCCTGGGATACATCTTGAGCTCAGTAGGCATCAGCTAACAGCTAAGAACAACAAGAACTCCTTTCAATGCGGAAAAATAAAAAGTTAATACTCAAAGTTTACAGATTACAACGTTTCTGAGAGGGATACGCTCGCACCGCTGCCCTAGTCAGAAAGCTACAATGGTAACGACGCAGAGTCTACTTAAAATATGTTTTGTAGACCACTGTACTCCAGAGATAACCTAAACATACTCTAACATTGTATACAACATCAACAACTTTGGCTGGTAAAAGTTTAGTAATAGATTACGTAGTCTTGGAACAAATGGCGCTACGCCTGTGAGGTAGCTCAGGCAGTCAACTCAAGCTGCACCAATTCATACACACACGTCATACGTCACTCTCCATATGTCATCTATAAAACACACCCTCCCAATCTGGCGGCCTATTTAAGCTGCAAGTCTTCCCAGCTCTCCCTTTGCATCATCAATGTCACTGCTGCCCTGCATCAGTACTGCCGCTTGCTCTTTCAGCCCCACCTCCATCCTAGCATCCACCTGCAGGCTCCAGCTAGGGGGAGGGTATTTAATCATCACTCCCCAATATCTCATGTACATTTCTGCAGGGAGCGATGAACTTTTAAACACTTTTAAAACATGAGTTGTGTGTCTGAACTCCAGAAAAATACAACATCAAACTTCTCTGAAAATGAGCAGCTGGTCTGACATGTTTATGTTAGACAAGTTTCAGTCAAGCTGGCCATAAATCTAAAGTTGCTAATTTTACTATTAAATGATTATAATGAAACTTTTAATCTATTTCTAGTAAACATGCGCTCACAGCCACAGCATACAGCCAATTAAAGACAAAAACATTTATTGTATGTATAAAAATGTTAATGCAAGTGTAGGCTAATGAATACAGTGTAATAATTACTGAAAAAAGTTGTTCAAAGGTTGTATTTACCTAATTATAAAAGCAGCTGCTGTTTTTAAGAAGCACTAAACTCACCACTTTACTTCTTGCATGTTCCCGTTTTTCATTTGTTTCTTTCCGCACCTAATTTCTAAATTGTATTTTTTATTTTCTTGATACATTTTGTGCGTTAATTTCATCTCATTTCATTTCTTACACAGAGTACACTAATGTACTGTGTGTATAAGCTGGAGTACTCATGGCCTGCTCGCTCACTGTGTCTCTGTTTTTCTCCCTCCTCTCTCCCTCTGTAAAATACTTTGCAGGCCCAAACCGCCCTGCGGTTAAAGAAAAAAAGAAAAAACACACTGGGTGTAAAACGATCCCAGCCCTGTAAAATTAGAAAAGGGGAGGAAGAAAAATGAGCGCGCCCAATGTGGCATGTGAACTAATGATGGGTTGGTGGGGTGTTGGTTTTAGTGGAGGAGCGAGAGGACCGGCGATGCGTGTGATGCAATCATCACCTTGCGTCCAATGTATGGTTAAAGTGGGCCGTGGCCCGGCAGTTTGTGGTGTGCCCACAGGGTCATGCCAGGGCATGTGTGTGGGTGCTCAGTCGATGGAGGCAGGACGGGGCAGGAACAGGGCGGAGAGGAGATAGGGGGACAATCAAGGAGGAGGAGGAGAAGGAGGAGAAGTGGTGGTGGGGGGGGTTTAATTGAGGTACGTGTAAAAGCGGGTGGCATGAGGAGAGCTGAGGATGGACAAATGAACCCAAGGAGGACATGGAAGGAGCCACAATTCACATAAACACGAGTCAAGAAGGGCTGGGTGATGTGGAGAAAATAAAACATCATGATATTTTTGAACATATACCTCGATATTGATACTGATATTGTAGGTTGACTATCAGGGCTTTTAAAGAATATTTATGCAATGAGATATGTGATAAACAATCATCAGTAATTTGGATATAATGACTAAAGGCTCAGTGTGTGACGTGCACTTGTAGATAAAATGAAGGTTCATTAGTACGGTTTTGTATTTCTCTGTAATGTAGCACAGTGTTAACAATGTTACTGATACTATTCTTTCTCACACCTTGAACTCAAACCGCCTAAAATAAATAATTTAATAATTAAATTAATATCGTAAACATGCAGGCGACTAGTCGACTAATGGCCCTAAATGATGACTATTAGTCGACTAGGAATATTCTTAGTCGGGGGCAGCCCGACCAAAATCTAATCTCTTATCATGATAATAAAATATCAATATATTGCCCGGCCTTAGCGTCAAAACACACACACATGCACACACTCCCAACCACTCCAAGTCACCCTATTATTATCATTATGCAAGTTTGACTGCAAATGGTCCCCCTGAGCAACAACGGGACTGAGCAATGAGCCCATAAACAGATATGGGCTATGGTGTAGCAGTGTTGGCATTTTTGATGAGGCAGCAGCCACACACACACACATTCACTCACATACACACACATACACTCCTCTTTGCCTTCGACCTCTGCTCTCCGAGGGAAGGCAGTGCGAGCACACAGCCTGCCGGAGGGACCGAGCGACAGTGCGCCCAGCTGCATGCCAACTGCGCCCGCGGGCTGCCCTAACCCATGCACCCAAGGGAGCAAACAGCCTCTACCACTCTCTGTATCACCATCTCTCCCTTTCCTTCTCTTGTCCTCCCTCTCAGCCTCTCGCTGTCCTTCTCCATCTCCCAATTGTTGTTAATCTCTCTTCTTCCTCCTGCTGCTCGTTCCCTCGTTCTCTTTCTTTCTCCACCTCATCCTTCTCTCCCTCTCACTCTTACTGCCAGTCCTAGAGAGTGAGTGACAGGCTGTGAATTGCTCTGAGGCTATACCCAGATAAAAAGGCAAGGAATGCACATAAGTACACACATACACACACACAGACACACACACACACACACACACACACACACACACACACACACACACTTCACTGGGAATCACATCCACTGTCACATAGATAGACACAAGTCCTGCCATCCTCGTGTTGGTGAGAGCAATACACACTCAACACACTGAATGTAGAGTGACAATCTCTTTGTCCACTCCCCCCCTCCCAGATGCCTGTGTGCTTGGTCACTCACTGTAATGGTACCCAGCATCCATCTGTGAGTGTGTGTGTGTGTGTGTGTGTGTGTGTGTGTGTGTGTGTGTGTGTGTGTGTGTGTGTGTGAGAGAGAAAGAGAAAAAAGTGTGGGTGTGAGACTGAGACAGAGAGAGACAGCGAGAAAGAGAGACAGATTGAGAAAGAGAGTGTGTGCGTGCATGATGTGCATACGTGTGTTTGTATGAGTGTGTCAGAGGGAGAGATATTGCGTCTCGCAGTGTGCGGTGTCAGGTCTGGCTGTGTGAGCTGACACTGATTATAGTCTTCACAGCTCACTCCCATCACAGGCAACTATAGCCACGGCCAAAGCCCTATATTTTCAAAAAGTTGCAACACTGTGCAGGATCCAGAATTGCTTTTATGCCTCCAGCAGTTCGGCCACTGGCTTCCCGGAACAAAATTTAAAAGCCATACCGCCAGACTGTTTGGCATTAAAATGGAGTATTCAAACGTAATGGGACATGTTTTGGTAGTGACAAAAATGTGACAGTACCTGGTCAGATTTGTAATCTTGTTTACTTACTCTTTGATCAGATGGCTCCTGATTTAAATCCGAATCCGACTGTTTAATTTAGTTAAGTCCTTACAGCTGCCTGTGGTTACACAAAATTTAACATGAGATGCTTTGGCTTCGGCAAAAAAACAAAAAAACACATTAATATTTCTCAAAGTAAGGTATGAATAAATGAATTTTACCTGGAAAAGGTCTGAGGACCAAAATAAAGTGAAAATAAAGTGAGTACAGGAGCACCCTGGTGGTTCACCTTGTGGAGTGTGCACCCCATGTAGAGCCCAGGTTCAAGTTCAGCCTGCAGTCCTTTGTTCCATGTCTTTTTCTCTTTCTGTCTCCTTTCATACTATGTGCCTACCAAATAAAGGCCAAAAAGCCTTAAAAATAATAAAAATAAATGAAGTGAGTTCAACATATCAATATTTTGGTTCTTTCACGATGAAACTGAGGAATCAAAAATAAGTATTTATTTGGTATTCAAACCCAAGTATCATATGGACACTTGTAGGGCTGGCTGGAATGCTTCAAAGCTTCAATCACTGCCATGGTAATCAATATCTATATCAGTATTCAAATACTTTGTTGTTGTTGTTGTTGTTTTTTAACCAGTAAACTGGTTGCAGAAACTGAAAGGAGGCTGCCAGTTTCAGATACGAATAAGGCCACTGTCCTCAACACAATCAGCGACCCCTGCTTCAAGCAATTCTATTGGTTGTCCGACGAGGAAAGTAACAGGTGAGCTGACAACTGCTTACTTTGCATCTCGTAATGTGGCCCCAACCTTCAGCATTTGAGCTTTTAATAACTTACAGAAACATTGTGTGCAATAGTCCACCTTCCACCTTTTCTTACCCCTCTATATCACTCTGTCTCTCACACACACAGCAGCAATAAGTTCTACCAAAGTCGAGTCGGGTTCTGCTTATCGATTTGCATTAGGGCTGCCCCCTTATAGTTGACCAAATGTTAGTCGACCAGAAGGGTCATTAGTCAGCAAGATTTCATTGATTGCTTAGTCGCAGGAAAAAAAAAGAAACAAATTTGACACTCTATTAGAAGCTAAGTCTTGTCAAAATAAATCAGAACCTGTATGACTGGACCATGTGGGAATTTAATTTGAAAGGACAGACACAGGAAGAGGCCACGCTCAGCAGTCAGACAGGAGTCATGTCACAAACCAATCACAGCCGACAGATATCTTTCCCTTCTTCTGTAAATATTCAGTCTGATCAATACGGAAAAGTTGATCATGTTAGTGCAGGGCTACCCAGAGCTTTACATCTGTCACACGGACGATAGGCCTACACATTTATAAACAGCGCCTGGAAGAAGATCAGCTCTGCACTCAGGATTTCAGGTTAATAGGCTATTGAGTCCTTGTTAAGGTTGCCTAGCAATCTCAGATCCAACCTGCCACCGTGCTCTTGGAAGCTGGCACAAAGAAGACACAAGAGTAGCACCCAGAGCCCGACCTTGCGTTTTCCAGGCAGTTAAAGACGCAGCATGTGCACAGCTCCTAATTTCCAGGGCTGGTACCTGCGGTTATTCCACAGGCTAGTTAATAACATGTCGGGCAGGAAATCCAAAGTGTGGGATCATTTTGAGAAGGTGGAGGACGAACCCAAGGTGATATGTAAACTCATCTTTGGTCTGCTACAAACATGACGTATCATCTGAAATGGAAGTAGCTACATGCCCATTAGCCACTGATGAAACAGGCAGACTCAAAAAAAGCCGCATAAATTGTAATTTATCGCTTCCCTACAGTATTGCAATATACTGCAATAATGAACTGTAGCCTCCGTATCGTGATACGTATCTTATCGCTAGACTTCTGCCAACATGCAGCCCTGGAAAATAATATATGTACATACTCTACATACGGTCAGTGTAAATTTATGTATATAGCCAGAGAACAAATACAAAAATCATCCACCCCGACAGTTTTCTATGTAAAACAGCTCTGGCCTGCTCTTGTTGAGACACATGCTCCTGTCTTTTGTGCCAAATGATAGGCCGTACTGCACAGTGTATAATTATTGTAACAAGCCTTCTGTCTTACCCTGTATACACCAATGACGAGGAAGCATTCAGAAAAACAAACAGTGACACTGAAGACTGATGCTTACTCTTAGATGCTCACATTTAAAGGCTACCAAACCATGAGACCCTTTTCTGTGTGTGGACCTTTTTTTTCCTTTTCATGTGCACTCTCTTTTCAGTGTCATTGACTGCTTTATGCCAGATATAAAAAGCAATGCATGGCCAACGAAGCGCATAATGGGCAGATTTGACTAACGTGTCAGTGCAGAGGAGTGAAAAAGAGGAGGAGTGAGGGAGGGGGAGAGGCAGGCGAGAGGAGTAGGGAGATAGAGAGACTGAAGGAGAGGAAAAGGAGAGAAAAAGAGGGGAAGAGAGACAGATAGAGGCAGAGGGGTGGTGACCTGTGCCCTATCCTACAACAGAGGTAGCCGCCCTGGCATCTGCAGGCACAGCAGGCATCAGATGACATGCTACACGACTCGCAGGCTGTGACTGGAGTAGATTGGACCGGCACATTCATGCTGAGTCGGGGTGGAGAGACTTTGCTGTCACATAAAGTGACTCTCTGTCAAATGAAAACAGATGATAAACTGAGTGGACGTCCAGTCTGAATCAGTCTGAATCACAACTGAAGCAACTATGAGCCAGATCCGAGCAGGTTGAGTTAAAAAGCCCGTACGGGACTCCATTGCGAGATCTAACAGAACAAGCATTGGGAGTCCAACCACGCATCCCCCCTCAACCTGACTCACCCGGATTCGTTTGAAGCCGACGTGACCGACGCTGCGGACCCCATTGAGAATCTTTGCTCTGAGCCTAATTCTCCACTCTGTCATGTGAATCACGTACACCATGTGTGTAGTTGACTCCGGCTGATGTGTGCTGACATGCAAGTGCCCATAGTGTGAATGTTAAATCCGGCACTGTGCTTCCATCATCCATGTGTAAACTCCATGCTGTGTATGTGTACAGCGCTAAGCCCGGCTGGAGATGATGTAACTGGAATTCAGCAGAGGTCAAGCGTTGTCCGTAGATAACTACTGGCTTCTGCATAATGTAATGAGTCCGTTAATGTGGCAATAATGTCAGCAAAAGAACAACATACTGTAAACGCCTTAGGCTTACATTATTACTGTATACACCGAGATGCTCCAGCAGTATATGGCAAAAATGACTAATTCTTAGTTTATATGCTCCTTTGGCACTGACCACCATCACAGATTATCTTTTATTACATCCTGCTATCGCCTGATTATGACATACATGAAGGATCAGCATGGTAAAGCTGACAGGCTTCAAAAACCTTCAAAACCTTTGGATATTTCCTTTCTACAGGTGAAAACATACTCAATAAGAGCAAAAACAGAACAGAGGTTAAAAATACAGTGCAAGTAGTCTCTGAAACATGAGACCTGAAAACACTGGCACAGGTAGCTGCTTCTATTAGTATGTGATTAAACACACAGTATGTAATTTCTGCTGACTTTGGTGACATTGTGAAGTAGCACGGGATCATGGGAGTTGTCATTGTTTAACAGCCACCACTGCTGATGAAAATCTATCTGTTTGTAGGTTGCCACGGCGCTCTGACCGACTAGTGCATTATCCTAGATCAGGGATCGGCAACCTTCACTATCAAAAGAGCCATTTTTGGCCAAAAAAATGTTTAAATAAATCTGTCTGGAGCTGCAATACATATTCGTGCTTTAAAGTGATGGCAACACAGCCTATTTAATCTAAATTGGCCTACAAAGATTCCCAATAGATCTAAATGAGCATTCAATAATATGTTTCACAACAAAGTAGCTACTCTGCAGTGAGCTATTATGATTATTGTGTAATTAAACTTTGCAGTATTAGCAAACAAACTTGTCCATTCACTATAAAATTCTTTATTTTCCCTAGAGATTCATTTTCTTTTATGGATTTGTAATCAATAGCTAGTCTCACTAAGGAAACCCAAGCTTAGCCATCACTTTTGAGACTCTTTTCAGTCGATGTACAGGTGACACATTTATACAATTGGAAAATGTAAGAATTACTTTAGGGCTACAACAATGATACATGAAAATTAAAATATTAAAAAAAAAAAAAAAACTATTATTAGCCAAAGGGAGCCACAGGAGAAGGGCAAAAGATGCATGTATTAACATAAAGAAGAGAGGGTTGCACTCATAAATGTATCGTTCAATAAGCTTACTGACATTCCATTTCTCTGGCACTATTACATCCCACCCCTCACCTATGGTCACAAGCTCTGGGTAGTGACCAAAAGAATGAGATTGCGAAATGAGTTTCCTCCGTGGGGTGGTTGGGTTCAGCCTTAGAGATAGGGTGAGGAGCTCGGACATCAAGAGGGAGCTCGGAGTAGAGCCGCTGCTCCTTCACATCGAAAGGGGTCAGGGGTCCCACTGGTAGGAGGCCCCGGGGCAGACACAGAACATGGTGGAGGGATTACATATTTCATCTGGCCTGGGAACGCCTTGGGGTCCTCCAGGAGGAGCTGGAAAGTGTTGCTGGGGAGAGGGACGTCTGGGGTGCTTTGCTTGGCCTGCTGCCCCTGCGACCAGGTCCCGGATAAGTGGATGAAAATGGATGGATGGATGGATGGATGGATGGATGGATGGATGGATGGATGAATGGATGGCAATATCATGAAATAATCCCTATAAACAGATATCTGCATATGAGTGCAGAATTGGTTTGCGTTTCTAGTCCGAGTAGTATTAACCAATCATGTTAAAGCAGCAGGTAAACAATCTGTGTGGTAAGGCAAAATGCATTAAACGAAATGAACCTCGAAACTCATCGACTATCATCTGACAATAAGTTTGCCTCATATCAGCTTTTTTTTAATTCATCTGCATTCATATTCAGATATGTGTTTACAGAGTTTAGTCAAAATGACTGGGACATGGGAGAGGACACCAGATCAGCCTGAAATATTGGCCCGTCACCCCCAGAGGCTTTATCACCATCAGACAATAGCTCTCTCTTCTTTAGATGAAAATCAGTCTGATATGACTCACGCAGAAATCAAGTCTACAGACAAGGATATATTTAAGTTTTATTCACATTACATTTAGTTACATTATCCACATTGTGTCATTTCATTCTAGTGAAATGACTGATTAATTGACTACCCATACTGCTCCTGCAGCGAACATTATGTGGCTAATTTAATCTGTGACGTAACCTAGCACTGATATTTATGTTCAAAACAACCATACTAAAAATAAAATAACAGTGTCTCCCACTGATTTATATTCTATTGATGGTGATAGTTGACCAGAGGGGGGCATGAACCTTCAGTTAGCATCCTGTAGCAACATCAATTCAGCCAGCACATCGGGGTCATGCATCACCTGTCGCAGTTCATTTTGCAAGGATGACCCGTTTGCTGTCATCATCATCCCTTATGTACTCATTAGCCGGGTGGCAAGCACGAGCCACTTGTAATAGTGACACATTGTAGTAACCTGGATCAATACTGAAATATGATATCAATAAATTTGGTCTCTACTTGATTACTGTGTTACAAAATGGCATGTAGTTAATGGGCAGACATTGTGTGGCATTGTATTGTATGGTTGATGATGACATCATGTGGTGTTTTCCATGTTTACTGGAAAGTTGGAACAACTACAGAGGGAAGAAGTTGAATTCCGCCATTGACAGGAGACCAAGTGAAACGCACCTTTGGATGAAAATGCAGATTGTTGAAAACATTTGGGATGATAAAGTACATAACTCAAGAAAATATATGAAATAGGTGTACTCATTTTAAACATTTTAAGGCGGAAAAGACACATACATTGCATCTTTAATGCCAAATGCAAGAAGATTCTGTCCACTGAGTTTTTGGTAGCGCATATATTCTGCTGTTCAGAACTTGATTTAGTCACTTTCCTCCTCGTTTTTCTGAAAGTGCAACACCTCCACTGCTGGCAACACAAAGAATACGCTTGGTGCTCTGCCTATTTTCACACCTTTCCACACCTGGCCAATCGTTCTAGAAAGCGGGGGTGACTGTCAATTTTTATGTTTTGAAGAGTCCGAAAAAAATGGGCAGACGAGAGCCCATTATTCAACCTCCTCTTTTTCAGACTGTCCGAGGAGCATGTCTAAGGGACCATGTAACCAGCGTTAAGGGATCCAAATAAACTATGCGAGAAATCTTGTAAGTATTTAACAAGACAAACTCTGTGTTTTTAACTAGCAATGTGTTTTCTGAGGACACTCAGTCCAAATCAGGCAGGATAATATCCTCGACTTTGCTCTTTCTTTGGGTGAATCTATTCAGTCAAACATCATTAAAAGAGTTTCATCGTCATTGATTGTCTGTTGCCGTTAAAATAATGCATCTAAATTCGTAAACTGGTATTCCCCTTTTCACTGCTGATAAACCGTTGTGGTCCTGATTGGCTCCAGATGCCTGCTTTTTTAGCCTTGTCATTTTTGATGGGTGGCCACTGCACTGCATGAGCACATAACGGAAGAATACTGGTTTGTGGGCAGACAGACGTGCAAGAAGCAGGTGTATGCTGTAGTGGTGCAGTCCTGGTCCCCACCCCCCCGATGCTCCGCTGTTTAATGACTGTGGTACAGCCCTCCTCTGTGGCTTTGCCCCACCCCTCCTGCCTTTCTGAGCGTTTGAAATGTGCCAGCCAGATGTTCAGGGCTTACACCTGTAGGAGACACAGTCTTTGACATGGTCTCTGTGGATCTGTGATGAACACACACACTCTCACCTACACCCACACACACCCACACACACAAACGTATAAGCACATATGCAAGGCCGTGCACATTTCCAGATGTACATATGGACATCCATGTGCCCAGCAGAAGTGCTTGCTCACAGATATGCCAACAGCCAACATGGAGACACACACAAAAGACAGAATCAATCACACACACACACAAACTGCTCCATCTTTAACCCCTCATTTATCAACATTCACTCACCCACAGCTTGGCTTCAATGTGAATTTCGGGACGCTGGTGGGGTGGCGGGCCATCCAGTTTATGCCACCCTGGTGCTATACACCTCTCTCCCACGTCTCGCCCTCCCTCTGCCTCCTTTTCTCTTTCGATATTGTGTGCCATTACGCTTTAGCATTTTGTAACAGGAGACTGTCTGTCTGGCTGGTGTAAGCTAATGGAGAAGAGCGAGTGTATGGAGAGGCTATAGGAGAGACAGTCTCCCTTCCTCGCATGCTGCTGTCAGAAAGCATACGGGCCTGATTAACGACAACAGCCACAATAGCTCTTTATGCATTCTCTCCCCACTGCTGGCCCGCTGCCAACTCACCCTCGGGGAGGGAGAGGTATACACGGTGTGAGGAGTGCGTGTGTGGCAGAGAGAGAGTGAGGAAGGTGAGGTATGTAATATGTTCTGATTTTGTGTGTGTGTGTGAGAGAGAGGTAGGTGCGAGAGGGAGCGTTCAAAGAGCGCTAAAGACAACAATCAGATGCTACAAAACCAATTCACAACTCCACCATTCCACAATCCTTTCTGTGACATAACATAAAAAATACGCAGCGTCTCAGTGTGGCGTCTTAATAACGTCTATCAACAACTCTCAAAATGACCTAAATGTGACCCTTGTTCTAAGCAGTAAAACTAGTCGGGACTGTTGTACCCAATGTAATTGGGAGTTGGATGAAAATAGCCCTAAAACTTTATATCTTTTTAAGGTTGTGTTTTGGGTCTCAAGTCTCCACTGATGCTGAATACTTGTGGGTGAGTGTTTGCGCGCGCATGTGTGCATGTGCAATGTGCAAATGTGTGCGTGTGTGTGTCTGTGTGTGCGGCTAGCTAGCAGCTATCTCCCCTCGCTCCTAACACAGAAAGGTTGAGAAGAGCCATCTTTCATCTCCTCTGCATCATCACAGCGTCTGCATTATTAATGGCCCTGATTACTGTAATCAAAAATTCTTATTTATTTGGAGGAGTCGGAGGAGGAGGGGGAGGAGGCAGCGAGGCCTGGGCTTCTCTCTCCAGACAAAAAACCTTTGGTCTCCAGCTTTAATTTTTCAGAAATAGAGATGCCGCAGTGCCCTATCTTCCCCAAGTTCGGAGCTAAGCTAGTTAGGCGCACATAAACATGCAAATACTGAGGCACAGACGTTCAAACTTTTTCTCTCTCTGTCTTTGAGCATCATGCACACTTGCATACACAAACACGCAGCGGCACCGAGATGCACACGCACGCACACACATGGAAATAACTGTCAATAATGGCGTCTTAACGAAGACAATCATCTAGACCTCCAGACAGCCAAAACGATAAAAAGCAGAATGCACTCATCCCTGCCTTTCATCTGGTTTTGAGCTTCTTTTCCACCTCCTTTCCCTCCTTCAATAAAGTCTGTCTGTCTCCTTGCCTTCTTCATTCTCCTCCTCCTCCTCCTCCCTTGCTTCCTCCACCATCCACTCCACCCTGTCTAATCTTTCCAGGCACTGCCATTTGCATGCAAATAGTCCATTACCCAGTGGCAGGGAGACACAGCCAGGAGCTCACTACTAGGTAATCAAGGACAAAAGAAGTGCAGGAGAGATGCGAGAAAAGAAGGGGGAAAAAAGAGAGAAAGACAGAGCGGGGAGAGAGGGAGAGCAGTGAAAGATCACAGGTGAATTAACATTAAGAAAGAAAGGCACAAAGCGACTTGGCAGACGAAAGAAAGGAGAGGTGAGGCAAGGACAGGAGAAATACAGCGCGACTAGCGGGGAGATGACGTGTTTGAAGAGGTGATTGGAGGCAAGGATCTTTGTAATGTAAAAGTTACAAGTTAAGTTGAAGACTGGAATGAGCGGAGTGCAGCTTTGAGAGTGAGACGGATCAAAGAACACTTTATTGCAGCTTGTCAGCCTGTCAATCTACTGCAGGTTTATGAAATAAAAGACTGTTACACTGAAGTAAGCATCCAGGGGAAATGTTTCTCCCTGCATGTTTTGTCTGCATTTTAAAAGAACAGCTTGCAACAAATAGCTTGTCACCGTGGCAGTGCCCGTAAAAGGGCAAATTTGTAGCATTTGGGAAAGGTACATTTCAAAGAAATTAAAGGCATGCCTTGACATTTTAAATATATATATTTTGTCAGCGAATATTTGTCACACTGACGGAAAAACATCCGTTCTGCAGTTTCTGTAAATAATGTTCACATTGTTAACATCCCTCACAACAAGTCCTGCGCTAATAGCGTGTTTTGCGTGATTGTGAAGAACAAATGTAGGAACATTTTTCAACAAGTGCTGACGAAAATGGTCTTTTAAAATGTCAATGTCAAGCAATGTCAATGCATCCCTTTAAAGTACAAATTTGTCACTTGAGGCGCATTAAGTTTCCCTAATGATACAAACTATAATAATGCAAATTACATACCAATATCCTGGACACAATAAGGTATGCGATACGCTGACACAGGTAGCGCTGAAGTGATTAGTCAGTTAAATCGGAAAATTAATTGACAACAATTTTGATAATTGTGAGTCTGAAAAAGGAAAAATGTCAAACGCTTTCAGTGTTTTAAATGTGAGGATTTCCTGTTTTTGACAGTTTAGGGCTTGCTAAAATGAACATCCATCTTTGGAATGATCTTTTTTGGAGTATGAGTCAGACAAAACAAGCAGTTTGAGGACGGCACTTTAGGTTCCTGGAAAATTTTAACTATTTTGTGACATTTTATAGACTGAATCACTAAATTACAGCCAGGGCTTTGAGCTTAATGCACACATCAGCATGCTAACATGCTCGCAATACCAATGCTAACATTGTCATGAATAATGCGTATTCTGTTTACTATGCTCACATCTTAGTTTTGCGTGTTAGCATGCTAACAGCTGCTAATTAGCAGTAAACCCAAAGTACGGCTGACGATGATGGTTTTACAGGTACAGTATTTGATCTTAAACTTAAAAGTTTTAGTACCCATTTCAATGATAAATGATCAAGAGATCAGTTTGTGGAGACATCTCAGTCTGTACCTGAGCAATGGACAGACCAAGCGGCAACATCCAGGGCTAAAAAATGAAGCCAACACAAAAGCACCAAAAACTGCAATTCCTTGAATGGTCACTTGAGGCTGGCTCAAAAAGCAAGTCAATCCCCATAGACCTCATGTTAAAATGTCCAACTTTTTTATGTTCTCACCTGTTACATTTTATTAAGGCTTCAAATTATGCATAAATAAGTGTGTGGCCGCTTTGAGTGGCAGGCTGTCTGTGGACAGCGTCCTTGGGCTCTCATTAAGATGCATCCCTCACTCTTCCACAGCTCCTTCCTCTCATCTAAATATCGTTACTTCTTGCTTCAAAATACCAGGATGGTGACAGCTGAAATACTGAATTCCAGGCTTCAAAATGGGAGTCCACATACTAATAGGTGATGTCACGGTAGCTACATCCATACAGTCTGTGGGACAGACTGACAGATTGACTGACTGACAGGCTGATATTGCCAACCCTAAAAGCACGCTGCTAGCATAGCTAAAAATGCAAAATACTCACTGAGTCCAGCATCTCATATTTGACAATCTGCTAATTTGTTTGTCTTGTCACTGTAAACTGAGTATCTTCTTGAGCATCTTTCAGTCTTGGACCGTTAGTCTGACACATAAAGCAATTTGAGGATGTCACCTTGAGTTCTGGGAAGTTGTGACGGCCATTTTTCACCATTTCGCAACATTTTATTAAGTAAATGACTAAATCAGTGGTTCCCAACTGGTCCAGATTTCTCTTTAGTCATTAGTTCAAGGTCCACACAGTTTAATGTATTCAGTGTCATACTTGTGTTTGGCCATTTTGCAGAAGTAGTTTGCTGTCTCTGTTAAGTGGCTGTCCATTATTCACTCACTCTGCAGCAGGGAACAGCACTTCAAAATAAAAACTCGGTGCCAGAAATTCACTGTACTTCAAAAGAAAGTGTTTTTTTTACAAATTTGACACATTCGCGAGTCACTTGCAGTCCAATCAGAATGGACCCACGTCCACTTTTGGCCCCACCAGTTGGGAACCACTGGACAAAATGGTTGATCAAAAATATGATTGGTAGATAATTCAAACTGAAAAAAAAAATGTTCCAGCCTTGGGTGAATGGCGACATTTGAATCCTTGATGTCAAAGATTTGTAAAAACAGTTTGTTTGATTTATGTTTTAGCTAGCCCTTCATCTATTCTGAATTAATACAATACGTTTTTTCCACTAAACAGCTCCTCTTGAGGGGTGAGCCAAACTGAAGAAGCACTGCAACAAGAAATGTTTGGAAGTGAAAGCGAGAGCAGTCTATTTTGTCAGTTGCATGGAAAATAAGATTGCCTCCTAATTAAGAAAAGACCTCAAACAGATGATGACATCTCAGGGAAATGTTTTAAAACGTCAGGGATTTCTCTCCGCCATCTTGCATCGTCCATGCCCATGTACCCGTCTGCGTAACCCACATAACCTTTTGCATAACCTCTTGCAGCTTTTGTTCCACTTCCTCATGTCTGTATCACCAAATACCTTGTCTCACAGTCAGAGCATCTCTCTCTCTTTCTCTCGATAGATGCTGGAAGTAGCTAAACTTCTTCTTATGGGAGAAGAAGAAGTGCATGAACGTCAAAGGAAATGAGCCCCCCGCCGCCGCCACCTCCGAGCCCCTCCTGTCCCCCCCCTCCTCCTCTCTGCGAAGCGGTTGATTGCGGCCCGTTTGATGTCCTAAACGCGGCGTGCTAAGATTTGCTCTCTGTTCCTCGCCGAGCCCGTTTGAAGCTCTGCATGAGCGACACACATTTTCGACGTTACACTCTGCTAAAACGGGCAATTATTTTTTTTCCCCCCTTTTTTATGTTTGGCTTTAGAATCGCGGCGCATGAGGAGGGGGTAGAGGAGAGAGACAGGGAGCGATGACTTGCACCCACACATTCCTCTAACTAAGACGTAAATATGCATGGTGCAAAGACCTTTCTTCTAAGACAGGCACTTTACTGTTTCCTAAACTTTTTTTTCTTTTTTTCTGTCACAAGCATTACTGAAATTACACCTCCTGCAGATATCACCACCATGCACCTATTAAGACCCATATATTACTGTCAGTAGTGCTTGGTTGAACCTGCCTCAACCACTTCTCAGCATCTCTAAGCACTTTCATAAGCTTCCTCTGTCGGTCGTGGGAATATAAAAGAGTCCTCCGTGATATAAGTTGCTGTAAAGGGGTTTTATTCATTGTATGAAGCGCCACTGAAGCTGCCTCAGGCTCGCTTCTTTCTACACCCACTACAGCAGCTCCAAGACAGTGGCTTAGAAAAAAAAAAAAAAAAGCGCTCTAGCCTTGGACCTGCTCCTCACCCACCCACTCATCTCTATGTGAAGCAAGGTCACCATATGTAGGTTTATCATCTTACATACCTGAGCTGCAGAGCTCTCTCAGACTATGATATCTGCCTGGCTGCAGGTTCAGCTTGGTGTAACATATGCAACAGACACACACACACACTCACAGGCACACACCCAAGTACACACCGAGACACACTTCTCTCAGAGCTTGGCCTGTGCCCAGCACTGCACTCCCCTTTTATGACCCTTGCTTTATGGTTTATTTAAAAAGTAACAGTCCCTTTATAGGTCATTAAAGCAGAAATAAAAGACAGCAGACGGCCTGCAGTGGATAGAGGAGTGAGCAGACGCCAGCCAGATTGGCTTGAAACACACACACACACACACAGACGCACAAACACAAGTGTATGCAAGGGTGCAACCGAGGCCAAGGGTTGTGACCCTCCTGGTAAGAGTGGGTGGTTGCACATCATCACTTTACACATCATTACCCTGGTCGTATACTGTGCCACGACAAAGCGTAGGGACAAACAAACACATGTACAGTACACATGTACATACACAGCAATACACAGACAGATTAATTACACATTTCCAAAGCAGATAAATAAAAATGGTAATACATGCAAATACGCAGCTGATGCAAGAACGCAAATACACACATGTAGTCAAGTGGGTGCTCGCAGCAGACATACTGGTGCATGATTCACATGTAATTTTATCCTTTTAGGTTGGCTCTGTCTCTCTCCCTCTCTCATACTTACCCTCACACTTTGACCTGTGCGTGATGGCAAAATGGGCATGATTAACTGTACAGAAATGTCAGCCGAGAATAATGGCTGAAATGTAATTACTGAACGAATGCGGTCCACCGAGAGACGAGCAAGACGGAGAGGAACGGAGAGACAGAGAGAGTGATTATTGCATTCATTGAGCATTTTGGTGCTGTGTGCAGTTAGAACAATGTTATCAATACGTGATGAACACATTATTTTGTGCACTTTTTTTTGCATCGGTCGAAGTTTATGTGTTTGATAATCACGATTATGTGACCACAAATACAGAAAATTTTACACACACACACACCAGTGTTTTGTGTGTCTCCAAACAAGCATATGCACATATGTTCAAATGACTCTACATCCAATAAGCTACATGATTGATTGTGACTTTACAGTGCCATTAGAACCGCTTGCATGTCGTTCTGGCCTCGTCAATCTTGATGCATATGTTCGGTGAAACACATATGTAATAAAGGGATTTGCAGCTTAGATTATGGACGACAGTGCGTTTGTGGCAATAAGTAGTGAGAATAATTATGTGTTAGTTTGTATGTTAGGCGTTAGTTCTGCCTCAGAAATTTTCTGTGACTATAAATAAATCTCTGTCTCATTTTGTGTAATGTCCTTGGACTGATGTGTGAAGAATGGTGCTGTGCATATATGTGTAATTGTATACGAGACAAAGACACGGAGCGGGTGTGTACATGTTGCATTTAATAGTGCAAGATGGTGTGTCTATGATAAAGAGGGAGAAGAGGAAAGATGGATCCAGTTTAGAGAGCATTTTTATACACATGAGAATCATTTTTACGAGCCTCAGACTGAGACCATTTTTGTGCTCCTTGAGATAAAATAAGTCCGGATCCCTGGTTTGCTATCTGTGTGTAATGTGTTGTATTTGTGTGTTGTATCAGTGTGTGCATTCTGAAACCGCTTGCTTTCAGGAACAGGGTTGCAGCGGCCCTCTCCTCTCTCTCTATCAGCTCATCTCTCTCTCATCTAACCGACCATGGAGTGAGGGAGAGAGGGCGCAGAGAGCGAGGCCATAGTCTTATTAGTGATAATGAGAGAGAGCCACTCTGCCAATTTACATCCGTAATCTGATATTAGCTCCTGCCACCCGCACTAAAGGAGCACACACACATACACACACAGATGTGGACAGGCGTGCGCACATTTGCAGGCAGACAGAGGCACACACACACACACTCGCGCTCATTTGAAATTAGTTATTCATATTCATTAAAAAGAGCAGAACTGCTTTTGGGTGAAAACTATGGTGTCCCCTAAGGGCAAAGGCAATATGCTCCGAAAAAACAGAAATATCAAAACACATATTAGACTGAAGGTAATGTTAGCAATGCTAACTCACCAACTAGCTAGTTATTATTATTTTATACGGCAACTAGAGTGTATTTCTATCAAACGTTTTTAAGAATTCTAATATTTGCAGCAGATTTGAAGCACATTTGCCTAGTTTTTGTGTTTTAATTTTTGCATGAGTCTGCACAACTCAAGGACGTGTTTACAAAATGTCAGAGTTCCAGTCAGTGTTGTTTTTAGCTACAGCAGTGAAACATTTACCGATTTTAATGATAAACTGCAATAAAATACCCAATGACAAGTAATAACAGTTTCAAATTTTAATTATCATTAAAACTGCGTTTGATGCCATGCTTTAAAAAACTCTTAGTATATACTGTCCAACATCAACTAAAGTTAGCAACAGCCTCCAAGACATATGGCCATATGGTACAATATTTAATATTAATGCACATTTGATATGGTCACTGGCTAAGATATTATTTTAAGTTACGGAAATATTTTCTTCAAGTTTAGATTTATTGATGAAATCAAGACAGGTGGAGCAGTGGTCAGGGCTGAAATGTTTACGCAAACAAAAAGTGCTGCTAATTTTATTTGTGGTTTTTAATCAAAAACTTGATGAAATTATTTCAATGTAGATCGGTACTTTTCGACATTTTCAGTTCAATTATATTTTTTTAAAGCCCAATATCACAAATCACAATTTGCCTCAGAGAGCTTTACAGTATAAGACATCCGTCTGCCTTTGGACCCTCACAGCATATAAGGAAAAACACCCCCAAAATATCCCTTTTACGGGGGAAAAAAAGGTAGTAGAAACAATTTTTAGCAATTTACAGCACATTTTAATAATACATACAGCCGTAACAATTTTGTTTACTATATTGGTAGCATGAAATTTTCACACTGTTTAATCTCTACTTAGCTATATAACACTGCACTTTGATGGCATCCAATAAGCTTCTGAAAGGGCCTGATTGTGCTCAGCTCTACAGAGGAGCATGAAATTGTTCAACTGAAAATATTAAATCATAAAAATCAGGATGTACAGAGGTGTGTGAAGGCCAACTTGGTATACAAGAGTGAACGAAAAGACTCAAAACCAGCACCTGCTTTCTTTTGCACAGGCACAACATTTCAGTTATGGACCTTCACAACATGAAACAACACTCTTTTTATACTAAAGCCACAGGTTGTGACAACTTATCAAAATTCCAGACTCCTTTAAAAACCTTTGGGTATCATTAAAAATTAAAGCTCTCCTTTTATCTGTGTCCTTCAGATTGTGATGTATGTTTTTGTGTCATTTAAGGAAATATTTGAGGATCAAGTACTGATGTACTAATTGTCTCAGGTGTTTGAGGCCTGGCCTCCACTTTTTGATTGGTTGTTACAGCCTGTGGCTTTAGCGTAAAGATGTGCTGTTTCGCATAGTGAATATGACGTCTGACAAAGGTCCATGGCTGAAATGTGTCTCAGTGTCTTCAGTGTGCAGGAATTCAACCTTTGCCTTCACATCATTAAATTTTTCCTACACACCTGTCCACCTGCTGAATTACTCAACACTTTTTTGCATACAAGAGTAGAGCTGAACAGTAAATCAAAATTTTATCGAACTCGTAATATGGCCTACTACAATTTTCAAATCGCAGGATTTGTTACAGGGGAAATGTGTGTCAAGATACCCTTTAAAATTAAATGCTGTCACGCTGCAGAGATGTTCTGGCCTACACAGAATATTCTACAGGCTTAAGAAAACATTTTTGCTCAGTGCATATGCCCACAGAAATAACACTATAATCATTTAAATGTTCTTTTAAATGAAAACGAAAATAGTCATGTAAAAATTATCCATCCCGCTATTATTGCAAATCATATTTCAATAACTTTTCTCACGGCAGACATTTTGACATGCCATAGTAGGAAAAGCGCAGCTGTATTTAATAACATTAATGGTGGCTGCATTCCACTTAGGGGAGGTGTTGACATTGTGCATGGGAACAGCTCACTGGGACACTTAATGGAACTGAGCCATCATTAATGTCATCATTTTCACTTGTGCTTTTCCTGCTATGAAAAAGGTCTATTGTTATATCAGTAAAACTCACCCCAATTAGATATTTTTTGAAAATTGTTCAGCCCTATATGAGAGTGAACAACAGGTACACAGAAGCTGAGGTCCATGTTCACACAGCGACACACGCTCACGTTAACAAATTCCTACACAGCGCACAACAAATCCATAACAAACATCACAGTAACACGTGTAAGCTCTCACTCACACAAACTAAACGACATATATATGAGGAAATACATCCTCAGCCTCTGTTTCTATATCAATACACTGATGGATCCAGGAAACGAATGGATAAAAGGAAGCAGATTCTCTCGGGCAAACGCTGAAGGACTGAAGGAACACGATAAGTCCTGGCAACATGTTCATGAATATTCCATCTAGTACACTGGAGAGGCAAATCGCTCAATCGCTCTCACTCCCTTGTGTTTCAATTAGATCCAAACCACCCAGAATCAGCTAATTGTCGTAAGCACTTAAGCATGTATGGCAGGATCCCTACCGCCTATTCGCGGGGTAGAATGGTGACAGAGCATAATGCAAGCCAGAGGGGGAACCTCTTAGCTGTAACATCACACACTTAAACATACCATCGTGTGTAGCAGCGACTCTCTGAAATCACTTGCCTCCACTGCAGGCTGTGGTTTCACTTATCCATATCCACATCATTTCAACAGGACCTCTGTCACGCAGTCATGCCTGGCAGTCTGGTTAAGGGTGCCATATGGATCTACACCGCACAGCATTATCTAATAACAGCACATCTTGCTCTAATCTAATCTACTCAGTTCCCCAGCTTTAAAAGCACATTTTTCTTGATGCAAATGAAGTGGAATTATGATTGTCTTATAAGTGCGCAGGTATCTGCAGTATGTGTTTCAACACGCTGTCACCTGTTTGCAGCTCTTCTAGTAAGTGCAAATGAGACGTCAAATGTAGAATTCAAATATGATACAGTATAGATTAAATCAGCATTCAGTGAGGAACGGTATCACGGCAAGTCCAATGCTTTTAAATGCAGATAGTCAGCAATTAACAGCAGGTATGTGTAATGTGTGTAAGAGCTGCTTGGTATACCGCACGTCTACTTGATGTTTGTATTTGAATCTAAAATTCTATGTTGTCACTTGCCATCAAAAATAGTTTATTTCTGAGATGTATGGGGGAGTGAAAATGTAAATTGTGCCCGTTCAGTTTGAATTGATATGTGGAACTTGGGCCCCTAAATATGCTACCGTTTGCGTGCTGCCTGTATGAAGACGCTTGTTGCCTCATCAGTCATACAGCACCTTTCAAACACCTTGATTTCCAAGTCAGCTTAAACAACAAAGAATTTACTAACTAAAAGATGCTGGTGTTAAATTTTCACATATGATATTTATTTTTTCATACAGCATGATTTCAGTGTGTTCTCTGTTTCTCTTAGACTGTGATGGCATCTGTACTTCTTATGGATGAAGTTACATTAGCAAAATCTGACAGTGGAGCGTGTGAATTAAAGCAGAAATGATAAGTTGCTCTATGTATTAGTCGAATAAAAGAAACATGATAGAATAATTTTGTTCATTAATTTTCCGTAACCGCTCATCCTGTTAGGGGTCGCAGATACACCCTGGACAGCTCGCCAGACTATCACAGGGCTAAAGAACTATTTTGATAACTGATAATCATTTATCATGGCAAACATACTCTAGTTACAGCTTTTTTAATGTGAGGATTTGCTGGTCTGACAAAACAAGCAATTTGATGTCAACATCTGGGCTTTAGGTAACTGTACCAGGCATTTTTCACAGTCACCTGCCATTTTATAGATCAGACTACTTTTTTCTAATTCATATGTTGATTTAAATCACTTAAAAAGCTTTTTAAAGAAGCATTTCACTGCTGCAAAGACATCTTTTCATAAAACCGGGCTGTCTTTGCCATAAAAAGACACAAATTATTCTGGAATTGGTGCTACATGAGTAGCCAAAAAGAGGAAAAGGGCTGTGGAATTTGCTTTTGCACAGGAGGTAGAAAATCTACAAATGAAGCTCTAGCTAAAGTTCAGTCAGGAGGACAATACTTTTCATGCTCTGGCTGTAAGTTTCTTTTTCACCCTGCCATTCACTCCTTGCACGTATGCTCACTCACTGTCTGGGTAGGTCAATTGAGTCATCAGCTGATTCTCAATCAACCAAAAGTACAGCGACACCTCTTCTGTCAGCCTATCATCTTACTGCTCCTCATTTTAAATATAGTTCTTGCTCTGCCGTTGTGCGCGCCCTCCACCTCCCCATCACCACCTAGTCTTTCTGCATTCATCAGCCACATGCGCTTCATCAGCCATCATCTTGAGAGTCAGCAGCCACCACCACCACCAATGTCTGAACTCCATGGGGGGTTTTATCTCACTGCTGCTCAGATGTCCCTTGATTATAAAATATCTCCTTCTGGTGTCAAAGACTTCTGTTAAATCTTATTCAGCACAAATCATCTGTTAATCTGTACACTCATATTCTATATTAAATATTATCTTTACTACATTTTTCTGTCTCTCCTTTTTGAACTACCAGAATACACTGCGCCACACCAGCCCAATAAACGCTCTTGCTGGTGGGTGATGTAATGCGGATTTGGCCATTTTGACACTGGAAACAATATGGTGGCCAACTGGTAGCAAACGATCTCAAATTGGAGTAAAACAGGAAACTAAATTATGTTTCTGAAAACAATTTAGGTGAGAAATAGGCAACGCAGTAACAGAATCGTGGTTCATTTTTGATCAGCACTGCTGAGTTTTACAACTTGATCTCAGGTTTTCCAGCCTCAGGAAACAGTTTGGCACCCACTTCCTGTTCACAAGTTTTCGTATTACAGCCAAACAGTGCACTAAAATATTTCTGAAGATAATTTATGTAATAAACAGTGACAGAAGCTCAGTTTGTATTTGATCAGCACTGCCTGTGTTTACAGTTTGATAAGAGTTTGCGTAACTCTCTAGATCTGCTTCTATACTCTTTGTGTCCGTGGTGGCGGCATATGAAAACGCGCAAGTATAATCTGTAGTTCTTACAGCCCTAGAGCTAGCGAAAATTTGATTTGAGCTGGGAGATCTGGGTGCTGCTAAGATGGAGCGGAGTTTACCATAGTTCATTTACACATACTACCCACACTGTTTAAAAGCCGGATGAAAATCTGCAAAGTATCCCTTTAAGCGATGCTGCCGTGGAGTGGCTTTATTCTCAAGACTTGAAGAAGACCCTTTTCATCCAAAAGAGCACAAATCTTGGAGGTATTCCAGCCTCCTGTCAGCTTTCATCTTCCTGCATTTATTTTGGACCACATGTAAATATGATATATGTGGCTAAAGATGTCTAGATCATCCGTCAGCGTGCTGAGTCAGAGTCTGGCTCCAAATTGGGATATCCATCATGTAAGAGAGAAAAACACATTAATTGGATTTAAAACAAATATGGTATAGTTTGAATGATGGTGCATAACTTCTAGGCACTTGCTCGACCAAATGGCAGCTAAACTCGTGATGGTTTAATTACCGTCAAGCCTGCAAACTGCTTTTTTTTTTTTTCTTTAACACAAATGTCACAGTTTGGAATAATCTCAGAGACCTTCTGGCCTTTCAGTTCCCTCTCTTATTGGTTATAAAGTAACACCACGACCTCCAAATCTGTCTGAATCTAACGCTCTCCACTTTAGAGCTTCCTTTTAGCATTAACCCTCGCTGCATTAACCTTACTTAGTGCCTCAAAGTGCCTAAACCCTCTTACCTTCAAGTGTGGAGAAAAATACAGCTAACCTAAGCATTGTGCCTGTGTGTGCACTGCATTTTCTGTTTTCGACTGAGAGTGACTTCTACTTCTCCCTTTCAGTATTGTGTATGCTGTCTCCCCCTGCACACTGCCAGTGTACTGTACCACACACTCTTTCTCACCAATTACCTGCCTGTATATCTCCGTCTGTGTTGTGTGATTGAGAGAAGGTGTGAGAGGAAGAGAAAGTGAGGATGTGTCTATGTGTGTGTTTATTTGTATGTGTGTGTGTGTGAGCATACCTGCATATGGGAGTGCATGTGTGCACGTGCATGTGTGTGTGTGTGAGACAGAGAGAGAGAGTATGTGTGTCTGCGTCTCATTCTTCTGCCTCTGTTTCCCCTCCGGATCTCATGTATAATTTATGGAACCTCTCATGAATATGCTAATTAGCCAGTGTGCAGGGAGAGGTGAGAGGGCTTCCCCTGTTCTATTCTTACATTCGTCTGATGAGAGAGGGAAAGAGAGAGGGATGGAAAGGAGGGAGAGAGGGAGGACGAGGGGGGAGAAACCGGGAAAGTGTGTGTGCTGCTGCCGGAGAGGAAAGGGAATAAGTGAATGAGGGGAAAAGTGGAAGGGCAGAGAAGGAAAACGCTGGAAGGAGGGAATGTGGAAATACATTTATGAAATCCCCGGCGTTCGACAAATACGCATTGTGGCAATATGGACGGTGGCGAGCCCATGTTGTGCTATATTGTGTTGGAGACAAATGAATCACCCATGCTGAGGGGACGTGGAGAGGCGAGATTGGAAGAGGTAGTGAGAGAAACTGGGAGATGAGAGTGAAAAAAAAGGGAGAAATGGTTGTCATTGTTCCATCAGCATTTCAGTCGTGTTTTTGAAAGGCTAGACAGGCAGGCAAATAGGGCCGTTATTCCAGTTTCAATTGCTTCTCCCATAAATAGATGATAGGTGCCAAGTTTCTGAAGAGACACAGAAAAACACCCTTCTGAGTATCGCTCGAGACAAAAGGCAAAAAGAGGGTGACGCAAGCCCCTAGCACTAATCAGATAAATTGCAGAGAAAGAGAAGTAGAAGGTAGAGAGATTAATCCAATAGCTAACAAACTAGCAAACTAAACATCAAACGCTTCGTCTTCAAAGTTGCGTAACATGAAAAACCCTTTAAACCACATCAAAACCCTCACAGACAGCTGAGGGAAGATCTCACTCTCCTTTCTTCTCTCTTTCTCTTGAACTCTCTGTCAGTCTATCTGCAAGCCTCTCTCTCCTCTCCCTCTCTCAGTCTGTCTTCTTGTCTCACACTCAACCTCTCTCGCGCTCTCACCCCTGCGTTTCTCTTCTTCTACTCTCCCTCTCTCCTCTACTATCTCCCCTCTGGAGTTCAATCATGAGGAGTGAGTCTCATGTGAAATAGTGCATGACATGCAGTGTGTGTGTGTGTGTGTGTTCGTACATGCATGCCGGTGTGCGCACAGTGTTTGCATGAATGCATATAGTTGGGTTTGTGCATGTGTGTGTTTGAGAGGAATATATGGGCGTGTGTGTGTGTGTGTGTGTGTGCTGTCTTCCCTCCTGGCACCCTCTGGGTAGAGAGAGCATTCCAGCGGGCAGCTCATGATTCAGCATCTGTCGCCCAGCTTATGTAAGAGAGCAGACACAGGCTGACTGACTGAGTTAACTGACTGACTGGATGAACGGCTGAGTTACTGACTGACTGACCAACTGACTCAGTAAACAAGCCGACTGATTGAATGGCTTTCAAACTGCCAAAAAAAGAACTGGCTGACTTGACTGACTGATTAGCTGAAAACACGTTTAGATCACTGTAATTTACAAAGACCAGACACACATCCATTTCCATCAGTGTAAACATATTTTCGGTCTTGACGGTCGGAAAGAAGAACACACTGAAGTTAGACTGACTGTGCGGTCAGTTTGCGCATGAAGTCAGGGGAGGTGATTAGATGTGAATATGCCTGAATGAAGATAGTTCTACCCAGATTTAAAAAAAAAGAAAAGAAAAATTTTCACGTTTTCATGGGGCTTTATGAATCAGAAATAAGAGGGAAAAGATGAGAATACAGTTTTGAGGCCTTTACACAATGGGGGCAATTTTTTTGTTTGTTTTTGTGTGTGTGTGTGTGTGTGTGTGTGTGTGTGTGTGTGTGTGTAATTAATTCACACATATACACATAATATACATACACACTCTCATATAGGGCCCTCAAATTGTTGTTTTTGTCATGAGTACTTTGACACAGAACGCAAATATTACACAGCGTGAAAGCAACATGTTGGTGCGCCAATAACCACGGGGCATTATAAAGCTACAACACAGAGGCTCTGTAGTCCAAACCAAGATGGCAATGACTAACTAATAACTTTTCTCCTTTTAAACTTTCTATCTATCTAGATATTTAAATCAGTATGTCTACAGATACCACACAGTTAAATTTAATGCTTTTTAAGACCTGTTAAAGACACCTTTTAACCAAATTTAGGACATGATTTTAGACAAATTATGTTTTACTTCACTCTGGAACAGTGGTTAGCATCACAGCAAGAGGGTTCTCTGGGTTCTCCAGCTTCCTCCCACAGTCCAAAGACATGCAGTTTAATTTAATTGACTCTAAATTGCCTGTAGGTGTGAATGTGAGCATCTCTTTGATCTGGGGACCTGTCCAGAGTGTATCGTGCCTCTCACCCAGTGTCAGCTGGGATAAGCTCCAGCCCACCCACGACCCCCAAGAGGATAAGCAGTTACAGAAAATGAATGAATGAATGTAAGCGTTGCAGGTAAGTAGTATCTGTGTGGTCTTGTGCAGAAGTAAGTGTTATGTTACGTTTATTATTGTACATTATTTGTAAATTTGTAATGGCTTTGGCAATATTGTTAATCTACAATCATGCCAATAAAGCTTATTAAATTGAAATTGAAAAATTTAAATTGTAGGAATATGGTTATTAGAGTGAGTTAAGTCAGTCTACATTTTGCCAACAGGTATGTACAAGTATGACATCAAATGACAGTATTATAGTTTTTTAAAGATTTGCAACATTAGAATTGTGAACTTTTACATAAAAAACCTTCACTCATGTTCATATAAATAAATGAAAAGACCTATAAATGAAATTACATAACATGTTTGTGGTAGTTAAGACCTCACAAATTCAAATTTAAGACTAATGACTTTTAAGGCCTTTTTGTTGTTACACTGAATTTAAGAATTTTTAAGTCAAACATATGTCTTGTGTTTACTGTTATTCTATTCTTGTTTTATTCTACTGATGTATATATTGTAGGTACATTTTGTGACGATTTATATTTTATTTTTTATATTTTTAGTATTAAACACAGCAGCATAATGTGCATTTTATTTTTATTTTTAACGCACATTTTCATTTCTATTTTATTTTATTTCATTTCTTTCACTTACATACATATTTCAAACTCTTATTCTTACTTATACATTATAATTCTAATTATTATAATTTTTTATTCTTTAAATCTGAGCGACTGTAATGAATCATAATTTTCCCTCAGGGATCAATAAAGTATTTCTGATTCTGAAACCAAATTCACTCAGAGCATTTCACAGAAAGGAAACTCAATAAAACAGCTTGTAGTGGCTTAGGTTATACAACTTAGCTCAGACATTCTGCTATGGGTCAACAAGTATTGTTGCAAATTTACATCACTGCCAGTAAATCTATTCACATCAGAGGCTTCAAATAGATAGTTTCAACTGTTGCAAATTCCCAACGCTGCCCGTATGAGTAGTTTGATGCAAAATATTCACATTTTTGTGTCGTTTATTATTATACTACACCCCTGGTGTGTACAGGCCTTTAGAGCTGCATAGCTGAGGTGTCCTGGGTACCTTCTCTCTTCCTACGTTCCCTGTCAATCTGCACACTGTCAGCTATCAAATGAAACAGGTAGTTGCACAGCTACAGTAGTCAACCCCGAAATTCCTGCGAGAATGGATTCTGATATGTTCCTATACCAAAACAGTAATCCTTAAAAAAACAGTACGTCTCCCAAAATTCATGCAGGGATTTGCAAGAAAAAGACAAGAAAATGGAGGGAAAATGCAAAATTGTAAAACTCTGCAGAGAGACTTGGAGGAGAGCGAGAGCTCCGTAAGAGTGCAGATGAACGTCAGGTAAGCTGTGGCTCTGCACAGAAACCCTTCCTTGGATCAGAAAATAAAACCCTCTCCCTTGCGAAAGATCATATTATTTTTACAGTTTTCTTCCTGTATTTTTTTTCTCCCGCTGTGATGAGAAACTACTCTTTAAATAACACACACTGTAATATCTTTTCTCCCAGTGGTCAGCACCGATTGGCCGAGACGGAAATGCATTTGGTGCATTTAGCTGTGATGTCCAAACCTGGCTGTAAGTGAGTCAACAATTGTAATATTTGTGCCTACCTTTACGACCTAGTTGACTCACCAGCTGACCAAGTAACTAGTCATCCTCCTGACATGACAGCTGTCAGGCTGACTGACTCTGGATGACTGATAAGGTAAGCGGGCTGCCTAGATGTCTGATAAAATGTCTGATTGGCTGGCTGCCTGGAGGACAGCGAGCAAGACAGAGGAGGGGAGAGGAGAGGAGAGGAGAGGAGAGGAGAGGAGAGGAGAGGAGAGGAGAGGAGAGGAGAGGAGAGGAGAGGAGAGGAGAGGAGCACGGAGGCAAACCAGAGTTCATTACAGTAAACTTGGAGAGGCAGTGGTGACAGGCTGAGGGAGAGTGCAGAGACAGGAAGAAATTGAGAGTGGCATGAATACTCTGAGCCCCCATGCAAATAGATGCAGTTACCTAGATGGCCTGCTCCTTATACAGACACAATAGAATAGAATCACAAACACTAAAGAGAGAGTAGCAGGTAAACACACACACACACACATAGAGAGAAACATTCACAGTGAAGGTGCACACGCACACTGTGTGAGGCTATTTTTCTTAGGCTGAAGGTTGTCAGTGGCCGGGAGCGCGGAGGACAGGCTGGACAAAGGTGGAGGGTAAGGTCGTGTGTCTACATGTGTGAAAGAAAAGAAAAGAAAGAAAAAAGGCGTACGGTAAGAGAGAAAGATCAACAAGAAATGAAGAATGTTGAAGGAAACTGGGAAGAGGAGATAGCGTTCAGCAGTGTGACCTTCAGTGTCGGGCTGTGGGGAGGATCAACCTCTGGGAGACATGTGCGGCTTGGCAAAGTCACTCCTACACAGGGCTCACTGGCAGACAGGGTCAAGCCAAACACACACACACACACACACATGCAGAAACACACACACACACACACATACACACACAAAACCACCTCACACCCAGAGCCAGCCTGTAGCAGATACTCAGCCAATAGATATGAGGTGCAATAACACCCAATGTGAGTGGGTTCATCTCGTCGCTTTACAAAAGAACACACCTCTAACAACACATGCACACATGTACACGCCGCGCTCTCCAATTCACACATCTCACTTTAGTGGCCACAGACAGAGGGAGGAGGAGGACTGAAAAGTAGAGGAAGAGGAGGAGGAGGGGGGTGACAGCGGGAGTGAGAGGGAGAGATAGAGAGAGAAAGAGAGAGCAAGAGGTGTCGCCTCTCCTCACTGATCCCTTATGCTAAGAGGGATTTGCATACATTTTTAATCAAAGCAAATTAGATCATAACCAAATTAAATCACGCTTTCCAGCCGCCCCCTTCTCTGTCTGCCTCCTGTTCCATCCTCCCACCTATTCCTCATCATTTAATTATAGTCACTAATAGGTATGGTTAGATGCACAAAAAAACCTCTGCACACATATGGAGCTAATTGACAAAAATATATGTGGAATATGTCTTTGTGGCTGTTGAATTGAATCTATATCCAGGAAGAATAAAACATGGAGACTGGATTTTAGCATACAGTAGGCAAAACTAATTTTACATTAGCTGTCTTGGCAGCGCTCAGTGTCAACTGTCAAACATGTACCGACAAATACATGGCAATAAATCAAATGGAATCACACACATGCGAGCAAGCAGGCACGCACATTGGCTAACAAAACAGTCACCCACCACAGAAACTAGACACCTCCTCCTACATTCCTCTCCACACCCTATGCTGCTTAACAGATTGGTATCGGCCCCCATTGCTGGCTATTGCCCATTACACAATGACTTCCTACTGTTGTCCGATAACTCAATCACGACCCTACTATGGGCAATCATCATGAGGTCCACCTCTTCCCCTGGCCCAAACACACTTTGCCACAAACGCAATTTGTCTCGATTTCGGCCCTGACGTGCACAAATGTAACTGCACAGGCATGCACCAATTCATACACACATACCTACACGTATGCACCACTACACACACATATAGATACATGCATGTGAGCAGGTTTAAGCGCAGTCTGTTTCTTTCTTTCTCCGTCTCACACACATGCACACAGAGGTGCCGGCAGGCCTATTTGAGATGCAGACTCCCATGTCCCAGTAAATGATATTAAAAGTCATATCATGAATAAATCAGCATGCAGGGCTCTAACGTCTCCTCCATGACACATTCACATACAGTAGACAGAGGCAGAGGGAGATAGAGAGGGAGGGACACGGATGCAAAATGCAGAGCAAAATGCATACAAACACAAAAGCGGGCGCACACTTATACTGAAAACAGGGGCTGCAACTTACAATTATTTTCATCTGGAGTTGAAGGTGATTTCTTTAAAGGTCCAGTGTGTAGGATTAAGGGGATATACTGGCAGACGGAATATAACATAATAAGTATGTTTTCTTTAGTTTATAATCACCTGAAAATAGGAATCATTGCGTTTTTGTTACCTTGGAATGAGCCATTTACATAGGTAGCAGGTCCTCGTCTACAGAGATCGCCATGTTTCTACAGTAGCCCAGAATGGACAAACCAAACACTGGCTCTCAACAGGACCATTCGTGTTCTCAGTCTGCTACTGTGGTTAGCAGTCCCTTCGCGAGGAGCAGCATCTGAAACAAAAAAAAACAAAAATTTTACCATAAAACTAATTTATTAAGTGTTTTTAATGATTTAAATCACTCGGTCCCATTTGTTTTGGAGATGAAGAGACTTCTACAGATACTTTTGCTCTCTGTAAAAACCTCCTGAACATCTGGATCTTAAGTTATCAGAGAAAAAAACACTTAAAATAACTCTAAGAGGGAGCTCTCTATTGGTTACAATCTGTAGTCCACACCGCTACATGGCACCTAAATCCCATGAATCCCATACAATGCTTCTTTAAATTTTGGTCCAAACCCCAAATATATTCAGTTAACTATCACAGAAGACAAAGAAAGGCAGTAAATCCTCACACTAAAGAAGCTGGAACCAATTAATTTTTGGCAAATGTGCTTAAAAAACAACAATTGATTAGTATAACTGTTTAAGCTCTACATACAAAAACACACTGCATTCAACAATAGGCATGCAAAGTACCCAAACTGCTGTATCAGCCAAGTTACATGTTGTATGTTTTTAATGCAGGGGCGTAAATATAGACAGTGCAGGCAGTGTGGTTGCACTGGGGCCGAGAGAGTGGGCCCTCCAACAATATGTTGGGTGGAGAATGGGCTCTTATGAGTGACTGCCACCTTGACAACATGCCTGTGTTCAAAGAAGAACTCTAATTAAAATAAAAACAGTGCTACTTGCTATATATGCCCTTGAAAAAGCAAACCCATCTCTAGCATGCTCATTTTTTCCTTATTTATAAAACAGTAGCCTATAATAAAATTATGTGCTTATTCTGTAACTATAAATCAACTATTGTACATATTAAATATTCTAAAACAATAAATTAACTATTACAATTGTTAAAAGAAATTTAAAATTTCTTAATTTCTTTGGTATTTTTTGTTGCGTACAGATATCCAGTGATGATTGCTGGGTAATATGCATGTTAATATTATCCAAGGTCAAGTCTCTGATCATGTGAGGAGACATTAGGTGCAGGATAGGGTGCACTAGGGGCCATCATCATACCGTGTACAGGGGCCCATTGTAACTACCTCACGCCACTGATGAGTCTATGTTGAGTCTGCCTTAAGATTCCTCATTAACAGGTTAAACTCACCTGGAGACTGGCTCCTGCTGCTTAAAGCCATTTCTAAGTTCCATTAAGATGAAGTTCATGGAGGCACTTTTGGCCCATTTCAGGTGTGACCTGGGGGAGAAATATGAGACACAAATCCTGGGGCTATAAACAGTCATTTCCACAGTATATTTAAGAGGAGCACAAACACTTAGGAGGCCTTGTAGATTAAAGAAAAAATGCTAAAGTCGAGGCATTTTAAATCTGAGCATGTAAGCGCTGACTCTAATGCTTAGGGGCGTGATTAGCAAAATGTTTTTTGCTTAACATCTTGCAGCAGTTGTTGGAGACGACAGAGATAACTCACGGCTTCATATAGAAATATTTAGTCCTAGCTTTACTTCAGTTTAAACATGTGACGTGGTGCTTGGTCAACAAGATAATGCGCTAGCATAGCCTACTTCCTATTTTAGGTTGTGTCCATGTAATGTTATTAGCATTAAACGCCACATATTGTACACTGAGAGTTTGCGTCGAAGGTTTGTAAATATTTGAATAAATCTGAGGCTGTGGCCAGCTGCTGTTGACAAGTTTGACTTTGTAATTAGCTTCAGCTACATGGTGTTTCTCACCTGGCCTGGGTGCCTTCTGTCACCTGTCTTTACACAAGGTTCGGACATGATGGGTAGTTCAGGGGCGCTAGGAATGTGGACAATCCTCAGCAAATGCACAGTTTCAGGTGTTTTACACCTTGAAATAAGCAGAGGAGCTGCAACAATTTAGTCGATTAGTTAATTATTTGATCGACAGGAACTCAATCATAAACTATTTCAGAGTTTTTTCTTTTTCAAACAAAATTACTTCAGTTTCTCAAATGAGAGAATAAGCTGCTTATCTTTTTTCCGGTGATCTTAAACTGAAGATCTTTGAGTACTGGAGTGTTACACTGTGCTATACAAATAGACTAAATCAAGTTTATTATACAGTCTGTGGTCGAAACACGTAATTTTAAGAAGTTATCTTAGGGTTTAGGGATTTTTTTTTTCCAGTATTTCATAAGCCAAATTATTAATAGACTAAAGGTCCAGTGTGTAGGATTAAGGGGCATCCATTTGCAGAAACTGTATATAATATTCATAACTTTTCAATTAAATTCAATTAAATTTTCTTCATAAAGCTCCATATCACAAATCACAATTTGCCTCAGACGGCTTTACAGCATACGTCATCCCTCTGTCCTTGGACCCTCACAGCGGATAAGGAAAAACCTTTAACAGGGAAAAAACAGTAGTTCCCAGTAGTTAAAAATCACCAGAAAATAAGACTTGTTGTATTTTTGTTACCTGAGAATGAGCCATCTATATCTGGAGTGGGTCCTCTTCTATCTTGTCCTAAAGTGGCCCAGAATCAAACACTTGCTCTGGATCTTGCCATTCAAGTATTTGTGTTCTAGCACTGGCCACTGTACAGTAGTTCTCCAAGAAATTTCACCTCTGCAACGTCAACGCTAGATGCCACTAAATCCTACACACCAGACCTTTAAACAAGACATTTATCAACAGAATAATTGATAATGAAAATAATCATTATAGGTCAAGTTGCAGTCCTGATCTCCAGCCATCAGTGTAACTGATGAGTGACTGTCTGGCACTGATAAGCAACACTTGCAAACTCTCATACTGTATTATGACAACCATGCACACAGAGACAGTAAATATCACTGTTTACACCTTTAATATTAATGATTGGACATAAGTTAGCAGTTAGTATACACCACCATAATACACACTGTTCATTGCAAAAAATCAGCGTGACCGTGTTCATGTACATATAATTTTGTACTGGCATTAAAAAAAAAAAAAAGTGGTGACCAAGTTATTTTTAGCTGCAAAAGAAAACGACTTGTTCCTAAATATAGTCCTGATTTCATCTTTAATTTGTGCGGGTGCTGAATATGAATGATGCTGAAAGAAATGAGGAAAGCAGTCCTCAGTTAATATTAAATGCTTAAAGACTTTATAAATGCAGTCACAGGTTGTAACCATAGCTTAACCTGCTTATACTGACAATGAGTAGATTTTTAGCAGGTATTGCCAAATATAATTCATTGCTGTGCATATTTCTAAAGGGCTTGTGGGCCTGACAACACCCTAAAGACAGGTGTACTAAATCAAGTTTTTCAAGTAAACCAGGTTCTATTTAAGTACTTAGAGAGTGTATTGAGATTCTAACTAATTGATGTATAGCCTACAGCAAATCCTCTCACTTGGGAAATATGAGTCAACTGTAATGTAAGTTTACTTGAACTGTTACTGACACTGAAATTCCCAAGTCTTGCACACACAGCACTTAGTGACTTCTCTAGTTTGGTGATAGCACGTCTTCTTCTGGGTGGATTGTAGCTGTCAAGGAGGAACGTATTGTTGAGATATAATGATACCCCAACCCCTATAAGCCGGTCTAAGTTTTATGAAGGTAATATTAAAACAGACATTTCCTGGTTAGTCGTTACAGCAGAGATTGGCTCTTCAGGTGATAAATCAAGTGATGCACAAAAGACTCAGTGCAGGCAGTTCTTATTGACTTTGCATGCTAGATTATGCCTCATACTATATGCTGTGTGTCCAGTATGTCAGGGGTCAAATGATGAGCGTCATATTGTTTCACAGTTCACTTTTCTGTAACTGTGTCGTTCTGTTGTTTCTCCTGTTGCATCAATAAAATAAATTGTTTCCTCTCGCAACACCTGAAAGGTGTTTTCAGCCTGTGCTCTCTGTTTCCTTTATTTCAGGAAATGTTGTTTATTCCATCAGTATCATAAGTGATAAACCAAGTACTGGTAAAAGCACAACACATTTTAGGTCAATTCCTATAACAGTTACAGAATCTTGCAGCAAATATCTGAGAGGTTTTACAATGAGTTTGAGGGAAGAAGTGGAGGAGTCCATTGGGAGATACTGTATGGTGAGGTGTGTGTGTTTGTGTGTGTGTATGTGTGAAAGAGAGAGTGTTGAGTGGCGCAGAGAGCAGGGAGTCGGCTGATGGGCAAAGGCATGCTGCCTGCAGGTTCAATCTGCCCGCGAGTCAGGCATCAAACTTTCACATCCACACATCAATTATTCAGCTCCCCGCATTGTCAGAGTGTTAGCATGCCACAGTGGCAGACGACAAACCTGGGTGAGGAGGGAGAAGGAAATCGGAGGGCAGGGAAGGAAGGGAGAGAGGGAGAGGGAGAGGGAGAGAGGAGGGGGGGTGAAGAAAGAAACTGATGATTTGAGAGATGGATGGAGAGACTGTGGCCCGTATGAGGGAAGACACAAGGGAGCTGGAAGGGCTATGAAAGAGAGAGGAAATCAGGGAAGAGGAGTGGCTTTTGGAGGTACTATATCACTTTGGAGGTGAGACATTATAGCTAACTATGTCTAACTACTCAAGCTTACTAAGACATAACTAGATTAGCATTTAAAATCAAACCTACATTAATCGTTTCACTGATTCATTTATTTTTGCCAGTTTAACTTGCACAGTGTGATTCACTGTTAATGTAACAACCCTTCTACCAACCGGGCTCAAGAGGTGGCTGACAAATACATGTGTGTGTAACTCTATGTGTAGAACTCTAAAGAACTAATTATGGATACTTAATTTAATGACACGGGAGAATAAACTCTCTTGCTTACTAAAGTGTGCGCTAAGTGGGGAGCTAACATTTGCCTATTAGTGTAGCTGTCCGCTTCATTCTTGACCTACCTTTCCATGTCATTGGCAAAGGCGCTGACAGGTACATTATCTCTCTCCCTACATCGACTGACGCCAATACTCTTGTCCCATTTCAACAAAATGGTGGGAAAAAAACAATCGCCAATGCTGCATCCATCTTTTTCCACAAATGCTTGACATCATAGCACAGAATTGAAGACAGGGCCTCTTCAGTGACACAGACCTGCACACTCGCTAGCCTGTTGCAATGATTGTTCACTAAATGCTAGGAAGAAGTCTTGCCAAGCCTCTGTAGGACTCAACTTGGAAGGACCTTGTCCTACCAAGGAAGCATCCTTGACTTTGAGATGCACCTAAGGTCTGTGGCTTTTCACATTATTCACATAGATCTTAAGGTATCCACAGGAAATTTAGGTTAATGTTTAAAGGTTATACAGCTGTGTGCCTGCCTAGTTCATGTACAGTAGCTTGACAGATGTAGTCGTTAGCAAACTAATTCGCTAATGTAAAACATTTCCTCTCTGCTACTGTGTGTGTCAAAGCCCCTGCACATCCATAGGCGCCCCATTTCTGCTTATACAGGCATGATCAGCCCTCTGGACTGTGTCGCTGTGTGCAAACTGGCATTGACTGACATTTTCCACACTCTCCTGTTGGCCTGTTGCACCTGTTTGGCCAGGTCAACGCAGGGTTGGGGTTATCATTTCTATTGGTTGATAGAGTGCTGTCACATGAATTAACTCCCAGCACAGACCTGCGCAGAGGTCTAATCACAGAGGGTAACTGAAAACACCTGTGTGGGTGTGCAGGTCCTTTAAAGCAGATGTAGTGTTATATGCACCCTGCTATATATTCCAGGTAGTTTCCACCCTGAGCGTGTTCAAAATATAGACTCGAGGCTTGATAAGATACTCATAAGATTTCCTTTGCTTTGCTTTGATGAATAGCACACTACTACACAAAGGGCTCTTCTTATTTCTTTGTTTTGTACCTCCTCATCCTCTCTCTCCGCTGTCCTCCTGCCTGTGACCCGGAAATCAATCTCAGAAAGGACTTTTCAATTCCCAGAATACATCTCCAGGAGACAGGACAGGGAAGAGAGGTGGCTTGCCGGAGGAGCCATGAGCGAGTATGCACAGGTATATCCTTTGCGGATGATGCAGTGGTGCTACACTTCATATTTAATTGACATTGCTTTAAAATGATGGCTTCAAAGCACAGACGTCTCACTGTATTAAATGCCTGTTACCTTGACTCCTTGCTCCTTTTTTCTCTTCCTTGCCTCCTACACTTGCATCACAGGTGGGAGGGACTAACCCTGCATTCATGTGGTGTCGGGATAATGGGAAAAAGGAGAATTGTTTGGGAACATTCACATGAACGCCCCCTCAAGTCAGCAAAAATTTTGGTACAGGAGTTGTTGAGTTGATATCATATATGCAGAAACACGAGGGACAAAAGTAAAATGTTCAGTTGATGGTAGTAAACTTTTTATTAATTCACATATTGCATGTCTTTTTTTTTTTTTGCTAGCATGTAATCTGTAATATGGTGTTAGGTTGTAACCATTAGAAGCTGCCCACATTAGTTAGAAAGGTGTATCCTTGGGAAAGATACTGTGCCCCACATTGCTCCTGATTGGCTGTTCCATCAGTGTGTGAGAATGGGTGACTTGTTACTGAGTAGCAGGTGGCATCATGTACAGTAGCCTCAGCCACCAGTGTGTGAATGTGTGTGTGACTGTGGCGTAGTGTAAAAGTGCTTTGAGTGGTTTGAGGACTAAAAAGGCACTATACAAGTGCAGTCCTGTCTCACCACCTTCTTTGTAGCGTCCACGTTGTTTCCACATTACAGCTTAAAGCTAATGAACACACCATAGTTGGAAGTATGTTTTCTTAATTTGGGATATGTCACCATCTGAGGAGAACGTCAAGGTAATCAAGGATGTATAAATTGAGAGATGAGGAGACGGGTAAGAAAGCACAGCAGCTACTCTCCTTTGTCCTTCTTTTACTGTCTGTCTCCTCTCCCATGCCCTGACTTTCTCCTGTAGCACACTTCATTGATTTTCTCACACTCACCTGTAAAGAAAAGTATGGCTGATTTAGACTCTCACAAATTATAATGTGACATTTGGTGGAAAATGCATTGCAGATGCCAATGAGGGAGATAATGAGATTTAAAGGGGCTTAACATCGCTGGAGTGGCCCAGAATGGCTTTCCACAGCTCCACAATTGACTGCATGGCTGACCCCGATGTCAGCTTGTGTCACTTATCATCTGGAAAAGGGCAAAACTGAGCACCGGCACTCCATCGAAAACTAAGATCTTTTATTTCCAGACAGAGCGAGCTGTTTCCCCGAGCTACACCCAGTATTGTTCCGCAGCACAGTTTGTCGGAGAACGACGCCAGGCTTTTCAGCTGATCATGCACAAACACACATGTAATCTAACAGTCAAGTGCATCTGCACATGAGAGCGCATGCACACACACACACACACACACACACACACAGCATGCGCTCACACACACTCACACAGAGGCATGATTTCCCACTTGTGTGTGAGCCATCGGAGAGAGCTGGGAGACGACTGACAGCCAAGGCAAAGTGCTGATGGTAAGCAACATTCTCCTGGAATTCTCGAAAGCTGGGACAAGAGGGAGTGTGTGTGTGTGTGTGTGTGTGTGTGTGTGTGTGTGTGTGTGTGTGTGTGTGCCAGATATATATATATACACTGGGGCAGAGCTTTACAATTATTCTCATAGTGTTTTTTTACTACTTCTAAAGATAAAAGTATCTTTCTTATATAATATTAGTATTAAATAGTTAAAATAACTGCTTCATTTAAAATGAGCTGAACTGAAGGAAAATAAGAAAAAACAAACAAACAAGACCACGGTATGACCAAAAATTAAAAAAAAGCACTAAGAGGGCACTGAGAGATTTAAAGAGAAAGACAGAAAAAATACATTAGATATACAGTAAGGTTATACTGTAACTCCCCAGTGACTGTGGTCTTTGTGTTCTTTGTGTGGATCCCATAAAAATAACCACAGTAGCAACAGGCCCCCTTCCGTCCTCCACCACTGGCCTTTAAACGTCTCCTTTGCAGCTGCAGGGCGAGTTAGTGACCTCTCCATCCTGGTGCTCCCTCTAAACACACACACACCCATTCAAGTTTGTGTAATTACACTTGTGAAGACCTTCACAGACTAACCCCTAACCCTGACCTTCACCCCCTGCACTACACACATGATGATAAGAGCAAGCGCCTGCAAGATAATTGACTCCAAACAAGTTTTAGTATGGAGCTCCCCTTGTTCACCTGACTGTTAGATGGTCTGTGTGTCTCCATGTAAGCGCCTTTCTGGTATCCTTGTCTCGTTTGGAACGCCATGTCGATGATTGTCAATCTGGCCAAGTCAAGATGAAAACAAACTTAAAGGTCCAGTGTGTTGGATTTAGTTGGATATGTTGGCAGAGATGGAACATTATGGAATTCATTAAGTATGTTTTCTTTAGTGTATAATCACCTGAAAATAAGAATCATTGTGTTTATGTTACCTCAGAATGAGCTGTTAATATCTACATAGGGAGCTTGTACTTGTTTATGGAGATCACCATGTTCACCGTCATGTTGCTACAGTAGCCCAGAATGGACAAACCAAACACTGGCTCTAGATAGGGCCATTTGTGTTTTCACATTGGCCACCATAGTTAGAACCCCCTCTGCAATGAGCAGCGTCAGAAAAGCACTGATTTTTTTTTAAAGTAAAACTGCTATATTTCCTGCTCCATTTGTTTTGGAGAGGCAGAGACCTTTACGGGTAATTCAGCTCTTAGTGAAACCTCCTGAAGTTCTGGATTTCAAGTTACGAAGGTAAAAAGGTGAGCACACATTAGCAGATAGTGGGTGAGCCAGCTGTCTCCGACAAGCCAAACAGCATCGGAGAAATACTGATTTGTAATGTGACACTGCTTTAATCAGTGTTTTTACCAGTCTTACCAACAGGGGTCTCATTTTTAAAACAATGCATAGAATCCATATTAAAAATGTATGTACGGACAAAAGCAAGAAATCAGGTGCAGCAAAAAATATTCAACAGTTTCTACAATCAGACTTCCACCTCACCATCTGTGTTGCCAATTTCCTGTAACCAAAATGTTCGTAAGCATGGGTCAAAGTTTCTCTCATCAAGTCTGTTTATATAGATCACAACTTTTTCGTGGGAAGTGGCGAACGCCTCTGTCAGGCCTCATTTTGTGTGTATGCAGTGTTTATAAATGAGACCCCCTGGTCCATTTGACCTCTGGGGATAATTCGGCTACCGGTAAAAACCTCTGGAACGATGAACACTGAAGGAATTCCAAACAGGAGAAGTTGCAGCTGGTTGCAATCTGCAATCCTCACCTCATCCTAGACACTACTAAATCTCCCTTAGCTTTACATACTTAACCTTTGAGGTTTGCTTGTAAGTTACAGATGTAATCCAATGTGCACGTTTGCATCAATCCACTGCTTTTAGAACAATTTTCCACTTTATGCTTGTGAGGTCCAGTGCCACTGTTTTTAAAATGACTTGTTTCTACAATATTAGCACATGGCAGTCGTGGTGTGGTCAACTGATGATGACATTTTAGGATGTAGTCTTTCTTTGCTTTTAATGCTGAGAATTAGAGGAGAAGATTGCTAGCTTTTTCATATCAGTATGATTAAAGGTACATTATGTTACTCTGAAGGAAGATAGCTGATTATTGAGTCTCACTTCCAGGTCGTCAAATACCGATGTCCTTGGGTTGGTAGTGGGACTGAACCATTAACCTACAGTGTTGGTATTTGACGATCTAAGAATGAGACTGTGTTGTTATTTGATGACCTGGGAATGAGACTCAACAGTCAGCCATCTTTCTCTAGAATTACGTACTGCACGTTTATATATGACTACAGCCAGGTTGCTGGATAGCTTAGCTTGGCACAAAGACCAGACAGGTGGAAACATCTAGCCCAGCAGTTTCCATGGGGTCCAGATTCATCCTTAGTCATTGGTTCAAGGTCACCACAGTTCAATCTTCGGCGTCATATACTGCTACTTAGCACAGTTTGCTGTCTGTGCTAAGTAGCTGTCTTTTAGTCACTCACTCTACAGCAGAAAACAGAACTTCAAAGTAAAAGTTCTGTACCATAAAAATTTGGTGTGATTTTACAAACTTGAAGCATTTGCAGGTTGCTTGTGGTCCATTCAGAACAGACCCGCATCCCACACTTTTGGACCACAACCCACTATTTGGGAACCACTAATCTAGCCTACCTCTCCAAAAAAAAATCCTACCATCACCTTTACAGCTCACCAACTGACTGTAACACTGCTGTTTATACTTAAGTGTACAAATAACAGTGTAACAGTGGGTTATGTGTCAGACTATTCCTCAGCTAGGTGCAGTAACCCCCTGTTGACACTGTAGTTTTTACACTCTGGCTAATTGTTTTCAGTCCGTGCCAAGCTAAGCTAACTGGCTGCTGGTGGTTCCTTCAGATCTCTATCACACAGGCATAACAGTGGTATCATACTTCTCATAAAGTGCTCAGCAAGAAAACAAATAAGCTTTTTTTCCCCAAAAAATGTTTCTTTAGGGAAAAATCATGGTTACAGTAAAAAACCCAAGATGGATTGTTATTCTGGGTCTTGGGCATGAAAGTCAGACACACAACACACCCATCCACTCCCCTGACCTCTGTACCCTAAATAACTCTCTAATTCCAGCATTGTCAATGACTTTAGTCATTCAGCGGAAATCCCAAGCTGCAGATTCAATACGAACATTATTTTTACAGATACGGGGCCACTATGAAAAATAGCAGTTTCTCAACCAAAACAATGTGCGGTATTTAAGTCTGATTGCGGCTGGCGGACGGAACTTGTGAAAATTTTCCCACAGGCTTATTTGCCACCCACTGCACTGTCACCTAAATTGGTATTGGCATACTTTGGGTTGTGAGTTTCCGGTTTACTACTTCCTCTCTCACCACATTCTTGCCCACCATGACTCCTTACCACCAAGTTGCCCCTTCTGATGTGGACAATGTTAAACAACCTAACCACAACCTCAACCTAAAGCTTGGACCGAAATAGTCTCTCAAGAAAGGGGAATTTTGTTTTGAAGTATTTTTCTCATATTTCTCTTCTTGTCCCGTCAGGATATTTTGTGATTACAAGAATACAAACACAGAAAAGCAAACAAGACCACACACATACAAGCATATAAACTCGTTGTATACTTAGAATTATTTTGCTTATTTTCAGATAATAACAATCCTATACGTTCACAGTTTGCCTCCTCCCTGTCTTTGCTGTCACTGTCTCACACTGACCGACTGGGCTGACCGATCATGTCCATTGGACCATCCCTGATATACCTAGTGTGCAGCGGGGCATGTGCATGCCAACACGGCGTCTGCATGCAATCTTGATCTCGAGTCACTCAAGCAGGCAGACAGAGGATGAGAGGAACAGTGGAGAGGAGAGGGAGAGTGAGAGGGGGGCCACCACAGAGATCATCTATATTTCATAGACCTCTCAATTAGTGTCAGTGTTCACTGGTGGGAGGTTGGGGAGCAGTCCCTGTCTACTTGGCCTGCTCGTCTGCTCATGCTTGGCCTTTACCATCGACCCGCTTACCCCCCCCCTCCTTGCCTGTACACAATAGGAGGTCTGATTTAGGTTCACTTCAGGGCTTTTCAAATCATAATGAATGAGATTCCATTGGGGAATCCTGACAGTTTGATCTGATATAATTTCCTAAATGTGATAACGGTGTGATTCTAAATGTGAGAACATGGAGGATAAATTACAAAAAAAAAAAAAAAAAAAATCCCACGGGATGCCACGTTCAAGTCAGACGTTTACATTTATCATGGTTTTTCATGGTGCACAGATGGTGAGGTAGGCTTGTCATCAAACATTAAATGGTTGCAACAAAATGTGTAAAACGGCATCAAAAATAACAATCCCAGATTAGCCCCTCCGCATGTTTTCAAATCTTATTATTCATTTCAAATCTCATTATCGAAAGACTTAAGTGATGTGTAAATTTGTAGTTCAAGGTGTGAGAAGCTGCACATTTTTGGGTGATGTAGAATAGTCCAAATTATCTGGATTAGCACTCACTACCACCACCTTTCTAAGTATACCTCCTGTGTCAACGTCCCACCCACAGGACTGTGAGGAAAGTTATGTCATTTTACCATCAGAGACAGAGTGCTCGACTCATTCATCGGTTTAACCCTTCCTGATCCTATTAGACCCCATGAATAACACATTACATTATTTTTTCTAATTATCTGATTTATACTGACTGACAAACAATTATATATTGACGCTGACAGCTTTATGTTACAGTGACATGCATGTGAGCATGCCGAAGTCACACCAAGTGTCAGACAGTCAGCCATTGGTCAGTGTATGGCTGTTGGTAAATATCTGTCGCCTTAGTTTTTGCAGTGTGTCCCACACCATTGGCACTCGGCTCCGCTTGCTCGTTGTTGAATCAGCATCAGAGATTGCAGAGCTTCGTCGGTGAGAGAAATCACTATGGCAGTTCAGCTCAGTGCATAAGCAGAGCAGTGGAAGTGAGGAAAGTAAACAAACAACCAAAGTCAAGAGAGTGTGAGTCAGAAACAAACCTCTTACATTAGGGTTAGGTACGATTATTTTTTTAGTCATTAATCTCTTTATCAGAAACAGTTTGTAATTGTTCGCTATTGTTCGCTAGCGCATGGTAAATATAATTTGTTATTTCAACATTGAGTTGCTAACTGTGCTAACTGGCTAACCAGTGTCTTGAATCTGTGTCACCTGCTGCTATGTAGAGTTGTTTCCTCTCACGCAGGTGCAGAACATGCATGCCAGTTTGCTGTTGGCTGTAGTCTTTGCGATGTGTTCAAGTGCAACTTTTTGGCTGAGACGGGATATGAGGATACAACAGTCAGCCTTCTTCACCACTGGTTCTTTGATGTCCATTTGGTGTGTCTGGCCTTGAGAGATCGCAACTGGTGACACTGGCCTGGCCTCATCAGTTCAAGTTGATTTCCGTCAGGTTCAAGCCGGTCTCACTCCTAAGTTGTTGAAATCAGGCGCTTGGGCGAAAATAGCCGCCCTTTTACGACGGCAGCCATAAACGGGTGGCTATTTTAGTTAGCTTCAGTTTAGCTGTTATAGTTTAACGGTGCGCGGCGGCATCAGGGGGAAACGCGGCGAGACAAGAATGAAAGTTAAGGCAGTGAAAGTCCAAGTAGGGTAGGTGGGAATGGTGGTGGATAGGTCCAACAAACACAGACGTTCACCCGGGAGAGTGGCATCTGATCTCTGATCTTTTTTTCCTAAACCCAAAGACATGTTTTTGTTGCCTAAACCAAACCATGTGCGTTAGTTGTTAGAGAAAAAAAAAAAGTCAATTGCCGTCATTGTACTGACATAGTGCGTTTATTTTGCAAGAGACTGTAATGTAAAACGGAAGTGTATTTTGAGAGAAGACAAGGAATGTAACTGGCAGAACTTGATACGGCATCCCAAGACCAATGCACCCATGGTACCTTTCACATCGTATCAGGACATGGACTATAATGAAAATCATGGCACCAACATGACAACAACGGAGGCAAAAAAAACTGTATTGGGGCTAGAGAGAAATCTATTTTTTGGACCTTGTGCCGTTATGGTTGCATACAATGACATCAATCCAAAGTGCAAGACCTTAAAGGGATACTCCGGAGTCATTTTAACCCAGGAACTAACGCACCGTGACACCAAGTAGAACACCCCTTAAGAGAATGAGTTTGCAGCTGTAAGCCAACCACGATCAAAAAAGCCTCTCATAACCACAAATAATGTTCAGAACAGCACCATACTTCTTTAACAATACAAATAGGGTCTCTGCACATAATACGCGGCATCAAACACTTGCTAGGTTTGCCTGGTTTGTATTTTCAAAAGACAAAAACAAAACTCACCCACTTCCTTCCAATCGCTTCCTAGTTGTGGAAAAGTCCTAACAAGTCGATTACCGAATGCATCAGAGTTCGGTAGCTTGGAACTAAATGTCAATGGACTCCTTCCTCTTCTACTGCATTCAGTAATCGACTTGAATAGTTGAAGAAGTATGGTGCTGCTCTGAACATTATTTGTGGTTATGAGTGGCTTTTTTGATCCTGGTTGGCTTATAGCTCCTAAGCATTTTGCTATCTGGCTGTTAGCGCTGAAGTCGCTAGTACTAGATGAGTTTGCGGTCTGCAAACTCATTCTCTCAAGGGGGTGTTCTACTCGGTCTCACGGTGCGTTAGACCCTGGATTAAAATGACTCTTGAGTATCCCTTTAAGTTTATGCAAGGTGTATGCGAGTGGTTCAGGGGAAATTTGTGAGTCCTACAGAGCTTGCATGTTCATTATTTAGAGGCAAGGAGGGCATTTGTTTTGGTGAGTAAAATGTGTCAGAAAAGGTCATTTATCTTATTTACAAATGCTGCATGTTTGCATGTTGAAAAGTTGGTGAAACAGGCCCTAGGTTACTTCTTGTTAGCCATGTGATTTTCATCATATTTACCCCAGTGGTCTTTCCCATCAGGTTTGGGCATTACCTTTTTTCCAGTTTAAACCTCAGGTTACTGGTTTGTGGTCTGAGGTGGGGGCACAGATGTGGAGAAGAAAGAAGAAGGACAACAAAGAGAGATACTTGCACAAAGTGATGAGAGAAGATGGTGGATGATGGAGAGACTGGGGCTAATGACGCAACAGAAAGACACCGTTTTTTTAAACCAGTATCCTGGTTATGATTCTTACCCTGTTCTCAGATACACAGGTGCACTGCTGCATTTTACACTGTCTGCTGTCTTATCACTAGCAGTGGGGAAATGGGAGCTACAAGTGATATTCAACTTGACCACCACATTTTCACGGCTTCACTTTTACGTGTATGCACTACATTACTCCAATTCATCACTCGACTGTCCTGAGAGCAGATACTGATCAGGAACCTGGACAAAGTGATTACATCTTACAGCATCCCAGTTTCTATTGGAGTAATCCAGTGAGTATATCTGGGTGTTGTTAGTTAGTGTTATGGTAGTTCATTGGTGTCATTGGTGTTGAAGTCCAAGTCACGTTGCGAGTCCTTTTTGATTTTGTCAAGTTGAGCCTTAAGTCATCAGATTTATGACTTGAGTCTGACTTGAGTCCAAGTCACTTGATTTGAGTCCAAACCTTTGCAGCATACTACAAATACGATCATAATGGAGATATAAGAATGTAGCAAATGTACAAAAACAGAAGGATGTGGTTTAAAAAAAAAACCAGAGTAAGGAAAGAGTATATTTTCTGTGCTCTTAAATGTGTACTCATGCAAACAACACATTTGACTTAAAGCATCAGACTCTATCCCAGTAAGCCTTGCTTTTTGCCGTCTCCATGAGCAGACTCTACCGTGTCTCTCATTCCCTTTCCGTTTCTTTCTCCTTCTTAACCCAGCTGGAAGCTCCAGCTGCTAGGTTATGGCTTGTCTGATGCTCCCCTGTGGCTCATTTAACCAGGGAAGCAGGCAGAGGAAAGAAGAGGAAGAGGAAGAGGAAGAGAGTGGGAGGAAAAGCGGGAGGAGAGGAGAGGAGAGGAGAGGAGAGGAAAGCAGAGGAGAGGAGAGGAAGAATGACAGAGCTCAGACAGAGCAAGGTTTGAGACAATTACTACATGTCATGGATGTATTAGGACAACTGGATACAGTGTTGAATATGGGGCCAATTTATTCCTATGAGAGTTGTTCAGTGGCGCATGAAGCCAAAATGCACGTATAAAATTACCCGGATGGCACTACGTCCACACTGTGGGGCCTAGAGAGCAAGCGCACTAGAGATTTACGGTGGCCGGGCTCTGCCAAATGTGACGAGAGGCTAACTTCTGCCCACCAAATGGCTAACTTTGGTTTAGCGCTCCGCTAACTTGAATGGGGATAAAAAGATTAAATCTTGCAGCTCTTCAAGACCTTCTGAATATTATCAGATAAAAAAAAAAAGTGCATCACCAGAAGTACCACCAGTTGGTCCAAGAGCTTCGCCTTGATGATGGCCATTTCCAGGCATATTTTAGGATAACTCGGAGGCAGTTTGACATCCTGCTGGGCCGTATAGCTCTGGGTATCCAGCAACCGCTACCACCAGTTTCTCCTCCATTGTTTAACAACTGTAAACTTGTTGCCATGACTACCACAGAAGACCAGACAAGATGACGAAAAAAGAGATGACGTGGGGTGTTGTTCCGCTTTGAGTTGAAGTTTTTTCAACTCTAGGAGTTCAGAGCGCTCCGGCAAAAATGCTAGGCGCCTAGAACAGAAAAACGCGAGGCACGTCACAATGCAAAAAACATGAGCAAAAAGCTTCATTCTCATTAAAAACAATTACAAAATGGTGCCCTCCAGCTGCTAAAATGCTTTCTTTGTGATCAGGGCCTTGTAGGGCCAGAGAGCATCACGTAACGGACAGCGAAAATTGCAGTACCACCGTTTGGCCACTACAAAAATTGGCTTCAAAGCCTGACGCACTTCTGGGGGCCTGCTTCATTTATATCCACAAAAAAAAAAAGTATTACTTGGTTAAATCTGTTTTCTGTGCTCATGGAAAGTGACTTATTTAAACTCTTCAGTTTTAGTCAGACTTTGTCCTCAATCACTTTGGATCCAAGGACACATCGCTATGAGTACAGATGTTTCCTGTCATCCAGCTGAACTGCTGCACAGCGATACTCTTTGTCTTATTGTCACACAGATGCACATATGTCTAGTTTAATGGGCAAGAAATCCAGTATCTCCATCAGAAATCTAGCTGTGTCAACAACCTCTGTGTTCATCCTTTATTTCCCAGTTTAGCGATGTGACGTGGCGTTCAAGAAAAGCAGCAGACAACTGAGACTGTCCAGGTAACTAAAGTGCACTGAATGAGAGAGAGAGGGCAAGTGGTCTCTGAAGGGAGAGATAAACATTGTGAGTAGTCGGGCTGGGAGAAGAGGGAGTGCAGTGCTGTGTAGGGTTTACTCTTAGTTAAATTGGTGGCCACAGGGGTTAAAGGTCAAACCTAAAGGCCAGTAGTGATTGGTTCCCCTGAGGAAGGTCACAACACAGATCTGGCCTTAAGCTCATCCATGCATTTTCTTTCTCTCTTCCTCTGTCTCTACACACACACTGCAGAACGACCTTGAGATTGTCTGCTTAGTTTCTTGCTTTTCCTTTCCTTTCCCCTAACTCACCGAATAACTGCTATAGGAAGCCCACAAATAAATGAATCTCAATTTCTGCCAAGGGAAGAGACCCAGTGCTCTGGGGTATAAGAGACTGTGTGTGAATGTGTGTGAGTATGAGTGTGTGTGTGGGAGTGGGTGGGTGGTGGTAAACCTTGGGTCATGGCCCCTTCCTCTTTTCTTGATGCACTAGGAAGCTGGCAGAAAAAAAAAAGCTTCAGTGAGCACTTTAGGGTATGCCCTGGGCTAGGATTACCATGGGCTGGGAATTAGTGAGGAAGGCAAAGGTCGAAGAGGTAAGTGCGTGTAGGGTGTGTGGAAGTATGTTCGAGAGTGAGTGTGTGTTAAGGTGCTGCTGACGTCAGCAGAGACTAAGTGCGTTTGGTCTAAAGAATCAAACTGGCCCAGCAACTGTTTAGCGGATGATTCATTTTTTGTTACAACTTGGGTTTTATTTTTGTGGTTTTGTCCATGAATATGGGAAGTACAATAGGTCAAAGTTGACTCTGGAAGTCAGTCTGTAAACTAATTTGACTGGATACTTTCACCTCATTGGGACTGTGAGGAGTCCCTGAGGCACTAAAGGCTGACCATCGGTCATCTGTCTGAGCATCTGTCACCCAAATTTTTGCGCTGTGACCTGCATCGATAGCACTAGTCGGCCCTTGTCTGCTTTTCTGTTTTGGCGACAGAGCCTGTTGGTAAATAAAATCACAGTTGAGTGGCACGGTGGTGTAGTGGTTAGCAGTGTCACCTCACAGCAAGAGGGTTCCTGGTGTGAACCCAGGTAGGAGCCCCTCTGTGTGGAGTTTGCATGTTCTCCCTGTGTCAGCGTGGGTTTTCTCCGGGTACTCCGGCTTCCTCCCACAGTCCAAAGACATGCAGGTTGGGCTAGGTTCATTGGTGACTCTAACTTGGTGTGAATGTGAGTGTGAATGGTCTCTATGTGTCAGCCCTGTGATAGTCTGGCAGCCTGTAGGAGTGATCAAACCATAAAAATGAGATCCAAGTTTTAATAAATCAGGTTTATTCTTTTATATTTTCTACCAAATCGATGCTTTCATTTTTAAATAAGGCAGTTTCAGAAGCAGTTTGTAAAAGTTTGTTTCTTTGGTTTAATTTGTTTGGATTTCACCACTGAGCACCGAACGCAGGCGGAAGACTGGGGTGGTGTTTAAAAATCACAAAAGTGGTTTGCGGTCATGGAAGAAAACAATCTGATTTGAGTACAGGCCATTTGACTTTGCCGCACACCGAAATGCACATCATCTGACCCCCATGAAGCCTAATGGACTGACAGAGCACATAGCCTAACAGTGACTTTAGCAAGTGAAACTGATCTAAGTGTAGATCCATGCCTCGTGGCAATGTCACGGTGCAGGCCTACCTTCAGCACTGATTTGAAGCCAAACGCGGTACAGGCAGAGATGAGCCGCTGTGGCTGTGAGGCAACGGGAGCGCTGATCTGAGAGCAGTCTCGGAGGCCGGCTGAGGAGAGCTGCAGCTCTGGGCTCTGGTGAGTAGTGAGAAATTAATTAAGAGTGAAACAGCAGCAGGAGGGAAGATGGAAGGGAGGGCAGCTGAGGGACTGAAGGAGAGAAGGAGCATGAGAGAGAGGGAGAGGAGAGAGAAGGAGCCTCTGGGAGTGGGCCTCCTGGAGGATCAAGACTATTATTGCTATTATCCTTGTCTAATTTTCCCCTCCTTTACTCCCTCCCCCCATCCTTCTCGTTTCATCTGCCTCTCTCTCTTCTTTCCCTCTCTGATACATCTCTCACATCCTTCTCTCCCACCTTTCCTCCTTTCCATCGTCTTCCTCCCTTCTTTCCTCTCTATTCTGGCCCTCAGAGTGAGGACAGGCTGCTAGCCGGCGGGTGCTGTAGAGGAGGGAGAGCAAGCAAAAGCCTAATGAGATGTCTATCGCCTCCGTCTAGACTGGGCAGCTCCTCTCAGCAAAGAATCACCACCACCACCACCACCACACTGCACTGTACTACACACACTGTACCCTGCCTGCCTACTGCTGCTGCTGCTGCTGAGGGAATAGCGAGAGGCAAGGTTTGTGTGTGTGTGGAGAGAGGAGAGTGGTGTGTCTGAAGGGTGTGTGTCTAGGAGGTGTGTAGAAGCAGCATGTGAAGGCACTGGCCGTGTGTGTGTGTCTGAGGGGTACACTGGCAGAGCTGTATTTTGTGGGGAATGAGTGTGTCTTGTTTGTGTATATCGCGCACAGACATGTCTGAGTGACAGTGTGTGCTACTGTCATTGCTATCTCTATAATTCGAGTGTGTGAGAAACTGGCCCTTGGGCAGACAATATTATGATGGATGCCCTCACACACACCCTCCTCCACTGTGATTGCCTGTTAGGGCTCTACTCTCACAGGCTGACAAAAAAAAAAAAAAATCTGCCCTCCAAATTCCACCATCACACACACTCTAGCTTGCAGAGGCCTCTTTTATTTCCTCATAGACAAGCCCATGGCGGAGCTCCACCACAGGGACCTCTGCTAACACCAGGGGGACCTCTGTTGTTCTGGCGAGACCTCTCCACTGGCAAAGTCATCAGAAGTACTCAGTTACACATGTTCCCAAGCATCCATCTCCGCTCTTGTCTCCGTTAGCCACCTAGGCTGCTTCAATATTTCACGAGCATAAAAAAACACTGCCACCAAAACCAGCAAGGAAGCTTGATAGATACCAATGTCTGCTCCCCCGTGATGTCGCACGAAATTTGAAAAGGAATGCACAAAAAACACAAAGATGCTGGTAAAGAAACAAAGAAAGCAGAGACAATAGGGATTTATGTCTGAGCAGCCAGGGAAGCCTTTGTGTCCTGTCGCTTAGTTGGAGAGATACCTGTTGCTGCTGATGCCAAATCCATCTGCCTTTTATCTCCATTCAAAGCGGACAAAGTACACCAACCATCTATGGCAAGGTAATGAGGTAACTTGTTGTCAGTTGCTAGCATATTTTGTTAGAGTCTAGCTTGGTTACTCAGCAGGTAACCAGGCTACACAGTAACAAAATTACACTGCTGGCAAATGACAACAGCTCAGGGAAAGTGAACATAATAAGTGCAGAAGGTGGATACATATGTGCTAATAATGTAACTGTCACATGATGAGAACTATTTTATTACTTTCTATTTTTTTCCTTTCTGTACAGGTTTGCTATAGCCGATGTTGGTGAACGTCTTTGGCTCCATGTTGCCATAGATATGTAAGGGACTGTTTCTAGCGGCCTTAAATTCATTGTTTTCAAACACATTCTCACTCCGATCTTGTCACGTTTGGTCACGGACTTTCCAGGTACAGATACAATGTGCAAGGAGCACTGAATGCGATGGTCGTTGACGTCCTGGAACGCCGTGTCAAGTTCTGCCTGTTGTAATGGCCTGTTTTTTTTCCCTTTAACAACACATGCACAGTAGTTTGGTCTAGGAAAAAGAACAGGGTTGGGCTTTATATTCTTACCTGACGTGAACACGTTCCTGGGTGAAAGTTGGTGTTTCTTGGACCCATCTATCACCCCTCCCGCCCGCCCCACTGGGACTTTTATGGCCCTAACTTTCGTTCTTGTCCCTGCCAAGCACAGGATTACGATGATATCAGGGGCCATTGCTCTGAGACAACAAGGGAGGCTGAACTTCCCCTAAAATTTCATAGAAGAAATGGTCAAATATGCACTACATTCAAAATAAGAATTTACATTGCATTAAATGTGCGCTAGGATGCATTTAACATCATGACTATGATGTTCAAACATCAGCTGTTTATCACCAGTTTTCAAACTTGACCTCCCTGCCATACATTCTCGTGTCAGCACAGGTGGACGCGGAGCCTCCAGGCATTCCTATGAGACAGTGCTGAGCAGGTTTTCTTCATGCAGCAAAGCGAGATGGTCATTGGATAAATGCGACAAAATCATCACTTCCAGGGAGGCCTAGCTTCCATGGGGCCTAATGGAGCAGGTAGGCGGGAGATGACGCTTTGGTGTATGCATGATGATTGGAGGAATTGTCTAACAGGCTGAACCCCTTTGTGATTGACAGCGCTTTTGAAATACACACCTGGCTTCGTCGCATTTCGAGCTCAGTCCCATGCAGATATTTGTGAGTGGAGTCTTCTGACAGAGTGCCGTTCAGGTGTTTAAACCCATCTGAAAATCTTTGAGGTGTGTTTTGCTGTGGTTCTATAGCATGAATGTGGTTGAAAAACGGCTTCAATTAAATGTTCCTTTTATAAGTTACTGCCTCGCTACAATATGACAAATTTAATGATGTAAACTTAAAGTGAGCTTGCCCTGTTTGAAAGACCAGCAGCCGCCACTGGACGATATTGGAGTGAGACCGAGTCGGTTTCAATGTAGATATACAGATATTATGCCATGCAAGCATTTCTAGCGCCTATTTTTCTGGGCCCTAAGATAGTCAAAGTACAACTTCTGAAATGCAGCAACCCACACTGCATGTCACGTGATGAGTAAGAACCAAATACAGCCAGTGGAGATCTTCACTTTCTTCTGTAAATATCAGTCTATGATGAATTAAATTCAGAATTCCAATGTTATTATCAGGATGTAGGAAATATCAGTCAATATTTGTTTGAGCTTCTCTCTCTCTGAGCCAGAAACCAGTGAAGTAAGTCTCAAACTTGTGATATCATAGAGTAGAGCTCCACAGACAATAACTGGGAGACTGATTTGTATCCACATCATATTTGTTTTCTTTTTTATACCTAAATTAGCTTTACTCTATTGTAGTGTTCTCAGCTCTGAAACAGAGAGTGTTCCCATGCACTCAGGACACTCCCCTGGGTGCTCTCAGTGTCATCTATAACATCTTTCCCAATTCATCATCTATGGAGCAGCTCCAGACTTTAGCACAATAGTTTTTGGATTTGGGAAAGAGGTGATGTTTCTGGACTGTCTTAGACCACTGTAATAACATGTATGAAGGATGAAAATGGGTTAACATCTGTTCTACAGGCAACATTTTAGCCCTAATACACATTTAAAAAACAAAGCCTGAAAGACGATCACCTCCACAACTTTGGACAACAGGTAAGTAGGCCATGATGCAGTGCTGTTTATGGTTGCTTAGCAACCTCGGATGTAACATGCCTCCCTAACCTTAAGGATTCACACAAAGTAGACACAAGCGCTGCACCCAGCGCCTGACCTTGCGTTTCTTGGGCTATTAAAGACACAGTGTGTGTCTCAACCCCTAAAGTAGGCGATGCTTTCAACTGCGTCTTTGTGTTGCTTGGCAACCATTCTGCTCAATGATGATAAAGAGCTACACTGCGAAGTGGAAGAATGACTATGGTTATTTTCTGCAACATTGCCAAGTGCAGGCCATGTAGTAACCATTTTATAAGAGCAATAACTCACCTGAGGTCATGGTTTACAGTCATTTTAGAACAGCTAAGCAGTTGTGGCTTTATGTTAGCTCCTAGCTTTTTTAAAATCACTGTAAAGCCTAGGTCAGACCGAAGATTTGTGACATGATGAGTTGAAACATGCAACTTTCTAAAAACCTGCCGGTTCACACCAATGCAACTAGATGAGACGGTGTATCATCTCTATGCAACAACTCTCTGTACCTTCTGCTCTGTTCTCATTACTGGAAAGTTTTAAACTATTCCCATACTTTTCTAGACATCAGCTGCATTAGAGAAGGTTAAAATATTGTTTCCACACTGGCACAAGTTCTCATCTATTTGTAGGAGTAGTGAAATATTTTGGATAGTGTGATACGAAGATCGATATCAACCTCAGACATGATATTAATCTCATCCCATTCACAGAAAGACAGTGAGTATGTGTACTCCCTTAAATAACTATCCCTAGCAGTCCCTCCAAAAAAAAAAAAAAAAAAGATTTAAGGACTCAGTTCTGGACAAAAATGACTCAATAAGAGGTTCTTTCTGTGCTGTTAACAAAAAGTCCATTAAGGAGCCACTGAGGGAGCAGCTGTTAGCGGCTAGCCTAGCATGCTACTATGAAGGCAGTGGACTTCATATCGCCTGTCAGCTCAGTCCCCTGTGGGGGTGAGCTGTGAAAAGCTGGAGCTTGTCTCACTAGGGGCCTTTCTCTTTCTCCCTCTTTGTCTCTTTACATGGGTTTTTATAATCAGAAGCCCTTGTGAGGCATCTCTTGTGGTAACCTGGCCGCTGCACACACACACTCTGTTCATTAAAGTGCCACTCTGGAGAGGGCGAAGAATCGGAGGGGTAACGAGAGAGAGACAAATGAAAGGAAGCAGAAAAGAGAGAGACAGTGAAAGAGAGACAGAGAGCTTGTTAGCAGCCATGCTGAAAGTCTGCTCCAGTTATTTGGTTGAGTGAGAAGCCCCGCCTTTAAAAAAAAAACTCTCCCTCACTGTCTCTGTTTCATCCCCACGCCCTCCCTCCTGCTCTCCGTCTCCTCTCCGAGGCCCGTTGGTTCCAGGTGACAGGCTTACTGAGGGTCAAGCAAGACTGCACACTGGGTAACTCACCTCGCTCACACGAAAACACACACATTTACTGTCTCTCGATCTCTCTCCGAGACACACACACACACACACACACAGCGACACATACACGATGTGCTCACACACTGGGCTTTCGACTGCAGGCCTCATTAACTACACTACAGCTGCCCCTGTTTTAGAGACACTCCTCAGCATGCTGTCTCTCCCTCTATCCCTCTCTCACAGCCACACACACAGCTTCCTCTCTCACTGTTACACACTCACACTCACAGGCACACATATTGTCCTTCAAGCTTTGTATTTCTCTTTGCCCACTTCTCTCCACTAATCACAAGGCTCATCAATTTAGCTTATTACAGATTTTCACTCAAAAAAAAAAAAACACACAGATTTTTGTAAAAGCACAAGTAGCATCTGAAGAAGCAATTTACACTGATTTACACCTGGATTTTTATCCCTCACATCTAAATCTGTTTCCTGCAGCACAGGGAAACTAATCACTGCATTTTACAGTAAAGTCTTGGAAATATTATGAGTAATTAGTGGACCAGCCTCAGAAACCTTTAGGACATGTTGATACAGTCTGTACCCGGCTTCCTGTTGTGACTTTGTTTTGGAGTCTGTTTTCTGCCCTCTAACTGTCAAAAAGCAGCTCCAGCGCAGATTTAAAACTTGCTCGTGATTTCTTTCTCTCTCGGCTAAACCACGTGAGTCTAAAAAACGTCACAGCGTGGTATGTGTGATTTGTTGTGAGGTCACGAATCGTACACGACTGGATGTGCAACCCTTTTGTACATGTAGAGTAAATCTGGGACATTCTGGGAAATTTACATCCTACATTGTGATTGGTATATCACAGGTTGATTCCAGTATGTTTTTAGACTCAGTATATTTATATTGGACTAATACTGCTAGGTCAATAAGTATAGTGCAGACCAGTGGTTCCCAACTGGTGGGTTGCTGTCCAAAAGTGGGTCCATTCAGTTGCATTCTGAATGAGCCACAAGTGACTCACAATCGTGTCAAGTTTGTAAAAAACACACTTTATTTTTATGTAAAGTAAATTTCCAGCACAGAGCTTTTATTTTGAAGAGCTGCTTTCTATTGTAGAGGGACTGACTAACAGACAGATACTTGACAGACACAGCAAATAGCTCAATGACGCAGGTATGCCGCTGAATATATAAAAACATGAACATGTGACTTGGAGATATCTGGACTCCATAGCTTTACCAGGTGGGAGCCACTGCTGTAGGACGGCACTGAAACAGCATTTACATGTTGGAAAATACAATCTCACACACAATTTCATTAAGCAGACTAAAAAATTGTCTTTATATTTGAACTTATAACCTTCAGTATTAGTAAAATCCTGGCCACATTGTGACTGTACTGGATGCTGGATGTGGGTGTGGATGTATATACGTCACAGTATGTGCATGTGGAAGTCAGTGAGTTCAAAAATTACAGTTTTCCCCAGTTGCTGCTTGGACACAATTCCTGGAACAACTCACTATTTTTTTAAATCTTCACACAAATTTTCAAAAACTCACACCCAGCTTTATAAAACTAGCGTCTGGGTCCAATTGAGACTTTGCCCCCAGTCAACACACGAGCTATTTGAAACACAGAACACATGACTGCTTGTTACAGTACATACTGAAAGGATCAATTCAAAACTGCTATCAAAATATTAAGAACATGTTATTGGAGAAATAATCTGGAACTTTGTGCAATCACAGCGCCAACTATTCAGATAATCCTTTCAGGAACAGCCTGGAGAGAAAAAAATCAAAACATTACTGTAATATATGTATACCTCTTACAGTGGATAAGGGAATAATGAATAGGGGTTGACAACCTGCAGCTCTGGAGCCACGTGCGGCTCTTTAGCCCCTCCCCATTTACAAAAAATTATGTAAATGAACACAGTTCTTTTTTTTTTCTTTTTTTTATTACTGTAAATAGAAAGTGATTCTTACATTTTCCAGTTGTAAAACTGTGCAACCCAGTGGTTCTCAAATTGAGTACCGTGGCACACTGGTGTGATGCCAATCTAAGTGTGCTGTGGGATTTTGTAATAACCACACATTATTATTGCAATATTCAACTGGGCCTGTACAAAAAGTTATGAATGAATTTTTAATTGACTGTGTCAGTATGTTGTGTGCACCTATTTCCTAATAAAGAGGCAAACTCCACCTAAAAAGTGTAATTTCATTGAATTTAAGTTAAAAAAAAACCTTCATGGGGAACCTATTTGTTGCCGTTCACACATGTTCACAATTGTAAGTGTGTGACGCATTAAAAGCTCTGATTGGCAGCCAGTGTGAGGGATGATAACATTTAAAAGGAGAAAGCTGTGAGCGGGACAATGGATCAGTTTATTTTACGGAGCAAATGACAAGAAAGCACCAGCGAAGACGACCTTCCACCAAAAGAAAAAAACAGTCAGTAGACAGTATCACAAAAGTGTCTTATTTTTTCTGATTTTTATTACCTTATGTTGTGATATGAGTGCAAACACATGTTATAGAAGCTATTGTGCACACATGTAAATACAGGTGTGCCTTGAGATTCTGGCCTGCCCTTTGGTGTGTCTTGGGCAAAGTAAGTTTGAAAGCCACTGGTGTAACCTATATACTCAAAAAAAAGTTTTAACATGCTTTCAACTAATGTGTGCGTCATACGAATGCCTTCTCCTTAGTTTTGGTGAAACTAAATAGCGGTGGCTAGTTAACGGTGGAGTCTCCCCTGCTAGGTTAGCTGTTGATTTCAAACCCAAAAAAGAAAAAGACTCAGAGGAAAAGGCAGAACTTCATAGTGGGTGGATAGATTTCTTTGCTTTCACCGCCAACGTACCAAATAATCATAAATAGCCCACTGCAGCGTAGCCATCTTGTGCTAAAACATATTAATGAATGCTTATTCAGAAATATTAGTAGTATTAATAGGATCATTTAGACCTAATATGCTGTTATCTTCATTATAAAGCACAAATATGTATTGTGGCTCCAGACAAATAAAAAAGAAAAGGGCCAAAAATGGCTCTTTTGATTGCAAATGTTGCTGGCCCCGGCTACTGACAGTGCTGTTTTGGTTAAAATGTTGACCTTTGCAATGTCACACTGACAAAACATGTACAGAAGAGTCCATAAAAACACAATTTACAGAAGATTTACATTTTTTTTAAATTGCTAACAAAAGTTAACCTATATATAAGATACTCTTAAGAACAACACACAATTAGCCACATAGTTAACCTTCTAAAAAACCTGAGCAAACCGGCTTTATTTCTTTTTTAAACATGTGAAGAAGGCAACTAAAGCAGAAATGACCCAAAATTAATCAAAAATTAAAAACAAGAAAATTAGAATAAAAGAAAGAAAGAAAGTTAAAAGCAAACAAACAAGGAAATAACGTGGAACGAGGGCTTAAAGATTAGAATAATTCTGTAGAATACTTTTAAAATTTAGTAATAAGAATAATTGTGCATGTAGTTTTTCTCTAGCTTTTTAAATATTTTTCTAAATCTTTTCTCCTTTTTTTTTTTTCTTTTTTTTTGGCAGTTTGTAGGACACGAATCTTCTAACCTTGTTTCTCATTGCTTTTTTTCCATGTTTTTGAAAGAACTCACTGAGCTCAGGTTTCAAAGGGTTAATTGCCTGCCCAAAATCATATTTTGTTCGTTAAATACCAACTCTAAATGTCAAAATGCCAAAAAAAACTTTTGATATATACACTTACTCTACCAAAACACTGCAAACCTGACTCAATATTAAATTATTTTAAATTAACTATCAAAATACAGCATGTGTTTTCTATCCAGAGGAATATATCGTTAATTATAGCAATACAAAAACAACACAAAACTGCATTACTTTTCATGTTTCACTTCCACCTGCATACAATAGACAAAATAAAACCCATTGTTTTTTATAATCCAGTTTCTTTTTACTGTTAACCACTCTACATTTTTAATTGAATGTCAAATGTGGGCATTTTTTGGCAACATGTTATCTGAAAGTAAATGAGTCATCTTTAGTTAGAGTGTAGCCTACAGTAGAGAGTGCAGTAAAAGCTTCATTAGCAACATGAAACGGCTGCCAGTGATCAAACAACAATCAAACATACACGACCTTTGGTCCAATGTGCAAAAATAACATTTAAAAATACAGTAAAATTAAAAATCAAAAAAACAAAGGCACGTAGAAGAAAAATACAGAAATGCACAATCCTGTTCTGTACAATCGCCTCTGGGTTGTTTTTTATTGTCATCAATCAAAATCAATCCAAAAAGTCCCCTTTACACTGTATATGTCCATGTAATTGAAAGAACTTTAACACCTGGTTATGTGTCTGTGGTTTGTCTCTTTTACAAAACTTAAATCAGGTATTTTTCAATGTTTCAATGATCTGTTCATTCAAAAATGCTCATCAGCACAAGCAGAGGCTTTATACTACATTTAAGGTTTTGAAAATTAGGTTTTTAATTTCTTTTATACTGTGTGCAAGCATTTATAAAAAAAACACAAGAGAGACCTTGGGTAAGCTTGTATGTAATAAAAGTTTTAACCTTTTAAAAAAGTGTTAATTGACTGAATATTCTGTGAAATCAAAACAAATGGAGCACAAATAACTCAGGCGGTCAACTCGGGCTGCACTGATTCACACACTCATGTCATACACCACTCTCTATGTCACCTACAAACACACCCTCCCAATTTGGAGGTCTATTTGAGCTGCAAAATCTTCCCAGCTCTCCCTTTCCTTTGCCCTTTCAATGCCGCTGCTGCCCTGCATCAGTACTGCTGCTCCCTCTCTCAGCCCCACCTCCACCCCAGCATCCACCTGCAGGCTCCAGCTAAGGGGGGAAATATTTAATCATCACTCCCCAATATCTCATGTAAACATATCTGCGGGGAGTGATGAGGCTGGAGTCGAGACGCCAAACTCTGCTGTTGAAATAAACATTTAAAACGTGAGATGTCTGGCTGAAAATGTGTTACAGTTTTTCTCATTTGCTTGAACACAAGTGTCTATGCAGAAGTTACAGAAGGCCTTAAAGGAGAAGTCCAGTATTTTGCACTTTGAGCCCCATTCCTGGTTGTTTATGATGAAATAGAGTGGTTAAGACCGAAATCTTGACGATTGCTCCTTCTCTGAGAATTTGAGAGAATTTGTCTTTCCCCTGCCTGGCCTAACAATGCTGTCTATGGCCATGTGTAAATCTGTCCTAAAACCACCTTAAACGTTGGTTTTCAAAGCCATGAAACTCAGCGAGTGGTCAGTGGTGTTCATTAATGTTCCCACATAAAAATCGTAGCAAACTGCGGTTTCCGTGATGATTTATTTGACATTTTGTCCATGCATTGATTTTCTATAGGAAGCCTCATTGTCCGTTGGTAGTAATCCGCCACCGGAAACGGAAAGGAGGTTGTTTACGACAAGGTTGTAGTCATTGACGTCTTTTAGCTCAGCGAAAGTGCCGGCTCGACAGTGCTGTGTGCGCTCCTCCTCTTCGGAGGAATTCTCCTGCAGTCGCTGACCACACAAAACTTGCCCATTATTACTCGCTTGTAAACAACCTTCGCAGCATGATGCCTTTGAACACAACGCCAGCCTTCTTCTTCTGCTTCTTTCTGTGTGCCATTACATTGCAATGGTTTCCTGCCGGTTGGCAACACTCACGTAAAGGAGCATTATCGCCATCAAGTGGGCTGGAGTGTATAACGCTTCAGGGTCAAACGAACGATCAAGCAGAAGTTTACACACGGGTGTGAGGCAGCTGAAAAAATACGGATGGAAACCACAGTTTGCTGCAATTTTTATGTCGGAACATCAACGAACACCACTGACCACTCGATGAGTTTCATGGCTTTGAAAACAAACATTTAAGGTGGTTTTAGGACAGATTTACACATGGCCATAGACAGCATTGTTAACCCAGGCAGGGGAAAGACAAATTCTCTCAAATTCTCAGAGAAGGAGCAATCGTCAAGATTTTGGTCTTAACCACTCTATTTCATCATAAACAACCAGGAATGGGGCTCAAAGTGCAAAATACCGGACTTCTCCTTTAACTTAAAGACACTGGTCAGAATGACACACTTGCAAAATGCTCTCACATTACAAAACATTAAGCATGCAACAAAAGCAAATATTTCCATCAAACAACACAACTTGTGATCAAATGAATATGTTCTTTGAGTCAATCATGACACAATAGACAACAAAATACAGCATCACGTATGAACTGGTTCAACCTTAATTTGTGCTATACACCTGTGCCACTGGTTGATACTTCACGTGGTTATAATATGTGCCAAAAAAAGCCAAGCATGTATATCACAGCATGTACTGTATTCTTTTCTCCAAAGATGATTTTGATAGAGTCAACAAACCCTGCTGCACTGACTGAAGAACTGTGCAAAGCAGTTTAACATGGGTGCATTAGAGATTTATAATTATGCAAGTAGTTTCTATCAGTTTGTTTAACACAGTTAATCCAGTAGAGCTGTGAGTCTATGAGATCTGTTAATTGTTTTGAAAACAGTTTGAAAAAATGTATGAAACCAATGAAAAACTGTTAACACACTTGTAAGAAAAGACTTCTGCTGTGCTACGAAGGTGATGATGAAGATCAAATGAATCCCAGTTTCAGTGAGTGTGTCTTAGCAATTGTGAAAAACTGGAACGGTACGGTCCACAGAAGGTGCATGTTGTGCTAATGGTGTTCAGAGATTAGAAAATGTGACGATGATCACTCAGCAACAGTGTTGTTGCCATTTCGTCTCAGGTCTGGGTCGGGCCATGATGTCTCATGTTGCTCTTGCCAGGCAGCTCAGGAAAAATGTCCTTGTGTCCAACTCTGGATAGAGTTTAAAGACACATCACCTCAGGCGTCCATCCACCATTGATGGGTACCCCCTGGTCTTCAGCTGTTCCAGGTTGAATTTCCTTCTATGGAGAGCATTACTGGCAATCACCATATTCAGCAGGGCTGTCTCTTGCTCCTGCTACCTCCAGTGGATGGCTGCCTCTCACTTACTGACCTTTGGTCATTTACCACCTGACCATATATCTCAGTGTAGTTTTACCACTATATTTCACCACTGTATGCACCACAATATCACATGTGTCACAGTAACAACAAAGCAAATGACCTGTTTTCCCTTCTCAAAGTACTGACAATGGATACAACCATGTAGCAGCTTAGGTTAGGTTACACTGGCTGTCCAGCTTCTCTCATAGACCTCCTGTGTATGAGCACATGATGAACTGGGCGGCACAAAGTCACACTTGTCTTTGTTGTTGAGCTCACTCTGACCTCGTCACATATCGATGTTTGGTCATGGATTTTCCACGTCGACACACAAGGTGCAAGGTTGGGTGTGTTGGTTGTTGATGTTCTTGGACGGCATGTCAACTTCAGCCTGTTACATGCATTGTCTGCTTCAAAATACACCTCTGTTTTCACATGAAATTTACAACAAATGCACATGGTTAAGTTTAGCCACACACACACATGGTTGGGTTTAGGAAAAAAGAACATGGTTTGGATCTACAATCTTACAGGAATCTAACACCGGTCTCCCAGGTGAAGGTCAGTGGTTGTCGAACCCATCTACTACCCTTCCTGCCCACCTCTCTTGGCCTTTTCGCCCCCTTAACTAACGTTGTTGTCCCGCTGCGTAACCACCTGATGTCACTGGATGCCCGCATATCATGCCGATGTCAAAGAATGGCTTCTTTCATCAGGGTCTGATGTCGGAAGTCACTGCCCAAGTGCTGATATTCAACAACTTCAGAGTTAGACTGGGTTGTCCTCTCTGTTGTCTTGCAAGTTCTGCATTGCATAGATGTTGACATTTTATGTATCATTTTGTCATTTGGATCGTCTGTATAGTAATTTTACTATGATGGTTTATTCCATTCACACAACATCTATGGCTCGTCCTCCCATCCTGAGAGAAGGATCCAACCTCAGCTGCTCTTCCTGAGGTTTTTATACATCAGCTGCAAGGGTCAAAGGACAGAAGGTGACATATGCTGAACAGATTGTAAAGCCCCCTGAGGCAAATTGTGATTTGTGATATTGGGCTATAGAAATAAAATTGACTTAATATTGTTAGATCTAGTGTTCCGAAGCTCATGGACATGCTTCTAGGTCTCTTTATTGACCTGTGTAGTGCAATTGTGACTGGTGTGTCAACAATTTTGAGGTTTAGTGTTTGCACCTGGAGAAAGGCAGAATATTTGAGTTTAGGTTGTGATGACTTGAGTTAATTATACTGAGAGCATGTGTTTGCTGAATGAACACAGAGTGCAATGAATGATTTATCTGGCCGCTGTCGTCCAAGGTTTTGCAGGAGTGTGTTTATTGTTTTGGAAAATGGATCTGTCTTTTGGTTGATGGCATCATGATTTGGGATGTTTAGTTAATAGACGCAGTTGTAGTGTGTCAGCAACAAACATCAGAGTGCAACTAAAGAGTGTTTGCCAGTCTAAAAATATAATAAAATGACCGACATGACAAAATTAAAGCAGCTGAAGCCTAATTAGTTGGCAAAATGAAAACTTTCCAGAAAGGTGAACTTCAGATGTTTTTACACTTTAGAAAGTTTTTTTTTTTTTTTGGAATTTAGTGTCACATTTAATCAGTACAGTACTGAATGTACAGAACAGATGCTAATATGGCATAACCAAAATCTGCACGATCTCCCTCTTCTCCTTTGTGATTGGTTTAATAAAAGTAAATCATGAGGTACACTACTTTACCCGGTTTCACCTCAGCAGTGTACCTCATTAAAGAGTAACTGTTCATTATATAAGTATATTCAGTGTATTTATGTGTGTGCCTGTATGTCTGTGTGCCTGTACGTATGCCCGTCCCGTGGGATCCTGGCCTCGGCACAAACAGCTCTTATCTCCTGCGATCGAGTCTGACGCTCCAAAGCTGCTGCCATCAGCCACAAACTCATTAATTACTCTTTAGTATCAAGCCGTAATTAGAGACACCAATCAGGCCCCCGCTCTGCTCCCCCTCCTCACCCAACCCCCCAGTCCCCATTAGCACTCCACACCGTACTCTGTGTGCTAGCGAGCTAAGCTAGTTGCTGCACAGTATAGCACAATGCTGAGATGAGCTCCCCCATGTGTGAGATTAGGCCACGTGCGGTTAGATAGGAGAGGAGGGGGGGGAGGGATGGGTGAGGCAGGCTGGATGTGTGTTAGGAGGAAATAAAGGAGGAAGAGAGGTGGGGAAGACAGAGGTAGCGAGGTGAAGGCGGGGAGGAATACATGAAGGAGGTGAGGCGATGTCGGTGCTCAAGAGGAGCATTAATTTGACATTAATTGTGTCATCGCCGCTTTAGGTCACCCCCTCCCCTTCCCCTGCAAACACACATGCACACACACCTCTCCTCTTCTCCCACTCCTGATGAGTGGATCATTGGCGGATGAGAAGAGAAAAGATCTGATTAGATCTGTCTTGACTGTCTGCACTGCAAGAGGGTGAAACGGGGACAAGAGGGAAGAGGTGGAGGAGGGTGGGGGTTTGAAGTCATTAAGGACAGTGATTGGTTTAATAACGCGCGAAGGAGAGCGATAGAGGATAGGAGGATTTCCTGGTAGGTCATTTTCTTTTAATCAGGAGAAACTCAGTAGTCCTGGACACCCAAGGGACGGTAGACTTGATTATGTAATCTGTTTTATTTTGGGGGTTTGGATAATTTTATGTAGATTTTTTTGAGAAATAATTAACAGCATGGGCTTTGAGAAAGCACATGGGTGCACGGACAAAAAACAAACACAGATCCAAAGGTTTAAGATAAAGACTCGACCTGTGGAGTTTTTAGTGGCAGCAATTGCGAAACTGTGAAAACAGTATCAGATTCAAATTCGATGAGAGTGATTACATATCAGAGAAGAAGGAGATTCCATAAACAAGAGTTTATACTTCTGCGTCAAATTGGCGCCATACCCATGGCGTAGGCTCTGCGTCGATTTAGAGCCTACGCCATAGCTACGCCATAGCCTGCCATGCACCTCCCCAGAAATGTAACTAGGCCTACACGTCGCAATGACGCAGACCTCCTGTCTATTTTTGTAAGCTGAAATCATTTCCCTCAGTGGAAACGAAGCTTTTATTTACTTTAATTTCACAGATAAGAAACAATAAATTGTGAAGATGTCTTGTGTGTGATTTATCCTGGCTTCATACGAGTAAAGGAAATCTCCGCTAGTCACTAGGCTAATTTATACAATGTAAAATACCATAGGCTTGTGCTAATAACATTAGCATCTTATATTTGTTTGTAAAACATGTTTAGTATTTGACAGTTGTTTTGTCAGTGAACCTTGTGAGTTGTAATGGAGCCGAATTTTATAACATTACCTTTGTTAAATGTTGTTGTTGTCCCTGGCTTCATATGAGTGGAGGAAAAGAACACTAGCCTCTAGGCTAATATATACAATGTTAAATGCCATAGGCTTGTGCTAAAAACATTAGCATGTTGTATTTGTGGGGAAAGTGTGTCCAGATAAAGACAAGTGCTTTGTCTGAGAATCTTTGTCTGTACTTGTGTTTGAAACTGGTCTCTAGTAAGCCATGTTTAATGTGTGTTTTAGGTGTGTTTTGAATCAACTAAATTTCACAGCACTTCACAGAAACCCCACCACCAACCAGTGTTTTGGAGGTGTTACTGCAGAGTGACACAGACACACCGCCACACAAGTACAAATGCTCACAACGGCGTAGGCCACATGTGTAGGCTAAGGCGTAGGCTCTGCATAGAGCTGACGCACATAACCTGCTGTACAAAAATGGCTCATTCTTTCTTTCGGACTGCAAGTGGCTCAGGAACGTGTCAAGTTTGTAAAAAAAAGCACACTTTATTTTGAAGTACAGTGAATTTCCGGCACAGAGCTTTTATTTTGAAGCACTAGTTTCCTGCTGTAGAGTGGGAGATTAATGGACAGCTACTTGACAGAGACAGCAAACTAGCCGGATGACATGGCCAAATGCAAGTGTGACACTGAATAAGTGAAACTGTGTGGACCTTGAACTAATGACTAAAGAGTAATCTGGACCCCGTGGCTGGACAGTTGGGAACCACTGAGCTATTGAATTTAGATTAGGCTAATATTAATGACTCTGAAACACACATATTAAACACTAGGTAGTTTTAAAGTAGCTAGTTGTTTCTAAGAACATTTGAAGAACTTTGCACACAAAGTTATTGATGGATGGACAAATAGTTGGTGCAACTAAATCCTAAAGCAGATTTCATGAAGTGATATTGCTTTACAGTATATCTCAGCAACTGAAACTAACTGTTGGGCATCTCTTGTGACTGATTTTTGTGTACTTGCTATCGATCACTGAACAGAGAGCCCATCCATCCCCCACAACACCCCTGCAGAGGTTAGTCAGAGCTGATAGGGACCCTGAAGCATGTAGGGATTCATTGTCTTGTTCAGGGACACTTCAGCAAGGTAGAGGCTTGGGTCTTGAACATTTGCCTTCTGGTTTGACGCAGATTCCCAGCTCTCGAGGCCATGACGACTTGGACAAGCTGCGTCCACAATTCATTTTTCTGCCCTCCTTCTGCACCTCTTCAGTGTGCATCATGTCTGGATTGAATAAGTATAGCTGAAAGACGTCTTATACAAGCCTTTGAGCCACAATAAAGTATGCTAATAAAAATCTCATTGCACTGGCAAATACAAATTTAGAAAAGTCACAAGATCCTGTTTGAGAACGATTAGATCTCATTTGTTTCTTATTAAAGATAAATACTGTTATCAAGCACCATATGCACCAGATTATTAGACTTGTTTCATGATAACTGGCCTTGATTTATCTCAGTAAGCTACTCAATCTATTTTTCAGCTTGAGCTGACAAGAAATAGTTGATTGCATGGTTGATGCACTGATATCCCAAAACATCTATTATGAGAGAGCTAGATGACTAGATGTTGCTAAGGCTCAAGGATAAAGAAAAGAGTAGCCTCACTACCAAAAAACACAAGACTGAAAACTCCAATCACTCCCAAATAGACTGACAGGTCTTTTAATACAGGCTCTAACACAAGACAACAACTGAATCCACGTTATTAATGTTTGCTGATGCTGTTAAGGTTTGTTTACATCAATGTGAGGAAAATTCAAGCCGTGTGAAGCGATGCAAAGACCTCTCTGTGGTGTCGTTTATAGAGCCTTAAAACTAAATTGTGCAATCTTTCATGATTTGTCTGAGTAACTGGCATAAAAGACACTAAAATAACATTTTTATATTGTACCGTGGTGTTAATTTAACGCTTTTTTAGTCATTTAGTGAGAGACAGAGAGACACAGTAACATAGCTGTCATTTGCTGCATTCAAAGACATGGTTTTATCTGTCCGTGAGGCCAGTTTGAACATGCTGTTGTCTTACTGTTGTGCCGGTCTCTGTGCACCAGTCCCACAGCATTTAACTCTGCTTTCAGCAGAGAATTCTCCGAGGTCCTCCTCACAACCTCCTCTAACACTACCCCTGTGCCTCGCCTCAACCCCAAGAAGGTTGTTCGCCATTTTAACACCTCTTCTTTGACTGTAGTCTTGATGCTGTTGCTGCTTTTGAGAGCAAAAAAAAAACAAAGAGAAATGCTGTAATTGCACAATGTAATAATATGAGTAATCACTTTCTTTAACAGTTTGCCAAAATCTCCCCATACATCACAATCTCTAGATCATAATCTGTGATGCATTGCTGTCGGGCATTTGCTGTCCTTTCCTGAGAGAACAGTCATATTTTTTATTCTAGCTGAACCCTCGATGGATCATCCCTTCGTTAAGAAAACCCTTGATCCTATGAACTGTGCCTGTCTCTTAAGTGCTTTTACAGTACTTAAGGATCAGGCCAAATGATATCTTTAGATATAATCTTAGAAATACAAGAGCACAAAGACTGCTCTTGTCCTCAGTTTACCAGCGGATACAGTGCTCCATTTTCATTCTTTTAAATGTCTGAGACCTTCAACTGTCCTCGTTCAGCAGTCTGGAGCAGAGCATGATGCTGCTTCAACTCGCTGGTATTGGCTTTTAAAGTACAACATGTAATCCCCAAATTCAACAGCCCAGCCTGCGGCAACCCTCTCCTGGTGGTCTTTTGGTGTCCTCTCTGAGCTCTTCTCCCATATGGAGCCAATTTAGAGGACCATCATTAGGATCACTTGGCATCCTCAGGACACCACAGTATGTTAAAGTAAAAGATCTGCATGCAACCTGACTTTTTTCCACTACGAGATATTTCCACAATTAAAGTTTTTATTTGTCCTCCACTGATCTGTGAAAATCAGTCATGTATTAATCCCTCTTTGTTTAGAGTATCTTAACTCTCCGTGTTCCTTCATCATTTAAAAATCAAGATCATGTTGCACCAACCCTGCTGCCTTTAGTTAAATCCTATCTTCAGACTTTATTTTAAAGGAACAGTGTGTAAGATTTAGGGGGATTTAGTGGCATCTAGCTGTGAGGACCGCAGAGCGCAACCAGCTGAAAGTTCTCCCAGTTAGAATTCTTTAAGTGTTCATTGTTCAGGAAGTCTTTACCAGGATACGAATTTTCTGCAGAGGTCTCTTCCTTTCCAAAACAAACGGACCTGATGATTTTAACTTTACAAATCAGTGTTTCTCCAACGCTGTTTGATATGATGGAGATGGGCTGCTCACTCTGCACCTGCTAATGTGCACTCACGTTTTTCTCTGATAACTTAATGTCACCTTATTTATGATACAGACATTCAGGAGATATTTACCGTGAGCTGAGTTGTCCGCAGAGGTTTCCTCCTCTTCAAAACTAATAAACTACGTTATTTAAACCAGTAAAAACACAAAACAAAGCAGCTTCAAATTACAAATTAGTGTTCCTCCAGTGCTGTTTGGCATGTCAGAGACAAGCTGCTATCCCAGCACCTGCTAATGTTTGCTCACCTTTTTCCTCTGATAACGTAAGATCCAGACGTTCAGGAGGTTTTTACTGGGAGCTGAATCATCAGCAGAGGTCTCTTCCTCTCCAAAACAAACAAACCCTGGAGATTTAAACTGGTAAAAACACTGAACAAAGCAGTTTTGTGTTTTTCTAATGCTTTTGTTCCAGAGGGGCTGTGAACTACTGTGGCTGAAACAAAAATGCAAAAATGCGAATGACCCTGCCTAGAGCCAGTGTTTGGTTTCACCATTCAGGGCTACTTAGAAACATTGCATAGCAACATGGCAATTTCCATAGACGAGGACCTGCTCCATATGTAGATATATACAGCTCATTCTAAGGTAACAAAAAACACAACAATTCGTATTTTCAGGTGATGATACACAAACGAAAACATGCTCATCATATTATATTCCATTTCTGCCAGTATACCCCTGTAAGTCCTACACACTGGACCTTTAAGGCTTTAATCATGTGTTTTAACCCACATAGATCACAGTTATGTGTATGTGGAGTTTAGTTAGATATTAAAAGTACAGTTGACAGACTAGATCATGATGATGTAGTGTTATTGGCGATACGGTGATCACTAAATTTATTTTTACAGTGGCAGCAGTGGCTGAGAAAAAGTGCCATTGTGGGGCACTACATCAGACTCCACCCATCCATATTGGTGAATTAATCATTTCTATGAACAATTGAACTTTGGAGATATAGCAGTTTTTCACTTTGCAGCATGACCGGAAAGAGAGAACTGCTGAATCCTCATAAGCACTCAAGGACATCAGTACCCTGGAGCCTTGCCTGGGTGGGTCTGTCTGTTAGCAGTTAGCGGTGTCCCCAGCCAGCCTTTAGCTCCAAGGGCGGTCTCTACAGCGATATCAGTGGGCCAAGTAAGGAAGGACCTGCTCCCAGATGCTTGAGTGGATGAATAATGACACTGTAACACAGCTTCTCTCTGCCTCTCTCTCTGTGATAATGAGGAACAGAAGAGCAGACCCTCCCTGAGGCACAGCACCTGGACTGGACTGCCTTCCTGTCTACCTCAGCCTCTATCTCTCTCAGGAGATGGGCAGGGAAGAGTGAGACTTTGGCCGTACGCCAGGCTCTCGGTTACACTCAATCACACTCCGTTTGGTCTAATTGTGAAATTATAAAACATCGTATAAAGTTAGCGGACCATGTTTAAGCTCATCAGGCACCTAAAATGTTGTTTTTGTTTCAGGTATCTTTAGCAAATAATGTATGCTGCCTGGGTTCCTCCCTCGACACCTATACATTTCCCTTTCCCTCTACTTCTCACTCCTTTCCCTGCAGAGAAGCTTTGCCAAGTGGAGTCAATTAAAACCGTACATCTAAGTGAGAAATGTCTGTTTGAGTGTGCGTCTCGGTGTGTATGGTTTCATAACCGCGCTGTGTGCTTCTTTGTGTGAATGTGTGAATTTGTGGTATTTTCAAATGTATGTGTGTGAATGTGTGTGTGCAAAATGTCTGACTGAGTGTAGAGGTGGAGGCTCCCCTGGGGCCTGGCAGTATGGCGCTGTAGCGCTGCACACTCCTCCCTGTGAAAACGCCTCCAATGGGACCGGGACAGCTGTGGCCAACCTATACCGCTTCATGGGCCATAACAAGCCTTATGACACACACCTGCACACACAAACACACACATACACACCTATTACTCCAATCCTGCCGACTCTGTCTGGCTGTCTGTCCTTGTTTTGTCTGTCAGGAACTCTCTTTTTTCTCTCTCTCACACACACACACACACTGAAACAACAAAAAAAATTCACCCTATTTCTCTCTTTCTTTCTCATGCAGCCTCTTGCACAAGTGATGCTTCCCGACATATGTGAAGGTGCATTTTTTTTCCCATTTTTCATTCATACGGCCCACTCTTTCTGCCTCCCACTCAGCGACTTGGTGTCCTGGTCAAACACGACTGCCAAGAGGGGTTGTCTGCATGTGCCAAAGGATTTATGTATTAAAAATGAAACAGACTACACAATGAAGAAATAAATTAACAAGCAGCCCACATTCATTCATCTTGTCAGCTACTGTATACGAGCACATGAGAGAAATAGCACCTGACAAGCACAAGTAAGCTCAGGAGAATCCACTTCAGACTCTGAATTATAAGGAAAAGGTCAATTTGTTGCGTTTTCATGAACAAAAACAAATCTGTCTTCATGGTCAGATTCACAAAAAAAAATGCGACAACAGACTTTCTTTTAATTTCATTTATTTAACAGTCACCAGATGATGAGATACATTCTCTTAAAAAAGAAATAGACAACAAAACTGATATTATTTTTGAGATTTTAAAAACTATTATACAATATTCTTAATATATAGATTTTGTACAAAATAAAAGTCAGTAAAAGGGCAAAGGGAGAATGACATCTTAAAAAACAGAGAGAAAAAAAGAGGAAGGGGATAGGAGTTGACTCAAACAACTACCACATTTAGGAGTGACAAAGACCAATCTCTTTCATAAATAAATATAGGAAAATTAGACATCATATATAGCTCTCTTTCCAATAGCAGGGCATTGCTAAATGTCTGTAGCATAGGTTATAACATAACTGCTTTGTGAGGCCCATTTTGCTTGGAAAATTCCACGCATTTTCCACACGGAGATTAGCTGGAACGCGACTAAAAGCCCTGAAATAAAGGTATTTACCTCAATTATGGGTCTGATAGTCTGCGCCGTGCTTGACCTTTGGCTGTAACGATAACCCCCACCCCACCCTTACCCCCCATCTTTTCCTTTGTGTGCCGCGCTCGGCGCAGACCAAGCGCAGAGAGTCTCCTTCAGGGAACGAGAGAAGAGCAGTCTTTTTTCTCTCTCTAAAGGCCGGTGAGAAACAAGCTTCAGACTCCCCCACTCACAAACAGAGACAATTGAGCAGAGCAAGTGTGGGAGGGGTGCACGGTATTAGGAAGGTCATACTGGACTACCAACATTTCACCATTGAATTCCATCCTTACACTGTGGGTATTTCAGCGCTGTCCTCGTTGGTCCTTAGAATTTCAACAATACAACAACAACTACAAGACAACAGAATAAACACACGAAAAGTGGATGTGGATGGCTGTGGGGCATTGCAACCCTGTCTGACATAGACTCATGCCACTCAGATTGGCTGATTGTTTCTCCTCAAATCGCTCCCTTTGCACCTATTTGAGTATTTGAAGCTCAGGGTATAAGCACTGAAAACATGGCAACAGGGGAATACAAAATACAGAGGATGGAGATGGTTTACAATACGAATACACTACCTGTTTTCAGACACACACACCCAAAGAGTATGGAAACTGAGGCTGATGATTGATCCCACTGCAACAACAGGCTTTTGTTCTATCCTTGTCTCCATCTTTTCCTATTTGTACCCTCTGTGAGCAGGCAAGCGGACAGTGACATTGGCCCTTCTCAGAGCAGGACAGCAGGCAGAGTGACTTGGCGTTAATCACAGTTTTGTCTCGCTTTCTTGGCACATTAAGTCGCGGAGGTGAGCGGCTGCCCGGACGGCCGGGGTGAGAGATGGGAGGACAACGCGTTAGATCCTCAATAATGACGCATCGCTGCCGCATCACTTTGGAGATTAAAAACAAGATGCTGAATTTCAATCAAGCCACATTAATGGCTCGGTGTGAGGAATGGTCACTTTGTCTCCACTGGCAGGCAGCGAGAGAGAGAGAAACTGGCACGAGAAGCCCAGGTGAGACAAGGTGATACGACGTTTTAATTCACCAAATTGCATGCCAGCCAGTAATGATGGAATCCATTTTACGATGTAGTGACAATATTCTCCAACCGGTGACAAAAGGGCACTGACAAAATGTTACATCCAAGATAAAAGTGCGCCAAGGACTAAATGCATGTAGCTTTAAATAACAGGACCGCTGGTGTGAGATAATTAGTTGGATCTGATGAGCATGTGAATTTCATTATCAGTAAAGGGACAGTTCGGATCTTTGAAAGTAGGGCTGTATGAGGTAACTATCCATAGTCAGTGTATTACCTAGAGCAGAAGCAGGTAGACGTCTTAAGAATCATTTATACTTCCTTTATGTGCGTAAATTGATACATCCGTTTCAAACGTTAATGCCCTTATATTGCCATGCTTCCTTATGATGACATAGAGACAGCAAATAGATGGCACTAGAGGGCAGAGTCCAAAGTTTCAAACAACAACAAACGAAGCAATGGTGGAAGAGGTCGTAATATTGTGCCTTTAAATACATCCTGACATGTGGATGGAGAATTCTCTTAACTGTTTTCGCTATAGGATAAGTTCTGCCGCTATTTAAACTCCTTCATCGTCTCATATGCACTTGATCTACGCTACAACACACTGCCTCCACAATCTCCAGTGGTACTGCTTTTTATCCGTATCCGTAAACTTCAAGAAAACATGCACAAAGACAGACGAAATGAAGTCAGAGTACAGACAGACGGCTTTGTCCATCTTCGTATTTAACGTTGAACGTACATGAGCTAAGCAATGGTTGCTGTGGAGGAGTCGGCAACAATACGTATTTCAGCCACCTGAAAAAAAACTAAAAAAAACAGTGATTTAACATTGTTGAACACAAGAGCTGCTGGTCTACTGCTGCCTCGGTCTGTTTGTTTGTTTGTGTTAGTGTGTGACTCTGGTGTTTAAAAAGGTTAGTTCGGATTCACCAAAGTCACACAATAACACAATTTAACTAACTAATTGAGGCAGCAGTAAACCAGCAGCTCCCTTGTTCAGTGAGCCAAAATTACTGCTTGTTTCAATGGAGTCTGGTGGCTCTGACAAGTGCTTAGGTGGGGGACTGAAGCCAATAACGACTTCCCCGTCTGAGCTGGCTGTCTGATGGAAAGGTAAAACAGTAAAAATACTCTCAATATATTGTGCACTTAAACTGTTGTAGTTTTTAGGTAGCTAAAATACATTTTGCTGCTGCCCCCCTCTGCAGCAGTACTTTGCTTAGCTTCTGTGTCTGTACTCCTGCCACTTCTCCAAACTGGGAGCATGCTGACCGCCATCCGCTGTACGTAATACACTGACTATGAATAAGTACCTCATACAACCCCATTTTAAAAAATCCAATCTATCCCTTTCAAATGGTAAACTGGATTCAGATCAGATCTCTATTTAAATTTACTGTATTTACATTAAAATTAGTGTCACATCAGGGTTAAATTTAAAACTTTTGAATAAGTCACTTTTTAAAAAAATAATAATAATGGTAAGGTGAGTGATAAGGAATAGACAACATCAGCTCACGCTGACTTTGAAAAACCAAACATCTAATCACATAGCAACTAAAGATTTTATGCAAAAAAAGTTCCCACCACTGACAATGACAGCATATTAGAAAAGGAGTCCAATTTTACTTCAATGCCAAGATGTGACACTTTATCAGCGAAGCTTGTAATTTCCTCATTTGTTGCCGTCAAATACCGCAGCCACCTTACAAAATATGCCAAGCTCTGCCTGAGCTGCTCTGTGAACGCCTGGCACTGCGAGATGTGACCCACTTGCAATAAAGTGCATTGAGAGTTCAGTTCTCATGGTAGATGAGAAGCGATGTTGGGCGAGCACAGCTGAGAGATTGTCATCACAGTATAGCTGATATGAAGAAAAACCTAATGTGACATGAACTAGATCTCTCGGGGGGGAAGGGAAATCAAAAGAGGAGAGGGTGACAGAAGAATTGTCAAGACAACAAAGCGAGACGGGAGTGTTGGTCCTATAGTCTCTGTGTCAAGTCAGGAATGTCACAGTTGAGCACAGTGCTTCATGGGTAGGGTAGTTCTTTTAGTTCAGAGAGTCGGATGCGTTGTCCTCGACTTCAGCCAGGCACCCAGCTCTGGTTGCTGTGGGCTTGCTGTGGACCAGTCAGACCGCTCATTCCCATCCCCATGCCCATGGTCACACCCATGCCCATACCCATGCCAATGCCCACCCCTTGCGCTAGGGAGCAGTCAAAGTTAAAGTCCATCTCCTCCCCAGAGTCCATAATGTCATGGAGGAGGATGGACTCCACATCGCAGTCCAAGCTGCCGTGGAACATGTCAATGTCCAGGTCAGCTGGTAGTCTCTCAGGGGGGTGAGGTTGGTGAAAGCCATGGTAGTTGCTCCCAACACTACCATTCCCCATCCCCTGGCCATGGTGGTATGGTCCGTTAGTCATGCCTTGGTGTTGTGGGTCTGGGTAATGGTTGTGACGGGGGTGCGGGGCAGTGGCCACATGGCAGGAGTCCTGGGGCATGCCAAGCATGCCTGCTGGGTTTGGGGGGAAGGGTGGTGGAGGCAGGGAGGTGGGCATGTGATGGGGGGCTGTACAGGTAAGGAGCTTTGTGGTTGTAGGTCTGCAGCTGATTGCTGTTGCCGCGTGGGATGAGGGCCACAGCCCGGGGCGGTGTGTGGTTATGGCTCTGGCTGAGGTTGTGACCGTTGTGAGCGAGGCTGTGAGGTGAGTTGTGGTTGTGGTTGGTGACGTTGTTGTGATTATGACTACTAGTATGGCTGTGAGTTCTGTTATGGCTATGAGCTGAGCTGTGACTATGAGGTCCATTGTGGCTGTGGCCATTGTGATGGCCAGGGTGGTGGCTGTGATGGTTGGAGCCTACTCCATTGCTAGCTTGAGCCATCATAGGGTGGCTTTCCCTCTCCTGTCCCAGCATCATGTCCTTGGAACAGTATTGCTGCCTAGCTGGACCCCCTGTTAGCAGACTCTGCAGGGCATTGGTGCTGGAGTATGCCCGCATGGTTCCAGAGAAACTTGCTGGCTTGTTCTCCTGAATGGTCTGCATGGGTGAGTGGTGGCGCAGCATCCCCATGCCTGTAGCACCATAGACGCCTGCACCGTAGGGGCTCTGCCCCTTCACTCCAGAGTTGTAGTGGTAGACAGGGGTTTGGTGCTTATGTCTGCCAACAGCTGGATGCTGCTGGTGTTGCTGCTGCGGTGGGTGATGGTGATGATAACTATCCTCCATCAGCTGTTCATCCAGGCTGATGGCACCTGTCAGGTTGGCCAGCTGAGGCAGCTGCTCAAGGGGAGGACAGCGATTCCCTGCCCCCATGGATGGAGAGCGGGCACTGGTCGGTGAGGGGTAGAGGTGGGGGGAGGTGGAACAGGACAGACCACCCTCCTCTGGTTCCTCTGGCTCTCCCTCTGCAAGGATGGGTGACAGACGCCCACTCAGTGTGGAGGCTGAGGAACTAGCCCTGGAATGGAGATCTGTCCAAGCGTCAAACTCTCCATCTGTCCCAGTTGCAGCTCCAGCGCCGGGGAGGCCTTTCCGTGGCGGGCTGCTGTGGTCAGGGGAGCCTTGGAGCCCAACCACAACAGACCCTGCTCCTATCCCAGGGCGGCCGACCCTCTTCCCTCTGACGCGGCCTTTGCTTTTTAGGTACTTGGTGCTGTTGTCCATGGAGACTGCTCGCCGGCGGGGGGCCTTGCCCATTTTCCCTCCATCTGGGTTCAGCATCCACCAAGAACTCTTCCCTGTTCCCTCATTCTGCACCCTGATAAAACGTGTGTGGAGGGATAGGTTGTGTCGGATGGAGTTCTGCAGAGAGATAACAGAGACGCACACGGTGAGAGAGAGATCAAATTAAACTGTAATACATCACATCACTTATCATTTGTACACAAACTGCTTTTCTGAGGTGAACATTTTAAATGAGTGAAATTTGCATGAGATTCATATAAAATGTACAAGAGGAAAATAAGGTTTTTTGACATCAAACGTAAAAATCAGCAATGCAGACAAACCTACTTATAAATCATTCAGCCTATACATGCTCAGTCATAGAAAAAAATGCCAAATTATCAGGTCGCTTCCACGTCTCTTATGAGATAAACAAAACACACACACACACAGAAGTCGATGCACAGCCCTCTGTGCAATCAGTGTCAACCAAAGTCAGAAATTGAGAGCACGTTCAAAAACACAAACATGTTCGAAGGACGGCTACAGCTGGCACGGAGCACGACCTTGTCAGCCTCAACCAACCTGAGACGACCTGAGACTCAGGCTTGAGACACACTCCTTATGTGCGTCAATCCTCCCACTTTCATTTCCATCAATCCATCTGTCCTCCTCTACTTTTCCTTTCAGCCGGGCTGATGTAAGCTGCTGTGGTTGGGCGTACTGTATGTTTGAAGTCGGTGCCAGTCTGGCTTAGTGCCAGCCCTGTCTCTTTCGCTCTCATAGCTTGAATGGGGGGATGTATCGCAAGATTGAGCCGGGAGCAAGGCAGGCTAATGGATGTATCCCACCCTCCGACATCTACCTTCACTGCCTATCTCTCTTTCCCTCCCTTGTTCTGTCTTCATCACGATGCCTCTTCCTCTTTTGTCACTGAGTAACACATACTTTGTATTTTTCTTATTTCACACACTTCTTTGCACACAACAGACATTTTTCCACTTCTGCTTTCAATCTCTGCGCCTTCAATTATACACTGTGTCACCAATTACTTTCCCATTATCCTCCACACCGGCATGTACAGTCACTGACTCAGTAATTCATAGGATATAGTTTTTTTTTTAGGTATCATTTACATCTCAAGGGTTGTTGAATGCTGAAGGTTCCTGGTGTACAACAGAGTCTGTCGTCGCAATTCTGCTCTTTGTTGTGCGTGAGGCATTTTGACGCTCATGGAGGAAAATATCAAATCAAAAGCACCTCCTGTGGTTTAGGAATATACTGGGACAATAGATTGTTTCAGATTGAGGGGTACTCACACTTCCACCATCTCCATTATGTTGCGGATTATTTGTATTCACGCTGAATTGCACGGCAGGGAAACAAATAAATCAAATTGCGGCGGAGAACACAGAAATGGGAGGCGAACTGAATTCAGGTGATCTGTGAATGCCTCCTTGGGTTATCTCGCTGTGACACCTCCGGCATTGGGTAACCATGGCAACCGGGTAAACGTGCAACGGCAGAACTATATCATATTGTGGTGAGAGTCAAGAGAGTGAGAGAGAGAGAGAGAGAAAGAGAGAGATAGGGAGAGTGGGGGATGGGGGAAAGGATGCAAGAGGAGGCGGTTGTTTGATGCTGCTGCTCCAACACTAAACAGCCTTTCATCTCGGCAGTGCAGGTCCGCAGGGGATGCCCGCTCCCTGCTTCTGACGGCTTCTCTACGTGCCGCGCCAACTCCCTGTCTCACCCTGGCTGGATCATCCACCTATCATACCACTCCAAATCATCCCCATCAAGTCCTGTGCATGCCTGAATTAAAACATATGTAAGCTTTCATGCCATTCCACCACGGCCGGTTGTAAATGGGGCATCTTTCAGAGAGCTGAACCACTTCATGCTGCAACTCTGTGTGACCTGTCTGATTCAAATCGCGATTTATCCCTGTATGAGGGAAGAGCAGCCCCATTGAACTTGGAGGGATTTGTCATCATCCCAAACCCTCTTTATCTGATGAATCCACCTGCTAGAGAGATTTGAGAGATTTCGGACGGTGGCCAGCCATGGCATCATCATCATCATCGCTAGCTGCCGGCTTCCTGTCGTGTAGTTTTCCACCACATGTTTTTCTCTGTCATCCTGTTTGTGTGTTTTACGATCTAAGAATAGCTCAGGTTGCAGGTGGTTCCACTGTGGGTGTGGTTCTGTCCGCCTCCTGTTCCCTCACTCTGAGTCAGGGGCAATTTGGCCAGCCTATGGCCCTCACGCCCCCGAAACAAGCAGTCACTGCTAATCCCCCTCCATCCCCGAGTAATCCCAGACAATCCTGGGCTAATCCCAAGTTGATTCAGGGGCACTCCCAGCTGGGTGTCTCACACAGAGCCATGCCAGGTCACCACGGACGCAGCGGGCAGCCCGGATATGCTATGATCCAATAGTAATACAGCATAAGGGAAGTTTGAGATGTGTGAAACAGGGACACTATAAACCCCTTATAGGATGTAGTGTTAAACTATTCCTAATGTTTGTGTGTGTGCGCATTTTAGTAGATTTTTTGAGGCAGTGATCCGATGTTAACCGCATTTTTTGATGCCTCCATCGAATCAACTACCTTTACTCTGTGTTCTGTCCTTGAGGGTTGGCTTTGCCACATTTTTACCCCTACGGGTTGAATAGAATAAAATTGAAAACTTTATTATGTATTAAATATTCATAAAATGGAAATTCTCTTTCAGCCCCCTGGCTTGCTGAGGCAGACGGATGAAGCCCACAGAAACATACAATGACAGAGAGGAACACACACATCACACGCCTGGGTCCAGGAAGCTGCTTCCTATTCAAATCATACCCCTTTAATACAATGGGCCTAGTGGAGAGGGCTCTAAATAATGAATGAACCAGTGGCTGGGCTTATGCGGAGAGATGCACTGCCTGGTCCCATAATACTGAAAAGAACAGACAGAGTCATAAGTAGTGGTGTGACTTCTTTGTTTTGTTATCAGGGACATCCACCCTCATTCTCTGTCTACAAACACAACCCAATCTAGCTGAAAGGGGTTAATTTGGACATAAAGTAAAAGAGGATAAGGGTAAGAGGTTATGGACCAATCGAAGCCAATTAAGGTGAACAAGGTGCTTTGGTTGCAGGAAAACAATAAGCTTGGGTTCAACTCTCATTAAGGCCTAAAAATCCTGATTTAGATATTAAGACAATAGATAGCAGGCTGCAGGGCGGCCTTCTTTGTCCTCAGATTAAGAGATCAGGTCCTTTTTTGAGCAAATCTAACATGGTGACACTTTTTTTTCGCAACACACAGGTAGGGATGGAAAGATCAAAAAATGCAAAAGATCATGGGTCACGTTTATAAGCATTGCATAAGCACAAAACGAGTCCTGAAAGAGGCGTGTGCCACTTCACATGCAAAAGTTGTGATCTATAAAATTAGACTTGATGGGAGAAGCTTTGACCCATGCTTACGAACACATTGGAGACAGGAAATTGGCGACACAGATGGTGAGGTGGAAGCCTGATTGTAGAAATTGTCTAACTTTTTTGGCGCACACCATTTTCAGCTTGCCTGCACGTACATGTTTAGTATGAATCCTACAACTGTTTTATAAGACCCCAGGTCAAACCATAGTTTTTTTGTACATAGGTCAATTTTGAAATTTGGGGCTATCTTGCGTCCATGTCTTCCTTCAGACTCTTTGAAAGAAAATGTCCAAAACACACAATTAGGTGTTTATTTAAGCTCAAATTTCCGTTCTGCAAATTTATGCAAAAAGGACATATTTAATGAGATAATGCATGATTTGCATATTTAAATATGACATTTTAGGAAAACCTGCAATACAAATATAATTGTCCTAAAGTAAGTAATCAACTGGGGAAGTTTCATGGTGATTTATGTTAGTTAAAGTTATTACCATAGTGTCTTATTACTTGTCTAAAAATGTATGGAATTTTACACTACATATCTTTAAAGGCTGTTTTCGCTAAATTAGTTTTTATCATACTCTGAGCCAAAAGTTTCCACTGCAGTAGCGTTTACATACACCAAACTTTCAAGTTTTATTCTTATCTGTGTTATTAAGGTTTTTATACTATTTATATAGCATTTATATACTATTTTACCCCTTAAAATATGATTTTTTTAATGGCTGTTGACAATATTTATTGATTTATGGGGTGATAAATGGAGCTATCCAAGTTTTCCACTTTAATAACCTTTGACTCTAATATGACAACAAAATAATACAAGAATTTTGAACCTGGCTTGATCCAATTTTCAGATTGTTGTATATGTAAATGTATGCAAATGAGTGAATCTTTATTAGGTAAGTAATATTTTGCATAATTAAACATGCAATCTTGTAATATAAACTGCTAATATCAAAATTACTGTGGGTGATTGACTGGGGAAGTTTCATGGTGGTATCTATTAGTTAAAAATTTTACCCTATTGACCTGGAGTGTCTCTTTAATCAAGTATTGTCATATTTCATATTAAAAAATAAATGATGCCATTCAAATATTTGAAAAGTTTGGCTTTTTAAGATTGAAGATGAAAAAAATAAAATGTGTTTTTAACCAAATATACCTAATGTAAACTGATTCCATGATGATTTAGTGCCATTTTAAGACTTTTAAACATATTTTAACTATATCATGAATCACAATTATTTTGGCGGGGATAATCGTGACATTAAATTTTCATATCGTCCCATGCCTACACTCAGGTGGACTGAGCAGTAAGAGGGTTTTTCATTGGCTCCAAAAATAAGACAGACACAAATTTCTTGTATAAATCTGGTCCAACAGATTATTGCTCAACATTTGTTGATGAGCAGAAACAGGTTCCTGGAATTCATCCATAATAATCTCTTTGAGAACCTTTCATTTGGCTCTTGGAAGTCTTACAATACCAATCAATTGTTCTCCTGCCCCCCCCCCCCTTTCTCCTATACAAACTCGGTTTGATTCAGGGACTGGAGAGGCCTATTTAGTGTTGGGAATCGATGAAGTTTAATGGCTATCAGTGCTGAGGCTTAGCACACATCAAGGTCTGACTAACTACACAATCCACCTGCATTATGAGGCCAATATGGGTGCTCAATATGCCATATCCCCACTGTTCACACAACAATGTCTAACTGCCACAGGCTTGACAGTTAAGTGACTGCGCCCACTTGTGCAAACTGGCTTTGTGCCCAACGCATCCCTCTGTTGCCTCTCCCAAGATGTCACTCAGGCATTAGCATTGGGAGTATATGAGTGTGGGGGCAGGGGTTGTTATGTTTTGGCCCAATGGTTCATCTGGGATAACCTGACTGACTGGCATGGGGGCAGCTGTGCTGGGGGGTACAGCAGGAGGTGGAGGGGCCTGGGGGTAAGGGCTGGGAATATAGAGGTACCGCAAGGGGCCCCTCCACGCCGCACAAAGGGGTGCCCTCAAAATGCCCCCCACTCGCCCCATCCCCCTCCATTAGCCCCCCATCGGAACTCACTCAAGGATTTTTCCCGCTCACACACCCACACACATGCTCACACACAGAGGGGCGAGGAAACAGGTCAAACGGTTTATAGGACCCATCTTGTGGCGAATGTGCACTCATTCAAACAGAACTGAGTGACGAACTAAGGCCTGTGAGTGGGGTCTGGGAACCAGCAAAAAGAAACCACTCACCCGATTCAAACAACCTCAAGGGTGAAGCAGCGTGGTGCGCTTGCCCAGCTAAGAACACAGCAGCTGTTCTTGTAGTGGCACCGGGTAAAGCCGTTTGCCACACTCGACTGGTATTACCAAACCATTTCATGCAGAATGGAGCCATTATGTATTGTCAAAGGGTATCCCTCTATGGTGCACATTCATTTGATAAGCCTAAATCAAGGGGGAGTAACAGAAGCACTAACTGTGTTTATTGTGATGCTGTTTTTGCCTGTGCAGAAGGCAGGAGGGATCAGGGGGAGGGGAGGTTTCAACACAAGCAGTTTTGTTCAGCACAGGAATGAGTTTTGTCAGCTAAGCCTGTCTCCAGGCTATTGGTGGAAATTAGCGCCGGCTAAATATTCGCTTTCCATGATTGATGTCACGGCTCGCGTTGTCCCTTTGAAGGGAAATAAAGAATTTAGAGCCATGTGGATTAATAGGGACAGGGTTGGGGGAATTTTATGTGTCTGAGGGGGACTTGAAGAGGGACTGAAGGGCCTAATGGCTGCACAGATATGGCACAATGGAGCTGAGACGATATGGTGTATCAGAGAGTGAGGGAAGACAAGTGAGACTATGACAGTGAGTACAAGAAAGAAAATTGGAAATTGTTTGTGTGTGTATGTGTGTAAGAGGGGGAGAGTGTGTGTGTGCGAAGAGAGAGAAGGAGAGAGATGTAGCTATTTGCCTGAGAAGCCCAGAGTCAGATGATTAAAATCCCTTTAGGAGGCTTCTTTAAGAGAGACAGATGGGCAGACAGGCCTGTTTTTGGAATGCAATCAAATTGAAAAGATTAAAAAGGAGTCTCTTTTATTAGGAGGTGAGAAACAGTTACTTCTCTGCCACATGCCATCATCGCCTCCACAGCAGTGGTCACGACTGCATTGGCATGCGAGGCGCATTACAGCCCTTGTTGGGGAAGAAATAAACCTGGGATTAGGAATTGCATCTATCGCAGTATCACTGTGGGGTCTCTGTGGATTGGCAGCATTTCTAATTTCTTGTTGAATAAATACGATTTACAGGAAAGAGTCAAAAACTCTCATTTCTTCTAGAATCATTACAGAAAGGGCTGAAGTGAGCCAGAGTAGCTCAAGGACTTTTCACCAATCGCTGTCCTATTACAGACAGAACTTTCACTTAATCTCAACGCCAAATCTGAGCAGGTACAATTCAAATGTGCATTCCCTCGGCTGCCATTGTACTTGAATAGACTGAGTTTGCACAGTAGAGTGATTCAAGCACTGTGAAAGGTGCTCTGTATCCGACCCTATTATTCCACAACACTGCAGGAGTGCCATTTATAAAAAGGCTTAAAATGGAAAGCAAGTGTGTGGTAGTGTGTCTGGTAGCCTCAGATCAGGAAGTGGCTGTGGAGAGGGGTGTAATGGAGTTGGTAGGGGATTCCTGCCTGACTGTGCACTAATTGCATCCAATGGCTGGCGAGCCATCAGCCGTGCCCACCCTGGCGCCAAGGGAAGGGTTGGCATCGGGGTGGCAGGGTGTGGGATAGAGAAGGGCTGCCGCAGCTTTGGTGGGTAAAAATAGATGCTGACAGATTAGTAGAGCATCTGAGACCCGGACAGGAGATCGGAAAATCCGCTCGCCTGATGCCAGGGACAGCTGAGTGTTTCCGGTGGGCGCAAAGGGGACACAATCTGGGCATCGTGTCTGACGCCCACGCACAAAACGGGGGAGCCTCGGAGTGGGTGCGAGCACATGAGTGAGCACGTGCCACAGGGGTAGCATGGGTGTGGTTTTTCCACCGGGACCTGCAAGGTAGGCAGAGCTCACGCCCTCCCACTGAGGATTCACACAACAGGTGTTTGGGCTGAGCCACCTGTGGGGCCGGCCGCCTGCTCGCACTTCACACCTCGTCTAGGGAGCAAACTAACATTTTCCACTGGGCTTGCCATGCTTTTGTTAAAGACCAACACGTTTCTGGAGAGGCTTTTATGGCTCTTTTTTACAAGATCTGCATGATATGCATGTGTGCAAGCATGCACAAGTCAATCTGCATTTGTGTGAGCGCCTGTGTGTCTATATTTGTGTATCAGTCCATTTAATAGCCAACAGGCACAGTGTGGATTTGATTATATTGAAACCTCCCTCTGCTATATACAAAGAAACTGTCGGCCAACAATGGAATCAATGCAGGCCTCGGCTTTTTTTCACACTCGGCCTCCACATAATCTCATTCATAACAATGAGAATCTCATTTCCCACATTCTAAAGGTCAGTGCACACCTCTGATCACACTTTAATAAACATCATTCTCAGCGTTTAATTTAATTTCAGCAGAGCAGGAAACTCATAGGCAGCCATGCAAAATTCATCGGATCGTCCCTTTAATTGCTTCACTTTCAGAGTACAGAGAAGAATGACCGCAATCATGGTGAAGAAAAAAAATAATGCACAAAATACACAGAAACACAGGCGCACATCTGCAGCACACACACACACACACACACACACAGAAACAGCAGAGAGAAGTAGAGTCAGTCACGTGCCAGTTTTGGTTACATTTTAATAAAATAAGCTTCACAAATTTTTTTGGACCAGCACCAAGTAGTGGCTCCACATCTCTTTGTCATCACACATTTTAACTCTCACCTAAATTGGCAAACTGCACCACACACACACACACATACACGTACACCTATGCACACAAACACACACTCCCGTCACACACGTACATTGCACACACATGCCAACATGACACAAAGCCTGGCACACCGGGCACACTCATTACCGCAATGCCAAGCTACCAGTTGCTAAGGAGACCTGTGGGAGAGGGAGGGTTCCTTGTTGTTGCCATAGCAGCCAGCTCGCTCCCTGCCAACTCGCTCCCTCGGGGAGAAACAAGGCAAGAGGTGGGGGGTGAAGTGGGTAGAGGTAGGGGGCAGCGGTTTAATAGGGCTATGAGGTGCAGGGGAACTTCATTAGCCATCAGTGTGCGCCGCACCAACCACTGCTTCCCATGAATGCCTACCCACATGCAACACTTCAGTCTGCAGACTCCCACTTACTCACGCACAGCCCATAGACTCCCACTTATTCGCACACCTATACGGAGAGCAAGATGGAGAATGGCATGCTTAGAATGAAAAGCAGGGAGTTGGCGACGGGGGGGGGGGTCGAGTGTATCTGCGGGGGGAGGGGCTGAGAGGGCAGAGGTGGGTGAAGAACAAAAAAGAGGATGGGGGAACAAAGGAGAGTTAGAGAGGGTCTTGAATGTGGGGGCCCGCTTGGAAAAGTGGCAGACTCTTAGGTAGTTAAAGGCTGTATGAAAGCAGTTCCCTTTATAACGGTGCCTCCTCCTACCCAACCTTGACCTTCAGCTACAGCCTCTATCCTTCAAACCATAGAATAGCACTGTACAGCCAAACACACATACAGCACATTGTACATACAGTGCTTTTTCTGTATACAATGCAACTGCATGACAAACTGCAATCATTCCTCTGTATAGTCTGTAAGGTTATTTTAGAACATACTGCAACCTGTTGTTGCAACCTACCATTTGTGAGCACATTTTTCTTCTACGCCATGTAAAGCATACAATGCAGTTTACATGTTAAATATTTTCCATACATTTACAGATCGTTTTCTAAAAGTTGGCCATGCCACCTCAGACACTCTGGGACTCCTTATTTTGTGCTTCACTGTAGCCAAACACACTGCGGATGTTGTCACTGACATATCTTTCAATTTCTGTTTTCAGACTATAAAATAGCGATTTGATTGTGAATGATGGCTTTAAACGCTACCTGCTAACGGACCTGTCACAAACACTAACATATCACTGACAACTAATCAAGCTTCTGCAAACACAGCCAAGGCGCCTCCTCTTTGTGCATAAATGTGCCGGTGATTATTAGTTTAATTAATTTGATTAAATAGTCTATATGTGTAACCGGATTTACAATTAAATTGTTTTCTATTATCTGAACGTGGCAGCCCAGAAGCACCACTGGCCTTGGTTTAATAGGAAGCATTTATGAGCATCCATCACAGTTTTCAGATTCATCTACTTGGAAGGAAAAGCTTCATTTTCAGGTGTAAAGAATCTCACTTTGATTTGGATGGAGAGACAAAACAGAAAAACTGTTTTTTTTTTTTTTTTTAAATCATCCATAAGAGCACACATAGCCTCAGAAATAAGGATAAAATCAAGCAGAGGAGTGATTCATTGATAGCATCATTTAAGACTGTCATCACAGACTTTGATACATTTGAAAAATCTGACTGTGTGTCACAACAAGTCCGCAGTGCTAATTGAATTGCTAAAATTATAAAATGCTTAAGTGTCTTTTAGAAATTAAATAATATCTACAAACAGATATCTGTCTACTGTGTGCAGAATCTGCGGGTAATTGGACAAGATTTTGGTATCGGAAGAGTTCTGGTTCCTATTTTTTTAGTCCGAGTGTTATTGACTAATGATGTTTGAGCTGTAAGTAAGCCAAAATACAATGTACCTGCATTCATATGCAGATATCTAACTAAAGAGATTAGCTGAAATGACTAGTGCACAGAAGATTGAGTCTTATCCCAGGTAACTACTGGCTACACCAGATCTCCAAAAAAGGTGGCCATTGCTTCCAGAGGCTTATCGTTTTCAGACCGATAGTCACTGTACTGAGGCTGTGAACATATGAGCATCGTGACAATAACATACATGAGTATGATGACTATACATAAATGCCTAAAAAAAAGAAAAAAGATGTATCCAGTGTTCATACCTATTTCTTCTGGTTCCCATTTTTTGTCCGAGTAGTACTGACTAATGATGTTTGAGCTGTACGTGAAACAGTCCGTGTGGAGAGGCGGAAAGTCGTGGCTGAAATATCTCAGAGCGCAATGGCTTTTAGATTTTTGTTAGGTTTCTTAAAAGTGTATCCGCACTGAGATGCAGATATCTGTTCAAAGAGATTAGCTGAAATGACCAGGGCAAGGAAGACAGTCTTATCCCACGTGACCGCTGGCTACATTCATTCGTTCATTTATCTCCAAATCTCCAAAAATATTGGCCATTGCCTCCAGAGGCTTATCGTCGTCAGACCGATAGTCGATGTTTTGACAGTATTATCATGACAATAATATATATAACACTGCTTAAAAATTAAAGATAAAAGATCTATCCAGTGTTCGTACATATTCCTACAAAAAGTAATGTACAATTCATATATAAGTCACGTAATTTTGAGCCACTAATTTGTATACATCCCATGTAATCTGGAAGGTTGTGATCACATAACCAATGCGCTGACAGGAGTGAATACGTAAGTAGTATAAAGACCAAAATCTGTGTAAGGAGGCAAACAACACAGGACTTTCCCCCGGGAGACCGGTGTTGGGAACCGTGTGAAACCAAGTGAACTTTAAGTTATTTTAAGGTACGTTGCCACCATGTTAAATACGTTACCTAACGTTAATTCATCAGTTTGTTAGACATACAAACCATTGTAGGAGGATACGTGGCTCCATTACAGAACCAGCATTTTCAAATCTGTCCTCTTTTTCAAAGAGGTCAGCTGTTGGTTCTCAAAGTGCTGCTTTTTTGTACTGAGTCTCCATTCAGAGAGAAAAGGATGTGTTTCAAAATGAACCCACGTTAGTGTGGACACAACCACAGAAGGATGTTGCTGGTGAAATCAAGGAGAGGAGAGCACAGCTCCTGTCGGGTCAAAGTGAGTTCTGTATTCAGGAGCAGTTCTTCAAATATTGACTGCCTGATAACCTATGATGCTCCTGGCTGCCTCAAATTCTCATACTTTAAGTACCAGTGTACAGTACGTACGAGGGAGGGTTATCGATTTAGTCTGAATCAACTCCGTGCGGTTATATGCGGTTAAGAACACCACCCACCTCAACCTCCCCCATCCCGACCCGAGCCTGACCAATTCAATGCGACCTCAGGAGGAGAGAAAATGAAGGGTAGTGAGAGAAAGACACTCCTGAGAGGAATGAGGAGATGGGGGACAAGAAAAGACAGGATTTACCCCCCTCCTCTCTCCGTCCCCCTCCCCTCTCCGTTTCCTGAAACAAAAAGAGCCCAATTAAGTCAGTTTGAGTTAGGGTCTTATGTGTGTCTGTGTGTGTGTGTGCGCGCTGGCAAAAAAATGTGTATCCAAAGCGTAAGTGTGTGCGCAATAAATGGAAATAGGGGGGCAACGTACTGTAAGTTGTAGAGACTGTCTGAGAGGGGAAGGGGGGGAGGTTTGTTGGGGTTGCGGGGGAGAAAGGGAGGGGTGAAGCTCTCTCTCTCTCTATCTCTCTAGCCTAAGAGGGCCAAACTTGCTCTCAGCTCCTCGACGGGAGACGCTGAAATATTAATCGCCACGCTCCAGCCGCAGACTAGTGAACACAATCGCTTCAAACTCCCACCCTAATGAGTGTGTTCATGAATGGCTAATGTGCACAGATGGGGGGCTGATGACTGGATAGATCGCAACGGGGAGGTGAGGGAGGGAGAGGAGGAAGGGAGGGAAGGAAAGGGGGGAAAGTGAAATTTCGGCGGGGCGTGGTGGCGGTGGTGAGGGGGGTGCAGCGGCGTGCCATGACCTTTTAAGAGCCTCCTGAAAACTTAATTAAGACTAGCCCCGCGCTACTCTTCCTTTTCTTTTACTCCCTCTCCCACGCACACACTCTGGCTCATGCTCGCATGCCTGCACACACACACACACACATAAAAAAATGTCTCTATGATCCCTCATTCTCATCTTCTCTCCTCCCAGTGCATGCCAATTGTTTACCCCCTTGCCCTTTTGCACACACCCCGTTGATCTGATGCACAATAGATCTCTGGTTATAAAACTTGAAAATGACTCACGCAGGCTTTTTATGAACACGTCAGTTTCTCGGTCACGTTAACGCACACGCACACATCCTGAGATAAACAAAAAACACAAGTGAACATTAAAACTGCAGAGGCAGGTATGTCACTCCTCGCCCCCTGCGTGGAGACATCTCAGGAAGACAATCCACACGGCTCTGAGGAGCAAGGTGAAGAGCTCCTTCACATTAAATGCCATTTACTTCCGCGGCAAAGTCGGAGTTACATCTCACTGATGGCTTGAACTGAACCCTGACCTGCTAGCATCGCGGGGCGTGTACAGGCCAAAGCACCCTCTCAACTGCAGCTTGTTCTTTGGGAATGTTAATGCTTCACATGCATCTTTTATGGCTGGATCTGACCTGTTCTTTCACCCCTGGGATACATTTCGCCTCAGCGTCCTCATCACGGACTCTTCTCCTCATCATCATTTCAAGTACCGACACATTTTGATCACATGTGGAGTAACAGAAATGCGGGTTAACGCGTCTTCCCAGGACACTCCATTACCATAGAGGCCACCTACGGATTAAGAGCATCCAGCGTGCAGACGCATATACAGACACACATACATACACCAACATGCATACACTCACAGCATCTAATTAGAGGAGTGAGATGCTGTGACCTAATTCCTAACCTCTGCTCTGCAGTATAGGTCGGAGCCTGTGCTTGAATCGGCTGGACCAGGGCGGGAAATGGAAAGTGCTTCACAGGGGAGAAGTGTGGGAATGAAAGGGAGTGGACAGAAAGATAGTGATGGGAAGGTTTTAAATATGAAAAATTAGGAAGCAGAGTTAAGGTAGCAGAGACTGAGACACCATCATGGGACTGCAGCTTTTTTTTCCAGAACAAACTGTACATTATGAAACTGATGGTTTTATAAGTTGACTTTATAGATGTTGTTAATTCGCTGATCATAAATAATTTGTGCCACTAGTCACTATTGTAGACAGGTTTCCTTAAAATCTGAGATCAGAGATTCGAACATATGCCAAGCAAACTACATTAGGTAGGACACTAAAGATAATAACTAAGTACCGGACCCCAAGATGGCGCCTATTCAAGCTAGTGGAATTGCTCACCTGGCACATACGCCAAAAACACTTTCTGGCATCCGGGTTTACAGCTGTGGTTTCAGTCCCACTGAGTATGCCCAGTAGTGTTTCTCCTACTGGCTCTGCCCGTGAGTTCCTGCTCGTCTCATTGACTTTACATTGTGATGACAGTCTGAATTTTTAAATTGTTTTTCTCAGCTTGAGGAAAGTTTCCATGGATCAAGAATTCATCATAGAATAGACCTTGTTTGCAGTTTACGGTGTCCTGTAGGTGTCACTTTCACAATGGCGGCCTATGGAGAACATGCTTTATCGGCCGCATGGGGATTTTTCACTGCAATACCGCAAATGACCACTGGGAAAAATTGGAAGTAAGCAGACACTAATATGACAGCCAATCACTGTGTAATACGGGAAAGACACATGTAAAAGGGGAACAGACTTTGACGCAACACCAGCAAAGAAAACTGAAAACTCAAGTGCAGAGCGGGCTTGTCAAATAGTGAGAGTTTGCTATAGCATTGTAAAAGTTTTGACAGCAAGCACGGAGGCTAAGAGTGTGCAGTTTTTGGATGTAAATGGCCCCTGCAGGTTTCTTCCACTATCTATCAAACACCCCACTTTAGCAGATATTACTGTATGTGTCAAAAATGCTAACGCAGCATTAGCCAACCCATTCTCAACAACTGCCAATTAGCCTATAAGCTAACAAGCTAACAAACAAGATAAATAAACAATGCTAACTAAACTTACCACTCAGATATGTCCATTAGTTGCTAATTTTGATGCACAACAGAGTCCTCATCTGAGTCTGGGTCTGACTGAGGCCCAAACATGGACGGCTGAATCTCTCCGATGTTTCCTCTAATGCTTTCCTCTAATTTTTTTTACTATAATGTGGGGAAACTATGTTAAATGAAATATTAGTATAGTATCATTACTTCTGCGTACTTTAGATGGTGTCTTGAGAGGGACTCTAACTTATTGCAGTTGAGGGTTTACTGTATGTTGGTGGTAGCAGCTAACTAGCTAGGTTGTTAGGACGCTATATCTGAAAAATTAAGAAATTTCATGATAAGTTTATTATACAATTAACTGAAAATATGATTTATTTTTATTATTTATTTGGTATTTTTCTAATTGTCAATTGTATTTGCCTGAGGGCAATCTTCATGGCAGTTAGTTGCTAACATTGCTCATTATTTGCTTAAATCCTGCAGTGATTTAAATGTGGGTTCAACCATGGAAAACACTTTGTAACTTTGTTTTGAAAAGTGCTTTATAAATAAAGTTCATTATTATCATTGACAATCTTTTTTTTCTTTTTCAAGTCAACATTAAAGTTGTCATACTAAGGAGACATTTTATTCTACATCCTCTTAGTTTATGTTGTGAAGCATTGGAATTTCCTCCTCTGCCTAAGGAACCGCTATATTCTTCCCTCAAGATCAGCCAAAGGTGATGTATAAAAGGACAGCTTACCATATATAGGCTATCTAAAAAAAGAGAGCGCAAGTCCTACAACTAAAGACTTCTATTTTTTACCCACAAATGCCGTCTCAATAGGATGCGCTCATGTATTTGGGCCCCAGCCACAGACTGTAACTTAAAAATGAGCAGCACCACAGGCGGCTTTCTCTCCCCTTCTCTCCCCCCGTTCCCTGTCTCGACTGCCAACATTCTAGGTATGATGGAGGGAAACCAGCGGAGGTACTGAGAGGGGAATTAACCTTTGAGAAGGGACTGCATTGGCAATGCTCACTGTACTTTAAGAGGTTGAGTTCAAGATTTCACTTCGCTGTCAACAGGATACTCCAGTGCATTTATCACCCTTTGTCTAATTCTGTCATCTAAATTGCAAAATAAAGTGGATTTCATATGCAGTATGTCAGATGACTAATCTGCAACTTTGACGCCTTACCTGCAGAGACGAAATGAGAAATTCTGTGTAGCTTAGCAATATGCAAACCATTTTGTATCTCTAGTGAGCAATTCTTGACTTCAAAATCTATTATCTGTTGTGTATTGTTTTCTCATTTTCACCATGTCCGCTTTTACAAATTCATTTGTCATCAAGCTCACAGGCCAAAAGGCAGACTGGGGAGCATCATTATCGAGCTAGCTGTACCCTGTGATTACCTCGATGGCCCACGTCTATCCATCACATGAAAATTCCTGAAGACAGATGCAGCTGGATGGAGGCATATTTACAGTAAGTGCGTGACTGTGAGCACCACGGAGGGGCTTGCAGAGAGGGCAATGGTCATATACTCACACACACACACACACACACACACACACACACACATCTGTCAGCAGCTTTGCATGAGCTGATACATGTATGTGAGAAAGTGCTACACCTCTGCATATCGTGTGTGTGTGTGTGTGTGTGTGTGTGTGTGTGTGTGTGTGTGTCACAGCACTCCTGGAAGGGGGTGGGGGGGGGGGTTGCAGCGTTTCCGCCTGAGTGCGACTGTCAGTGGGCATCACTCAGCCTGGCAGTGTGGCAGGACGCGAGGATCATTAGTGGACGCGGAGGGAGCAAGAGAGGGAGCAGAATGGAGGAGAGTAAAGGAGAAAAGGGGAGAGAGGGGCGCTGACTGTGTGAGTCGGGCAGTGCGTCTTAATATCCGTCTTGAGAGCATTACACACACAGCAGTGCACTTTCCTCTCAGTCACGCAATCGCCCCACCGCAAAGACCCCCTCCTCTGTCATTTTCTCCCCTCTGTCACTCTCCCTCCCTCCATCCATCTTACCCCCTCTCACCCTGCATCTCTGATTGACCCTCTCTGTCCCTCCCCATATCTCTCAAGCCGTGCCCTCACTTAAGCACGGTGCGTTGCAGCTTTTCATTTCCCCAGCTCCAGATTTATCCATCCTACTTCCCTTCTCCGCTTACATCTTTCCATTTCAGCCCATTGCTCCCATTTTCACCCACTCTGCGTCGCACAGCCGCTCCTCTCCTTGCACTAAGCATCATTGCAAGTTGACCTACTCTTAACCGCAGCAAGGTGAAACAACTGTTCTACACATGTGAGACACGAGCTCTTTTCACTTCTTTTACCGTCACTTCCACACTCCGTCTCGGCACTTCATCCCCTGCATGTTGTTCGTGCCAGCTCTTCACTCCTTCAACCATCAGCTTATTCATTTGTACGTTTACCCATCAATCCATCCATTTATCTGACACTCTGTGTCAGTATGCTTCATGTCCACAGTCATTCGTGCACCACTCCACCATCAGCCTCCCTCCATCGCTCCCCTCACCAACTCCCTCTCTCTTTAGTCAGAGTGATCCCTCTGATCTCCTTCTGTCCCTCCAGGTCTGTGACCTGTGCTGCTGAATACTAGAATAAACATGTCTGACATTTAAAAAACAGAACAGCTTCGACAAAGCTAGCTGTGTTAGCGCAAGTGCTAATTCTGCCCTAGTTTGCTTACTCAGTAGGTTTCCAGGTTCAGGGGATCCATCTGTTTGCTGTACTGTCGTAGCATTTATCACACACAGATTAGGCCTATTCTGTAATATATTTGTCCCAGTGAAACATTTGCGAGCTTGCTTTTGGCACCTGCTGTGAGCCTAGTTTAGTATTATAGCCCTGCTGATGAAAACAGTACAATCTGGCCAGATGCCAGCTCTGCTAAAAGATTTTTGGCGTGGCATGGAGTCAGAAATGAAACTGGCATGTGAGCATTTGCAAAAGGAACACGTGACCGACCAGGTGCAACAGAGGACAGTGTGGTAGCTACGAGGCAATCGCTGAAACTGCTGAAGCCTCCGTTTCTTGGAGTTGTTTTGAAAAGTGACAAATGGGAAATGGAAGAGATGACCCCTAGGTCTTCTGATGCTTGCATTACGCTTTTGTCCCTATTCTCTTCATTTTATGCGCTAAACAATTAATCTATCAATTAGAATAATCCATAGATTAAGAAATAAAGAAAATAATCGCTAGTTGCGGCCCTATTAAAGTCTTAAATTATGCTTTTATTTCCATGAGGGGATTTGGCAATTCCAATGTAATTACTGATCTTCACGGTCAAACAGGCTGTAAAGCTCCCCACTACACCAATCCCTGTCAATAAACACACAACTCTCCTACAGTTTCCAGTCTCTCATCATAGCCAGGTCACATCGCAACCTGTGCCCTTCACTACACATCCTCTGCCACTACCCTGATGCTCACACACACCTCTCTCAAGAGGAACATCAGCGTCTAGCCCTGTATCTCTTTCTCTCTCACACACAAAATCCCTTGCATGAGTTACAACCTTTTTCCTAATCACCATTCCAGATAACGCAGCCCTGGAAGTGTACAAAGACAGCCCCGCAAACACACACACAGCCTTGACCCTTGCAGCATCCCCTCAGCTGCCCTTCTTGCACCTTCTTGGCGCTCATCTAGATCTCTCCCCGGCCGGTCTTTGGGCATGGATCACTTGTAAGGATTTGAGAAAAGACTTCGCTAAGCTGATTGCTAAAGGGGAGGGGGGAAATTACCCTTGCACAACTGCGTAAAAACCTTCTTGGGTCATGCCTTATGTAATAGATTGTGTGTATGTGTATGTGTATGTGTATATGTATGTGTGTGTGTGTGTTCCCGAAATACCACTCTCCCCCCTCCCCCGCAGCTCCTACCCCCATGCCATTTACCCATTTTGCACTAATTGAGGGATCTTTTTTCGGAAGCTGTTATTGCACACATTTAATTATTTATTTTGACGGGAAGCAATCTGGTGGCTAGTGAAGGGATCATGAATGTGTGTGTGTGTGTGCGAGAGAGAGAAAAAGAGGGAGAGAGAGAGGCGCAGCAGGACTAGGTCAGCGTAGCTTTTTGGGTAAATGTGTGTGAGGACACTGTAAGCTAACTGTACTGTGTGTGTACATGGGGCTCTGCATGTATGAACAGTATGTAAGAAATTTGCCGTGTTTGTGTGTGCATGTGTGCATGCATGTGCGTGTGTGTTGCATCTCAGAGTGCATGGCTTTCTGAGTGCAATGGGAGTGCACTAATGGACGCACACTTGAGCTGAAAAGTGCAGAGTGTAGCTGAAGTGCAGCCAAGTCTGGCTTCCAGTCCTGCTTGGATGCCCTATAATCTACTCCCTACTATTCCAGCACTCGTTTTGCTCTCCCTCTCCATTTTCCTCACTTCCCTCTCCTTGTCTTTCTATCTCTGCCTCTCTATCAATTTAATATTTTCATCCCCTCTTCATTGACTGAGCCGGCCGCCCCCGTCTCCCTTCTGTCTCCCTATTAAATCTCTTTATCCTGGTTCTGAGAATGAAGAGACGCGGATCGTCGCTGGCTGGCTGCGGACTTTCCTTTCTTCTTGGTTCCCTCCTCCCTGCTGTGCAGTGAAGAGAATGAAATAAGGGAAGACGACGTGCAACCACCAGTAGTCTTGACCTTTATCAGGCTCTAGCCCCTGAGGCAGGGGTGAATGAGACATTAAGAAAATGACTGAGCATTATTAACCCCTGCTTACTTACACATACATGTGGCACACCGTCTAGTCTGAACAATGGCTCTGATGCCTATTTCCTCGGCTGCCACTTTTCTGACACTTAAGGATATGCAAAAGACAAATGATCAAACTGGGAATAACGCTTATGCATTCTGCGTCACATCACTTTAGAACGAAAAGAATGGAAAGACTGGCCCTGCCTGCCTGCTCAGATTGTTTAACTGTGATTGATCCCTTGTCGAGCTCCCGCTTCCCGGCACTCCCGTGAATGCCAAGTCCTGTTGAGAATTGATGCTTCATTATAAACCAACCGCACCAGTTCTTCAAATGATGCATCAGCCTCTGAGAGAAAGCTGGACCTGCGAGGGCCAGATGTTAACCCTGACGGCTGCAGTCCCAGCCAAGCTGTACTTCTAATGATAGATCATTTCCCTGTCGCTCTCTTCTTCTTCTGTCTTTCCCTTTTGTGCACGTGTGTGCGCGACTGGCGCACGTGCATGTGTGGCCATCCTTCTACTCCAGTCAATCAATGAGCAGAGACAATTCCCCGAGTGACATTTACGGAGAAGAAAGAGAGCCATTTATCACTTTAGTTTTGGGATAATAAAGGAATGACTGAATGAGCCAGTGTGTGTGTGTGTGTGTGTGTGTGTGTGTGTGTGTGTGTGTGTAGGAGAGAGCAGGCAAGAGAGAGAGAGAAAGAGAGAGCTAAAGATGAAAAGGGGATTTCAAAAGCACATGAAAGGAGCAGGAGAAATGAGCGAGGGAAGAGGGAAATGAGTGATAAAAAGGCTACTTTGTGGGGAGGACTGAGAGTGTGAAATAGAACAAGTGAGGAGAGAAGAGAAGGCCGTGAGTGACTGACAGTGAAAAAGAGAGCACGAGAAAGAAGGGTATGAAAAAAAAGCCTGGGGTACGGAAAGAAAAAAGGCAGAGAGACAGAGGAGGGGATAGAAAAAGGCTCTCGGCACAGAGAGAAAAAACGAAGGAGAAAGAGGGGGAAGAGACGGAGATGAAAAAAAAGGTCCAAGAGAAAGAGAGAAAGGGGGAGAGGAGACAGAGCGAGGCAGACGTGCTGGGTTCATTCAGGGCTATGAGCAGACTCGGAGTTCAGACCTCACACGGTCAGCATACTAAACACCGGACCCAGTGTCCTGACCCAGATTCAAGCCAGTGACATACAAATCCAATTGGGGAGGGAAGAATTTCAATCCCCCCCTCCCCACGTCTGATCATACCTCCCCTCAAACGCACAAAAACACACCCCCCTTCCCCCTCAATCCCAGCTGGTCTCACAGTCACCTCATAACCCAACAACCTCGCCCCAATCCTGTAACCTCCCCACACATATGCTGGCTCCCACACAGATTTGCTCACACATGGCTTGTTTTTACACATACAAATGTACACGCCCAGGCAGAACCACACATGTAAAGTGATTTCTTTCCAAGGTCAGTTCCTCTTTTCAGCTCAGGTGAGCAGACATTACAGCTCAGCGGGGTTGCTGCGCCAGTTCCTGACCAGCCGCTACCCGAGGTGACCTCCACAGCTCCATCCATCAGCCGTGGGCGCACGCCCCAGCCGCAGCATATCCACCAGCCATTAGCATAACAAGCATCTTTCCTGAACATAACTCTTGCTACTCCTCCTCGCCGCTGCCCTCCTATTTTTTCTATCCACCTGCTCCGATCAGTCAACGTTAACTACATTTCCCTTTGTGAGCCGGCTCCCTCCATCACTTGCCGGGACCGCCGAGCTCAGGTAAACTGATCGACGGCCCTCATACGCTCTCCTTTCCCCTCCTGCAATCCTTTGGCTCATGACAGGGGCTTGATGGACAGGCAGACAGGAGCGAGGGACCCATCACGTGGCTGCCAGGAAGGGTCCGGAGATGGAGCGTTGTGAAATACACCGTTTAGCTCGGTATACATCATCTCTTTCTCAGGGACAGGCACGGCAATAGACGTGCACGTGAACACACACATTTGCACACATGCACACGGCCATCAATCCCTTGCATACAGGAAGAGATATCCGACGAAGAGAAAAATTGAATTAGGAAATATGGGCACCATGATTTGTGGGAAGCCAGTTTTGTGGCCGGGAGAGAAATACAGCTTGGAGCGCACTTCATCTTATAGCGAGAGCAAAGAGGAAGAAGCATCTGTGTTGTTTATCTAAAGCCCCATCTAGTTACAATGGCTTGATTTGAAATATTCATATACATGTATGACAAGATCAGGCCCATTATGTTGCTCTCTCAGCGGGGCTTCGGTGAATGGACTGAATGGGAACCCATCAGTCAGTGTAAATTATGAAGACAAGATACATTACATAAGCCTATAGATGGGCATGAAGAGGAGTATTATTGTGGCCCGGTATCAATCATGGCAACACACGTCCTATAGTGTCATCAGTATGATAATATGCTATAGGCTATTTCAAGGATAAACTTGCCATTATAATATTTCACAAAGCATATAACCACAGCAAAACACATTAGGCTTTGTGTCGTGTGCATCATCATAAGGCATTATATAGCTTATGTTTTAGACGGCTCTGCAAGCACACAGTGATACTTCAGTCATAATGAAACGTAAATCATAAGGGCTGCAACTAATGATTATTTTTGTGATCAATAAAGGTTATTTTTTACAATTAATTGTTTGGTCTACAACAGAGATACTCAAGTTACAGCCTGTGGGTCAAATCTGGGCCACGATAGGAAAGGACCATTTTCTAAATCACAGTGAAAATAAACTGATTCGCACTGGGGAATTTTTTGTACTTTGAATGTAAATAAGGTGTAAAAAAAAAAAAAAAAAAAAAAGGCATCAAAATGGAGGTTGACAGGGTGGATCACCACCTGGACCCCCTGACAAAGGTCCAAGCTAAGCCCTTATTGTCCTCAAATTCTAGAAACACCCCTGCTTACAACTGACCTGTGCAGGGTAGCTGTGTGGATTTGGCAAAGAGGAGTATGGACAGGTTGAAAACAAGCAGCAACCTCCAGAGCTGAAAAATGAAGCCAATAATGAAGTGTCAAAAACTGCAGTTCCTTGAACGGCCACTTGAGGCTGGCTCCAGACAGTTAATCCCCAAAGACACCCGTGTTAAAATGACCAACTTTACAGCAGAAATAAACATGTTGACAGCCTGGTAGAAAAAATTATTTTGGCCTTTCTAGCTAATTTCAGCATTCATTACAACTGTACGTGGGGTAAATCTTTATACAACTCATCCCATTACATTTTAAATATATGCACATTTAAGGACAGGGCTGCTTCAGTGACAGGCCGTCTGCAAGGCGTCACTACAGTCTGTGAGTCAGATCCACTCCTCACTCCTCCACATCCCTGCGCTCTCATCCAAATATGGTCACTTCTGGCTCCAAAAATTCAAGATGGCAACAGCCGAAATGCCAGATTCGAGGCTTCAAAACAGCAGTTCTGAGCCAATGGGTGACTCCAGGGAAGCTAAATCTATTATTTTATCCAATCAATCAAACATGCAGTTCAGTTATTATATAAACTGATGAATATTACTAATGTTTGTTTATTAACTGGCCCGTGGTCTCCAATCATTCTGCAAAAGTGACCCGCAGGCAGAGCAAGTTGAGTTCCCCTCGTCTACAAAATGTCAGAAAACTGTGAAGAAAAAATGCAAAAATATTCAGTTCATAATGTCATAAAACCAAGACAAGCAGCAAACCTTCACACAGCAAACATTTGGCATTTCACTCTGATAAATGGCTGACATGATTCATTGATTATCAAAATAGCTGCTGATTCGTTCTGCGCTGATCAACTGATATGGTTCATTATTCTTTCAGCTCTACAACCAACCACATCATCCTGCAGATCTTTGTTGGCCAACAAAACCAAACATTCCATAGCGATGCCCAAACAGTGCATGGTCTGCTTCTAATCAGAAATATATGAGGCACATCTTTAAGTACAAAGAAATAGCATGTACATAGTACATTACAGGCTATTAAGGTGTACGCTAATATGGAGTAGGCTAGCCTTAGGGCCGTCTTGCTGTGATAGGGGTGAGTACTGGAGACGGAGCAGAACAGAGTGGAGCAGAGCAGGCCCTGTAGTGGTAGAGAAAAAGACAGAGAGAGTCGACCCAGCGTGACTACCGCCTGCCTGAGTGGAGCAGCCTGCCTGCAATTAAGGTGGAATCAGGGAGAAATCTGCGCTGCCTTGATAATGAGCCTCGTCTGAATTATTAACGAGAGCTGTTCCCCCGGGACCCGGGCTCCCACTGAGCCCATCAACCCCCCCCAACACACCCACATGCACACACACACACACACACACACACACACACACAGATACACACTCATATACACTGATGCAGGAAAAAGGGGAGAGAAATGCACTCATAAACATCCACACACACGCACACACACACACACAATGACACACACGACGACAATCACACATTATGCACACTGACACAGATGAGCAACAAGCATGCTGCTACACACGGAGACTGAAATTTCAAGCACCACAAGGGCTAACACATTTTATTCGCACGCCGAAGTGAATATCCGAAGCCATTTACAACATTTGCAATACAAATAACATTTCTCTGGGACAAAATAACTTCATATGCTGCCATCAGATTGAAACTGACAGACTTTTCTCTGTATTAGAATAAGCGACTTCAACAAAACACTTGACTGAATTTGAAAAATGCCAAATATCTCACACAGCAGAAGCACCGCTTTCAACGAGTGACTCCTGTCCTTTCAGCCTGCTCTACTGATCAAGCATGTGTAATAACAATGGGCATTTTCTTAACCACATTACATTGAGAAACAACATGCTGAGGTATTTCATTTGTGAAAGGCGAGCCAGTTATTAGATGATGAGTCATTTATTGCCTATTAGTCATTTTGGAAAGTATTCGTGGTCATGAATGAAAAATGTTTAATTCTAAGAAGTGTATTCTGGGACTAATGTTACTAAGCTGAAAAAGACCTGTGAACCCTCCCGCTAAACTAGCATAATATAAGCAATTAATAGAGATTTTATTAGTAGGAGTTCAAGTCACATGGGTGCTGGTGTCAATCGGACGAGGCTGGAGAGAAACTGAGCAGGAACACACTTTAGCTCACTCATGGAAATGGGAACATTCTCACTGCCTAAAGCTCCCTGTATTGTGTCATATGTAGCGGATATGTTGAGACTCAACGTTTTGTTATTTGTTAATTTTTAATTTTATGTGACATCGCTGTGCTTAATGTGGGGTTTGTTAGATAAGGTCAGGAAAACATCATGTTTTGGCTTAAGATACCCACTTTGGTCGCCACAATCTTCGCTGGAAATGTCCCAAAAATATCTGGTTTGGCTGCTCGTACACAGCTAAAATGTCCTGAACTTATGCTCAAAAATACCCGCTTTTTTCTCTACAAACACAGCTGGAAATGTCCTTACCTGTCATTAAAAAATACCTGGTTTGGTTACTATAAACACAGCTGGAAATGTCCCAACTTCTCGTTAAAAAAAATACCCACTTTTGATTCTACAAACACAGCTGGAAATGTCCTGAACTCCAATTTTAAAAAACAACCTGGTTGGGTTGCAACAAGCATGGCTGAAAATGTCCCAACCTGCCTTTAAAAAAAACCCCACTTTTAACGCTACAAACACAGCTGGAAATGTCCTTACCTCTCATTAAAAAATACCTGGTTTGGTTACTAAAAACACAGCTAGAAATGTCCCAGTCTGTTGTTAAAAAGTACCTGCTTTTGTCACCACAAATATGACTGGAAATGTCCTGAACTCTCAATCAAAAATACCTGTTTTTTCTCCACACACACACAGCTTAAAATGTCCTGACTGCTTGTTAAATATTTTGACGCTACAAACACAGCTAGAAATGTCCCAAAATGTTGCTAAAAAATACCTGCTTTTGTTGCTTTTGATGAGTACACAGCTGAAATGTACTGAATTCTCATTAAAAAAACACCCAGTTCGATCACTCCAAACAGCTGGAAATGTCCTGAACTCTAATTTAAAAAAAACCTGGTTGGGTTGCAACAAGCATGGCTGGAAATGTCCCAACCTGTCGCTAAAAGAAAACCCCACTTTAGACGCTACAAACACAGCTGGAAATGTCCTTACCTCTCATTAAAAAATACCTGGTTTGGTTACTATAAACACAGCTGGAAATGTCCTGAATTCTAATTTAAAAAAAAAACTGGTTGGGTTGCAACAAGCATGGCTGAAAATGTCCCAACCTGTCGCTTAAAAAAAAAAACACTTTTGACGCTACAAACACAGCTGGAAATGTTCCTAACTATCATTAAAAAATACCCGCTTTTGTCATCACAAATACAGCTAGAAATGTCCCAAACTCTTACTTTTAAAAAACTCAGTTTGGTCACTACAAGCATGGCTGAAAATGTCCCAACCTGTTGTTGAAATATACCGGCTCTTGTTGGTCTCGAATGGTGGTCTCCTGCTGTCTGCTGCGTGCCAGCTATCTATCTCACCTACGTGTCATGCAATCCACCATCTGACGTCATACTGACGAGAAACTCGGCTCATATACATGTAATCTGAATTACGTCACTTGATATGATACCTATGATGCGTACAAATCAAACATGGCCGTGCTTTGCAGATGCCAACATTTTATTCTGGCGACTGTTCTGCATATAGTTCCCTCAACAGAAGAAGACCTCTGTGTCCCCTCCCCAGTTGCATAACCCGTTCCCTGGAAATAAAAGGAGATGTGTTCTAATCACCCAGCACTGGTGTGTAACACTCAAGGCTGCACCCCCCCAAATCAAATCTCCATGACACCAAACTTACACAGCCTCAGAGAGAAACACACACCACATTCTGTCCCTGCAGCTGTGAACGGTTTTGCCAAAAACTCCGCGGGCGCTTACCAAACAGAGCCACGCCTTCCACATGAGCCAATCGCCGCGAGTCAGACAGGTTTCAAAACAAATCAGACAGCAAAACAGCACCACAGAAAGTCGCTTCCGCTCTCGGTCAGCCCCCTCCTCTCCCCAAAAAATGGTTCACCCCACCCAAGAACAGAGTGTTCCTCCATGGGTGGTTTGAGGAGGCACAAGTGTGTTGTGTGCTTCGTGCAAATGTGTGTGTGTGTATGTGTGTGTGCATGAGCCAGAGGGAATAGTCGAAAACCATCACCCTAAATAGTGCAATGGGAAAAGAATGACAATTTCTCTTTGCTTCACTGTGCTATTCCGGTTTAGGAAAACTAAATGAACTGAAAGGAGTATTAAATATTCTGAGAAATGTCACCAAACGGCTGTAGAAAAAAAAAAAAATTGCAGCGCCATGGGTAATAGGCTTGGTAAGAAATGCTTCAACAGCTGAAGTTCAGTTCAGCTGAGAAGAACATCCAAATTAGTTCAACCCTGTCGAATTGAGAACTTGACGGTCTCATCCCCTTGTATTCTGCTCCAAAAGACCCAGTAGCTGAGAGGAGTCGAGCTGGGGAAAATCCAGCATTGTTATCCTATTATCTCTTGAGATAATGTGAGATATGAGATTTCTCTTAGATGAGAGGAGGCACGCTGCTTAAGGCAGTCTAGATCACTGGCAGGAGACTGACGCCAAAGCTCCCTTGAGAGAGACTCCTCACCTCAATTGGCCCTTGTGCCGAAAACCGCGAAAAGAGAAAAAATGTATAGGACGTCTAATAGATGGATGGAGAGAGAAAGGCGGAGAGATAACAGAGGAGATAACATGGGTGTCTGCTAGATGGAGTGATAGGAGAGAGCGAAGTAATATCAAAGGCAAAATTATATTGTTTTTCATATTACCGTCTCCTGATTGCTGTCTCCCATATTTGAATGCGTGCCCATGCTTTGGTAATTTGCATGTACATTAATCATTTTCAGTGAGAAATGAACTGCCACGGCTGCCTGACGGCTGCAGGGGGAAAAGGCAGTGAGAACGGGCTTCTTGGCATCAGAAACCCGGCTCAACCCGAATATACTGCCTGAACCCAACCTGGCTCCGGCTGCAGGAGCCAAGGGGAGATGTAAGGTGCTCATAATCCTACACCATAAATCTGTCCAGCATGCATCATATGCTCTCATTTTCTGAGTGTGTAAGTGTGTGTGTGTGTGTGTGTGTGTGCGTGTCTGTCTGTCACACTCTCAAATTACTCTGCTCCCCTGAGCCAAGACGGAGGATAAAATATGAATCAGCTGAAGTCTAGGATAGTTTCCAGTCTCTCCAGACTCCCCAACCATCAACAAGCGACACAAGCATGCATTCCTACACACACACACATACATACACACACGCGCAAGCGACACCACACACTTAGAAAGTTTCAAGTCTCTCCACTTCATGCTAAGCTTTCGTCAAACACGCTCTCTGCTGCACATTTGACATTCATATCCCTCATATTTGACAAGTGTTTCTCTACTGCAGCTGCTGGAGCCCGTGCATAGTGACAGGATTACGAGAGTCTGTCTGTCTCTTTACCTATAAATCAATTAGATAAAGTGATATGATCCAGCACTGTTATAAATACTACTGCCTGTGGAGACAGGGGTTATGTGCCTTTACAGAAGATAAGACTATACATATACCCAGAGAGACATCTTTCTTTCTCTTCTCTTCATTTCCTCACATGCACTTCGTCTTTCCCCTTCTCTGCCCTGCAGTCGCTGTCACATTTCTCTCAATTTTTTTTTTAGCTCTATCTTTCTGGTCTGTCTGATTTCTTTCATTAAAGGAAGCCACATGACCTCTTGCCCTGCTGGCCCAGCACAGACCCGCTACCTAAAGACACTTTATAAATAACAGTCTAGTCGCTTTGGATTAAAGTGTCTGAGTGACTGCCTGGCACCCTTGCCGACCTGCTGCGCAATCCCCTGGCATCTGACATGCCCCGAGCGCCGGAAAAAACCCTGTAAACACATACAGGGAAAGCTATGTGTTGTACATTAAAGCAGGAAGAAAGCGACAAATTCTTTACAGATGCACTGTGGTTGCAATTACCCAAAACATGATGCGATATCTTGGAGGCATGCATCACTCATTTTTATTTAAAGCTAATCCATACACTAAAAGCATTTACGTAATGTGGGCTTTTGTATCCTATAACCACACACGGTGATATATACAATAAACCAAATACTCCCGGCATTACAATAGCAGTATCCGACCCCCTTGAAGTTAATCAACTTCAGGGCACCTACAAGGCAATCCCCACACCAAGTTGCATTTAAACCCCACCATTAGAGGCATTATGAAGTCAAGAGCAAGACTACGCAGCATTCTCTGCACTGACATGCTGTCAGACCAATCAGCGGGCCCAAACACACACGCCTATAGAAGTAGACAGCCCCTCCCCCTGCACTAGCCCCCACAAAGACACACACACACACACACACACACACACACCACACTACCAACCCTGACGCTTTGTTGCAATTGACATGTGCTTCTCCCACGCACAAATGCAGTATGCATCCACATGCACCCGTGGATATATTTAGATATAATTAGCCACAGAGACATAAAACACAACGATAAATACATGGCTTCAGAGACAATCGCTAACTTCAGTTCAGCATCCAGCAAATTCCTATGTTGGATCGCCTTAGTTACCGGCCAAGTCACCAGGAGAAAATGTTGGCACTGTACATCTCTGCATACCACGGATATGTTACTTTTGTACGTTTTACACGTATCATATCAACGTTTATAAAGTGATGTAGTTCTAAAGACATGTTGACGTCATCATCGAGAGGTGGAGGGGATCGTGGGCAGCGTGACACTGCAGGCCTGACTGTTATTTAGCAACACATAGCTGCATTTTCCAGCCACGATTGTGCCACCAAAAGCGAGTATTTTAAGCCAAAACGTGATCTTTTCCTAACCATAACCAAGTGGTTTTTGTGCCTAAACCCAACCACAGGTTAACAACATATCCGCTACATGATCATTTAAAAATGTAGGCAGAGCTGTACAATGCCTATATCTTGGAAATTGGGTTACAGTTACAGCACACTGGAAAATAAAGGCCAGTGAAGTTGCCATTAATCTACACTTCAGTAGTGACTGTGGAAAGTGTAATCAGGTTCACAAGTACACAATTCTACGTAACTTCCCTCCAGTAAGGAGGTGATTAGGAAGCCATGACCTCAGAATACTGCAGCCTTCCTAGAAGTCAGAAGCCATTAGGTATTTATAGGAGCTTAATGGCACTGTCTAGGTGTGCTGGCTGTCTAGCACCCATCATCAAGCCATCAACCCCAACCCAACCCCCTGCCCGCCTGCCTCCTACGCAAACTGCCAAGCTATACCACTTAATTTCATTTTATTTCATCAGCAGCTTACCAACAATTCTTTTATCTTTTTTTTTTTCTCTTTCCCTGCCACAACAACAACAAAAAAGCAGACTGTTTTGCATCCAGCGCTTTGCTCGTGCGTGATATTGTTGATTGAGATGAAAATGTAGTGGATGATACAAGTAATGTTTTCCAACTCGCAAATGCTGCTGTCAAATATAATTGCCTGATATGATTGTAAAATTACATGTATGAGAGTGCACCTGTGCTGTGCGCAAGTGAAGAGGGGAGGCAGCGTGTTTTTGGCTCCTGGGTCCATGGGTTGAAACTGAACATGTGGCTTCATATTAACCTTGTCAAGCTTGGTCTTTACTGTTAAGCTCTCATGAAACAGAAAACGTTTTATGTGTGCACGCCCTTTTTTTTTATTCCATAACTATCTTAATGAAATAATTTGCATGTAAATTTCTGTCACACTCCCAACAACAAAAAATATTCTACAGTGCTTCATTTTGTATTCAAAAGCCTGCAAATTTTAAATGGGATTCTCATTTGACGAGCCAAGTTCACTTAAAAGTTGAACACAGTTATTGCAATAGCCAAGGTAGACAGTTGCATCAGAAATGAGGGTTTTACTGTACATACACAAAAGCTGCTGAGTGAAAATTTCCATATGCTGGCTCCTGTTAGTACATGTGACTCCTAAGTGTGTGTTTACATTACTATCCTGCTTCTGACCGAAACCAGGTCAGCCCTGTTACTGACATTATGGCTGCCTGCTTTAAACGACTTACCTAATGCCCCGTCATTACCTGGAGTGGGCCCCATGTCTCGCCGGTGGCCTGAAATAGCCCGGGACCTCAGACTGCCACTGTCAACCCCCTCCTAATTTGCAGTTTCATAAATAGCAGACTAGGACTTTGGCACTAAAGATAAAGAGGCCCTGTGGTTGAAGACTCTTGGTGCAACTCCGAAGTCTACCTGGAGACACACCTTAGCAGAGTTCACTTTAATGGGACAGGCTTAAGGTGTCAAGTCAGGTGCTTGTGATTACGGCTGAGACTCAACTCCATGAGGTGACAGAGCCTGCGTTATGCAACACAACAAGTTTTGACAACAGACTGGTTTCTCAGAAAGGCAAAAATGTGAATGCATGTTGTTGGAGGTGTGCCATTATTTTGGTCTTTGATTATATCTGATGATATGAATGACACACCTAGATAGTTTTGGGCGGGTAAAAATCATGTGGCTGCCAACTCGAGAATTCTTCTAAGTATTTAATGGGATAAATTTAGCAATCAGCATTAACGCTCTATTCAATCATGGGTTTAAGTAAGGAAACAGGTAAGGCGAGCCAATGTGAGGTCGTGCTGCTGCTCAGTGGTCTTGCTTCAGTAAAAACCAGCCTTGAGCAAGATTCTGACGAGAGACGACGCATCCGCAAGGAGTTATCAGCCTCTAACTTCTCACACATTGCCATAGTATTGTCAGAAGCAAACTTAACATGTAATCTCAAGGTCTCAGCTCAGCAAAGGTGCACCATGAGGACAAGCACTGCTGATCTCCCCTGCCCCTTCTCCCTGTCCTCAGATGGCCATAATGAATAGCTGCATGATGAGGCTGGGAGCAGAGGCTGATAACATGGGCAGAGGTCCAGGAGGTTACTCTAGGCTCTCAGCCAGACAGGCAGCGGTGGTGGACTGTGGTCAGTTGTGAGCACCCGTCTGAATATTTACATTGTGGACAGCTGACCCTGGGATCTCCCACTACAAGTGTCCCTCTGTGGGTGTGTTTTTTAAACTGATAAATGTGTGCTGCCTGTTTGCATGAAAATGCATTGAGGAGTTTATTCTCTTTAGCTGCCTCATTTATTCGCAGCAGATATGGAGATAAATCATTAACCATTGTGGTCCTGCTCCTGGTGAAAGGATTTCATGCACTACTACGGACGCTGTTGCCCATCATGAGCGAAGCCCGGTTACACACACACAGCAAGTGACTACACTCCAGTCTATTACATCCTGCCATCAATGATCTATTAGACTGACTGACGGCAGTAATGAACTAAGACAAGATAACGCATGGCACCATTCATGCGTAACCGCCACGGAATCCCACGGTGACATGTGTATGGCACGAGGGGTGAAAAAATCATAATGGCTTAGTGAATAGGAATAATACTATCTCTAGACACTCTGTGATTAACACGTCAAAACCCCCATCGTGTGCTTCACTCCTTACCTTCCAGCCTGCTGAGCTATTACTGTCGCCCTTATCCTTGAAATAGGGCACATAACGGACCATCCAGTCGTATATCTGTGACAGCGTGAGTCTCTTTTCTGGGGTGCTCTCGATGGCGCGGGTAATGAGATCCGCGTAGGACTGGTTCCCCCACGCGTTCCGCCGCGAGGATTTGGCTTTGCGCAGCGGTCCGGTCACATCGAGCGCCGCGCCAGCCAGGCATGGGTGCGTCGCGCCTGTGGGTGCCGGGGCGCCGGCTGGATGCTTCAGCTCTCCCGGCGTTCCGCCCACGAGCCCCGCTATGCAAGCCGGGACGTCCTCCGGTTCCACCTTGATGTTGGCCAGTGGAAGACCCCCGCTGACCTCGTGTCCACCGGGGAAATCCTCCGGGCAAGGCAGCGGCCAGGTGCACGAGCGAGGCCGGCTCTGCGGCTCGAAATCCGAATCAACCTGATGAGCGTCTAATTCGTCGTCCTCCATCATCAACATTTACCCTTCAGTTGGAAAAATGGAATAAATCAAATGGGAGCGCAGGGGAGGGAAATACCTCCACGATCCGCGTATCCAACTGTCTTCAGTCTCACTTCACGTTGAAATTCGCCTTGTAATACTGCTATTAAGCTTACAGTCTGAATCAATAAGAGGCAATTCAGCGGAGTAAAAGGATCATGATGAACACAAGCAGAATCACAGCCTCGCGTGTAGAGATAACAGAAGTAATAAAAGTAACAATAATTTTTCGTCCATTTTACCTGGAGTGAAATATCAAACGGTGATTAAAAATGCTTCTTATTCAACAGTCCACATCACCTCAAAGCAGTGAGGCTCAAACGCGTGTCAGAGCCAGTCATGGGGGCTTTTCAATCCAGTTGCAGCAACAGATGATATTTCAGATAAGGAGCATATTTGCAAAGCAGTCGTCGATAAATCCTCCACAAGACAACAGGAAGAATGGGGGAGAAAGAAGGGGGGAAAAATCACCAGAGCTGTGTTGAGAGCATCCACTGAGGCGATAATGCGTGATTACCGTGAATTATTAAATCTTCCAGTCTGCACGGATTAAGCTGGCAGCGGCACATTCAAGTCCATTCAGCCTGAACAGCACCCAACTGTCTGCAATTATAATGAAGAGGCGTGCGCATGTGACGAATCGATAAATTCCCCAGTCTGAAAAACATAAAGAAAAAAAAATAGTCCAGCGATCAAAATTTCGTATCCACTTGTCAGGTTGATAAAATAGTCTTTTATCACACCTCCTCTTGCTCCCCTCTATCCCCCCTTGCCTTTTCTCACTCTCTCAGATCCCACACATGTTCTCATTTGCTTACAACTCGTTCCGTCGATGTGAACCGAGGATGACGCGCCGGCGCTGTAGTGGAGATGCTGCCAATTGGAGTGCGCTCACGAAATCAATACTCTCCTAACATGATTACAGCGAAATCCCGAACTCTCTCTCTCCCTCTCCCTCTCTGTTTCCCGCCCTCTCTGTAGTCTCCACCATCCCTGATATGAACGGAGGGAGCAAACCCCAAATTCTTAATCAAAACTCTGCATAATAATCTTTCTGGCGGCGCGTCACCCGGCGCTTTGTGTGCCAGCCTCCACGTCCAGCGGCGATAAAACAGGACAATGTGAAAATTACACGAGGGGAAATTCCTTCATAATCTCGACAAGGGTTTTTTTTGTCTTTTAAAAATACAGTGTCTGATCTGCCTTTGTGCGTAACAAATTGTCCCGTGCAACGTGTGCAGCGTCCAAATGCCCTCAAGGCAGAACTCACGGTGCGCAAAAGGTTTCACCTCTGCTGATTATTTGCGAGCTATACCTCAGCCAGTGTAATTTTCTATGCCGATTAGACAGATTTAGTCCAGATTAAAAGAGATTAGGTAACCCTAGATTTTAATCCGGGGAGGAGTGAGGTGAAATGGGGCTTTTCTAAGGCCAGATTGAAAGATCATCTCTGCTCCGCGCTCCAACCAAAGTGAGGAGGCATAAAAACACTTGCACCTCGACGCCAAAGACACGCTGCTCTGGCAGCAGTGGTCAGAGCCGTGTGTATGTGTGTGTGTGCGTGTGTGTGCTGTACTGGATGGGGTGGATGAAGGGGATTCCGCCCCTCCATCCCACCACCACCCCCTCCTAAAATCTGACAGCAGGGCGGGCACACAGTCAAAGGTGCTCACACACCATTGGCTGCTTATTTCCCACATAAATGTCATTTTATTTTTATTTTTTTTATATATTAAAAAAAAAGGGATGGTAGCCTCAAACTGCCCCTCACCTTTCACCCTTATACAAAAGATTTGCTGAGCTCACGAGCAATTCAACAGCAACAGTCTGCTTCGCATTTTTATGCACATTCACACCTGTTATGTTGATGGTTGCTGTGGGGACAGTATTACTTATTCATGGACTTTTACAGGCAGTCCTCTACACGCTCACTCTGCACACTACAATTTCTGATAATATTTGGAAGTTAGGCAGCTCCATGCAAGCGTTTTAGCCACCCGTGCGTAATCAGTATGACCTATGGGGGCATGTTAGTATGAATGGACTGCAGTCAGAATATTCAACAGCTGAATAATAAACTGTCCGTCACAAACGGAGAGGACTCATAGTTGAAATAAAACACCCTCGTATTTTACAGTGACACATTCCCAGTTCACGAGCACCATCAAAACAAGCACCTGTGCAGCAAGGTGCCTGAGTCTGTCTGAGGGGGGCCCCGCCCTCTTCGTGCAAAGTGTGCACTGGACGGAAGCTGTATTTAAAAGTTGCACAACGCGGCCACACTGTGTGCGCTCAGGCGTGACTGATGTTGAGGAATGTGTGTCAAAAATAGCACACATTTAAAGCGGGAGGATGTGTCATGGTGTGTCATGGACATGACTTAATGCTGAGCATCAGTGGGATCAGATGGTTAAAATGCCATGTTGCTAATAGTTTGCGTAGAAAAAAAAGTCCTCAGGCCTTGTTGCTCCTATAAATTTGATTAATGAGAAATGATTTATTGTATTATAATTAGCATTTGGTCAGTTAAATTTGCGCCAGGAGTAGCAATCTAACCAGTGCTGCAGAATGGCAACCCTTGTCTGTAACACAAGGTGCTACCTGTGACACTGGCTCGTAAATAATTCTCCAGAATTTGTGCCAGAATTTTGGTGACACAGTACGACACAATGGATCTTGATTGCACATAAAGTGAAAGAAAAGAAATTGTGAAGACAAATGACCAGATTGAGAGGCTCACAGCAGGACTGAATCTCCAGAGAAACAAGACTCGGAGGAGAAGAAGAGGAGTCAGACAGACAGAGAGGAGGGAGGCCCGGGCAGCACGACTTTAAAAACTACATATATGTTCGGTCCCTTCCAGGCTGACTGCTACACTGTCCCCATACCAGACATTCCAGAGGCAGCGTGGCTGGCTTCAGGCTCTGAGTGGCTGATCCTGGAACAGCATGTTCTGCACAGCAGTAATCACCTCAGCCAGCCACAAGCAAGGCAGAGCACCACATCAACAACAAGCAGAGCTTTGTGCCTGTCAATTTGCACCCTGAAAAAGTGCTCTGGAATTTCATTCACATAAGGAAAGGGACACGTTTTTTTTCCACCCATTTCCGCAAGGCCCATCCTCGTTGCCTTGGCCCCTGCCACTCCAGACGTCCCTCGCAACCTCATGATGTTGTGCAATTTATCCCTGCAACCCATTCTGCCCAGTGGGATTAGGACGAGAGGAAGCTGGAGAAGCCACAAGAACACCCTTGGGAGATCGATGCCTGTTTGGGAAAACACTTCCCCTGGTTCTCCTCCCCTCTCAGCAAACAACCCACACTCTCTAACAAGCATATGGGCTCCCAATGACACATGAAGGAGAGGGCTCAAATCCAAGTATTGGGAGCGTTCCTGAGTAGACGAAGCTGGATTTCACCCCTTCATGGCACTGGCCCAAAGTAGGATGACTTAAAGACTTCCTGCCCCAAGCAAGAGCCAGCTTTCTGTGGCATCTTGGCATGTGCGCTGCTGCCAACTATGAACATTATGTTCAGAGGCAGCAAAGACAATTGGTGCCAAGAGTTTTAATTAAGACTGTGTTGTGTGGAATGGAAAGTAAAGGCATGTGCAGGTAATGGCATCTCTCCCCGTTTCAAAGGTTTAACAAAATATGATTGACTAACACTATCTGCCTTAGCCAATTAATTATATTTAACAACCAAAGACCCAGAACAACCAAATGGCCCAATGAGGAAAATCAGTGTGCTCTGCTCTGAAACCCAAAAGAGCGGCGAGCGTAATTGTACTTTAATAAACTGGTGATGTCAAAGATGCTTAAAGAAAGTGGAGGCGAGTGGACAGCGTAGCTAAATAAAGGTGTAGGTGTGTATGAAACACAGAGCAAACTAGGGCAATGACGATTGTACTGTGTTGCCTTTTTTGTCAAGAATACATGAATGAATAATTTCAATAATTTAGGTGTATTATCTCTCTATATATAGATATTTAGATTTATAAAGCAGTGGATTACAGCTTATCAGATGTGAGGATTTGCTGCTTTTCTCTGATTTGTATCATTTTGAATTTAATTTTAAAAATTAAATACTTGCAGCTCTGCCACAGCTAGCAAGAACTCTGTAAATAGCAACGCCCATATGACCCTACACTCAACACATTTATCATAACTGAGAATAACAATCCCACAATGAAAAGCAATCAGTTTGATGATCAGTCAAATATTGTAACCTTAACCCCTCATGAAACCATACTCAGAGGCATCTCCGAATTTTTGCATGTATGTGTTGGGAGATGGTGTTGCGCTCCTCTTAGTTTCTTGAAATAAACCATGCAGAATATCATATTGCCTCCGGCAACGACTTAAATCCCTCACTTGTGCAAGTCAGTGGTTGGCTACATCCACAATAGCCGAGAAGGCCTGATGCCAAGACACTGATTAGCCTAGCTCTGCCTCTGTTCTCCAGGCAATGTGGAGTGGAGGTGCAGTGGGAGTCCAGCTCATCACCAAAGAGCACTGTGCTAAACACAAGTTTAAGTGGAAGAAAGCCAGCAGACTGTAGTGTATCCATGCTGGACATAGAAAGCCTTGGGCAAGGAGGCATCTGCCTCTTTAATACATAATTCACTCAGAGCTGAAACATCATGCTTTAGTCCTAAGGGCCAGTAAGTCTACTTGTGGTTGTTGGAACATAAAACTGTCTCCATCAGATAACGCGTCTCTCATTGACGGGCAACTTTGTGTACAAAGTACCAAACTTTAAAATTCAATTTGAGCACAGATCGGCTCTGCCTTCGAAACAGAAAATTTAAGGAATCCGTTGGTAACATCTCAAAATGTTCAAAATGTAGTTTTCAAGGAGCATCAAATGTATGTGGAGGCAATGCCATCTCACCTTTCCACCTCAGCGAGCTTGTCCTCATCAGCTGTGATATACAGGTAGGTCAACATGTACAGACAGCCATCTGCCCTCCAGCTCTGCCTTCAGACACGCACACGGCCACTTTACATCGCAGCCCCTGCAAATGCATCTTCCTGTTGGGGGTATTATTAGAAGCACTCATGTCTTATTGCCCACATTATTATCATAACTGACAGGATGTGCATTAGTTACTTCAGTCTCTGCAGCACATCGGCCATAATGTTGACACACGAGTGTACGAGCCATTTTGGAATTCAGCATGAGGAGAGAAGAACCTGAGGCAGCTGTAGTGCTTTCATGTGTAATAGTCCCAGCTCAAGTTCCCATGAAAGAGGCACTAATGGGTTAACAGTAGAAATGAGAGGGGAAGAGAGGGAAAATCAATGCTTTTGTTGAGGGGAAGAAAGAAAGGCTTTCACAGGTCTATGTATCATTAAGCAATTGAGAAAGCTAATTAGAGTGGGGGGAAAAGATGTGCAGATCTCACAGCTAATTATTTCCATGGCAACCACAGCTCCTGTAGATGATCTGAGGTAGCATTCAGCTGGCAGGACAGCCAGTTACATGAAGAGCAAGAGAGACCCCTAGTGGGGTAAAATGGATGTGTTCATTAGACGCTATAGAATCAACATATGATATAAAAATATTAGCTTTAAATAAAGAGCACAAATCGACTTACTTCAGGTCTTTGGGCAACATACACCATACTCTAGGAGGAGTCCCAATGGTTTATGGATATATCTATGTATAAAATGAAATATAAAATCACATAAAACCTTTTGTTTTTTTAGATGTTAATCCAGCCTTATAGAGGGAAGTAAATATATGCTTTTTTTCTTACACTAAAACCAAGTGGAAAAATTAAAATATCAGGAGCAACCATTAGAACTATATGTCATGTTGTAAAGATCTACTATAACTATGGTTCTGACTCTGGTTGAGCGTTGTATGAAAGGGTCAAACAGGCCTCTCAGGTCTGCTAACTGTTCCAGAGTCCAGGTTAAAGACAAAGGATGATTGAGCCTTTTCAGTTCTTGCTCCTCGGCTTTGGAACAGCCTCCCACTGAGCATCAGATCAGCTGACTCTGCTCCTGTCTTTAAATCTTGTCTGAAAACTTCCTTGACAGTTGACAGACTTATTGTGTGTATGGGAGTGTATGTATTTGCAGCCGTGTGTTAATGTTTGCATGTTTACAGGTATATATGTGTGTGTTTAAGTGTATACAGTATGTTGGTGTAGGCGTTATGTATATGCTTATGTTTTATTAATATCACTTTTGTTATGTATTTTCTGCACACTGGAAATTACTTTGTGCTTTCAGCTAAAAGTGCTCTACAAATATATATCAATATTACAAATGTAAAAATGTAAATTAACTAGCGATGAGTTTTAAGGTCCAGTGTGTAGAATTTAGGCAGATATATTGGCAGAAATTAAATATAATAAGTAAGTTTTCTTTAATGTATAATAACGTCAAAATAAGAACCGCTGCATTTACCTTAAAGAGAGCCCTTTATGTGTACATAGCATGCAGGTCCTCATCCACAGTCCACCATGTTGCAGTAGTTCAGAACGGACAAACCAAACAATGGCTCAAAATAGGGCCATTCGTGTTTTAGCGTTTTCTCACTGGCAACTGTAATTAGCAGCCCTTGCACAAAGAGCCAAGCAGTGTCAGAAAAACACCGGTTTCTAACATCAAACTGCTTTATCCAACATTTTTACTGGTTTAAATCACCAGGGTCCATTTGTTTTGGAGAGGAAGAGACCTCTGCGGATAATTCAGCTCCCAGTAACAACCTCCTGAACATCTGGATTTAGTGGAGAAAAAAGGTGAGCACATGTTAGCAGGTGCTGGCTTTGCAGCGCGTCTGCAACAAGCCCAAAATCTGCAAATCTCACCACTAGATGCCAATAAATCTTACACACTGAAGGTTCTCAGTCATCCAGGTCATGTTAATCCGAAGTGCTATATTGTAGGAAACTGGACATGCTGCCTCTTGGGTGAGAGGTGAAACTCAAGTAAGTCCAGTTGCCTTCAATATCGCACTTAGGAACTGTAGAGTCATTTTCCCACTCACACAACAAATTTGCCGGGAGCGTAAATGTTTAGTCAAAGTTGGACTGTATTTAATTTTAGTTGAATGTAAACAATGTAAAAAAATATAATGTCTTATTTGTCCATGGTGGTCATAGATGACTTGACCCTTTGAATGATGACATTCAATGTCTCTGTTTGCTGGGGTCAATCTTCTCCAGGTGAACCAGGGGTTTAAGTTGCTCAGCAAAGCTGCGCATATCCTCTGACACAGTGTCCTGGCCGGCGGGAGCCAACACACTCAGCTCCACCAGGTATGAAAGCGATAGACGCTCTGTGTTCTCTGTGTTACCCGGTACCAGGATGCGTGACAGCTTGCTAACCACAATTTTCATAGCCCCTTTGCGGAATATGTGCCCGTTGGCCACGAACTCATGGTCCATGCGGAAAGCCCATCTCATTGAGGAACTCCGGCAGGCTTTGAGACGGCAGCCACGTCAACACAGTTGCGCACCAGGGCATGGCGGCTCTTGTCACCCACTTCAGGTTGGCCTAGGTAGCGTAGGTGCCATGGTGATGTGGGGTGGGAGAGGGAGCGCCGGGCACGCAGAATGAAAGGGTTTCCTTGTTGGCCTTTCAGAAGATAAACCAGCTCGTGATCTGTGAAGGTCTCAGGTTCCATGTTGTCACAGAGACCTTGAAGGCGATGCAAGAGGCTTTCCAGGGCCTGGTCTAACACACTGCCTGCATTAATAACGGATAGAGAAACAGATGCATGAATACATGAACAACATAAAAACAATGTGGTGTGATGATGTGGACCTGCACAATATATTGTATTTAAATCTGCAGTTTCAATATACAGTACATTTACATAAGAAACACAAAGTCACCAACATTACAACAGCTGGATATCATTAAGGAAATAGGAAAGAAATAGGCCTTTGTCACAAACACAGCAGATGTTCTTTCACTCTATAAGTTCAAGGTTAAAGAGCCGTTGTCACTATATCATGCTGGCAATGACAGTCTCATACAACACTGTAATACAACAGCCCTGCAATAACTTCAACTGTCATACTGTAATGGTCACAAAATTAAGTTTTTGATTCAGCTTTTTTAGAGAGGTGTTGATTCAACCTTCCACTAGCATTTTATTAAGTTTCTCATATCTTGTCCAGGCAACAAAAGGTGAATTCCCACACACTTATAACCACTGCACTGATTTCTTACAAAATGCCTATGTGTCAGTCACATGGACCCTTCTCGAGACATATTCAAACATCATAAAGTGATACAGTACTTGTATACAGCCCATAATTGCACGACAGCCCACAGCTGTGTTTAAGATGTGTCCTTGAAAAAAGGACTATATAACAGTGCAGAAGTTAAAAGAGCCGAGGCAATCACATTTCACTGAAGTTGTACTTTGTATAATTCAATGTGACACATAAATGATTGACTGATGATCACACAAAACCCACCAGTCAAAAGTCCCTCTATTACTCAAGGATAATGTCAAGTTAATGGTAAATATACATAAGAAATAGCTCAAATGTACACTCACCAGCCACTTTATTAGGCACACCTTGCTAGTACCGGGTTGAACACCCTTTTGCCTTCAAAACAGTCTTAATTCTTTGTGGCATAGACTCAACAAGGTGCTGGAAACATTCCTCAGAAATTTGGGTGCATATTGACATGATAACATCACGCAGTTGCTGCAGACTTGTCAGCTGCACATCCATGATACGAATCTCCCTTTCCACCACATCCCAAAAGTTATTTGAGTTACTGTTCCCTCTCTATCATCCTGAACAAGTCTGACCATTCCCCTTTGACCTCTGGCATCAACAATGCATTTTCGGCCAGAGAGCTGCTGCTACCTGGATATTTTCTCTTTTTTCAGACCATCCTCTGTAAACCCTAGAGATGGTTGTGTGTGAAAATCCCAGTAGACGACCATGCCACTTCAAAGTCACTTAAATCACCTTTCTTCCCCATTCTGATGCTCGGTTTGAACTTCAGCTAGGTCGTCTTGACCATGTCTACATGTCTAAATACATTGAGTACTGATTGGCTATTTGTGTTAGAGAGCAGTTCAACAGGTGTACCTAATAAAGTGGCTGGTGAATGTATAATACATAAACGCCTGTCCCATAACCCTAGATTTGTGCATATACAAAATTATACACAAAAACACCATTCTGCCATTCTGTTTACAGTGTTTCATTACTACTACAGGCAGCTGTAAAATAACAGTTAGCTCAATCTTTATATCACACTACCCTCCTGCAAATATAAGTTACAGGCTCAGTCAACCAAAAATAATCAAATAGAAAAGCTCAATGTGTCCTAACACCTCAGTAAGGCACTTTGTATTGTTTTTTACTTGAATCTTAATTAATCACATCTCATGACACCATGCAAGTATTATCAATAGTAGGATAATCTTTAGAGAAGTTTCAGTTACTGTCCCCAGCTGTGACGTCTCTACCGTTAGCTTACCTTGCAGCAGGTACTCCATCATATTGATTGTGCCCCCGGTGACAGGCATCACGGTAACAGGAGGAGCTTCCATCTTTTCTCAGGCACTAAGTTGTTTTTGTCTGTAAGAGGAAAATATTTTTACCTAACGTTATGAGGGCACCGTTCACACTTGAACTTTAATTTACTTGTCAACTTTTAACTCGCATTGTTAGCCAATGTTAGCTAAATATAGCAAGCTAGGTAGCTAATTCACCTAGCTAACTGCTAACAGCTAACTTACTCTCTAAAGTAGCTTGTTTCATTACCTGAGAAATTACAACATGCGGCTGTCCACTTGCTCGGGAAACACACGTTGGTCTTCGGTAGAGCCTTAACAATAAATACCGAGGATACGGTAACGTTAGACCTCACCGTGCTCGTTCAATGAACACACGGCTAGTAGCTAACAGCTAGCTAGCAGCTAACCTAAGCTAATCAGCTAGCCACAATATAAGCTTTGTTACCCAAGTTATTACCGTGCTTTTAAAGTCAGCCAAGTTACTGGATGGGACGACAGATATCTGTTTTTGAAAGCAGAGCCGACTTAAGCAAAGATAGCCCAACTCTTCGGGTTATTATCAGAGAATGAATGAACACAGCACCGGTAAATGAAGCGCATACTTTTCTCAGTCTGGTGTTTCTGGTAATGGTTGAGGTTGTCATCCAACTTTGAGGCGCATTACAGCCACCTACTGGTGTGCAGATATTTTCTCTCGTTGTTTTCCAACGGAGCAAGTGATGGCTGCATGATATCAGACAATTGTCAACTTGTTACGCTCCGTTTCAGTCGACTCAAACCAAGGAAAATGTATATTGTATAGAGACCATTCTCCTTGACAAAGAAGCTTGAGGAACAGTTTCTTTCCTTGGGCCAGTAGAGCATCAGAGCACTCCAACAACAACACACACACCACAGAAAATTGCCATCATCTGCTGAGCACTTTACCCTTTAACCCCCAACATTTAAATGCAATGCAATACACATTTTTTTAAATGAAAACCCCATCCATTTATTCATAGTCATCCTTATACGGTATTTATTTTAGTTTCATATTTATTCAATGAGCATTGGTGTCTGTCTTAATTTGTCTTAACGCTTGCATAAATTGCACTGACCAGAAGCAGCACTTCTTACTGTCATTGTCCCTGTACAATGATAATAAAGACTTTCTATTATCTTCCTTTCTTTATGGTTTGCGTGACCCAATTTAAAAGAGTGGGCGGATTCAATGTCTGGAGCCAGGCAAAAGTGATGCAAGAGGTGAGTTATTGCTGCTCTAAAATACTAAATAAAACTCCTGCATATAGACTTCACCTTAAGTAGCAAGCTAAAAGTACAATCACTAAAACTACTTCGGTATTAAGTATAAAAGTCCTCATTATTCAAGTGTGCAAGTGGCCCAGTTTCAGTGTGTAGTCATACCTTTGAATATCATTAATGGTGCATTAACGTGTAAACAAAAGTTGGAGAACTACTCAGATAATTTACTTAAGGATAAGTAGGCCTATCAATACCTTAAAAGTACTTTATTACAAAAGGGCTGCATACAAAATATGTCCTCAAAGTACAGAGGTAGCTATTATCGTTTAAATATTACAATATCAAAAGTACTATTCTGTGTGTACTGTAGCTACAATGTCTAAAGGTCTAAAGACACAAGTAGTATATTTTTTCCATACAGCATCAGTAGTATTAAATCTAATTTTCTCTTTAAATTTCCCTAGACCAATAGCCTATTAATATTATGTCCTGAAACCCGAAGTGTTAGTCATGTTGGAGCAGGGAATTGCAGAAGATGTTCCTGTATTTAATAAATAACTTTATTGTGTAGAGAGTTCAATCCGCTTTTATCACAGCTGCCACTTAGATCATTTCACCCAGTAAAGAAACTTTCCAATTTAGAAAAAAGAGGACAGCATAATGTTTCAGAATTTTCCTCTCCTTTCTCTATACTTTTATTTCACTATACACACAATTACTGTCAAAGTAAGTCAAATGATCGTTTGATGTCTTAGCAGGTCTCCTGATGACAATGGATGAGTAAACCACTGATGTCTCCTCCTCCGTCTGCAGTAAGAAGTAAGAAATTCCATTACCTAAACAACAACAACACACATGATGTTTATCATCATCATCATCTTCAAGTAAACTTACCTTGCCATTGAAGCCACAGCAACGAACATAAGCAGGAAATGCTTTGAGGAGAAAGAAACAGAATTAGTAGGGGGTGGGTGAAAAATCTGTTTCTGTTTCCAGGCAGCAGACCACTGAACAGTGAACAGGAAATTCAATAAGACAAAGAGCTGTATACCTTACCTGCCTGTAATCTTGGCCGGAAGTACCAGATTACCAAAAGTGCCATTAAAATAAGACATACAAGGGCTACTGATGTCCCATAAATAACTGGAAACATATATTTAGGCTCTGTAGGTACACCTGTAAAACCAAAAACACAAGAATTAATATTCTTTCTAATGGGGCCATGAACTCCTCAAAGAAAGATGCAGCAAAACGCTCACCTGTTGTATTGTATAATGCATTTGACAGTCCGTGGGTGTTGTTGACTGTGCCGTGTCCTTTAAACATCTGCTTTGCACTGCAGTTTAAAGACCCATGCGGATCTACGAAAAACTGATATTGTCCTTGTGCTGTTTAGTGTGATGTTACTGAATTTTGTGTCACACATAACAGCACAAGAAACAGATGAATCCTCATTGTCTTGTACTGTAATATGGAAAAAATACTTTGTAAGTTACACTCTTTAATTTTGGCACAAGACATTTTACATGTTTTTTTCTCACCTGTAATTACACACAAGGTGATTGTGAGAAGCTTCTGACTGTGTCCATCGCATCCACTTTTCCAGCAAACATATTTCCCCGCATCTGCTCTTGTGACATTTACAATGTGTAGAGACATGTTGGAAGCCACAAAGTCTGATTCTGGTTTTCGTACCGAGTTCTTGAGTGCAGTCCTGCTACTTGCTTCAAAAGTCCATTTTATGTCGGTCAGTTTACCTGGACATGCATGAGTAAAACTGCTGCCTGCAATAATGTAGACTGTCTCAAGAGTTTCTTTGACAATTTCTGAAAAAAAAAAGATATATTTTTGTAATTGATGATTGGCAATCATATATATATGGATACACAAAGCAGTTGGGTACTTTAAAAGAACAAATCATGACAATCACAACAGGTCTGACCTTTCTTCACGCTGATGACTGTGGGCTGTTTATTCCTACAACTGTCTTGAAAACAATATTCACACCGGTAAAGGCCTTGATCATCCTCCATGAAAGGATCAATAACCAAGGAACCATTGGGCAGAACCGCCCCTCTGGGGCGAAAGAGCCGCTGATGGTGTTTTACTCCGCTTTTGTCTTGAAAATATAACTGGATGGCTTTGAGATGTTCATCTTTCTGACGAAGCCATTTTAAAGATTTTGAATCGCTCCTGTAATGTTCACAAGGTATCACAGCTTGACATCCCAGCGAGAATTGAAGATATGTGACTGCCAAAAAAATAAGTTTTCATTTTACACAAATAGTAGCTTTAAAATATAAAATATATTTTATTTTATTTCACAAAACTGTATCTTAAAAGCAGTGTACTATCAATAATGTCATCAGTTACTTACTGTTTCCTGAGGCAAAAGGAGATGAGGTCCAAATAATCACCAGAAAAATAAAGCCTTCTTGCATCGTGCTTGAGGCGCTGAAGTCTTCTCAGAAATAAAGACACTGCTGAACAGATGAAGCACCCCCTTTGTGGTTACACTATTGCTAGTCATCAAAACAGATAGGAGGCTCTGTGTCGCATCAAAAGGTCTTAGTTTGAGTGTAACGACTAAAATCACGTTGACACATCGGAAGTGGGCCAAGAGCCAGTGCAGAGGAAATTAACCGTGGCTTTCACCCACACTGTTTTTCTGATGGTGTAGCATTAATTCCATTAGGTGCTGACATACAGCGTGTGCCTCAGCAACTAGTAGAATTTTTCATATTAAAGTGTCAAACTGTATGTAGTCACTGCTATTTTTACACGGATTACATAAACTGAGTTAAACTCTTGAGTTAAAAAAAGTAATTGTCCTGTTGATACAGTTTTCTTGGTTTAAACTTAACCGGAATCTCTTGCAGTGACTATTTTATTTTAAGTCATAAAATATGGGTCAGTATGCTTTGCAGAGGTAGTGCTAGAGGTTCATTAAAGTACTCTGAAAGTTCAAAGATTATGTAGGTTTATGGAGAGCAGACACTGATTACAAAACACACGGTGTCTGGAAAGTACAACAATGGAAAAGTTTACATAACATGAACAATATGAATCAGATGTGAGTCATAAAAGCAAAGCAAGCTCACTAATGCTTAGGATTTTTTTTTAAATATTGCAGCATCATTCATTTATGAACTCTTCAAAGTTTTGATGTTGTAATTTTGCACATTTTCATAAGTGGGTCAAATATTAACACTATAGCATATTGTAGTTTAAGACAAGTCAATAAAACCACAAAGCTCTAAAATGACAATTCAGTTTTTTACAGCTGAAACTGTTTTACAGATGTGTTGGCCTATTTATTAGACTGTACTTTTTCTTCATTTTTCTTTACACACTGCCTACTCCAACCTGTAATGACTGCAATCTTACTTTTAAACTCAATTGTAATTTTTTAATTCTAATTTTATATATATATATATATATATAGATAGATAGATAAATGTGATTCAATTTCTTCACTCTGTTGTCATATACACACAGGCCCAAAATACACACATGCACAAACAGGACCTATACATGCATTAGAGAATGGATGTCAGAGCGAGGGGGCTAGCGTGGACAGGCGCCCCGAGCAGTTAAGCAGGAGCCTTGCTCAAGGGCACCTCAGCCTAGGAGGTGAACAGTCACCTTTCCTAACCCTAACCCTAATGCCCCATATATGGTCTAGACGGAAACTTGAACCAATGACCATCCAGTTCCTAACCCAAGTCCCTACAGACTGAGCTACTACCATAAATAATTTTAAATAATATTTTTATCTGTGCACCTCATGTCTGCACTTTTGCTTTTTCAGTGGTGATTTTTTATAAATTTTTGAATAAATTAAATTAAATTAATTTTACCGTTTATACCTTTTTCTCTTTATTCTTTTCAGAATCCTTTATTATTTAATTTTATCTTGATTTAATCTCTATTTGTGCACTCATTTTAACATATTTTATTTTGATTTTTGTCTTTTATGAGCTGCTGGACAGCTGAACTTCCTCTCAGGGATAAATAAAGTGTTTTCTATTCTATTCTATTATGCTTTAATGTGTTTTTTATTGCTCAGTAAAGCACTTTGAATTGCCCTTGTGTATGAAATGTGCCATACAGATGAAGCTGTCTTGGCTTGCCTTGTTATCATGAACTTTAATGCTTAAATATCCTGTGTTTCCATCTGCACATGACGTCAACCTTTGACAACAGGCTCGAGCACATCCTCCTTCTGCCAAATGTTGAATACTTCAGGCCCATATGCTTGAGAGTTTGGGTCCATTTCAGGACACTGGTGCAGTGCACCGCTTAGTGCCGGAAAAAATTGAAAGGAGTCTAATCTTACCACGTCATTGTCAGCTGGTAAAATAAACAACAATGTCGGACTGTAGGGCACCAGCCAGGAAAAGCTGCACGTACAGCTAAGTTCACTATATGATGTAATGGTGATGTAAGCCTGAATGTCCCTCATGAGTTCCGTTGTATCAGTCCCCCTGACCTTCTTGTGTTTTTTTGGCTCAGGTGGTCGTGGTGACACACATACACCACCCTCCCTGCAGATCCACACTTCCAGATAACTGTCACTGTGTGCAGACTCCGCCTCCTCGGCGCTCCGCAGGCGTACCCCGTCGTAGCAATGGTGTCGACAGTGTGTTTTGACTTTGCTCCTTCTGATCGAGTCTGCGCTTGTTACGTTCAGAGTGTTTCCACCAGTGACGCACAGATTCACCCGAGATGGAGTCAACTGAGGTCTTCGTGAAGTCTCAGCTGGGCTGGCCTCACATGCATCACTTGTTGGCTCTACTTTGTCTCGTTGCTGTCGTCTATAAATTCACTATTTTGTACGTTCAAAGAAGAGATGCGCTCCGAAACCTTGAAGTTTTTCCAGGACCACCAGCGCACTGGCTTTTTGGACATGTTAAAGAGGTAATTCAGTCACTAGCGCGCACTAATGTGCAACTTTGTGAAACTGTTATATAACAGCAGTGATACTTTGCTTTTATAGCACCTTTAAAAACTTAATTACAATGTGCGTTACAGTGATAGAGGGTTTTACTGCACACTTTATGTCATATCTTTGCAGTGTTTGACCTTACTGTCAGAGCTTATCAACAGGCAGGTCAACATAACCAGTCCTCTTTGTATTATAAAGCAAGTTTAATAATTATACCTCACAGTAGTCCATTCAGTAGGGGAGAGTGGGGTCTGTTGGGACATTTTTGTCATGAAATAACCTGTACAGACTACTTTAAAAGTAATGATAATTGGATGCCTGAACATAAGGTTGGGCAATAAATAGATCATGGCTTGTTCCATGTATAAAATGTTTATATCACGAGCACAGCGTATGAATTGTCACTTTTTAAGGCACCATCATGAGAATCACTTCAGTGTTTCTCTCTTGCTCTCTCCTATGGCTCACTCCCTCTCACACACATAAAAGACTCCCAAATATGATGTGTCACGCACTCCTCTGCCTTTTCAGACCACGTTCTCATGAGCAATAGAGTGTGGGCAAGTGAAGCATTTGTCTTTGAGTCTACAGGGCTCCATGTTGTGACCATGTAACACCAGGGTGACTTGCAAATACCATTAATATATGAAGTGGAGAGCTGTTAATTTGTTTCTAGCTTACAGTGAATATATCATGTCATTGAAGGTTCAGCGGCAAATGTTTGACTTTCTGCTAACTGCAAACGTCTTACTGTTGATCAGAAGCTTCTGGCCCAAGATGACTGGGTGCTACAAAATAAAAGCACCAGTGGTTCCACTTTGATTTAGTTAATTATAACAATACTTAATTTCAGTTTATTATAACAGTACTTTATTTCACTTTATAATGACTGTTTGTTATTTAACTTTATTATAAAAGTACTTAATTTAACTTATTAATAACAGTATGTTATTTCACCTTATTATAACAGTACTTTATTTAACTTTATTATGACAGTAGCTGCTTTATTTAACTTTATAATATCAGTGCTTTATTTCACCTTCTTATAACAGTACTTTATTTAACTTTATAATAACAGTACAGTATTTCACTTTATTATAACAGTACTTTAACTTTATTATGACAGTAGCTGCTTTATTTAACTTTATAATATCAGTGCTTTATTTCAACTTATTATAACAGTACTTTATTTAACTTTATAATAGCAGTATGGTATTTCACTTTTTCATAACTACTTAATTTATCTGGAAGAGGGATCCCTTCTCAGTTGCTCTTCCTAAGTGTTCTACCATTTCTTTCCCTGTTAAAGGTTTTTTTGAAGGGAGTTTTTCCTTATCCACTGTGAGGGTCCGAAGACTTAAACTTATGACAGTAGCTGCCATTTTGAATATCAATACACTTACCGTGTATCGTGATATAGCCCTAAAAATAGCACAGTTTTCATTTTTAAGTCATATCACCCAGACTTACCTGAACAGATACAGGTGTTTGCTTACAATTTATCAAGTTTTTTAGGGTTCAGCCTAAATGTGAAAGGCACAATTTTGTTAAATGTAAAAGGAGTGCATTTTCCTAAAATCCTGCCCTCCCAGTGCAGTAGGGACAGTTGGTAGGGATGGTTGGAACCTTGTTCTGGACTAAATATATGTGTATGATTTACAGAAATTATACAGGTTTGAACACCTACCTATTACTATGTCACTTATTCACACATTTCTTTGAGGGAAAAAAAAACATTTGTAAATGATTGAATTTTCATAGGCCTAAATCACAGAGACAAGGAATTTGGCTGATGTCTGAGTCTTTATTTCAGTGGTTCTTATCAGCTCAGTGTGGTAACCATATGCTACATGTAGACTATATGTTGATTAAGGCTATTTAGCTAGTTTGCTAAGAGTTCAAGTTAAATAGTCGAACTCTGGATATTCATTAAAAGCAGGGGAGTTAAAATGTAGGCCATTTTTTGACATGGCCTCCTGAGTTAGCTTTACAGTCTAACATTCACTCAGTGACTTTACAGCAGGCCTTGTTGAAAACTGGGAAAAAAAATTATATGAGGAAGAGTCATAAAGTCTTCACACTGATGTTGAAAGTGAACAGGGTGTGGCTGAGTATGAGCATGGTAAATAGCATTGGCGTAGTTGCTTTCTAACTTGCTTAGAAGGCTCAGTCTGTCCCATCCGACCCCACTATCCCCTCCTTAAAAAGTACAATTTCCAAGAGGTGATGCTTTAACCACCAGGGTGCACAGGTGCAGTGCGTAGGCTTACAGTGAATGTGAAGAATGTGATTACTTGTTTTTACTTGGCAGTCCATTGTTGAATCATGTATGCTCTAATGGAGGTCTGAAAGACTGAAAGCTCCAAATAAAGTAAAACACTGCATAGATATGAGAGTGAAATCTCCTCTGTCAGTTTGGGTGGCACTGATGGTTCTCACACTTCAGCAAAGTCAAAGCTGGGTGGAGCAGTAGTCATCCTGCATTATCTAAAATGGTTTACAGTAAAAAGAAATACTAAAAATAGATGAGTTACAGTTTTGAAGACAGCTTTTGAGATACCTATATGCCTGAGGTGCTATTAATTTCTCCTCCACTACTTTCAATCAGAAATAGTGTACCTTTAATCGCACTATATTTACAACTACATTGACAGCTTATAGCTTTTATAGGTCAATAACAGGGACACATTTTGAGTTCCCAGATTGTATTTAGTTGGTATATTCTCCTTTGTAACAACTCATTTGGCATGAAGAATACTTTTACTTTTAATACTTAAGAACATTTTTGAAAAGTATTTGTGGGCTTTTATTGAAGTAACATTTTGAATGCAGTACTTACACTTTCTCTAAGTTCTCTACTTTTACTAAACGTGAGGGTTTAAGTAATACGTGTCACTAGCCACTACTCAGTGACACGCAGTTAGTAAACATCCGTTCAGTCACTAACACATTGTCTTGTGGCTAACTTTAAGGTGTGGTTAACCTTCTCGTGCTTTAATCTTGTTTTCAGTTCAAACAGGATGGGACAGACTTTGACAAGGTTGTGGAATGGGGAAAGCAGTACCCTTACGCTTTCCAAATATGGTTTGGCCCATTTGTTTCTTACCTCAACATTGTACATCCTGATTATGTAAAAACCATATTGGCATCTACAGGTGTGTGCACTTTTTTTATCTCTACTAAAATGATTTAACATCATAACAGTGTAGTCATTTCAGTGCTTTTTATTATCTCCTGTTGGAACACTGGCTACATTTTTACAACCAAAGATCAGTGTTGCAGTGTGCATTTTTATTTATTTATTTGTTTTTTCCTAACAGAGCCAAAAGATGATTTTATTTATAAGTATCTTGAGTCTTGGATTGGTAAGGAGCCTTTTTTTAACATATTTTGTGTTACTACAGAGTCTGTTTTACAGACTAACACACATACCGTCTGTCTCTGTCTTCAGGTAAAGGTTTATTGGTGTCAGATGGTCAAAAGTGGTTTCGGAACAGAAGGCTCTTGACCCCAGGTTTCCATTATGATGTTTTGAAACCATACACTAAACTGATGGTAGACTCTGTTAAAACAATGTTGGTATGTATATGACAGTTTAGATGTGTTAATCACAATTCATAATAAGTAATCAAAGACCAAAGTGGTGAAGTAATGTTAAGAACAACCGAAATCCTGCAGAGATGTCACATCTGTTCTCTCACTGTTGCCAGGACAAATGGGAAAGTTATGCAGACACTGGCGAGTCCTTTGAATTGTTCGAACATGTGAGCCTTATGACGCTGGACACCATCTTAAAGTGTGCCTTCAGCTACAGCAGCAACTGTCAGACCGAGAGGTGAGTCCATACAAACCTTTTCTTGACATTCACAAGTTCACATCTGTGTTTTCAGTTGTTTTTCAGCTGTCTAGATAATGAGTGTGGGAAACTGAGTTCGCCTACATTCTCATTTCAGTGGAAGAAATGCATACATCAGGGCAGTCTATGAGCTCAGTGATCTGATTAATTTGCGGTTCAGGATGTTTCCATACCACAGTGATCTGATTTTCGACCTCAGCCCACATGGCTTCAGATACAGAAAAGCATGCAGAGTGGCTCATGATCATACAGGTACACATGGAATCACACATACTTTGAGTAATGACTATATGAAACTATTGCTACTATCAGTTAAACTGAATTTTATCAGTGTGCATTATGTGTGACCCATACACTAAACTTTGGGTATGGTTAACATTTTACATGTTGTTTTAATTTAAGAGTTAGTCTGCAAATATTTATTATCTTGTCTTTTGAAGAGGCGGTCATAAGAAAGAGGAAAGAAGAACTAAAGGAGGAGAAGGAGCTGGAACGCATACAGGCCAAAAGAAACTTGGACTTTCTGGACATCCTTCTCTTAGCAAGAGTATGTTGTGTGATCCAGTCTACTGATTTAAAGCCCAGTTCAGACCAAAGATTTGCGATCACGGGGGCAGCAGGCTGAGCAAAGTACTCTAGACGTCCCTCCCCTCAGCAATGCTTTCCAGCTGCTCATGGGGGATCCCAAGGCGTTTCCAGGCCAAATGAAATATATAATGTCTCCAGTGTTTTTTGGCTCTGCCCTGGGGCCTCCTACCAGTTCAATAGGAGGCCCTCAGTTCAACACCTCTAATAGGAAGTGCCCAGGAGGCCCCTGATCACATGCCCAATGCGAAGGAGCAGCGGCTCTATTCTGAGCTCCCTCTGGAAGCCTGAGCTTTTTACTCTATCTCCAAGGCTGAGCAGAGCCACCTTCCAGAGGAAACTCATTTTAGCTGCTTGTATCCACTAACTCATTCTTTCAGTCATTCTCCAAAACTCAAATAGGTGAGGGTTGGGATGTAGATGGGCCAGTAAATTGAAAGCTTTGCCTTCTTGCTCAGCTCACTTTTCACCATGACATTGCAGCACAGTGCCCACATCACTGCAGACGCCGCACCAAACCGCCTATCCACCTCATGCTCCATTTTACCCTTACTTGTGAACAAGAGCCCAACATACATCAGCAACCTCTGCCAAGGATAAGGACTAGGGTTCCGAGGACTAGGTTTAGCATAATATCCAAACAAATTCCCAGTGCAAAAGGAAACACAGAAGGCTCCCCTGATGTTCAGCATATTAATGGACACTGATACAAAGGCAGTAATCAGGCTTTTTGTCCCCTTTTTTTTTAGGTTCTCTTAAGCAGTGGCCTGAAGACAAAACCTTTTTCTTTTCAAATGAATAAGACAATATAGGAAAATGTTAGCTACAAAGCTTTTTGTAAACAACCTTATGATTCATGTAGTGTTCCACCAGCTTGACTTTCTTTCTTTAATATCATTCACTGCAGGGGTGACCTCTAGCTCAACAGGTTTGCGCCCCATATAGGCTGAGTCCTTTGCAGCTGCGTGTGTTTGATTCCAACCTGCGACCCCTTGCTGCATGTCATCCCTGGTCCCTCTCCCCCTGTTCTGTAACAAAGACAAAAAGCCCAAAAAATTATTTAAAATTTTTTTTAGTCACTGTAGAGGCCCATTAAGAAACATAGGCATGTTTCTAAATTTTTAGAAAATGTAAACTCACTAATTTCCATCAACTATTGTTGTACAAATATTCTCAGTAATACACAGTAAGTTACCCAGTGACACCTCTGTAACTCAGGTACAGCATGGTGTATCATTGCTTCTTCCCACACAAAAATATCTAGCACTATGTTAGTGAATTTCGTCTGTTCAGACGCACTCGAGTGCCTAACTCCACCTTTGACCTGGGGAAGGAATAATGCCCTCTGTCAACACCAACCTGAAAACCTTTGGACCTTATTTAAATGATCTTCAGCACATGGTCTAAAGTGCATGGCACAAGTGAATATAGAGCATGTCCAGTTCTGCTCTTGCTAGGTAAATGGCCACACAGCCTCCCGTCTTTCTTCGAATAGGGGCTGTATTGTCTCAGCCACCACTGTAACAAGCAGAATGTATTAGTGTTGTAGGCCCATCTTACTATCTGAATGCTGCACTCTTTAAATAGCAGGAAAATACTGCACCATTATGACTGAAAGGCCAGGTTTTTGTTGGTCTGCTGACTCAAAATAGCAATATGCCAACAATGTGCCTGACCACACCTCATTTTAAAATCTACGTGCCCTGTGCAGATGGATGCAGGTGCATCCCGTACTCACATAATGTGAGCGTTGGCCTTGAAAAGGACAATTGGATTAATCTGAAACTAGTGATGACAGAGTAGTGTACGACAGGGCCCCATATCTTTAATCTTTGATTTTTATGCTCTTTTGTTATAGTTTTATTTTTCAGTGAAGTGCTGGTTTTAATAAATGCTTTACAAATACAGGGTTTTTTTTTTCAATCTCTTTTTTTCTCACCTTCAGGATGAGAACCAGCAGGGTTTATCAGATGAGGACTTACGAGCAGAAGTGGACACCTTCATGTTTGAGGGCCATGACACCACAGCCAGTGGCATGTCTTTCATCCTCTACTGTCTGGCCTGCCACCCAGAACACCAGAAGATGTGCAGGGAGGAGATCATTCAAGCCCTGGATGGCAAGGACACCATGGAGTGGTAAGTCTACCTGTTGAAACCCAAGGTGCAATGCTAGTCAGTGCTGCTCTGTGTCAGGACAGCTGGATTAGGTGAGCATCAATAACTAATGTGTGTGTGTCTCATTTTAAGGGAGGATCTCAGTAAAATTCCATACACTACAATGTGCATCAAAGAATCCCTCCGCCTTTACCCTCCTGTACCAGGGATATCGAGAAAGACCACGAAAACCAGTGACCTTTTTTGATGGAAGGACTTTGCCCAAAGGTTTGTTCTTATTGTTTTTGGAAAGTCGGCATTCTGTTGAGCACATCTATCCTCTGGTAAAATATTAACCTGTATTGGTTATTTACCAGGTTTACCCAGCCTTAGTTTTGTATAACAAATTCACCCTTTCACAACACATAGCATGTATAAACCCTTAAACGTACACGTTCTAAATTGTAGCAGCATCTTTACAGTACTGTCTCAAACTTAAATAAAGTAAATGTTGGTCTGTTTGTATGTATTCACCTTGTTGTACAGTTGCTGCACAATTCAAACCCAAACACTCCTTTTTTTCTCATTTGTAGGTTGTAATGTTGGAACAAGTGTGTATGGGATTCACAGGAATCCAGTTGTCTGGGAAAACCCTGATGTAAGTCAAGATGATGTCATTCTAAACAGATGTTTTTGATGTGTCATGAGCAGCAGAAAGTCATTTAATTCTCAGTGGAAAATTTACTGGCATTTGCTTTTTGGACAACACAGGTCTTTGACCCACTGCGTTTCCTACCGGAGAATTCTTCCAAGAGGTCGCCTCATGCTTTTGTGCCCTTCTCTGCTGGGCCAAGGTTTGTCCTCACTTGATACCGTGTGACTGGCTCACTAAGAACTAGAGAGGGAGGTTCTCAGTCTAGTTGCTACTCACCATTTGTGTATTTATCAGACAAAAGTCTGCAGTATGCGGGTGTGTAACCAAACACCAGCCTCCTTTTTACCAACACAATAAACACTGCTAGGCTTTATTAGGGGTTACAAGAAATAAGAGAACTCTGTAAACTAGGATTAATCCTATTTAAAGGAGCTGTACATGACACTCAGAGCATTAATATATTAATTATTATATTGATTAGCGTTAATATAAAGATATAGTGGGCAGAGAATAAAGTCACTCTACCTCTCTGTGTGTTATAATCCAAGCTTCTCTGTCCAGTGTTGTGGACAGTCTAGCCAGGTGGGCATGTTGGTGCATGTGAGTCCCTGTGAGAGTGTTCACATTGGCTGGCGAATCACTGGCGCCCTGCACTGTGCTCATACAGGATTTAGCGCTAATAATGCTGTCTTGACTCACGGTCAGCATCTTTGTGGAAACATAGCCCCCACCCTCAGATTTCCCCCCATCTTAAAAATGTTAGCTCTGTTAGCACTGCCGCTGTTGTTAGTGCTGTATATTGAGTTAGCACTGTTAGCTGCTAGCCGCCAGCTTAGCCACCTCCATGTTGTAGGAGGATACCCCAGATGAGAAGGAATAGATATCACCATGAAACTTCCCCGGTTGATTACGTACATTAAGGGGATTTTAGATGTCTCTTTTTATCACTCCATAAATTAGAAAATACTGTCAACTGCCATAAAATTTCATGTCTAAATATGCAAATGATGCAGTACCTAATTAACTTGCATTAATCTATGCTTTGTGCCTTAATGTCCAAACATTTTTTTTTCTTTTCCACTAGTCTGAAAGAAGACATGGTAGCAAAAAAATCTCAAAATTGTCCATGTTTTCACCAGGGGTGTCTCATCTTATGCAAATCTTTGGATTTAAGTAAACAGCTCTTATCTTGGCAAAAAAAAATGTACTAGTTGAATAAGGGTTGTACTAAAAGTTTTTTCCAGATCTAGAAGTGATCATATTTGGGTGAGAGGCCAGCACTGAGGAGGAGCAAGAAGTGGAGAAGTCAAGGACACTCTCAGCAGGAAGCCCTTCACTCAAAGCAACCCACACTTAATTATGTGTTGTTATAAGCCTACTTTAAGCCATCATGACCAACATGTCCACATGTACTGCAGGACTATCAACATATCTTTTTGTCCATATTATATCAGTCCACCTTCAACAATAATAATAATTCTGGTACCAACTGTTGATTTGATTTTGTTGGTCATAAAACAACCCTTGCTTTTTTTTCCCCTCTGAGTGCAAAGGATGAAATATCACTACTCTGACATGCTGCGTCCTCTTCTGTTATTGCTTAGTTTCTTTGCTGATTTCCTCCCTCAGAAACTGCATTGGCCAGAACTTTGCCATGAATGAGCTGAAAGTGGCGACAGCCCTGACACTGAGGAGGTACCATCTGATCGAGGACCCCACTCAGAAACCCAAGATAATCCCAAGACTGGTGCTTCGCTCACTCAGTGGCATCCACATCAAAATCGAAGCTGTAGACTCACAAGAGTAAAGGGAACTTACTAGAGGAAATGCTTTAAACCTGGAAAATGCATTAATCAGTAAAACAGAAAGCCGTGGTTTCATCATTTACAATTTTTTATTAAAAGTCTATGTAATAAAATCACAAACAGATCATACTGAGAGGATTAACTGTGCAGTATTTTATTTAGTGGCTGAATGTCTTTGATGAAATTAGTTGCTGAAAAAGAAGTTGCGCTCGTATATTGAATCCTTTTCTCACACTGTAACACTTTCTAATGACACATTTTGCACTTTATATATGAAAAAGGAATATGACCTACAGTATACTGTGGTAGGACATCTGCACTAAATCAGTTTGGGAATAAATACAGTAGTATTCCACTAATGTGGCTTTTTTATTGATCAATTGGAACTTTAATCTCATCTCTGACATGATGTCTGCTCAAAGACACACTCCACTCTCATCGTTAGGGAGTGTCTAGCTTATATTTTTATAGCAAACATTAATGTGCATGGCTCTCTCTTGTCATCTTTGGACTTGCCATGTTTGGAGCACTTTATTTGCTCAGGCTAAACTGAGTTAAGCAAGAATGATTGTCCATGGCATGCAAGAGTTTGCCGCGTTTGATTACCTGCTACATCATGAGCAAATAAAGTGCCGGTGTCGTGCCAAGGTAGTTCCCCCTGATAGGAAGGGTGATCTTGTCCACAGGAGCACGCATGTATCAGTTTCTACGCTTTGATGTCACTGAAGGAAATGAAACATATCAGCATGTCAATTGTTTATCATTTTAGTATTGTTGTTTTATCAGCTATGATTTGTAATGTAACACATGGCTCATCTGTCAAAATAAATGTTTTTATTCTTCTGTACATGTTCCCAAACTTATTCATTGCACTGAATTGAAAATGTCAGTTGTGTCTTCTTCCTTTTAAAGCAGTTTTTCTTTTCTATTCTTATGATAAATATTTTTACAACCCTGTGGGACTGTTTGGAAGCTAGTTGTCTACATGCTGTAGGTCTAATTCAACCTTTTTTAAGGAATTTGTGCATCCAAATACATGGTCAGTACTGTAGGCTATCATAGCAGTGGAAACATACATTACAGGAACAAAATATTGTTTTCAATGCTGCATTCATTTTATGTACATTTCAAGTCAAGAAGATTGAGGCAAGCAATGTGTTACACTGATTACATTATAGAGAGGGGGAAGGTTTTGCTGCAAACTAGAAACTTCTTCATATTTACCAAGGGCATACAAAAAAATACCTGATGGTAGCAGAGACTATTTACAGCTTGGGATGACCATGGTAATGCTAATGATGTGTGGAGGCTACTGTATGAGAGGTGCCATATAGATGCAGTGCATTAGTGCATTAATACAGACATTAAAACATTAATGATTGAGAAGTTTCTTCTTTAGCAAAGGTTTTAAGGAGGTAGAAATTATTTCAGACTGCACTGTCCTGCACTTCAGTACAAATGTAAGGTACTTGAGTATTTCTATTTTGTACTGCTTTCTACTTCTACTACAGTACTGTACATCTCAGATGCAAATATTGTACTGTTGTACTCTACTACACCTGTCAGATTTAGCTGATAGTTACTTTGCAGATTCAGATTAACTATATGAAACATAATCAATAAATAAATGATGGCGTCATTAAATCAAAAAGGCTACCTAGTTATTCCAGCAGGTGGCAGTAACGCACCACAAAGTTGGATGGCAACCTCACTGGCTGTGTTCACTCTTTCTGTGATTCAGGAGAGATCTCAGTGCGATTCTTACTAGGGAAGGGACAGAAACTTTTAGGAGGTGTGGTTGACCCCGTTGCTAGGTGTGATGCATTCGTTTAACAGATGTGATTGATTGTCACAGACATGCCCTTTGTGAGCCTGCAAGGTGTGGACACCCAGTGGAAATGAAATAAACTGCTGATTGTGAAAGTGTCATTGTTAGTGTGATCACTCTGCTGATGGAAGGTTGAGACAGACTCAAGTCATCACTGCTGCACTGCTGCATTTTTCCAGTTTTCCAAATATCTTAGTGTTGTGATCATTTTATTTCTGGTGTTATAGTGTTAGGTGGAAAATGTGTGCATATCCCTAATGACATCAACTACATATATTATTCCCTGCACACTCTAATCTGTAGCATTTCATTCACTCACATCCTGTATTTGGAGAATAGCTTTCCAACCTTTTTGTCTTTATGCCATTTTCTACTCCACTTAAGAAACTCTCACTAAGAAGCCTCTTAAAAGTCTTCCTCTGTACTCCTCACAGTTTTTCACCTTAGGAGCTCTTTTAAGGTCTAAGATGCTCTGTGAATAACATGTATCTTTACAAGGATCTAGTCTTAACTTTGAGGAGAAATTCTAAGAAAACGTCATGATTCTAAGAATTTTCTTAGAATTTCGTCACTAAGAGCAACTCTTAGCACTTTGCTTTATGAGTACGGCCCCTGGGTTATACTGCACGAGCTGTGTGAGAGCTTGTTAATGGATGTTTTGACATCATGACAAAGGAGACAAAGGACAGAGACAGAGTATCTTTAGTGCAGACAAACCCACTCATATATGAACTGAGAGCACATTTGTTTGTCACCTTAAGATCATATAACTCCGGTGAAATGAGACTGAATTACTAACTCAAGTTAGACATAGAGGGGGAGGTAGATGTTGTAAATATGTTCATAATTGTCAAAGGTGTGGCTAACTGATTTTCAGTGGTTAACAAGTAGGCCATTCTTTCATCTAGTTGCACCTTGTATCATTCCACATGACAAATCAATGATTGACTTGTTGTGGCTGGTCAAGGTAGCTGTCAAATATATGTAGTTCAGTAAAAGGGTCAAGTGTGTCTCCATGGCTAGCAGTGTTCAAGTAGGTTTAATATCCCAAAATTGTTCTCACATAGCCTACAGTACATGCATACATGTATTAGTATACTGTATGGACAGATGGTACAGTATCTGAAGACACAACTTGTATATTTTTTCCATAAAACACCACTAGTATCAAACCTAAAGCTTCTCATTAAAATTCTCTTGACTAATATCATCATTTTGCCTTGAAACACTTTAAGTGTCAGTCATGTTGGAGCAAGGAATTATAGAAAGGATGTTTTTGTGATTGAAAAAAGGAAAGAAACTAATTACTTTTTTTGTAGAGAATTCAATCAGCTTTTATCACGCCTGCCACTTCCATCATTTCAGCCAGTTGGGAAACTTTCTAATTAAAAAAATGCTTCAGGATTTCCCTTCAGAACCATGTGGGTGAAATCACAAACACCTGTTCTAATAGATACAAGGGAGCTATCATTATAACAGTGGCATTTATGGGCCATCTTAGTTTGGTAACTTTTCTCCATACTTTTATTTCACTATACACACAGCTACTGTCAAAGTAAGTCATATGATTTGACCTGACGAAATGTAGCACTGTCATGTCTGCTGCATAGCTGCTAAGATCTCTCTGTGCAATTTACACATTCTGTGCAATATTTTCCACCTATAATATATTGTGTATATTTTTAGAATGTGTCACCCTTCACTTTCTGTCTGTGCTTTGAGCTGCTGTGACATGATGTGAATTTCTCCAGTGTGGGAGCAATTAAGTTTTATCTTATCTTATCTTATGGTTGTTTGTTGTCTTGGCAGGTCTCCTGATGACAACTGATGAGTAAACCAGTGAAGTCTCCTCTTCCACCTACAGTGAGAAGTAAGAAATGCCATGACCCAAACTATACAACACATATGATACTAGGTTACCCATCATCATCATCATCATCATCATCATCAAGTAAACTTACCCTGCCATTCAAGCCACAGCCACAAATGTGAACAGGAAACACTTTGAAGAGATAAAACCAGAATCAGGAGGGACTCATGTACCTAGCCCAGTGTCAAACATATACTTCTGTTTCAAGGCAGCAGACCACTGAACAAACAATTAACAGGAAATCCAATAAGACAAAGAGTTCCATATCCTACCTGCCTGCCATCTTGGTCTTATGTACCAAATTGCCCAAAATAATATTGAAATAAGAAATGTCAGTACTGCTGTTGTCCCATAAATACCTGGAATCAGACACTCAGGCTCTGTTAAACCAAAAACAAGAATTAATATAAGCATAAAGTGTGCTTTGCAGAGAGGACTCACATAGTGTACTATTATAGTAGATTACACAGTGACAGAGCCTGAACTTTATTGCACCTAACGTTATTGAATTTCATTCATTCATTTTCCGTAACCAGTTATTCTGTTAGTGGTTGCAGGTGGCTGTAGCCTATCCAGGCTGACACTGGGTGAGAGGCAGGGTACACCCTGGACAGGTTGCCAGACTATCACAGCGCTGACACATAGAGACAGACAACCATTCACGCTCACATTCACACCTACGGACAATTTAGAGTCACCAGTTAACCTGCATGTCTTTGGACTGTGGGAGGAAGCCTGGAGTACCCGGAGAAAACCCACGCTGACATGGAAAGAACATGCCAAGGGCTCCCCCACCCTGGGTTTGAACCAGGAACCCTGTTGCTGTGAGGCAACAATGCTAACCACTGCACCACCACTTTGTAGCAATTAAAAGAAAATTATGATGACTGTTATTTATTTGAACACAGTACACACACCAAAATACATAATACCAAAAATTGTCATGGTGGGAATTCATAAACATATGGTGTTGTGTCAAGGCAACATTTTCAATTAAAAAAAAAAATCTATTACCTAATTGTCAAATAAAGTACACTACACAATTTGAAAATGAAACTTTACTTATCTGTTATTGTGAATCCATTTTTTTTACAGATTATAAAATGACAAAATAAGATGTTTTTCAGACAGTTCTTGTGGGGAGAGTTGATGGGGCTGAACCATGTGAGGAAAGCCTCACAAAGGGATTGTACATGGCCTCCAGAGAGTAATGTGACATTAGAAACAGTGAAGGAGACACACCAATACACCTGGGCTGGACTGCCACAAAAAAAGGTTCACAGGCTGAGATCACGGCAGAAAAATGTCACTTTATTTAGGACATCTGTGCACAAATAGAAGGGTGCTCTAAGTGCAAAAAGATCATTTTAAAAAGTTAATAAAAACACCCCCAAATTAGACTTTTTGTTGCCCTAAGTAGGCGCAGCTTCACAGCACTTTACATTACAGACAGTACTAATAGTTTCCTTAGGGCCCTGGCTCTTTTTTTAAAGTACTGCAGGATGAGGATGAGGATGAGGATATATTGTATGACTGTAAACCCCCAAAACAGGTTTGTTACCTAGAGTCAACACAGCATCATAGAGGGCTGAGTATTCAGCAACACAAAGACTAGGTATTGGGATGTGTGCAGATGTGAAGCCCTGACTATATCTGACGATATCTGTCTATCTTTTCTCTGTGTTTGACCATTAGTTTAATTTTTTAAAAATGTATTTATGTATCCTATTTGAGGGTGACAGCTTTGCTAAGCTGATTTATGTACAACAGCAAGTTGATATGATGCTGATGCACTATGAGAATTCATGTATAATGGAGGTTGAAACATGAACAGAAAGCACAGATCGGCTGTGTAGGATTATAATAGGCTACTCTGTCATAATTCAAACATGTGGTGACTGGAACAAACTGATACAAGGGTCTGATCACATTTTAATAAATCGGAATCAGGATGTGAGTAGGTCTGAGATTTACACACTGAGGGCTACTTGAAACTGATTGGACCTCGTGTGTCTGTCACCGCCCCCTGATGCTGCAGCCTTATCTCGTCCACTCCTCAGACAAGGCGCAGATCATTTCAGTTCATCGAGCCTGAACATCTCCAGTCCCGTTCAGAGTTTTTCCTCCAGTGACGCACAGATTCACCCTGAAATGGAGTCAGCTGCAGCTTTCGTGAAGTCTCAGTTTGGCTGGCCTCACTTGCATCACTTGTTAGCTCTACTTTGTCTTGTTGCTGTCGTCCATAAACTAACGGTCTTGTTCGTCCAAAGAAGAGAGACACTTCGAAACTTCAAGGATTTTCCAGGACCATCAGCACACTGGCTTTTTGGACATGTTAAGGAGGTAATTCAGTCATTAGCGCTCAGTAATGTGCAACTTTGTGTAACTGTTGTATAACAGTAATAATAACCTTATTTATTATTTGCACCTTTCAAAACAAAAATAAACTCATTCTTCTTATCGTTCTTATCATTGGCAGTATGCAAATTATTATTTTTATTTTCTATATTCACTGTGCCTCACAATACTCCATTCACTAGGGGAGAGTGGGGTCGGTTGGGACATTTTTGTATTGAGACAAAAAAAAATGTTACACCCACTACAGGTCTACTAGCATAAGAGAAGACAGGAAATGAGTTTAGGAAGAAACTCTTTTTATTACAGAAATTTGACAATGATCTATCTTATCCCACCTCACCTACCTCACGATTGACCCCACTGCTATTGCTTACAGAGCAGGGTTGAAGTTCCCATGTCACACCAATGCACACTGCAATCTAAGGTCTTGCACTTGAAGTGCTAACACATTCTAAAATTTACACACGTGATTAACTTCACTGCAAAACAACTCAACTACAGCACACCTTAAGCCTGCCCCTGATTATCTGGCTGGGTTTTACCTGAGCGAGCAGTAATTAGTGGGGGAAGCAGGCAGATAAAAAATAACAAACAAGCACGAACAAACAAAAATTAAAGAAAGAAAACTATTCTGCCCCAAGGGCAACACCCATGTCTTTTTGCCCGTTACCGGCTCACGTGTCCAAACCAAACAAAACCAAATAAAGTCCTACGGCAAGAGCAGCTAATGGGTCACTGATGCTCTGGTGCGCCGATCTACTTCCCTATCGACTACCAGCAAGGAAGCAAGTCAGTTTTTCCCGCATCTCACTACCCCAGTCTTCCCAGCACGCCAGCATGGAATGAGATGTGCACCTGTCTCATCCTACCAGCCTGAACCAACATCACAGCATTTGTTCCACCTCCTCCCTATAGTAGAGGTGTCGCTACCTGGTGCACCTCCTATTTTCCTCCGTGCCACCTGTCAGATAACTTTCCATCAGGGTGGGCAATATGGCCCTAAAATAATATCACAATATTTCAGGGTATTTTTGCGATAACGATGTTCTTGGTGATATAACAAATTAATAAAAGTCATCAAGACGTACAAGTACTCATGTTTAGAAATACAGAAATACTACTCGAACTTTGTTCCAGAGGACATAAGATCCTTTCAGAAACGGACTATTCGTCCATGGAAGCACCTGGAATTAATCCAAGCTGCCGTCAGACCCAGACCATGGAGATACAGACTGCAGAAGCAAGGTATGGCGTCAGGCTCTGCACAGGCCAGCCGTTCCAAGCTTACTCCTCGTTAACGCTCGCTCTCTTGTCAACAAAATGGACGATTTGAGACTCCGATTTGTAAATAACAGATGGGACAGCTGTATAACAATAATTTCTGAGACATGGATGCACGGAAACATCCCAGATGCAGCTGTGGAACTACAGGGACACAGCGTCTACAGAGCAGACTGCACATCAGAGGCTGGGAAGAAAAAAGGTGGAGGTGCGTGTGTTGTTGTGAGAGATGATTTTTGCACTGATGTTAGTGTTATAGAAAGACACTGTTGTACAGACTTGGAGGTTCTGGCCCTAAAATGCAGGCCATTCCATCTCAGCCGTGAGCACAGCGCATTGTTTGTTTTTGCTCTTGTATGTACACTCACCCATGAACACACACTGCACCCCATGAACAGGCTGCATGAGGCAATCAGCACACAACAAGACGGACTACCAGACGGTTTCATCATTGTGGTGGGGGACTTTAATCACACAAACCTGAAGTCTGTGTCACCCAAATTCCACAAAAACATCCACATGGGAACACTGAATGGAAAAACACTGGACCAGGTGTACAGCCCCCCACCTCGGACAGTCAGACCACTTGGCTTTGTTCTTAACACCTATATACCAACCTCTCATTAGCAAAACAAAGAGCCACGTTAGGACCATTCAGATCTGGTCGGAAGAGACTGAGGGCCCATCCACACGAAGCCTTGTCAGGGTGAGTTTGCCAAAGATTTTAATCGGTTTCGGCCTTTCATCCTTACGAAACCGGTGTTTTCTGAGGTCGAAACCGCATCTTTTTGAAGCAGGGTTTCCAGAGTGCACAAATCTGAAGATGCTGCCTTTGCGTCTTCGTGTGTACAGCCAATGTGCGACTTTTGGCCGGCAATGATGTCATAGCCCCACCTCTCTAACCTCGGACTTAACTCCGGCAGAAAGCCGTCCCATCACAACAACAACAACAATGGTGGATTACAGACTCGTGTTCCTGCTACAGAAAATGCTGAGCCTATTCCTCCTCCTTCACTACAACAAGCAGCAGACGGCAATAGACAACTATTTATTTTTTAGCGCATGCTCCGCGACTTCTTCTCCGGTTCAGTGCTGTATGTTCCGGTTTCTCGTGGCGCGCCATCTCCTGGCTGTGTGTTTAACACAGTTTACACAGTGTTTACAGAACACTATTGCAATCTGATCATTTTATTTGGCGGTTTCAAAAAGACAAGTCTTCGTGTGGATATAGCCTGAGGCAGCACTGCAGGACTGCTTTGAGGACACAAGGTGGGAGCTCTTTGATCAGGGAGACACAGAACGATACACCTCCACAGTGCTGGATTACATCAGATTCTGTGTTGAGAGCTCCACCAAAATCAAAGACATCAGAGTGTCTTGAAACCAAAAGACCTGGTTCAACAGCACTGTCTACACTCAACTGAAAGCCAGGAACACGGCGCTACAATCAGGTGACAGGGAGGCCTACAGGAGATCCAGGGCGAATCCGAGAAGGGGAATTACTGCTGCCAAGAGAAAATATAAAATGCAAATTGAACAGCATTTCAAGGACAATAACAATCACAGTATGTGGCAGGGGATCAGAACAATTACCGACTAGGCAGCTGGTCCGGACGGTCCCAGGATGTGCTCTAAAGGCATGTGCACACCAATTTGCGGCTGTCTTCGCCGACATATTCAATAGGTCACTGAAGGAGGCCACAGTTCCCACTTGCTTGAAGGCCGCGACCATTATCCCCATCACGAAGCGCTCAGCAGTTACAAGCTTGAATGATTATCGGCCTGTTGCACTAACACGATAATCATGAAATGCTTTGAGAGACTGGTAATGCACAGCATCAAGGCCTCTATCCCTGCTGACCTGGACCAGTATCAGTTTGCCTATAAAACCAACAGGTGCACTGAGGACACCATCTCACTCCTGCTCCACACTGCACTGACACACCTGGAGAACCCCAACACTTAGGTGAGAATACTGTTTGTTGACTTCAGCTCAGCGTTTAACACTGTCAACCCGGGCAAGCTGGTCAACAAGCTGCTGTCACTGGGCGTGGACCACCACCTCTGCAGCTGGATTAAGGACTTCCTCTCCAACAGACCACAGCACGTGAGACTTGGAGACCTCCTCTCCTCTAACACCATCCTCAACACCAGCACCACCCAAGGCTGTGTTCTTAGTCCACTCTTATACTCACTTTTCACACACGACTGCACTCCCATTCATAACACAAACTACACATACAAGTTCGCCGATGACACAGCCGTGGTGGGGTTAATAACCAACGAGGATGAGACAGCCTACAGAGAGAGATCCAGGCCCCCACAACCCTTTGTCAGAACAATGACTTGCTCCTCAGCTCGAAAAAGACAAAGGAGCTCGTTATTGACTTCAGGAGACGCAAGGACACAACACATGCCAGTCTGGTGATCGCTGGAGAAGAGGTGGAACTGGTGGGGAGCTTCAAGTACCTTGGAGTGAACACCAGAGAAGTGGTGAAGAAGGCCCAGCGGAGAGTCTTCTTCCTGCTGGTCCCTCAGAAAAACTGGGCTTCCAAAGAAACTCCTCACCAACTTCTACCAGTGCACCATAGAAAGTGTCCTGAGCTGTGGATGCACGGTGTGGTTCTTCAGCTGCACCTAAGAGGAGAGGAAGGACTTGCAGCAGATCATCAAAACTGCGTTGAAGGTCATTGGTGCCCCTCCTCAATCCTTGGAACAAAGCCACAAAATTTCGTTGTACAGGAATGTGCATTGACAGAAGAATCTATCTATCTAAAAACAAATAAATAAATAATATAAAAAAATGTTTACATGTCAACAGTTTGCCTTCAAATATTCAGTAAAAACTAAATAAAAACTAATTTCTTTAGTTTGTAAACATTAACAGTAGCTCAGAGTGAGATTCAGATTCAGTATACATTAATAGTACAATAACATTAAATTTACCACAAATTACACATTTCAGCAGCTCCCAAATACAAAAAATGTACCCTGGGATTTGTATATATAAATCAACAGGTGACCATTGCACATTCACATACACTGATCAGCCAAAACATTAACACCAGTGGTAACGTTGATCATTTTGTTACCATGTAATGTTCTGTTGGGAGACCTTTGGTCATGGCATTCATGTGGATGCCACTTGACGCCCTCCACCCATCCAAACACTGCTGTGGGCTGAGTAATCCCCCCTCACGGCAATAGTACTCCCTGATGGTAGTGGCCCCCGAGCAGAAAAATGAGCCATGTCACGCCACAAAAACTGCCCAGGAATGGCTTGGGGAACATGACTAAAAGCTCAAGGTATCGACCTGGCCTATAGGATTTAAGTAATTCAGCACATTAGCAACACACGGTTAGTAAACATCAGTTCTGTTGGTAACAAATTGTCCTCCCTAGGTTACAGGATTGAAAAATGTGGTTAACCTTACCATGTTTCAATTGTTCTTTCAGTTTAAAGGAGATGGAAAAGATCTGGATAGGATTGTGGAATGGGGAAGGCAGCACTCTTACGCTGTCCCAGTGTGGAGTGGTCCCTGTGTTTGTTTCCTCAACATTCAACATCCAGATTATGTGAAGCCCGTGTATGCAACAACAGGTGTGTGAGAGATAATTATAACTGTGTGGTCAATTAAGTGCGTTTTATAATCTCCTATTGGAGCATTGGCTACATTTTTACAACCAAAAGTCAATGTAACAATATTTTTATTGATTTGTTTGTCTCCTAACAGAGGCAAAAGATGAATTAGGATACAAGTTTATTGAGTCTTGGATTGGTAAGACTGATTTGTCCCTCTTCTACAACATATTTTGTGTTATTACGGAGTTTGTTTTACTGACTGACACACATACTGTCTGTCTCTGTCTTCAGGTAAAGGTTTATTGGTGTCAAAGGGTCCAAGGTGGTTTCGGAACAGAAGGCTCTTGACCCCAGGTTTCCATTATGATGTTTTGAAACCATACACTAAACTGATGGCAGACTCTGCTAAAACAATGTTGGTATGTACATGACAGTTTAGACATGTCAATCACAATTACAGGGAGTAATCAAAGACCAAAATGGTGAAGTAATGTTAAGAACAAATCGGCTTTTAGGCCATCTAGGTGACATATGTGAAGTAAAAGTTGGTTGAGTCTTTCCATCTCCTGCAGAGATGTCACATTTGTTCTCTCACTGTCGTCAGGACAAATGGGAAAGTTATGCAAACACCGGCGAGTCCTTTGACTTGTTCGAACATGTGAGCCTTATGACGCTGGACACCATCTTAAAATGTGCTTTCAGCTACAGCAGCAACTGTCAGACCGAGAGGTGAGTCCATACAAACCTTTTCCTGACATTCACAAGTTCACATCTGTGTTTTCAGTTGTTTTTCAGCTGTCTGAATCATGAGTGTTTGCCTATGTTCTCATTTCAGTGGAAGTAATACATACATCAAGGCAGTCTATGAGCTCAGTCACCTGATTAATTTGCGGTTCAGGACGTTTCCATACCACAGTGATCTGATTTTCTACCTCAGCCCACATGGCTTCAGATACAGAAAAGCATGCAGAGTGGCTCATGATCATACAGGTAAGATCTTCAAACATACTTTGAGTAATGACAATATATGTGCATTATGTGTGACCCATACACTAAACTTTGGGTATGGTTAACATTTTACATGTTGTTTTATTTTAAGAGTTAGTCTGCAAATATTTATTATCTTGTCTTTTGAAGAGGCGGTCATAAGAAAGAGGAAAGAAGAACTAAAGGAGGAGAAGGAGCTGGAACGCATACAGGCCAAAAGAAACTTGGACTTTCTGGACATCCTTCTCTTAGCAAGAGTATGTTGTGTGATTTTAGATTCAGTTTACTGATTTATGAAATTAGACATTCTCACTTTTGCTCATTGTTGTGAAATTAGTAATAAGTCACAAACCTTTAAGGCCCAGACACACCAAACCGTCAACAAAGAACTAGCGGTGGCAAAGGTTGACTGCTGTGCAGCGTCATGTCACCTGTGTCTCAGCCAAAAAGTTGCACCTGAACACGCCACAGAGACTACAGTCAACAGCCAACTAGGACATATGTTCTGCTCCTACGTAAGAGGATATTATTCCTTACAACAGCAGGCAGTGCTGTTCTGTATTCATCATTCAAAAAGAGAAACCAGAAGAACAACAGGACAGATTCAAGACACTAGTTAGCCAGTTAGCACATCAGCAATAAAACCTGCTGTTAAAAAAACAAAGGGCATTTACAGCGCTCTAGCAAACAACAGCAACAACAATTACACACTGTTTCTGCAAAAGAGCTCAATGGCTTAGAAAAAAAAGTATTTTCTGATTTCACAAGTGTGTTTCGATCTCACACCTTTTTGACTTTAGCCGTTTGTGTACATCCATACTGTTGTTTCTCAGTGACTGCATTCATCGACATCTCAGCTCGCCAAATCAACATGCTGAATCGGCTGAAAAAAAAGCAGACAAGGGACAAACTAGTGTCAACAGTGTGGAACACAGCGCAAAAACTAGAGCGACAGACGTTCGCTGACGGCCCAACATCGTCGGTTTAGTGTGGCAGGGCCTTTCAGTGAGTAAACTGCAGTTGTATACAAGCTATCAAAACATAAAGTGAAAAAGTCCTTTATAGAGAAAATAATTTTAAAATAGCAAGAATAACAGTAGTCAGACATTTGAAGCATAAACCGCCTTCAAGTAGCAACACCAACCTGTCAGCCATTGGACTATTTAACCAACTCTAGGCAATTAGCAGTAGCTCAGTCCATAGGGACTTGGCTTGGGAACCGGAGGGTCGCCGGTTCAAGTCCCAGCCCGGACCAAAAATAAGGAGCGTGGACTGGTAGCTGGAGAGGTGCCAGTTCACCTCCTGGGCACTGCTGAGGTGTCCTTGAGCAAGGAACCGAACCCCCCCAGCCGCTCGGGGCGCCTGTCCATGGGCAGCTCCCTCACTCTGACATCTCTCCATTTAATGCATGTATAGGTCCCGTTTATGCATGTGTGTGTGTATTTCGGACCTGTGTGTATGTGTAAAAAACAACAACAGAGTGTAAACACTGAATTTCCCCTTGCAGGATTAATAAAGTATATAGAATTTTAAAAAAAAATTAAATTTAAAAAATTATGCAACTTTGTAACAAAATTAGTCCCTGATTCAGACCACAGCAAGCGAACTCTAGGTCTGAAAGCACCCTGAGAGTGCGTCCAACTCCACTCCAAGGCACATAATCTGGACACAAACTAAAGTGCAAGTGGCCAAGGGGGTGTATTTTGTCCCTTTAATCATAGGTGTGTTATGAATTCAACCAGTCAGAGTGCCATCTCTGATTCCCTTTAAAAGCAGTTGTTCCTGCACCTGTAGCACTGCTGTTTATAAGGTGGATTCAGCCAGTGGAACCCTAAATTTGAGACCCATGGGATCATGGACTCACAGATGGGCACAAGGACTTAAACAACATGGGTGCTGGCTGTGAAAATTGCATTGGTCTGAAACTAGCAGTGACAGTTATAATGCGCCATGTGCCAAGTGTAAGATGGGGCTCAATATCTTTAATCTTTGCTTTTTATGCTCTTTAATTGTGGTTTTATTGTACAGTGAAGTACTTGTTTTTAAAAGTGCTTTACAAATACAGTAGAGAGTGACTGTGCTTACAATTTTTTTTTCTATTTGCTTTTTTTCTCACCTTCAGGATGAGAACCAGCAGGGTTTATCAGACGAAGATTTACGAGCAGAAGTGGACACCTTCATGTTTGAGGGCCATGACACCACAGCCAGTGGAATGTCTTTCATCCTCTACTGTCTGGCCTGCCACCCAGAACACCAGAAGATGTGCAGGGAGGAGATCATTCAAGCCCTGGATGGCAAGGACACCATGGAGTGGTAAGTCTACCTGTTGAAACCCAAGGTACAATGCAAGTCAGTGCCACTCTGTGTCACAACAGCTGGATTAGGTGAGCATTGATAATTAATGTGTGTCTGTGTCTCATTTTAAGGGAGGATCTCAGTAAAATTCCATACACTACAATGTGCATCAAAGAATCCCTCCGCCTTTACCCTCCTGTACCAGCAGTTTCCAGAAAGACCACAAAACCTGTGACCTTTCCTGATGGAAGGACTTTGCCCAAAGGTTTGTCCTTATTGCTTTTGTTAAGTTCATTTTGACAAGACAGCATGGTGTTCAGTACATAAAAACCTTTAGCTAACTGATTAAAATATTAACTTGTTTTTAGGATTGTATTGCCAGAATCAAGTGACCTTGGTCATGGTTTTATATTACACATCAGCCTTGCACAACACACAGAACAAATCAGTCCTTTAGCCGACATGTTTAATTGGTGCAATACTGTGTCTTATATTTAAAATTAAGTAGATTAACTATGGGTCTCTTATTTGTAGATTGCCACATTGGAATAAATGCGTTTGGGGTTCACAGAAATGCAACTGTATGGGAAAACCCTGATGTAAGTAAAGAGGATTTTATTCTAAGCAAATGTTGTTAATATGAACGCTCACCTATCACCCACTCACTGCTTGGTGTACATGATTATTAGAATCAAAGATTAACCCTCTTCAGGTACGGCAGAAATGTTCCTGGGTTAATGTTGGTTGATGAAAATGAAACAACAATGAGCTAAGAATAGATCTTAATTTAAAAAAACGTAATATAAAATGTAAGTTTTATTTTCATTGATGACACGAGATGTGACGAACATCTTAGTGGTGAACTATCAGATTGGCTGTGCTATTTACTTATCTTCAAATGCCACATGAAGGACAGGCGGCTGGCGAAACTCCAGTAAATAGTCGGTGCCTGGATGTTTCCCTAGCCAGCAAAACATACATACTGGAGCAGCGCCAGCTGTTGGTGCAAGATGTGAGCTGTAATTCAGCAGTTAACAAGCAGCCATGTGTGCCTGACTCTGGATGGTGGAAGTTTCACACATATGTCTAAGATGAAATGAGGAAGTAATGACAGTTTATATCCACAATGTTAAAGGTCAGCTTCACTGTGACAACACTTTTCTGGCCATTACTCAGCGTCATAGTTAAGTAACAGAAGGGGAGACATTTGGTCAGATGCTGAACTGGTGACGCTGATCTTGGGTGTCCACCTTTAAACTGTGCTGATTGTATAGATTTCGTAACCTGGGCATCAAAAGACAGCGCTGAGTCAAAAATGACACCTAGGTGACACGTCACAAACAGCATAAAGTCATTTAATTCTCAGTCATAGAGTTAGGAAAATTAAAGAAAGTGGGATTTACTGGCATTTCTTTTTTCAATCTTGTGTCACCACAGGTCTTTGACCCACTGCGTTTCCTACCGAAGAATGCTTCTGAGAGGTCGCCTTATGCATTCATTCCCTTCTCTGCTGGGCCAAGGTTTGTCCTCACCTGATATCACCTGACTGGCACACTAACTACTAGAGATGGAGGTTCTCGGCCTACAGCTAATTACCATCAACAAAAAAAAATATTGGACTAGATTACACAATCAGAGTTGCAGTGGCAGAGTGGCACTGTTCCTGTAGGCTATCTGCTTGTGCTCATTGACTTTAGGGAAGTGAACAAGAGTTTGGCTGTGATGTAAGTAACAGCATCCAGCAGTAAAAGTGAGTCCGTACAGCCCTGAAGCCACGCCCCTGCTGCTGCACAGAGCAGTGTTCCCTTGTTTATTCAAATATTATTAATAGTGAACGTGTTGCTCGTCCCCTGAACCAAATTCAACACCGCACGCCCTTGAGTCTCCAGCAATACACCCGCCAAGTGTGAAGTAGATCGGATGAGACAGATGGAGATTCCTTGCTTTCTAGTTAGATGCACAAACCCCAAAAAGGAATAAATTGTGCAAATCTTTGGATTTAAGTAAACAACTGTTGATACCAGGTTAAGCAGAAAAAGATCACATTAGTTGAATGTACAAGGGCTGTACTGAATAAAGCTCCCAATGTCTGTCATCATTGTTATGACACAGTCACCCTAAAACAATCTTGCACAGAATCCTTCTTTGAAATAAAGTGATTTAAATGAGTTAGTCATTTTTTATTATTATTAAATCAACTTTCTTTATTAAATATACGTAATATATGTTGCTGTTAGACCACACTGTTAATACAGGTGTGAGCCTCCGCAATGAAAATGTTGTTTTTGTAAGGTTTAGTGCCAACAAATATGGATTGAAGCAGAATATTTCTTTAGTTAAAAACATGCTGTGAATTTTGGAAATGATTACATCTATCTTTGCAATCGATTTAGACCTTTTTTTACTTTTTTATGCTGGAATTACTGGAAAAGTATGGATCATATGAATAGGAAACAGTCCAGCCACCACTAAAATTCTAATTCTACAAATAATATAACAGCAATAACAATAGTGTAGCTGCAAGAGATACCAATTTTACATCGCTACTCTGACATGCTGCTGTCCTCTCATGTTACTGCGTGAAAGCACTGTTTCAATCGTCATATACCTCACACTTTTGTCGTCTTCCTCCCTCAGAAACTGCATCGGGCAGAACTTTGCCATGAATGAGCTGAAAGTGGCCACAGCACTGACACTGAGGAGGTACCATCTGATCGAGGACCCCACTCAGAAACCCAAGATAATTCACAGAGTGACACTTCGTTCAGCCAATGGCATCCACATCAAGATCAAACCTGTGGACCCACAAGAGTAAAAGGAAATTACAGTAGGAAAGGATATAAACCTGGAAAATACATTGATCACTCAGGGAACTTTGTCAGGAGTTGACATTGCTTTGTTTCTAATATTTCTAATAAAACCTTTACAGTATAAAATCACAAGCAGAGGATTAACTGTAGAGTATTTTTTAGTGGCTGAATGTTTTTGATGAAAGTAGTTACTGAAAAATAAGTTGCACTTGTATTTTAGAATACTTTTCTCACACTGTAACAGTTTCCAGTGAGACATTTTGCACTTTATATGTGAAAAAGGAATATGACCTGCAGTTTATTGTGACAGGACAACTGCTTAAAATCAGGACCAATCAGAACTTTGATCTCACCTGCGACGTGATGTCTGCTTGAACTCACCCTCCACTCCCAATGGTAGCGAGTGTCTACCCTCTGCAGGAGAAACATGTTCACCTGCATTTTACAGAGTTTAGAGTCTCTCTGCTTACATGGTTTTATTTTTGTTTTACAGTGTAAACATCAAGGCATCATTTCATTTTACAGCTCAGTCACTCCCTAATAATTTGGACATTTCCCAAGAAGAACTGTGTTATATGCTGATATGTAAGTGATAAGATAGAGACAGTGTTCGACTGGCACCCCTCCAAGTAATTAAGTGAATAACAGCTCATATAAATATAGCCAGTATGAATAATGACAATAATAAGTCAAATAGTTCATTGTTTTTTTTAACTATAAATACTAAAGTTTCCAAATAATAATCCAGGCTTTAAATAGAGCTTGAGGAAATTCTCATTTTCCTTAAAATTAGTACAAAATGTAAAAAAGTTCTTTAAAGGAAACATCCTGAAAAATTATCCTCATATTTCAAAATGAATTCCTGGAATGAAATCTGTAATTTGGTATGAAGCTGACAAACTGTAGGATTAGCGTATCAAACGGGACAAAAATATAACTGAACACATCAATACATATAAAATATTGTTAGTTAAAAAATTAAAATGGAGTGTAAAAATATAGATTTGCACTTAAAACAAAAATGCACAATTTATCTTTGATAAATTCTTCTACTTCTAACACAATCCTTTTTCATTATTTAACTAACAATATTATTTTAAGGTCCAGTGTGTATGATATAAGGGGATATATTGGGTGGAATTTAATATGATAAGTATGTTTTCTTTTACGTACAATTACCTGAAAATTACACAGGGAGCAGGTGTAACGTGTGGACAGGGGCATGGACAGATGACTTTAAGATATTGTTTTCTGGCATTTATTTTCTCTTGCAGAAGAAAATACGGCACACAACTGGTTGTTTATGATGAAATAGAGTGGTTAAGACCAAAATCTTGACGATTGCTCCTTCTCTGAGAATTTGAGAGAATTTGGCTTTCCCCTGCCTGGCTTAACAATGCTGTCTATGGCCATGTGTAAATCTGTCCTCAAACCACCTTATACGTTTGTTTTCTAAGACATGAAACTCACTGAGTGGTCAGTGGTGTTTGTTGATGTTCCGACACAAAAATCGTAGCAAACTGTGTTTTGGCATTTTGCCTCTATTAGATGGAACAGTCATGTTGCACCACCATGTTTCTACAGTAGCTCAGATTGGACAAACCAAACACTGGCTCCAGATAGTGACATTTGCGTTTTTATGTCTGCCATCGTAGTTCTCCTACACACTCGGCACACACAAGTTTGAGTAGGTCGTAATCTATAACCTCACCACTAGATGCCACTAAATCCTACAGAGTCCGCCTTTAGTTATATTCTTGACTCATTTGACAACTTTTAACAGTATTTGCTTTATGTCAGAATTTTGTAATAAAACAAAAATGTCTTTTTTTTAACTAGAGTGAATATTTAACTGAACACTGTCTCCATTTTAACTGATAATTAACACCTAATTTTACTGTTGTTTCCAGAAAAATTCCTGTGTAATGACAGGAAATTAGACCTTTGGGAGGGGGGATTTTCACAATAAAAATTATGTCAAGGTGCCACAGGTTGATCTGTACAACTCAGTGAAGAAACGTACACATTTAAATTAATTGGAGGGAGCCATCTCCATAGCAACAGCTGCTGAGGCTCATGGATAGTCTAGTAGAAACTTTAATTTCATTTACAGTGTAAAACAAAACAGCAGCAGAGCAACAACTTTTGTCTTTAATTTACTTCAACTTTACATAGTGAATTATTGAAATTCAACTTAACTGTGTGAGTTGTCGTTTATGAACCAGTGCAGTTTGAGTTTCAGTGTGTCAAATTAATTTAAATGTGTGAGTTGTAATTTTGGCTACATGTCTTTGTGTGGGGTTTTTTTAGGTGTTTATTAGGGCTATCAATTGATTACAATATTTAATTGCAATTAATCGCATGATTGTCCAATTCGCAATTGATCGCAAATGAATCACAATTTTTTTTATCTGTTGTAAATGCACCTTAAAGGGATATTTTTTTAGGTTTTAATACTCTTATGAACATGGGAGTGGACAAATATGCTTGCTTTAACAATAAAAATAGTGTCCAGAATATTCTCTAGAATAACCTCAAAGGTACTGCATGCTCAAAAAATAAACTTTGTAATACTAACACAATGTAGTGTCCAACTTTACACTTGTAAATAAACATCCCGTTTTTTCTTTAAGCAACTCAACACAAAACGTGACACATATCCTCAGGCATCACAACAACAGACATTTTGTACAACATTGGTCGGTTATATTTTCCATCATTTAAAGGTCATTTCCAGGATCCTTCACACTTAAAGCAAATAATCTCACACAATGTAATAGTGTCTAATGTCACATGAGGGAAAGTGAGGGCCGAGCAGCCCAGCCTCCTTCCTCCTCCCTCTTCATTTATTTCCTGACAAAACAAACATGGAAACACCACAAAGGCAAAAGAACTCCAACATATAGTACATGGGTCTGTCCCTATGACCTCTGTGCACTGAGCCAGCTGCCCAAACAGACAGTGCAGCTGACTTCTTCTGAACAACAACAGTGAAAATAACCCCTCACATGGTATGAATATGGCACGTGTTGCCAGGTACTTGGGTGCAAGGCAGGCCATCTGGCTGTGTGCCCCTTCATGTTTGGACCACCAGCTGCTGGGGACAGTCCTCCATGCCAGTTGTGAACTCTGCCCTGTAGCGCTCCACACATTTCTCAATACAGTCCTCCTCTTTATCAGATGAAGATCGGGCAAGCATGAGAGCTGATCTTTTCTTGGGTGGCTCAGACGTCTCTAGTCGTTCCGGCCAAGCAGACCTCTCCCTCTCTCTGAGCAAAGCACTGATCGAACGCCACACCTCAGCCCTGTCAGGTTTGCTCAGACACTTGAGGTCCTTGAACCAAGGATCCAGTGCTGTCGCAACCTTTAGCCATGTGACGTTAGTTGTCTGTTGTAAAGGTTTCCTTGAATTTAACCATGAAAGCTGTGTCATCCTCAGAGACCTCCATCACCTGCGATATATGACCCAATGCCAGCAGCACCCCTGAGCAAGAAACAAACTCCTCTCCTCCCAGAAGTTCAGTAATGTAGAAGGGAGGAAGACTTTTAAGAGGCTTAAGAGTTTCTAAGGAGAGGAGAAGATGGCAGAAAGACACAGAGGTAGGAGAAACATTCTCCAAACACTGAATGAGAGTGAAACAATGAAATGCTACAGATGAGATCCAGCAGGGATAATGTTTGTAGTAGATTTCACCAGAGATGCACACTTTCCCACCTAATGCTAAATGCCAGATATTAATGTGATCACAACATGAAGATATTTGGCACCTATAAAAATGAAACAATGATGACAGCCCTTAATCAGCAGAATGATTACACAAACAATGACAACACTTTCACAGTCTGCAGTTCATTTTATTTCCACTGGGTGTCCACATCCTGCAGGCTTACAAATGGCATGTCTCTGACAGCCAATCACTTCTGTTTAAACAATGTGTCATACTCCACACTATGGCAAAAGTTTCTGTCCTGTCCTTGCTCAGAGTTGCTCTGAGAACTTTTCTAAATCACTCCCAAGCTAGGACTTCTTACCTATAAGTTTTAGGCTTAGTTAGGAGCTCTCTGAGAGTCTTCTCAGAATGTTTGTGAATACGGCCCCTGATTTTTAACTAGATGGCTGCTCTTGTGTATCCTCCCTCATGGCTCCTCAGAGATCCCTCCTTGCTATTCTCTCCTTGACTCCTCTGAGCGCATTTAAGTAATTGAGTTGTCCTTCAAGATGGTGGGTCTTGATCAATATCTGGGTCAAGTCATCTAGGACCTGGTAGGCCATGTCCCACCCCGTGTCAATCAGGGATCCCGTTGTTGCCTCCTACACTCCTCTGGGGGTGATTCGTGGGGCACAGTCAGCATCTCGGAATATGAAGGTTGTGAGAACCCGCACCTGCCCATACCTGTAAAGCTCAGTAGCCTACCAGAGCCGACCCATTACCCATCATTATGTCTGTGTCAAAGCTGCAACCACCCACACCCGTTAATTAAAGTCCCCCTGTTTAACCTAAAAAGGATCTTCCTTCAGTGTCTTGAACTCAATGAGGCTGGCAACAGCTGCACAAAAAGTCTCTGAAAGGCTCCAACACCTCAAACATGGCAGAGAGTTCACCTTGAGTGGCTGGGGCTCCCTCCCAGAGTGTTTCAGTTTACTCATAGCGCCACCTGCTGCTGTGGAGGTACAATTACTGGGGAAATCCTCATCAGCAACAACGGAAAGACCGTCCTAAAAGTCACGTGATATTGTGTAACCCACACTGTGTTTGTAAAACATGATCTGTTTGTTGAGTTTGGCAGGATATTAGCTCCATAGAGACTGTGTCTGACTTGACCTCGTGTGTCTGTCACCGCCCCCTGATGCTGCAGCCTTATCTCATCCACCTTTCAGACGAGGCGCAGTTCATCTCCCACGAGCCTTAAGTCACCTACAGTTGTGTTCAGACTCTGCTGAGATGGAGTCAGCTGCAGCTTTGGTGAAGTCTCAGCTGGGCTGGCCTCACATGCATCACTTGTTTGCTCTACTTTGTCTTGTTGCAGTCGTCTATAAAGTAACCATCCTGTATGTCCAAAGAAGAGATGCGCTTCGAAACCTCAAGGCTTTTCCAGGACCACCAGGACACTGGCTTTTTGGACATGTTAAGGAGGTAATTCAGTCACGAGCGCTCAGTAACGTGCAGCTTTGTGTAACTGTTATATAATAGTAATAGTAACTTTTTTATAGCACCTTTCAAAGCAAAATTACAAAGTGTTTTACAGTAACAGAAGATGTTTACGCACTCTTTATCTTAGATCTATGTAGTCTTTCACTTTTTTCTCAGAGCATGCAATCATTGGCACTATGCAAACATTTTTTTCTATATTCACTGTGTTTCACCTCATTTTTGTATTTTATAAAAAGTACTGTTTCCATTTATATGCCTCACAATACTCAGTAGGGGAGAGCGGGGTCAGTTGAGACATTTTTGTATTGACACAAATAACTTAGTTTCTCATGGACTACATGAATAGTAATAAAAATTAACAGGAACCCTGAAAAGACACAGGTGTCTGCTATTACTTAATCAAGTTTTTTAGAGCCCAACCCAAACATTAAAATTACAATTTTGTTAAATGTGCAAGGATTGCATTTTCCTTAAATTCTGCCTCTCCAGATGGTTGGGACACCTTGTTCTGTGCTGGGAAAAAATCAATTGAAAAAATCGCAGTCTAAATTTGAACACTTAATATTTACAATGACCCTTGATCATATATTTATTTTAAAGAAAAGGTAAAACATTTGTAAAATTATTGTATTTTCACTGGCCTAAATTACTGATATGTGGACTGTGGCTGTCTTCTGAGTCTTCACAGTGTAGGTTATCATATGCTTCATAGGCTTATGTAGGCCACTGAGTTTTTTTTTTTTAAAAGTAGTCAGTAACAACAACTCCAGAGTTTTAAGAAAGACTTAAATAGCTGACCTTTGCAAATTCAACATATGCTAAATTTAGGCCTATTTAACATTCACTCAGTGACTTGACAGATGGTCTCATACAATAAGGAAAAGCCAGCATGTACTCTCACGCTGTAGATTTCAAAACTGAATAAAATGTGAGGAATAGTCAGACAGTCTCCACATTGACATTGAAAGTGAATAGGGTGTGGCTGAGTACGAGCATGGTGAATGGAATTGGTATAGTTGCTTTGTAACGTGCTGAAAAGACACCAAGTGGCCTCCTGTCCCAACTGAATGAGAATGGGATTGGTTATTTTTACCTGCCATTTTTTAATCATGTGTGCTTTAATGAAATTCTGATGGACTGAAAGCTCAAAATAAAGTAAAACACAGCACTGACATTAGTGTGTGCAAATCCATTTTATAGGTTTGAGTATCACTGAAGCTGCCCCACACTTCAACAAAGTTAAAGCTGTGTGGAGCGGTGGTCATCGTGCATTATCTAAGCTCTGTAAAAGGAAAAATAAGTAATAAATGAGTAGGCTACGGTTTTGAAGACAACTTTTGAGGTACCTGTACACCTGAGGTACCATTTACATCCATTCCACTGGATTTCAGTGGGAAATATTGCACCTCTAACTCCACCTAATTTATCTGACAGCTTATTTTGAAAATAAATATTTCACATATTATTAGACTTCTAGCTAAACTGACACATTTTATTCATGTTAATTACTGTGTGTTGTCCCTGATTTAAAAAGACAGTAGTTAGTACATGTAAAACGTACAGTGATCTTATAAAATAATGATGTATTAATATTGAATTTGGCTTTATAGCTTTCTTAGGCCATGAACAGGGGAAACTTTTGAGTTCCCAGATTGTATTTGGTTGGTGTTTTACCATTTGTAACGAGCGATTTTGCCTAAAGAGTACTTATAGTTTAAGACCTCAGATGTTGTACCTGGAATCTGCTGGAGCCACTCTCCCAGTTTGGGGGTCACAGCCCTGCTGGCACCACTGTTGTCTTTACTCCCCACATCTACAGCTCCTCTTTCAGCCTTTGGTATCTTTCAAGCTGTTCTTGTTCCTTCCTTCTGAAGTTGCTGTTGCTGGGGATTGCTACATCTATCACCACTGCCTTCTTCTGTTGTTTGTCGATCAACATGATGTCCAGTTGGTTAGACATCAACAGTTTGTCAGTCTGGATCCCACAGGAGTCCAACAGGATCTTAGCTCAGTCATTCCCAACTTTATCATCAGATAAATCAGTGACAGTATGTTGGCCGAGATATTTAAACTCATTAAGAGCAATACCAGATAAGACGAATTCAGGAAATGTAAATTTTTGGTCTTCTAACAATCATAATGTTGCTCTTATTGTCATTATATTTTATTTTAAATCAGAACCATAGTTTGAGCAAATCTTAAACAGCTGCTGTAGACCAGCACTAAATGGGCAGAATATTACTAAGTCATCTGCATACATAAGGTGATTTATTAAAATGTTGCTGACCATACACCCTATGTAACATGCATTTAACTGTTGTGACAAGTCATCCATGTACACAATAAAAAGAAAAGGAGACAAAATATCCTGTTGAACTCTGTTACTAACATGAAATGGTTCCAATACAGAATACCCCCATCTAAAGCCCAGTTTAGACCAGAGATTCGCAGCGAGACAAAACTGTTTTAGCAGTGTGAAGTGGCCGTTCTGAGCTCGACTCAAGCAGGCTGATGGTGTCAACTGCAACTCAGCTGGTCAAACCTCCGGCGACTGGTTTTAGAACGTAAAGCACGTCACCTGTTTCAACAGCCAGTTAGTTTGTCATGAAGTCCGCTTGTCAGTCAAAATGGCTGCAGATGGCATGTTCGCTTGCTGTGGCAGAAATCTGTTATTTAGTAAGCAAGTTAGTAAACATTAGTTCAGTTAGTGACAAATTGTCCTCCCCTGGTTACAGGATTTAACCTTACCATGTTTGAATCATTCTTTCAGTTTAAAGAAGATGGAAATGATCTGGATAGGATTGTGGAATGGGGAAGGGAGTACTCTTACGCTTTCCCATTGTGGTTTGGTCCCTTTGTTTGTTTCCTCAACATTCAACATCCAGATTATGTGAAACCCGTGTATACATCAACAGGTGTGTGAGCTTTTTTTATTGTTACTGAAATGATTCACCATTATGTAGTCAATTGTAGTCATTTCAGTGCTTTTTATAATCTCCTGCAGGAGCATTGGCTCCATTTTTACAACCACAAGTCAGTGTTACAGATTTTTTATTTACTCGTTTGTTTGTTTGTTTCCTAACAGAGCCAAAAGATGATTTTGCATACAGGTTTATTGAGTCTTGGATTGGTAAGACTGATTTGCCTTTTTCCTAGAGAACATTTTGTCTTATTACAGAGCTGTTTTACAGACTAACACACATACCTGTCTGTCTCTGTCTTCAGGTAAAGGTTTATTGGTGTCAAAGGGTCCAAGGTGGTTTCGGAACAGAAGGCTCTTGACCCCAGGTTTCCATTATGATGTTTTGAAACCATACACTAAACTGATGGCAGACTCTGCTAAAACAATGTTGGTATGTACATGACAGCTTAGACATGTGCATCATAATTTTTAATGGGTCATTATAGACCTTAATGGTGAAGTAATGTTAAGAACAAATCGGCTTTTAGGCCGTCTAAATGACAATTCCATAAAACTTCAATCAGTAGCTCAGGCTATTATCTGCTAAAACCACTGAACTCAACAGGGTTATATATGGGACAGGCCTTTAATTCCTTTTACACAAAACTGTTGCTCAGCAAAGATGGGAAATATGCTCAAATTGTTTATTTGAACCACTATGAATATTACTTGCATAAAAAATAGGCTTCGAATAACACATCAGTTATGGGTTATGTTATGACACTTGTTTAATGGCACCTGGCATACCAACACAACACCATTTTATCTTGTTAAAACAATATTCGTAACTTGGCTTAATTTTTATGAAAAACACTTTTGATTCTTTCGATCAGTGGACCCTTATGGACTAACGGAATATAAAAAACTTTTTTCATCATATAAGTAAATCTGATTGATTTACGGTCTTCTCTGGTGCTCAACAATGTGTAGCATCTCCTTAATGACAAAAGTTTAAACATTTACATTTGTATGCACAATCTAAACAGTTAACTAACGTTAGCTCAAATGGTTAGTCAACAATCTAGCTTTACACATCCAAAAAACATCTATGAAAATTAACTGCTTGGCAACCAGACCAGGCGTTTTACTGTATGTTGAGCCAAACTTGGTTGAGTATATTGAAGTTTATTCCATCTCCTGCAGAGATGTAACGTCTGTTCTCTCACTGTTGCCAGGACAAATGGGAAAGTTATGCAAACACAAACGAGTCCTTTGAATTGTTCGAACATGTGAGCCTTATGACGCTGGACACCATCTTAAAGTGTGCTTTCAGCTACAGCAGCAACTGTCAGACCGAGAGGTGAGTCCATACAAACCTTTTCCTGACATTCACAAGTTCACATCTGTGTTTTCAGTTGTTTTTCAGCTGTCTGAATCATGAGTGTTTGCCTATGTTCTCATTTCAGTGGAAGTAATACATACATCAAGGCAGTCTATGAGCTCAGTCACCTGATTAATTTGCGGTTCAGGACGTTTCCATACCACAATGACCTGATTTTCTACCTCAGCCCACATGGCTTCAGATACAGAAAAGCGTGCAGAGTGGCTCATGATCATACAGGTAAGATCTTCAAACATACTTTGAGTAATGACAATATATGTGCATTATGTGTGACCCATACACTAAACTTTGGGTATGGTTAACATTTTACATGTTGTTGTATTTTTTTAGATTTAGTCTGCAAATATTTATTATCTTGTCTTTTGAAGAGGCGGTCATAAGAAAGAGGAAAGAAGATCTAAAGGAGGAGAAGGAGCTGGAACGCATACAGGCCAAAAGAAACTTGGACTTTCTGGACATCCTTCTCTTAGCAAGAGTATGTTGTGTGATTTCAGATTCAGTTTAATGATTTATGGAATTAGACATTCTCACTTTTGCTCATTGTTGTGAAATTAGTATTAAGTCACAAACCTTTAAGGCCCAGACACACCAAACCGACAACAAAGAACTAGCGGTGGCAAAGGTTGACTGCTGTGCCACAACATGTCACCTGTGTCTCAGCCAAAAAGTTGCACCGAGAGACTTCAGCCAACAGCTGACTAAGACATATGTTCTCCATAATAGGAAATAGCTCTTCAAAGCAGCATGCAGTAGTGGTCTGTATTTATTGTTTAAAAGGGAAACCAGGAGACCAACAGGACGGATTCAAGAACGCTAGTTAGCCAGTTAGCACATCAGCAACACAACCTGCTGTTAAAAAAACAAAGGACATCATCAGTGCGCTAGCAAACAACAGTAACAACAATTAAGATCAATTTCTGCTAAAGAGCTCAACAAGTTTGTTTCGATCTCACACCTTCTTGACTTTAGCCGCTTGTTTACATCCTCACTTCCGTTTCTCTTCTCGTGAACTGAACTGCCAATCAGAGTTTCAGGGTGATTGCATTCACCAGCGGGAACCAACAGGTACTGATTGGCTCCAACGGATTCCGATGTCACTGACATCTCTAACGCTGATTTGAGATGCTGAATTTGTCGAAAAAAGCAGACAAGGGCTGACAAGTGCCAACGATATGGGACACACCACTAAAACTAAAGTGACAGAGGCTCACCGACAAGGGACAAAGACCATAAAGACAATTTAAAAATGGCACAGATAAACTGTAAAAAACAAAAAGTCATATAGAAAATCCTGAAATCATTCAAGAGATAATGTGGCATAATGTCCAATAGACTCCCTCGAGCAACGGCCTGAAGACAAAAACTTTTTCTTTTTAAATAAATGAGACAGTATAGGAAAAAAAGTGGCTACAAAGCTGTAAACATCTTTATGATTCAGGTAGTGTTCCACCAGCTTGATGACCTCGTCTTTAGGTGCAACATTTAGCTAGGCAAATTTTCCCAATGAGACACAATAAGTTAGCCTGTAACACCTCTGTAACTCAGGGTCAGCTTGTTGTATTATTGCTGCTTTCCGCCCAAAAACTGTATAAGCGCTACGTTAATGAATCTCCTCTGTTCAAACACACTCGAGCACCTAACTCCACCTTTGACCTGGTGAAAGAGCAGACGTGCTATGTCTGTGACTTCCAATACTCAACACTAAGCCTGACAGCCTTTGGACCCTATTTAAACAATCTATAGTGCATGCTCTAAAGTGCATGGCAGAAGTGAGTTAGAGTGCGTCCAACTCCACTCTTCCGAGTTTAAAGTAATCTGGGCGCAAAGTGAGGCGCAAAGGGCCAAGGGGTTGTATTTAGTCCCTTAATTAATCATAGGTGTGATTTGGGAGGAAGAATTCAACCAATCAGAGTGTCAGTCCTATTCCTTCACGCACCCATTCATGCGTCCCTGCGAGGTAACAAGCAGAGTGTACCCACATTATGAACCCACATATGTAGATGCATCCTACTATCTGAATAATGTGCCCTTTAAATAGCAGGAAAATGCTGCGCCATTATGACTTTAGGCCAGATTTTGTTGGTCAGTGGCACAGTCACTTTCTGCTGCTTCAAAATGGCAATACGCAAACAATGCTTTTGACCACAGCTAATGTAAGAACTACACACCCACTGACTCAAAGATGGGCACAAGTACATTTTCTTCTTGGACAACATGGGCGCTGGCTGTGAAAGTGACGACTAGCAATGACAGTGTGCTGCTGTGCGCCAGGTGTAGGGCCCACAGTATACAGTAATTTTTTCTTTATGCGATTTTATTATAGTTTTATTGTTCAGTGAAGTACTGGTTTAAAAAGAGTGTGTTATAAATACAGTAGAGAGTGACTGTTCCTTTTATTTATTTCTTAATTTTCTCTATTTGCTTTTTTTCTCACCTTCAGGATGAGAACCAGCAGGGTTTATCAGATGAAGACATACGAGCAGAAGTGGACACCTTCATGTTCGAGGGCCATGACACCACAGCCAGTGGCTTGTCTTTCATCCTCTACTGTCTGGCCTGCCACCCAGAACACCAGAAGATGTGCAGAGAGGAGATCATTCAAGCCCTGGATGGCAAGGACACCATGGAGTGGTAAGTCTACCTGTTGAAACCCAAGGTACAATGCTAGTCAGTGCCGCTCTGTGTCACAACAGCTGGATTAGATCAGCTCTAAACTTGCCCCTTTGACAACAAATGTGTGTGTGTCTCATTTTAAGGGAGGATCTCAGTAAAATTCCATACACTACAATGTGCATCAAAGAATGCCTCCGCCTTTACCCTCCTGTACCAGGAACATCCAGACAGACCACAAAGCCCATGACCTTTCCTGATGGAAGGACTATACCGAAAGGTTTGTTCTTATTGTTTTTGTAAAGTTCATATAGATAAGACGATATACTGCAGAGTACATATGTTTTACCCCACTGGTAAAATATTAACTCGTACTGGTTATTGTCCAGGTTAACCTATGGCCTTAGTTTTCTATTACAAAGTCAGCCTTACACAACACACAGCACAGTTGTTACATGGTGTAGCATCTGTCAGTACTGTGACTGTACATTTCTTATTCAACAACTCCCTTGTTTTGTAAAGACAGCAAGCTCTAATCTAACCTGCAGGTCTTAATTATCCCTAAGCCAAGTCTCTGAAATTACTATTACACTAAATCTTTGCTGAAACTGTTAAAGGTAATCTTAAATTTTGGATACGTTTCTGTAGAGACCCCTACTGCTAAGTGGATCACAGAAAAATCCTTCATTTCAAAACTGACTTTATCTTCAGAATACAATTCAAAAGTCAGAAGTTAGAAGGCTTAAAATCTGTGTATTAAAACACCTTATTGAACAGTTGCTGCACAATCCTAAACCCAAACACACCTTTTTTTCCCTTATTTGTAGGTTGTCATATTGGAGTAAGTGTGTTTGGGACTCACAGGAATGCAGCTGTCTGGGAAAACCCTGATGTAAGTCAAGATGATTTCAATTTAAGCAAATGTTTTTGATATGAAAGCTCACCTGTCACCCACTCACTACATAGCGTCCATGATGATTAGAATTGTTAAATTTAAAGTAAAAGGTTGATCTCTGTTTGCTGCGATGGTCCTGCACCCTCCTTCCACACAAAATGTGTCAAATAATAGACATGACACAGTCATCAAATTGGTACATAATTAATGCAGAATCTATTGTGCCTTTGTGACAGATGTCAACATGTCATAAACAGCATAAAGTCATTTAATTCTCAGTGGAAAAATTAGGAAATTAAAGTATGTGGGATTTACTGGCATTTGCTTTTTCAATCTTGTGTCACCACAGGTCTTTGACCCACTGCGTTTCCTACCGGAGAATTCTTCCAAGAGGTCGCCTCATGCTTTCGTGCCCTTCTCTGCTGGGCCAAGGTTTGTCCTCACCTGATCCCGTGTGACTGGCTCACTAAGAACTAGAGAGGGAGGTTCTCAGTCTAGTTGCTACTCACCATTTGTTTATTTATCAGACAAAATCTGAAGTATGCGGATATGTAACCTAACACCAGAATCCTTTTTACCAACACAATAAACACTGTTAGGCTTTGTTTGGGTTACAAGAAATAAAAGAACTCTGTGTTACTAGGATGAGTTCAGTGTAAAGGAGCTGCATTCAGAGCATTAATATAGCAGCAAACCACTATTAGCTATTTAAAGATATAATGGATAAATGGTGTCCTGAGCAAAGAATGAAGTTACGCTAGCTCTCTGTGTGTTGTAATACAAACTCCTCTGTCCAGTGTTGTGTACGGTCCGGCCAGGTGGGCATGTTGGTGCATGTGAGTCCCTGTGAGTATGTCCCACTGGCTAGCAAATCAGTGCTGCTCTGCACTGCACTCATATGGCAGTTACTGCTGATGATGTCGTCCAGACTCACAGTGGCAGGACGCCGTCTGTCGCAGAAGCATAGTGCGCACCCTGCCAGTTTCCCCCAAGGTTGACAATGTTAGCTCTGTTAGCACTGTTGCTGTTGTTAGCGCTGTTCATTGAGTTAGCACCATCAGCTGCTCATTTATAAATATTGTGTACGCACAAAATGAGGCCTGAAAGAGACGTATGACACTCCCCATGGAAAAGTTGTGATTTATAAAAACAGACTTGATGGGAGAAACTTTGACCCATGCTAACAAACATTTTGGAGTCAAGAAATTGGCAGCACAGGACACGTGGAAGCCTGATTGAAGAAATTGTTGAATATTTTTTGGCACACTCCCAGCTCAGCCACCTCCATGTTGAGAACAATGTGCAGATTATCCCACCCCACACTGAATCTTAGATGCGCTCTGAATGTTGCATACAACTCCTCTAAAAAACAAATTCAGTGCCTGTTCACAACATGTCAGTTTGAAACTGGCTGATTGCTTGGCCTGTGTTTTGAGGGGTGCTGCCACAGATGTGCACATATAAGTCTGTGTGTGCACGATGTGTGTTACTCATTAACTGTTAAAATTACAGACAGAGCTACCATGACATCACCCACTGGTTTGCGGACTCCCATTTTGAAGCCTTGAATTCGGCATTCTGGCTGTAATCATGGTGTTTTTGTATCTCTTCAGCCTTGCTTTGGGTCTGTGTTTGGCAGTCTCGAGAGCGTCTGTCTCTCTATCTATCTATCTATCTGTCTGTCTATCTATGTATGAAAGTGGCTGTGAGATTGGCTCCAGCAAATTCTAGGTGGACACCTTGAGGAAGACACACACCACCCCCTAGGGGCTAGAGGAGTACAGCACAGCTCCAGTGACAACACATTGAAAAATGCTTAAATTACAGTGGTTATATGTATATTCCCACCAAATCTGATCATCATGAGCTTCATCATGTCCACATTTACTGAAGAACTATCACCTAAGTCCACAATAAAAATAATAATTCTGGTACCGACTGTTGATTTGATTTTGTTATTCATAAAGCCACCCATTTTTTTTCCTTCTGAGTGCAAACAGTGAGACATCACTGCTCTGACATGCTGCTGCTCTCGTGTTATTGCTTGAAAGCACTATTTTAATCATCATTTAACTCACACTTTTGTTGTCTTCCTCCGTCAGAAACTGCATCGGCCAGAACTTTGCCATGAATGAGCTGAAAGTGGCCACAGCACTGACACTGAGGAGGTACCAGCTGATCGAGGACCCCACTCAGAAACCCAAGATAATCCCAAGATTAGTGCTTCGCTCACTCAATGGCATCCACATCAAGATCAAACCTGTGGACCCACAAGAGTAAAAGGAAATTACACTACACTCACACTATAAAACCGCAAGCAGATAATAGTAATAACATTAACTGTGCCGTATTTTACTTAGTGGCTGAATATGTTTTAGGGAGAAAATTAAGTTGCACTTGTATTTTAGAGTCATGTTCTCACACTGTAACAGTTTTATAATGAGACATTTTGCACTTGTGATAATTAAACAATGGTATAATGGTGAGGCAGCAGTAGCTCAGTCCATAGGGACTTGGGTTGGGAAGTGGAGGGTCTGCTAACAAACTTGAGACTTCTACATATTCACCAAGGCATGATATACAAAATAAATACCTGATGTAGCAGGGACTATACCCTATAGAGAGGGGATACATGTTTTGGCACACGACATGTCCATCCTGGTGGGACAAGTAGACTACCTCAATCGTTTTGTGTTATAAAGAGCCATATGAATGCATGATTACTATTGTTCATTTTGTATATATGTATATACTTCAGATCATGCCTAGTACCTTTGATGATTGGAGAAGTTCTTTTACTTTTTTAACGTATGTTTTGACGCTCATACTTTCGTACTTTTACTGAAGTGCCAGTTTATCCTGTGGCCCATCTTGACATTGTGATTAGAATAATCAAAGTGCAATAAAATCTAATAATCAAAACAAGGTTGTTTTCTGGTATTCTAATCTGAAAACACTACAGAAGGTTAAATTTGAGCATTTAACATTTTCTCTTTTTATTCTATTAAAAAGGTAGTGCGAACTTTACCTCTAGTTTTATTCAGTAGGGTAAAAGTTTTCTTTAAACAGTAATTAAACATTAACAACAAATCCGTCACACTCAGCTTCACCACACCACAGACTGTGTGTTGTAGCTGTTGCAGGAGTGTGAGCTCTGTGCTGGGCACAGTTGAGCCCATCTGCACACACACAGTGACAGGGCTAACTGTTAGCATCACATGGCTTATGTTACCTAATGGTTATTAAAAGGTTTAAAGACAGAGTTGAGCCGTTTCTGTGTCATACTGAGTTTGCTGGGGCTGTGTGATGTTGGATGTGAGCCACTGCTGCTGTGTTAGCTTGTGCTAACCAGGCAGATGGAAAGAGAGTGGCTTCTGAGGTGGCAGCAACAGAATATTTGGTGATCTAGCAGGGAGTCTAGATGGTCCGGGATCAGACCTTCAGCGCATAAAGGGTTCGAACGCAGGTATTGGGTCACTGGAGACGTTTTGATACTACTTGGTACGGGGTTCATCAAGTACTGATACCCAGCCCTAGAATACAGGCAGTTAATATCTGAGCAAATGCTATGCAACATTGTTTAATTACAGCTGAAAACACTGCAGAGGGTCACAAGTCAAAAGTAATTAATTTTTTATTTACAGTCATATGATTACAAAATCCACACTCCCACAAGGACAAAAAGTCACCAGCACAGTTAGTAAAAGTGAAACACTTCCTATGTTCTTGTTCTCTGATCTCCTTTCACTTATTTCAAGATTTTATAAAATAGTCAGTTGAATTTCTAAGAAAACCACTCATCTTTAGTGTTAACCTCATAACTAACTACTAGCCTCTTTGTTTATAGTAAGACTGATAGCTTACAGTCTAATGTCCCTCCTACAAACTCTGCCAGAAGGGAGTACCAGGAGACATTGTAGTGGCCTTGTGGTAAAGATGCATACTGTATACTGTGACCACCATATTCTGGGTGTGATTATGTTTAAGGACTTTTCTTGCAGGTCACATTTCCTGTCACCTCTCTACCTTTGAATAAAAGCAGAACTACCCCCCAAAAGTAAGAATACCATTTCATGGGACCTTTAAATTTGCAGTACACTGTATAAACCAAGTACATAGTGTACCAGGTCATTAAATGTTTTGACACAGCTAACCATGATTTTCTGCTGCTGTTCAAACATTAAGGCATCCCCTCTTATTCATCAACTGACCATAGGCGTGTTTCCATCTTAATGTCAGTAAGATTTAAGAAATTATAAACTAACTTGTTGCCATCAACTCCTGGTCTGCAGTTATTCTCAGTAAGACACAATAAGTTACCCAATAACACCTGTGTAACTCAGGTGGTGGTCATTGCCAAATTTCGTTGCTCTGTAACATGTGCAATGACAATAAAGATTATTCATTGCCGCTTCCCAAATAAAAATACAGTGCAGTGATATGTTAATGAATCTCCTCTGTTCAAACAGGCTTGAGTGCCTAACTCCACCCTTGACCTGGTGAAAGAGCAGACGTGCCATGTCCAGAACTTCCAGTACTCAACACTAACCTAAATGATCTGTGATGCATGGTCTGAAGTGCATTTAGAGTGCGTCTAACTCTATTCTTGTTAGTTAAAAGGCACATAATCTGGGCGCAAAGTAAAGTGCAAGGCCCAAGGGGTTGTTTTAGTCCTTTAATGAATCTTAGGTGTGTTTTGGGGTAACATGAATTCAACCAATCAGTGTCATCTTCGATTCCCTTCAAAAGCAGGTGTTCCTGCACCTGGCGCACTGCTATTTACAGAGTGATGCAGTCAACACAGAAATATTACTGCAGCAAATATCGTGGGACATTTAAACGGCAAAACTCAAAAGTGTAGTTATAAAGTTGACCAAACAAACAGAACTCAGAAACGAGAAACGAGTCGGACTGCAGCTCTGCAGCTCCACCCTCTGTTATGTTAACATTTTAGTGATTGTAATTAATATTTCCCTGATCAATGATGTATTACTTTACCCACTCTGAACCCATCCATGCGTCCCTTGTGTGTGTAAGGCAGAGTGTTAGCATTTTGTGAGCCCACCTATGTAAGCATGCTACAGACTGAATAATTGCTCATTAAATAGCAGGAAAATACTGCACCATTCTGACTACAGACCAACAATACACCAACAATGCACCTGGCCACACCCAAATGTAAGACCCATGGGCCCATGAGCTCACAAATGGGCACAAGTGCATTTTCTACTTGAACAACATGGGCACTGGCTGTGAAAATGACAACTAGCAATGATAGTTGTGCTTCACTGTGCACCAGGTGTAAGATGGGGCCCTGTTATTTATTATAGTTTAGTTGTACAGTAAAGTACTTGTTTAAAAAGTTTAATACAAAAACAGTAAAGAGTTTTTTTTCTTTCACTGATAGAAAGCCAGTTAAGTTGTAAAAAATGTGCTCAATTAAGACGGGTACGGGAGGAAACTTTAACTCAACCCTGTAGTTTTAGCTTTGGAAAATGTTTCCAAGAGTTAGGAATTGGTCCATTTAACTTGCTTAACCCCATGGCCTTTAGCTTAAACAGCAGGATCCATGATCTACTGTTTCCGAGGCCTCGTGAAGGTCTAGCATTACTACTGATGCAGTCTGTTTAATATAAAAGCCAGGTTTCAGTGGAATGGGATTTAATAAAGGCCACATTTGGCCTGTGAACAACATTGGTATTTGTTCATTTATACAGCTTTGATGCAGATGCTCCCACCCTTTATTTCATCCCTTTTAACTCTGACCTCACATGATCGTGGTGCTCGTTCACAGAACAGGTTATTGCTTCACTTTCCTTTAATCAGAACTGAACAAGGAAGAATGACATTTTCTGGCAGTGCACCTTATACATGGAATAATCTACAAAAGGCCTTAAACTTTGACACTCTGCCATCCTTATGGCTGTTTAAATGCCTTGTTTTAATAGAGTATTTGCGTATTTATCACCCTGTATTTGTGCTTTTAGTAACCATTTTATGCAATTGTTGTTTTGTATTTCATTTCTGTTAAATTGGCATGCATGATGGTTCTTTGTTTGCTTAGTGATTGTTTTTAATGTCTTTGTTAATGCTCGGTTGATAATGAGGGTCTCCCTCAGTTGATTACCTGAGCTTTAAATAAAGGTTTGAATAAATGAGTGAATGAATCCCACTCAAATCCTATACTGAATACTTCACACATTATTATCCACCGTGCTCAACAGCAACATTTCACCATGTCTCAACCCAAGCTTGAAGAGGACCTGATTCAAATCACATAAATGAGCCATAGTCCTTAAAGGGACATTGTGTGACATTTTCTGTTGTTTACTGGCCAAAATCGATGTCTGCATTTATATTTGTGTCATCATTGGTGTATTATGACCTCCGCTAATAATCTGACACATTTCCCTAAGCGAAGAATTTAAGGTTTGTTTATACATTTGACGGTGTCTATGGTGGGAAGCGCCATGACAGTCTGCCAAACTTGAAACTACAGCCGCCGAGAAGGGACAAATAGCACCAACGCGTTTTCCCTGCGAGCCAGCGCAGAGTAGGAATGACGTCAGTGATTGAGACTGACTCACTACCCCGGCAAGTTTGAAAATGTGCACCACTGCAGCATAATGCAGGAGCATGTATATACAGCAGCAGCAGCACAGGAGACAAGAAAGCGACAAAGGGAACTTAAAAGGCAGCGTGACCGGAGCATTCAAAAAAGAGGATTAACATCGTGCTAGCCTTCCCCAGGTGAAGGAGCCATGAAGGAGAAAGAATTAAAAAGGGACGCTGAAGTTGCCAGGCTTTCTCCTCGACAGGTAAGTCAGCTGTACAGCCTAAATTAGCCTGAAGCTAACTGTGTTCATTCGGGTTTTGTTAGACAGTGTTGCTCGTTAGCATAGGCAGCATAACAGTAGATGCTGCTAAAATACACCAGCCTCGTTGGTACACAGGTGTGTGTTTACGTGGTTTCAGTAGTGTTGTGCTGTATTATGCATCCCTGCCGTGAAATGCACCCTCTCGCGGGAGCGCGCATGAACCACTCAGTTGTTTGGAAAGTGAAGCAGGTCGCCCTAATATCACAAACAAACTCAGGGGAAAATATTATTGTTACTTATTATTGTTACTTACAGTCTTTAAACTCTTCTAAAGAGTGTAAATAACCAAACTGTCTCTGGTTACTCATACTAGACCCATCAGTATACTGTGAAAAGTATTTAATGCTGGGATCAACAGAAACAAAATTAAGGGTCAGTTTCATGCTCATTTTGTTCCTTTTTACCCCAGCATCAGGTACCTTTAACAGCATACATTTGGTGCCAATATATGTATGAGTTTGGTAGGTCTGACAACAGAGCAGTCAGTGGTGGATGGGGGATTTATTTATTGTATTTTATTTTATAAAGCAGCAAGAAAAATATTTAATATCTTAAAAACAGGACTATTTGATGGAGAGAACATGTCCTTTAATGGTGAGACACACAGAGGTTATGACTTGTCTATCAGTCTATAGGCATAGGCTATAGACCACACTGCATTTTCATTATATAGGTGATATTCTGGATCTGTTGTTTCAGTCTATATGAGTAGCTTGTATACAGTTAACCCAATTAAAAGCACTGACTTTTGAAGCTATGAATTGCAAAAAAAAAGCTGGGATTAGGCCTATATTTAGTCTTGTGAAACATCAAGTGAAATACATTCAACTTGCTCGAAAACAATCCATTGCATTCATTTTGTAATTATGGCTGGGGAGCCTGGGGTATATTTGTTTTGCGTTCGCTATTATCCGATTTTGTGTTTAGAAGAACATTGGTTATTTACACTCTTTAAAGAGTTTAAAGACTGTAAGTAACCAATATTCTTCTCTTCTGTCTCCTTCATAAATAAATAAAATCGTTAATCGTTTGTTTGCAATATTAGGGCGACCTGCTTCACTTTCCAAACAACTGAGTCGTTCATGCGTGCTCCAGCAAGGGGGTGCATTTCACGGCAGGGGTGCTTAATACAGCACAACACTACTGAAACCACGTAAACATACAGTTCCACCAGAGGAGAATAACCGGATTTCACTGTATGTGTACTGTCTATATTGTTATATGTGTACTTATTGGATAGCAGAGGATGACATGGTTTCATCAGTGTTGTCGAGGCTTTTTGACACATGGCGGCTGCCGTTGTTGCAATACATGTTTGAAAAAGTGAGGCGCTAGAGTGCACTATTTGTTTGAATGCGATACACGATTTCAACATAAGATGGGAGTAATTCCTACACAATGTCCCTTTAACTCATCATTCTCCGGTTTCCTCGTTGAATCAGTGTTACTACATGATAACATGAAATGTCTTTTCTAACAACAGATTATCACATAAATAGTACAGTTATAAGAAGCAGTGTGGTTCCACACAATACAGGAGGGTCTAAACACACTGGACCACCTTTGTTCTCAGTGAATGCAGTTTGCCTATAAGCCATCAAATTACTCGCCTTCAAAGGATGTTTCATCAGATATAAATCTGGAATACAGGCGGTCAATATCTGAGCAAATGCTATGCAGCATTATTTAATTCCAGCTAAAAACACTGCAGAGGGTTACGAGTCAAAAGTAATTCATTTTTTATTTACAGTCATATGATTACAAAATCCACACTCCCACAAGGACAAAAAGTCACCAGCACAGTTTGTAAAAGTGAAACACCTCGTCTTATGTGGAATTCTGATCTCCAAGCTTGACTTATTTTAAGATCCCGTGAAATGGCCACTTGAATTTCCAGCAATAACGCTCATCTTTAGTGGTAACCTCACGCTGTACCAAAGTACAACTTACTACTAACTACTAGCGTCTTTGTTTACAGTAAGACTGACGGCTTACGGTCTAATGTCCTGCCTACAAGCTCTGCCAGAAAGGTGTAAAAAGAGGCGCCTTGGTGGCGTTGTGGTTAAGATGCATACCGTATACTGTGACCACAATATTCACAGTCATTCATTCATTTCCTGTCACCTCTCTACCTTTGAATAAAAGCAAAAACGCACCTTAAAAAATAAGACGACCATTTCACGGGACCTTAAATTTGCAGTACACTGAATAAACCAATGACATAGTGTACCAGTTTATTAGGTTTGACACGGCTAACTATGATTTTCTGCTGCTGTTCAAAAACACAGTTCCTATGTCTCAAGTCAGTTCAGGGCAAACTAAATACAAACAGTATACTGTATAAACTGTACTGTGCTCTGCTGCATGTGAATTCATGTTAACACACTAGATGACCATTAAAACATACTAAATCTTTTCTGTTTACTACTTTTAATGTTGCAGCAAAGCTGGTATTTGTTCCTCTGCTGCAGCCGTACAAACTCTGCTATATTCTGTTACTACTCAACAACAGTCCAATTAACTACCATCGTAGTAAACAAGAGTCCAAATGAATAGTACAAAGCTTGCAGCACAACCTTCACAGGATGCCACATACAGATTCTGGACAATGTTAAGGTTGTGAGCGACAGGCTGTAAACAATTATACCTGCAAGTGTGCAGCCAAAACCTCACTGAAAACTCTGACCTTTGTGCAGAAGTCACCATCTAGTGGCTTGTTGACACTTCAGTTGATGTCATGTTGGTCTAATACATGTAATGGAAATGTTTCACATTATGTCGATAGCTTTTCAAAAGAAAAAGCAGCCCTGTGTTTTGATAGGAACTGACTTCATGTCTGGATTCTCTGACTTTCCTCACAATAATATATTTTATATAAAAGTACTTTTTTTGCCATTTGTTTAACAGAATTATCAAAACACTTGAGGAGTGAAAAAAATGTTGAAACGTGTTTAGTAAAAAAAAAAAAAAAAAAAAAAATCCGACATCACATCCAAAACATCAAAAACATAACTCATGACCCGTCATGTCCATGTAGCCTGTCACTCACAGACAAACATACGTAACGGCCACTCTGACGCTTGAATGCTGCAATGTGTCGATGATATCTGGTGACAGACCACATGGAAATGCGGCGCCTTTTTATGACGATGAGTAACACAACAAAATAAGAAGATTGAGAAGTGAATGAGTCCACCTCTGCCAGGTCACAGTCCCTGATGTATCTGCTGGTAACCTGAGAGTCAGCAGCTTTATCAAACTGGTTAGATGAGTAGTGAAGGGGTGGGTTTCTTGCCCGGCCAAGCTTCTTTGGCATACTTCTTTTTGCGTGGCTCGTTGTGGGTCTCTGGTAGATAGGGGGCTGTGACAGGGGTGGGGTTGAGTGTGACAGGGGGCTGGGGAGCCTCTGGGGCCAGGTCCACCTCTGGTGCTGGATTGGGGAAGGGCAGGGGAAGCCCTCCCTGCATGGCAGCACCTCCTGGAGCTCCTGTTGGCTGGTTCTCGTGACTGGTGGGAGGCAAGTCCCCATAGAGACCGCCGCCCAAGCTGTAGCCGTGGATGCGTTTTGAGGTCAGGTCTTCAAGACCCAGAGTGTTTTGGCCCTCTGATCTGCGTTTCTGCAGCAGGGAGGATAGAGTGATAACTTTGTTATACATGTCATCAAGTCATACATGTAGTTGGGCTGCAGATTTTGGTCAGTATTTTGATAACAATTATTCAACATTAAAGCTGCTGCTGTAAAAGCAACAGCCAGCTTCCACTTCTGCAGAGCTGTCATGCCGCTATGCACACACCCTGCAGCAGCAATCTATGAAAGATGTGCCTGAATGCTGCAACTGCAGACAGGCAAAATGAAAATCATCCGTCATTAACCAACATCATCCGTTGTTTGGACACAGGAGAAAACAAATCACATGCAAAGAGTGCATGAGACCTGTGTCTCCACCAAAAAGCAGCAAAACTAACTTGTTAAACCACCTGAAAAAAAAAAAAAACACCACAATCTGCAGTACGATAAAAGCATGAAAGCCAAAAAGAAAATGTCACCAATGTTATGATATCGTTACTGTTCATCCCTGTCCTTGTCCAGCATCAAGTCAGACATTCATAACAGTGACGCTGCAGTGCATCACCATACCGTGTACACCAGAAAACATGTATGCATATGTATATATATATGCATTTTTTTCTCTGTCTGTCTGTCCTTCAAATTTCATGACAATCATTTAACTGATCGACTTCACACTGAGCCAGTGTATTACTGAGTAGCGTAGGTAGTGTAGTGTTGAGTGCGAGCTCTTGAGATATACGGAACATATTTATTAATAGTGTGCTACTACTACCAAAACTACACACTCTGTAGTGTATCAAGAAGGGACCTGTACTAACTGTTAAAGCGCCTAACTGTATGCTGGGTACAGCTCGCCTTTCCGCTGGAATGTGCCGACTGAATCAGAAATTATTCGATAACAAAACCAAAGCTTACCTTGATGGGGATGACAGCAGTCTGCACCATGTTTCTAAAGCGTCCCACAGAGGGGTCTATATCCTCTGTAAGAATTTAAAAGACTGGTGTTACAATCTATTGCAGAGTGCACTGCTTCTCTTGAAAAGTAGAAACTCACATATCTGATTAGTGATATAGCTTGGTTATGTAAAAGTCTGTCTTGTGTAACAATGAAAATTGGGAAAATATATTCAAACCATAAGTAAACTTGTTTTAAGAGTCTTAAAAATCCTCTAATTTCCCTCTAAATTACATGCAGAATCTTAAATAATTCAGAACAACATTATTTAGAGAGGAGATAAATCAACCACAAAACATAGTTTGCCATGGTCATTAAAAGCAACAGAGTTGTTTCAACATGAAGCTGTTTAACGTAAAACTGTGTCATTGTGGTTTATTTTCCAGCAACGGATATCATACCTGGGTTAATGATGGAGTCCTCCTCGTTGAAGGTAACCCTGGAGTTCCTCCGTTTCCTCTTAGGCCTCTGGATTTCCAGATTACCCTCCTCGATGGTCAGTAGGGAGATGCGCTTGTTGTGAGCTGTGTTGAACTCTGTCAGGTTCTGGCAGGATACAGGAAGATAAAGAAAAATGTGTGTAATGTGGTTGCATTGACAAAGATATTACTACTTAATAACACGACAAAATACCTGACTGGATAGGATTTCAGCAGGATAATAACAGATAACATTAAAAGTAGGGGAAAGTAAAGATAACTACTTGCTAATACTTAGGCAATAGACAGAAACAGGTCAATCTTGAGATCTTATGTAATTTTTTGTGTTAATATTAATCATGCAATCTATGATCTGTGAGGATTAAAACAAAATGCAAATTACACTTCATAAATATAGCTATAAATGGGATTAGCACTTTTCTTTAATGTAGTTTATGCTTGAGAGCATCAGAATATTGTTATTAGAGAGAAACTAAATGTACCTCCAGCTCTGTCTCTTCCTCCGGAAGCCCAAGCAGTCCTTTCAGCTCCTCGTCCTCTCCTGTCTTACTGTCTCCTGTGCCAGCAGTGCCTTGGGTTTGGGGTTTCTCTCTGATGGTGTAGGTCCTTGTTGAGGCCCCAAACGATATTGTAGAGTCTATGGGAACTTGCTGAGGCTTGTGCGCCTCCAGACGGATGTGTCCAAGGAAAGTACCGTGAGCTAAAACGACAGCAATGAATTGGAGAGATTTGTGTATGTAAACTGTGGAACTGAATCAAATGTGATTCAGTCCTGGTGGCAATTCATGTGTTGCAATGTGATTAATTGCTTTGTCTGTAAAATGTCAGAAATCAACACTATAAAAAACTATTCAATTGTTCTTTCTTTAACCAACAGTCCAAAACCAAAAAGATATTAAATTTACAGGGATAAAAGACAACGCTGAAAAACCTCACATTTACAAGCTGGTACTAGATAATGTTTACCATTTTTCCTTCAATTTTTTTAAATGACTAATCAATGATCAAAGAGTTGCCAATATTCTTCTGTCTCGGTCTCAGCTATAATGTGAATTTCCTGGCCAGTAGAAATGATTCATTGCAATGACTGGGGGAAAAAATCAATACAAAATAGCACTGCGATATTTTGCATGGTGATATTGTGTCAATTCACAGCTGCCAGGTATTGATTTTTTTATTTTATGAATTATTTATTACTGCAAATACAAATAAAGGTTTTGGTAGCCTGTTAGAATGATAAAAATCAATTACTTTTCCAGTCTACTAAATACATGATGCTGCAAAAAAATGACTGAAGTGAGGTAAACAGGCTGGAAACTTTATCTTATAAGATAAAAACAGACGTCACAAAACATCTGCAATTGCAATAATATTGTATTGTGACCTTAGTGTCATAACAATATTATTTTTTTTATCACTTAGGAAGTGTATGTCAAACCATTCCAGACACTGCTTCTAATTACAGCCTAAAATGAATTAACAATTGTGAATGTGAATGATGTCTTACTGCTGTTGAGGTCTATGAGAAAGACCCTTTTCAGGTGTTTGTGGTAGACCAGGGCAGCATGGACACGTGAGCATGACTGATGGTCGATGGTGAAGTCACACCAGTCAGGGTTCCTCCCAAACAAGTAGTACTTCTTTTCATCTATGATCAGTTTCTACAGGGAGAGACAGTTTCAGTGAATCATGGTCATTCAAAAAACACTTGTGAGAAGGTCCATAAACAGTCTGTGATGTCTCTGTGCCTCTGAGCCATAACTTAACAGTGTTGCTTCCCACTGAAAAACCGTTTGAAGCCATGCAGCCATAGAGAGTCCCAGCTGGGACAAAGTGGACTGTCAGGCTCGTATCTGGTGCATTCAACTAACGGAGCTCCATCAATACTATCAATACATGCTTTAACACAGGTGCAAATTAACGCTGAGATGATGTAAAAAGTAAAAATGTCACAGCTTCCGGTTACCTCCATCAGTTTGTCTCCCTTCATCACGTCCAGATGCAGCCCCTGCGGCGGCTTGCCTGCCCTGAAAGACAACAATTGGTGGACGATTTAAGCCTCTACACTGTCTATATTCCGCGAATGTATGCAAAACTAATCACTACAAGCGATAACTAAATAGCTAAGCTTTGTTCTTCTCTCATGCTTAAAGATTTATTCATAAAAACAAGTGCTTGGACCTGTGCAGTAAGCTAACAGGGACGTTAACATCGGTCATCATCTAGCTAACGATCCTGCAACAGCAACGCTATCACAGATCAAGGCAAAGGCTTAGAAATGTTAAAATGCCTTATTCATACCACGAAACCTCTTCTGAACATAATGTACACTTTTAAAATTAAAACTGCGAAGCACCATCTTGAAAACACTCTTTAAAATAATCAATATCCAACGCCATTACTAATTTAGTAGCGGCGTTAACGAGTTAGCTTGCTAGCTTGCTTAGTTGCTAACGCTAACTACAGAAACTGCCATTTTCTCTGTTAATAAAAGATGAGGGATGTGAGTGCTGTGCTTATATGCATCTCATGTTGCATTACAAAGGAACAGAAACAACTTTAACATGTGCAATTTCTCACCATGATGGACAATCAAAAGGAGGAGCACTTTCTTTGCTTGTTTTAGTCGCCATCTTGCCTCATCTTCTCATGGCCGAGCTGCATGATGGGTAGCCTTCGCTCTGGGTTACTGGGAGTTGTAGTCCTAACACACAGCGTCCAAATTTAACCAACAAATCAAGTTAATAAAATATATTGTGTGCTTGATAATACTGAAAGTGGACACAATTATCATGATCATGCTGTGCTGTCATCACTGAAGGTAATTACAGTGGAGAGCAACTTTGAATTCCCTCAACAACCACTAGAGGTCCTCAGAGCCCAGATTTCTTAATCAAAATAACTGTATGCCCCAGAACCAGTGGTTTTAAAATGTGTCTGTTTTGGGTTGTTGTGGGTAGCTAGTGGTTTGAGAACCAGAACGACACAAGTTTCTCAGATATTTATTTTTTGTTGCAACAGTCTTGCACACACAAAGATTTTACTGAGAGAGCATACTGCCGTTTTCTCCACATGAGTCAAAGTGTTGTCAGGGTAGCATTTGATGAGAGGTGGCGTAGCCAAGTTGGATCATGGAAAGGGGGGGAAACCCCTCAAGAGATTCAGCCATTAAACCAGGCTGATCTTTGATATGGAAAGTGTCGTGGGTTTTGGCAGATGCTGTGAGGGGCTGCCTCATCATGTCACATAGAGGGGAGGAGGCCTGGTTTACTCGACAGTGCAGATCAGCAGAAGGAAGTAAATGCGCTGTCTTTTTCTGTGAAGTGTTTGAGGTAGTTTAAGAGAGCAAAGGGTAAATTCCATGTATGACGGATGTGTCACTGGGCACTTTGAAGTGCACGGGGACCAATTAATTTGGATACAAGGGTGGTACACTTACTAAATTAGATTTCCCAAGAGCTCAGGGAATCCTTTACTGGCCCTACTGTTTTTTAAATGTGGCTATCTGTCCATGTAGTTGCTACCTAATACAAACTTTGTGTTTGGTCAAACCACCAAGTTGTTCGTCTGCTTGACATGCAAAAACAAAATGTGGTGTTTTGGATCTTTTAGACCTTCAAACAGTGTTAACAGAGACTTAATTTTGCCCATTTAAGAGTGGAGTATATTATCAGGAATGCTTTGTGTGCACATTGTAATATTTGCAGGTCCTACACACACACATGCACACTTTGACACATTTCCATATAGGGGTATAAACCTTAAAGTATCTTGGTCTGTTTTTTCTGTGTGGGAGCAAATAGAGATTCTACGCCACAATCAATTAAGTAAGAAAAAACTCAGACACCTTCTTTCACAACCTCACGTTATAACAATGCACACAGCTTATCACTTGTCCTCCGCCTGTGAATGCAAGCACTGTGCAAACAGCTCCTGTAACTTCCTCATTCACTTTTGTGGTTTTTGACTGAGAAAGCAACCTCCTTTTATGCTTCGCTTGCCATTTGCTGTCTGCCTTCATTTTTGATCGCAGCACACTGAGGCAGCAGCGATGGCAGGCACGACTGCTCTGCCACTTCAACAATTCATCGCTTCACTGGACAACTCTTGTCTGCCAAAAATTCTACAAGTTTGCTCAGGGGTGTACTTCCAAGGTAGGCATTGGATTGTTTTAGTCATTGAACTGAAACTGTGAGGGTAGATGAGGACACAGCTCAGGAGATAAAAGATTTTTTGAGGAGATTAGATCACTACAAATTATAATGTGTCTGGATTTCTGTATTGTGTCTGTTTGTATCTACTGCATATGTTTATATCTATATAGTATACATGTTTCCCTCATTTCTCACCCCAAATCAGACATTATTGTGGCCAAGTAAGACAGTGCGTATTAGTTTGAGTTGACAATGTTTGGTAAAAAGCAATATTTCTCTTTAGTTTAAGTTTCTCGATTAAGAACAATAAGACGACCTGTTATTAATACTTCATATATCTGCTCATTGTTGATAGTTGATTTGGCTATTTAGTTTCTTCTTCCTCTCCATTTCAGGGTCTGTATATGAAATTTCTGGGAGTGAAGTGTGCTTTTCTACGGGGGATCTAATAAAGGTCATTAACATTGAGCTCCTATCAGTTTCCTGTGAGGACATCAGCAACAATGAGACGTTTGAGCTGCCTATCAGCCACACAGGTTGGTCCGAGCTGTAGACAAGATTCTCGTGAGAACAGCTAATTTTGTTACGTAGCTAACCGCTGACACTTGCTGCCGTTTCTCAGGTTTGTTCAAGGTTGTTCCAGAGGACATGCCGTACAGTACAATCGAAGAGATGGTGAGCCTGAGGCCCGTGGGCCCAGAATCCTGCCTTCCCTTCACTTTCACCAGCCGCTCCAAGATAACCATTGGCAATTTCACGTTGGGGACCGGTAAAGCTTTGACCATGCTCTCTATCGAGCGGCGCGAGGGCGAAGAGGATCAGGTGCGCTGCCATGTTCAAGGACAACAGGAAGCCTCTGCGGAAGTGTTTATCCCATTCTCCTTGCAAGGGGAGTTCAGAGAGTGTGAAAGCGAGGAGCGCTTCACTCTGCGGGAGATCATGTCCTCGCCTTGCCTACGTAGCCGAAGGTTTTGCTTCATCAACACCACTAAGTGTGATCGTGTCCTTGTCCTCAGTCCAGTATACCAGGTCCACGCCATCATGAACTGTGAGAATAACCTACTTTTTTATTTGAAAAGAATTTATTTGCATCTTACTTACATATAGGTTATTATTTTCACATTGTTATCTGTTGATTAGACTTTATTAACATTTTAATGCGTACATTTTGTAGACTTTGAAGTACTTTTACTTGAATGCTGCCATGTTTTGCTATTTTATATCTCACTACATTTGAGCGGCAAATATTGTACTTTTATTGCTACCTTTATGTTTTTAGTTCAAAGTTAGTAGTTATGTGCAGATTAAGGTTTTACAAAGGTATTGGTGTAGATTTTAGGGTGGAAACAAGGGACACATGTCGCTCAATATTTAAAATGTGCATTTTTCTCCTCCGTAAAAATATAAAAGTAGCACTAGACTTTTATTTTGACAGGATTTAGGATGCACAAATTGGTGTATAAATATTCACCAGAATGCAGAAAATTAAGTGTGTGATACCAACAAACCGCTTCTTTCATATGCACCCCCCAACACTGCTCGAACAAAACCTACGTCCTCGTACAAAACCAGTGATGAGCTCATTAGATATGATGCAATGTATCTGGCTCAAAAGTTAAACAAATGTATTAAACAGCCTGTGATTAATTAAATACATACCAAATATACAAACACACACGGAGAGAGGAGGCCAGTTGAATCAGTGGTGTAAGGTGCACCTGGCAGTGAAGATAGCGTGTGAGTGTTGTGATATGCATCTCGACAAAGTTAAGGGAAGAACTTAAGAGGAACTAAAGCCACATTACTTGCCAGAGCTTTATAAGCTGGAATGCAGGGCCCAAGTCTCACCAGCTGGCACTGACGATCCCCTGCCCCGCCCACCACAGCTGTTCAGCCCCAACAAAACATAGCAAAATGTTTGTTTTAACTGAAGCGGTGCTGCGTTGAAAAACTGTTGTGTTACACGAGCAACTGTGGCAGCTGAGCAGGTGGCTTATTCTATAAAAAAAAGCTGTACTATAACATAATAATGTTTTCAACTGTTGCATACACCAAGCTGCAGTGGATATATTTGTACGTATTGTGCGCGCTGCCTGCTGATTGGGTACAAGAGCGTAGGTTTTGTTTCAAAATTGGGGGGACACATATGAAACAGGGAGTTCGGGGGTCCTTTGTTAGACAATTTCAAACAATACCCTGCATTCAAGTGAATTTTTATGCACCCACGTGTTCCTTTTCTGCATTAAGTTAGGGTGTAAATGTCTTTAATTTTGTCAAAATAAAAGTCCTGTGCTACTTTAATGTTTTAACTGGGGCAGGCAGTTGCACAGGGACATGTCCCCTGCATCAGCCCACTTATAGTTTGGTAACACCTCGACACAACGACCAAACCAGAGAGAGCACGTACTGCAGAGCTTGTTGCACACTTTTTTTTTTACGCCATTTCAAGGTAACATGTTTTTCAAGTAGGAAATCGAAGCAAAATGGTGCACACCGTTTTCAAATTGAGCGTGCCCTCTGTATCTGAAAAACAGGGAGACAAAAGACAGGCAGGGAAGTTTTATTAGGGTCCGGGCTGCTAAGCAGCCAAGGACCCTATTGTAATCGGAAGAATTCTTTCTTTCTTTCTTCTTCTTCCGAGGAAATCATACTTCCCAGGGGCAAAAACCCACCAAACTTTACAGAAATGTCCGACCCCATGCCAGATTTACTCAACTCCAAGGACATGTGCCACCCCCTCCTGGGGGGGGGCACAATAAATGTTTAAATTTAAAAACTTTAAAAATTCCTACCAAACCAACGATACATGCTAAAGTTTTGAAACTTCACCACAATGTAGCCCCAGTACTGCAGAAACTTTTGTCCATTTAGACTCATTACAAATTATGAAGTCCATCACTCTGTTTTTTTCAGAAACTGTAAAAATTATAAAACGTATCTCCTCCCACAATTTTTGCTCAATTGTCACCAAACTTGCTAGAGAGCATCTCCAGACTGTCCTCCACAAAACTTGTTTCTCGGATTTTTGATTTATCAAAAATTGAGCCTACAGTGCATGAAAACGTTTGACTGTAAACACTACTGTAAACATATACCATCCAATTCTTGCTAAATACATTTTCAATCTTCCTGAAAAAAATTGACAATATTTTGGAGTTGTGGTTGATGAAGTTTGGCAAATATCAGAATTTTATCTCCAAAACTGAATTTTCTAGAACAGTTTGAATTCTGCTCTCATGGGAACAACTGGAGTCAATGTAAAAGTGGCATTTTTAAACATCACATTTTCTCTTGTGAAGCAAAACACTTATCATTAAAAACAAATCACCAACATGTCCATGCTGTCTAGATGCAATTTATGTATTGTCAGATTTTTGTTTAGATAATAGATTTTGTGACATTTTGACTATTTTTGAAATCTGCCACAACAACTGCAGCCCGGTCAGTGACTTCCTGAGTCTATTTGAGAAGCCACACACCAGGTCTCACTTCCAGACAATTAGCTCAGTGAGTTAGGAGCTGGATCACAGTGCCAAGGACTCTGGGTTCAAGACCCAACTAAACTACAAAGAGTCTTTGAGAAACAAATGCTCCACTGATACAAAAGTGTACTTTGCAAATTTACTCCAATATTCAACCACTTTTACTTTTCAATTTCTGCAATACAATTTCCAGATGATGCAACCTGCAAAATGACTCAGCTGATGCTAAATACAGATTGTAATATCAACTTCCTTGATGTCTTTCTATTCTTCTGCTTGTTGCTCAGAATTGCCTAAAAATGCCCGGACCCCACCCATCGCTGCGCAGCAGCTATAATTTAGTTTAGTTTTATTAGGGGTTTATTAGCTAACGTCCTTTTACCAGCTACTCTTTCAGGGGTCCAACACATAAATCATACAATTTAACAAACCATTATGTACATTATATGCACACAAACATCACATTACATACAAAAAAGCAACAAAGAATCACATATCAAGTGTCATACATACATTCTGCAAGCAAGATTTCATGTTACATCACTTCATTTCATCACTTCATTTCATTTCCTGTTTGTTAATAGCTTAAAGTACTCTTAATGTTTTCTTGAAAGCAGCTCTGGTCTTTATTTTAATGGCATAATTCGGTAAAGAGTTCCATCCTGTGATGGCTCTGTAAATTATAGTAGATTTGAGGATGTTTGTCAAGGGAAGGGCAGAAGTCATCATAACAGTAACAGATTAAATCACCCAACAGTGAACAATGTAGTTCAAACATGCAACACTTTAACCAACATCAGTGCATCAGTGATCAGTAATATAATATGCTTTATAATAATATAACACTCACAGGGACCTGCATAATGAGTACTTCCACTTTGAGACTTTAATTTTGCTGTTGGTTATAGAACGCAGGTGTATTTTTGCGCTGTATTTTCCACTATTATTAGCAGTACTTCTGCTTCTAGTAAAGGTCTTCCATCGCTGATCAAGCTCAGTGTACTCTGGTTTTTGTTGATTCAATCCATCAAGTTGCTTTCCTACATTTTCTAACACGACTTCTCTTGTTTTTTGTACAGTGAGGAAGAACATATTGAAGTTTCCCTCCAGCTTAGAGGTGGATGTGGTCGATGTCACTGAGCTGTGCAAAAATGAGAGTTTCGTGACCCCGCTCAGTCTGACAGAGGTCCAGTCCCAGCCAGATGAATCCTTCCCTGTTGTAGTGGAGGTACTGGAAGGCCCAGAGTCCCGCTCTCTGTTCAAGTGCAGCTGGCTGCCAGAACTGAGCAAGAGCAGCCACCTGATTTTCCACAAGACGGGAACCTCAGCCATGATTTTATTATCCAGCCTGAAGAGCCGAAAGGCGCAGCAGTACTTCCTGGTATCTCAGCAGTATGGTGGAAGATTTCGGAGGCGGCCGAGAGAGTTTAATTCAGTGTACGAGGTGTACGTTGCGTCGATCCAGACACCGGGTCTGAAGGTCAGCGTGACAAAGAACTGTGAGGAAGTTGAGGAGGAGGGCCTGCCTGGCCTCAGTGTGGGGGAACAGCTGGAGGTTGTTCGCTGCGAAACAATGGTGTTGCCCTCTGGACAGCCACAGGGACAGATGCAGTCCACCGAGGCTCTTTTGTGTCAGCGTCTCCAGGAGCCAGACGATGAGGATGATGATGAAGAGGAAGACAAGCAGGAGGATGAGAGAGAGGAGGTTCTTCTTCCTCTGTACATGCAGGGTCACTTTGTGGAGGTACTGGGTGATAACAAGAAGTACAAACTCAGGGACTTGGGTAAGGAGTTCACTTTGCCCCTGGATGTTAAAGTGGTGAGCCGGGACACTGAACTCGAGGCCGATCCACTGGTTGGATTTGCGTGTCTCAGAATAGAGGGAGCGATGTTAGAGCCCGTCATCCAGGCGAGCTTTCCACACAGGCCAGATCACTGTTTCGAGATCCCAACCCAGTGGCTCTCGATGTCTGTCTTCTTCACCAAGGACCCCCTGCCATGGCCACACGGTCAACCACCCACGTGCCGCGTGGACAGGGTTATCGAGGTGACGGACACGTTCTTTTATGAATTTCGCAAACAGGGGAGCTCAGATGCAGCTCCTCCTCCTCGCCCACCGAAGCGAAATCTGTCAACTTCAACGTCTACGAAAAAATCATCAAAATCCACAAAGAAATCATCCAAAGCAGAGAAGTCCAAACATGGACAAGACAAAAGCATCCCAACCAAGGAGCTGGCCGATTTGACTTTAAATAGCAAAAGACGGCCCCCAGCTCCCCCGCCTCCAGTAAGTATGACTTTAACTGCATAATTTACATTGAACACCCCCTCAAATAAAAACAGAAGTAGCAGAGGACTTTTATTTTGACAAAATTGAGGACATTTACCCTGTAGATTGATGCAGAAAAGGAACAAATCGGTGCATAAAAATTCACCAGAAAGCCAAAAACTAAGTGTGTGATGCTCAAAATGTTCTGGCAGACGACCCCCCCCCCCCCAACCCCCATATTCAAATATAACCTATGCCCTTAAATGTACAACAGTCCCCAGAGCTATTTAGAATCTGTTGTGGTTGAGCTGTCATGTTTAACATGTCTTCTTTAAACTATTTCTAAAAAGACACACCACAGTGTGACTGCTGTGTTAGAGAAAGATATTTCTCACAATGTGTCTTTCGGGAAATCTCAAACATTCTCAGACTATGCAAAGATGTGAAGCTTCCACTTTTTGCTGTGGTTAAACAATTCATGCGTGTAATAAAGCTGAGGGTGTCTGACTTCCTCTTATTGTGCAGGCTATCTTGGACGATCAGCCTCCGCCAGTCGTACCCCGAAAGCAGTCAGCTGAAATGACAACAGGCAAGGCTCTGCCAAACACTTATGTTCAAAGGGAGGAGTCCAAGAAAACAGGTGAGGGTCTTTTTACAGAATCATGGAGGTTTAAGCCATAATGGCAACACCAACTTCTGATGGTACTCTGTCCAACCTGCCCTCTGTGTCTGTGGTGCTCCGCCCCCTCAGCCCATTTGTTCAAAGTGAAGGTGAAGGTATTTAAAACAGGTCACAAATATATAGTTGAGATTTTAAACCAGAGTGATACTGCACTTTGTAAGAAATGTTACACAGACAGGAGCGAACAGTGCATTTGTTTGACTTTTTTCAGATGTAGAGCGACAAGAGGAGACCGCGGTTGATTGTCACACGGGCTTGTTGTCACACTGCTTATTACAGCCACACTCAAGGGTGCTGTGACTTAATGTTAATATCACAGTCTGCCTGACATCCTGCTCATTTTGCAAAACAAACACATAACACTGAGCTGAGGAGATATCTTGTCATCTTTATGGGTTGGGGTAATTTTTCATATTGGTGTTGTTTTTGTATTGAAAGCTTGTAGGTTATTAGTCATTTAAAAATCAAACACTTGTTAAAAAGTTGAAGGTAAAAGCTTTTATTTGAGTCAACATTCAGCTAGCAGGCTAAAGTCATGTGGTAGCTAGCTTAAAATGTTTGTCGAGGGGTCTGTTGGGGACAGTTGTCTCACTGCCCTGGGGGTTAGTTATTGCATGTGTGACAGTTAAGAAAGACAGCATGGCAAACATGTTATACTCCAGATGTTCTTGGATGTTTTCGATTGCATACACACACACACACACACACACACACACACACACACACACACACGGACATGATGTTGCTTTAGTTCCTCATTAAAAACACAATGTTGCATCTAAACAGTTACAAACTGCAACCTAGCCCTTTTGACATTTTAACAAAAGTTCCTGGTCACATTGTGATGGAAATTAATCTATTCCAATCTCACTGTTTCATTTGACAATATATTCATAATAAATTGTTATAAAACAGCAACTTTAATAAAGGCTAGATATTTTTCAGAACTGTAAATTTTCCTTCTCATTACACACGATAATTCAAACAAACTATTACCTGGTTCCAAAGCATGGTTTAAACACAAGGGGCATTGATTATGGCCTAACTATTACAGAGGTGGTTTCATTTCAAAACTTATTTAGTGTTTCTATCTAAAAAAACTAAAAAGTTACACGTTTTTTAAAACCTTTTTTTTGTCTGAAACCCCATTGAAACTTCAGAGAGAAAGCCCCTTTTCCACCGAAGGAACTTTTTTCATTTACCCGGGATTTTGAAAAGCCTCGGAGCGTTTCCACCCAAATTACCCGGCTATAAAGGAAAACACTTTCCCCCTACCTCCAGCTCTCCCTGAAAAAAAGTACCTAGTAGCGGGGTAAGACTTTTTAGATTACCTGGAATTCTTGAGGGGCGGGGCTGTGTACTGACAAACGCTGATTGGTGGAACACACACTTGCAGCGTTCCGCACTTCTGTGCCGGTGTGGCTGCAAACACTTTTCTACTGTAGTACTTATAAGCGCTAACGGTATCGGTTCTTTTCATGGCACTTTTACACATTTAGGTTTAGGTACACACACACGGCTGCACGCTACGGTAAGCAGTGAGCAGCCGAGTGGCGGCCACGGTGGAAACAAACTCAAAAATGACTCGAGCTGACGGCAGCTACACTCGTTACTGTAAGTGGAATTAAACCTTAGCGAGTAAGAAGCCAATAACTTATCAATACATGTGTTCATGAACATGTAAACATGTAGACAATACGCTCCATCCAGTCTCTCGTCCACCGACACTAACGTTATGTCTTACACGCTGATTTAGACAGCATGCTAGTTTGGCTAACAGCGAATTGTTACTAATAAGCTCCAATGACAGCTGTCTGTATGTAGACTAACTTAGTTTGACTCTTATCTTAAAATGCTTTTAAACTTAGCTGCTGGCTCAGACAAACGGCTCCTCTCTCTACCAGTCAACAAGCTGGCGGAGGGCACACGCTGAATCATCTACGTCATCAGCCTGATTTGAATAAATTTTCCAGAAAGATAAAAGTTCCTGGGAACGTTTTGATTTATTACTTCTTGTCACGATAAGTTGTAAAAATGAAAGGGATACCCATTTCAAGACCTTCCAAGACTTTAAGTTTTTATTTAGTTTCACTGAAAGATGTTTCGATGTTGAAAAATTCACACAGGAGTAAAAAGTGTGACAACCAACCCCGGTCTCCCCTACACGTTTGCTGCTTATGTCACCAGGACAGTGTATTAGGAGTAGACTCAAAACACACTACAGTGCCTATGTTGATGGATTTTCTGTTTTTGGATTTATCATCATTTTGTGTCTTTTTGTTGGATGTGTTAAAGAAATAAAAATATTGCAAATATAGAACATTACATGAAGGCAATCCACAGTTTTTAAAAATATATATGTACAAGGGAGAAAATATTAAAAAGCCTTTATTGTAGTGGTTAAATCATTAAAAGAGCCAACATGTTTCAACAGCTATGGGTGGCCCTGCAGTTTGGAGCAAACAGTGCATTAGTCTGTGACTAGTGCTCTTGTATTTATGTTACGAGGGAAGTGTTTAGGGGAGTTGACCCAAAAGACACTCCAGTGCCGATATTCATGTAAACGAGGAAGTGAAACTTTGTGACTCATTGAAATGTTCTAAATATTTGTATTCATCAAAAAATTTGGTCTCTTCATTGGATTTGTTTGATAGATATAAAATGACTGCATATTTCTCCCACAGTGACTCAGAGTCCCGTCGAAGCAGACGTGGACAGCGACCATGACTATGAAACTGTGGATGACTCTTTCCTGACGATGATGAAGACAGCGCAAGAGAATGTTATGTATTACTGAAGTTTGTGTTCGACCACAACAGCAAAGTATCACAAACGTGTGGTGGGGACTGAATTTAAAGGTATACTACGCAGGATTGTCTGTTACTGTTTGACAAGCTCACCAGCAAAAGTGAAAGTAAAAGCCAACCCTTCATTCACTTTGGCTTTTTTTCTCACTTTTTTTTGGTGCTGTGTCTCTTGGATGGCTGCTGCTTAGGGACTTTTTTTTTTATAAAACCCAGACCCCAGCTGAGCTGTGGAGGTACACACCCACGAATGTCCCAACTGTTATATATTAAATACAGGAAGAGGGCAGAGTCTCTGCAGAAAATACACCACCACCCACTTCTACTGAGTCATAAATGATTGAGAGGGATTATTTCTACATGAGTCTGATCACTGTTTCTTTAGGAAAATCCTGCAGAGCAAATCTTTAAGAGTGACTAGAGAGAATATCATATTGCTGTCCTTTAAGCTCTCCTATCTTAAATACAATGTACCAAGGCGTTCTTATATTGTGAGACTTTACAGTCAGACCAAGCAACCTTGAAACATAATCAGCTACACACTGCAAGATAATTTGCATGACTTACAGCGCTTTTGGTGACCTGTGACATGAATGGGTCACCCTGTTTGGGTGTGCACGTTTGCCTGAGAGACTGGCCCTCCTTCAGTTGTGTGTATAATTTATTTAGCAGGTGTTTGTCCATATGAGTATTTGATGTCGAGGCAGCATCTTGTAGTGTATCACAGAACATACAGTAACACCAGTGTTTCTAATGTGGTCAGCGAAACTCTCTGCCTTCATTTCTACGCTTCATCTCCTTCAAGGCCGTACGATGCTGTGGCTTTGCCACCATGTACAGTAGACAACCCACAAACTTTGATTGATCAAGTACTACCCTTGTAGTGTTTACTGTTGCAGTATTTGTTGAAATATCATACTATTGTGCTCTTTGTTCAAACTTGTACGCAAGTCGTTGATTCAACCATGTGGTAGTTTTGGAGGCTGTAGCTAAAGAACAACAGCAACACCCTGCAGTATTAGACAGACTCATATGTCACCACAAACAGCCTTCATTATCACCAGAGTTGAATCAATGCCTTGATATTTTTAAAAAATGCATATTTATAAGCTTCACAGAGGAACATTTTAATGTACAGGCATGTGACGTACACGACACCATCCTACAGTGTATATACATAGACTCTAAACAGAAAGGGCTCAAATCAGTCCTCGCTGGGCTCCAACAGTCTTAACCACAGAGATCACAAAATGGCAGCTCTGCAGCATTTCAGATGGTCATAATGGTAATAGAATAGCGGAAGCTCCCCCAGCGGTCACAGATATCTAATGATCTGAGAGTACCAAAAGGTGCTGGAACTGGTGTCAAATCCTGTTTTGTTTTAAGTGGTATTTCGTCACAGTGACTCACTGGTGGGTTTTCTAACCCACGGCCAAAAAAGTAACAAACTAAAATAGAAATTCTAGTTGAGTATTATCTCTGTTCTTTTAAGGTTTATTTCAGTTGCAAACATACTGTACTTAATGTATCTACAGACATGTATCGTCATAAAAAGTTGCTTCCAAAACCTTTCAAGACATGTTTTTGGGGTTTTTTTTTTTTAAACTTTGTTACATTTCTGCATCAAATGTGACCCTAAGACAGTGGTTCCCAACCCCCCCACCACCCATACACACCCGTACTCGGAATACATATTTTAAACATTTTCTATACTAATTTAATGAATGACTAAGCTTTTAATATAACCCTTAAATGTATTTGTTTTTGACACATAACACATTCAAAATTATTACACCCCTGAAAATCAAAAGGGCTTCGTGGCTTTCACTCTTTGGCGCCCCCCTGGTTGGGAACCACTGCCCTGAGATGCAAGATTCAGTTTGTGATGTCACATCTAAAAGTTGTGAATACACATGTAAATTAAGTATTTCTGTATTTTAATAAATCTGCACAAACTACATGTATATCATGGGACTGTGTGGACGCTGGGATGGGAAGGTTCAATACAACATAATATGGAAAATATTAAAGAGCTTGAATAATGTCCAAGCACACTGTGCAGACAAAATATATTATAAAAAGTGTGTGTGTAAATTATGAAACAAAAGAGTTCCTGGCAGATACCCCGACTGTGTTTTGTGTCGTTTTTTTTTTTTTATTTTGAGTTAACAAAGTTACACAGACAAAAATAAATTTAGCACTTTTGTTCCAAATCTTTAAAATTACAAAATGCTTTACAGTGAAAAGGTGGGGAATACAGAATGATAGCATTAACAGCTAACAGAGGCTTGTTCAACAGCAACACCTTTGGGACTTGCAAAATAGCAGAAGCAACCTCAGGAATACAGGATGTGTAAACCAAAAGGTTACCGTCACCTAAACCATGTGTTCTTCAACCAACCTCAACCACAGTACAATTATCAAGAGGGTTTCACACGATATCACGCAGTTCTGTGGCATTAACGAGGGCAGAGGGTGTGATTTAATCGATAGCTTAGAGTTATAAAACCTATACTGCTGAATTATATCAGGTTAAACTCAGATAACTGGTGCCAAGAAGGTGAAGTTGTCTAGTCATCGCTGTCTGTTGATTTGAAGTGATCTTCGTCGATGGTGGAAAAGATGTGACCTTCGTTGCTTAGGAACTCCACTGCTTGCCTGTGAGAGCACAAAGAGAAATGTAAATGATCTTTTTGAAGCACCTTTTTATATAAACGTCAAGCGATGCAAATAATACTTTTCACTGTCTGTTTGATTTACAAATAGAGCTGCAATGATTAGTCACTCAAACGAAGGCAAAAATGCCAAACACTTGATGCTTCCTGGTTCTTAGAAATGACATTGTGCTCCTTTTCTTGGTCTCACATTATAATTAATTCGGTATTTCAGGGTTTTGCATAACAGGACACTGTCTGCGGAAACACAGAGGACGAAATTAGCGCTAAAAGGATGTAACTTTGAATGACACCTAGTTGATTTGACTAACTGCTGAAGCCTGACATTAGCTGCAGATAAACTTTCAATATGGACTGTGAATCTTTTCCACAGCGAGGAGACTGCAGTGCTTCACAAAATAACAAATGAATAAAACAAAACAAATCTTCTGTTGGACAGCAAAGTCAAATTTTAAGAAGAAAATAATCTGACTGCAGGCTCACAGTTTCTTTTTTAAACCACTTCACCTTAAGTAAAAACATAGACAAAAATAGCAGCTACACGGTTCCTGTAGTTGACAATATAAGGGGGGTTCCTCGAAGGGGTTTGCAGCATCCCTTCCACGCAACACATTGTTTTTAACTGATAAAGCCATGCAGTGGTGTGAGAGTGCACCCTTACGACATGTGTGGTCAAGCCAGCTTTGTGAACAAGCATGACTCTGGACTTTTTGTCAAGAAGAACTGAAAACCAACTTAATTAATGTTGTAATTCGTTTAACTTGCTCAGTTTCTGTTTCCTCTTAAACTTAACTCTATGAGACCAAGGGGCTGATCATGAATTCAGAGTCAATGAGTCATCTTCAAGAGGTCACCCAATAATATCGTTAATATAATGCTCTGCTTTTCAGCTTTGTGAGAATGTTTTCTATGGGTGCAACTAACTTTACTGTCCAAAGTCACTAGAATACCATAAAGGATATTTTAATGGGTTAGTCCTTTACAATTTAAAGCCAAACTTCTCTTACTTGATGACAGCCAGACTCATGGTACCAAGTCTCTGCTTTAGGTCCTGAATGCTGATGCCTTGTGGGTCTGGGCAGCCTTTTATCAAACTCAGCACCTTGTGAGATGAAAAATGACACGTTAAAACACAAGAATTGTCCTTCAACTCTAACAACTTTTCTAAACCTTTACTTATTTTTATGAGTAAGCTATTTTCATGTAATTGTTACAGTGAGGAAGGACAGCAGTGGTGGGTAAACAAAAACCGTACTCAGGTTAAAGTAAGTCTAATACTATGCTAATAATAAGAATACTGACTGAAGTCAAAGTAAAAATTATCTTGTAAAAAAAACCCACACAAGTAATGAGTAGCTTCATAGAAGCAATTGTACTTTGTTCAAACAGGTTGTCAATGGGTTACAACATAAGGTGTCACATCCAGAACAAGACAAATGACAAAAAACATGCTGTTAAACTCCACTTAATCTCTAAAAACAAGAAAAAAAACAACTTTGTGCCACTTAATGAATCCTCACAGGAGCAGCTGGGACGCAGTCTGGGTCACATGTGTGTTTGGGTGTGTAGCCTATTTATTCAGCGTCAAAAACAATTTGCTCGTAGGCCATCTTATTGCTCACCACCGGATAATTTCTGTCAGGCGTGAGTTCAGCTGAATATAGAAGTTATTCATAACTAAAGCTAACACTAAAAGTACAACAAGCAGTGGTAAGTGTGGCCTGTGGTGAGCTGAAAGGCAATGGCGACAGCTCGGAGCTGCAGCCATTTGATTCTGCAGTAAAGTGTGGCCGAACTAAAAGTGGATAATGGTTTAACCTTTAACAGCAAACTGCAGCTACGGTCAATCAGTACACAGACTGTGCGCTCTAATACCCATACTACCATACTATATAGTGTGCCAGAAAAAGATTTAGTATGTCCCAATACATAATATCTCAAATGTTTAAAATACCAGGATGTTCTACTACATCATGTCTGATTTTGCAGTATGCAAGCCAGCATGCTTTTATGGCTGTTCTAACCCACAATCCTCTGCGAATCAGTGACAATTCATGCTCTTGGCAACATTATCTAGCTACCAGCCTGCTTTGATCATGACTGTTCACGGATCACTGTTTGAAAGGCTTTTAAATATATTTCATTGCCAAGCCCATAAATTAAAAGCAACAATAACAATTTAAACATTCATGGTCAGAGTGAAGTCAGTACCCAGGACACATGGATTCAGGCTCACCTGATTCTGGTTTGCGCTTAGCCCGTTGTTAGTCATGTCGTTAGCACCTGCGTAGCTCCCTCCAATGCTCTCCATGCCTGGTCGTGACATAGGTTTGATGTCAATGCTCATTCCTTCTCTGGCACCCGACTGAAACAGAAATAAAATTAAATTGTGTTGACAGGTTTCCTCATAACAGCAGAGATAAAATTCCCAAATATAGATGGAAGGTAGATACTAAGAAATGTGACATTTACAAATATGACTTCTGCCCTTCGGCATTTTGGGAAAAAAGGTTGATAAGAGCAAATATATTACACAATAGTTTTGGTACATGTTGAAGATAACTGCTGTCCAACAAATGTCAATTTAGAGCTATTCAGATTCAAATTAATGTATTTCTGCAGCTTATCAGTGTCTTAAAGTGATGGCATGTTTATACTTAGCTGATTTTCCAAATTCTAACTTAAACAAGGCATTCCTAAACGCATGTAGTATTAATAAGTATCTAAACTGATAAAGCTAACCTGACTCCAACACTTTGTGTTTGAAATCAACAATAAAAACTGCTGAGGTTTATGCTTAAGGTTTCTCACCATGGTTTGAGATTTGCTGAGCATCATATGTGCTTGAACAACCTCCAGCATATGTGAGGTGATTTCGTTCATGTCCTCCAGGGGCCTGACGCTAAATGCAACAACAGATCTGTGGTTCTGAGACAAGAAGACAAAAATTCACAGCTCAGTTATGAAACAGCTGATTTCGCAGAGGAACTACTTGTGCTATAAATAAGAATAAAATGACCAAAACACAAATATTTCAGAGTACAAAAGCTCACGTAACAAGCCAACTTCAATGTCGCAAGGTCATTTGGCCTCACAAGTTCCTCTTTATTTCTGGGTACTGTAGAGAGGATGTCAGGACAGTAAACTCACCTGAAAGGAGCGCAGGTTGCCCGAGACTTTGACATAAGTGCCAGGAGGCAGGACAGTGCTGTCCACACTGGGGTCCTGTACAAACCAAAACACAAGTGTTACTAAGGGGCTTGATTTCAGGAGTTTACCCACAAAAAATATACTCTACAGCTTCTGAATGAGAGAGAAAAAACAATGTTAAGGCTCTCCACAGGAATAGGGGATTATTGCCACAGCAATTCATGTTACATGTTACATTTGGTCTGGGTCTTGATCTTACATTTGTAAGTCATGCTAGCATGAGTGTCTATCCTTGCTTAATGCACTCATTTTTTGTTTTTATATATACATTCCACATTTTACATTTCTGTGACATCATGCACGTTAGTTTTTGTGAGTGTCATGACTGTTTTATCAATAATGTGAGGCGTTTAATGCCTTCCAATTAACTAAAACTCCTCTAGCTTAATAATACATTTGAGAAGTGAAACTTATTGCTGGCCAGTCGCTGCTCAGCAGTGACCAATCACAGAACTATGGAGCCAAACAAATGTTGTCATATCCAAAAATAATCGGACTATTAAAGCCTAGGAACCACAGTTGAACAGGAAACCACCAACAATGTGAACTTCTTGGTAATGGGTTTTTTCACCACTCACTTACAGTTTACCGTATATGATCCATGCTTCTCTCACAAGTGACAGAGAAATACACCATAGTATTTTAGATTAGTCTGTGTAGAGGTAAAAGCATTGTCACTGACCTCTGTGTCTACCCACTGCTTCACATCCATGGGAGCACCCGTCATGTCGTCCACCTTATACTGGATGTTGGTCATGGATTTGTCTGTGTTCCTGATGACGCCCACAATGGTAACCTATGACACAGAACATGAACTGTTAGTTAAATGGCTACATTACAATTACAGGGCTGTATCAATATGCTGTAGTGTATCATCTGTTGAGTAAGTACATGGTACACCAGACAATTCATCTCTTCCCCCTCAATTTTTTGGATTTTGCATGGCAACTTCTCAATTTTTCCTCACAATATCTGATGGTTTATTCTTCTAGCAGCATTGTAGTCCTTGTCACTGTTAATACTCACTGTTGAGGCGGAAATTAAGTTTTAACCCAAGAGAGACAAAATTCATTGGGAGATTTTAACTTGCACAAAGACTCAATTCTTGAGAATTAATCTGGGTAAAATTTCTTTCAACAAAAGTGCCTTACAGATTGTGTCCATTTTGTGCTGGCAAGCTGTTGATAAATCAACCCACGATGAAATTATCTGACATCTAGGGATGTTACTAACTGTGTGGAGTTTGCATGTTCTCCCTTTGTCAGCATGGGTTATCTGCAAGTACTCCGGCTTCCTCCCACAGTCCAAAGACATGCAGGTTAATTGGTGACTCTACAGTAACTTGGCCATAGGTGTGAATGGTTGTCTGTCTCTATATGTCAGCCCTGTGATAGTCTGGCGACCTGTCCAGGGTGTACCCTGCCTCTCGCCCAATTGTTTTTCTGTTGCTCGGGTTATTGATTAATCAACTAATCCTTTATGTTCTAGCAGCAATTTTGATACTGGATTAATCATTGAAGTCATTCTGCAAACAAAACTGCCAGACATTTACTAGTTCAAACTTTCAACTCAGGATTTGCTGCCTTTCTCTTTTTATGTAATTGTATATGGAATGTATTTGAGTTTTTAACTGTTGGCTGGACAAAAAAGGTGATTTAAAGACATCAACTAGGGCTCAAGGAAATTATGATAGGCATCGTTCACAACTCTGATATTTTTTCTGTCATGCCAAGGCCAAAACGTTTGCTAACAGAAAATAAATGATAGGGGTCAAGTGAGAGCCGGCAGCTTAGGTCTTTTAATGTATACAGTGACACGCTGCATATGTTTCACCAAGCTCTGGTGGTGGCAACTGCACTCCTGTACGCCGTAGTCTGCAGGGGAGGCAGCATGACTGACGAGAAGAAACAGCTGGACAAGCTGATAAAGAGGGCAGGTTTAGTACTTGGCAGGAGCTTGGATTTAGTAGGGACTGTGGTGAAGAGACATCATGGCAGGACTGAGAAGCAGCCATAGCGATGGACTTATTTCCTTGCGTTGCAGGACTGAACGCTTCAGGAGATCCTTCGTCCTCACAGCCATCAGACTAAGACCTCAGTCAGTGGAAGTGGCTCATGATCACGCCCCATATCCCACTACTTACCCCAAATGGACTCAGGCTTGTTAATTAATAAATAGTCACTTAGAGACTCAAGGGCTTTTTACTTATTTATTTCTATTGGCACCTTATTTATTGTTGCTTCAGCTTACCTGGGCAACTTCTACTTCTCCTACTCTGAAGGCCTCATCAGCCTGGGAGGCAGACATGAGCTGGGACACTGTGCAGGGGATGATCTGGTTGGCACGAGTTCTCTGCAAAACACACACACACACACACACACACACACACACACACAGTATATATATCAGTACACAGGAGTGGGAAAGAGGGGCTATGCTTGTAATAGGATGAGAAACCTAATGTGCAACTCAAGGGATGACGCTGTTGTTTAAACTGATGTTAAGCACAGTTTTTATACTCTACATCTGTCTCCAGTTGATAACAAAGAAGCTGTGGTGTAGACTTCAGTACAGACCCCTTTCTTTTCTCCTCCCTGGGACGCGGCAGGTGATGCAAAACCTCCTGGAGACTGAGTGTACCCTCCGCCCATACCCGACTCACTGTACCCTCCTGAAAAAAACAAAAAAGACAATGACAGCTGAAATGGGGAGACATTTATTCCTCCCATTACAAACAGTCGTTTTAACCAACTGACGTTAACGTCAAACACACAACAACAAAGAGGTCAGTCAGTTGTCAAGCTAACGTTAGCCGCAGCCACACAACGTCAACAAACCGACCTGACCACTTCATGAACGCAACACTGAGAACATTGAACTCACCCTGGTTCCACATGTCGACTCTGTGTGTGTGTAGGTTTATAAAATTAAATATGAAATGTTATAAACTCTGTGTGGCAGCGACAACAACCGCACGCAGCTCTGCAAACTTCCTTGTGTAGTCCCGCGCGCAGAACTCAATATACAGCGCATGCGCATAGTAGAAGTCCCGCGCGAAACCTATCAACGGAGAATGAGCGGAAAATTTAGTCCTGATTCTTGCTTGTCAGTCAGTCGTTCATCTCTGAATGTGTACAAATACCATCTTTGTGGCGACTTCAGCTCTCAACAACGACTTTTAATATACTGTTAGCGTCTGTTTACACGAAATTTTCGGTGAATAGCTTGTTAGTGGCGGCGCAGAGCCTTAGAGAATAGGGAACCTGAAAGGCAAAGCTCGGGGCATTAAAAACAAAAGATTAGACACTAAGGGCTGTGCTGCCTTCAGGTCCTCTTGGAAATATTGGGTATTGTTGCTGAATTGTGGCAACCACTGTGAGAACGAACACTACAGTTTCTAAGTATTAATCACTACATACAATGTGGATTAAATAAAAGTAAATAAAATTTAAAAACTCTGCCTTTGTAAACGTGAGGTGACACAATATACGTTTACAAAATAACGATAGGTACAATATTATCAAGCGTTGAACAATTTTGACCAATACCTGTCAACTTTTTAAAACTGTTCTTCTGCTTGATTAGCATATTGACTAAAACAATTTAAAGAGAAATATTTGCTTCCCAAATTTCAAAGAAATCCCTCTACAGTTAATGAACAACAACCTGTAATCCGGAAAGTACGAGCATCACCTGAAGGCATCATATGCAACTCAAGAGTTGCTCTCCTTTTTATTTTTGTTTTGATGAAATATTATATTTAGGCTTCAGTGTCACAAAAATGGAAACGTTAACACACCAATTAAAGAAAATAGAAACACATGCACTCATTTCTGCTGCAGGATAACACATAGTAGTCTCCTGTAAACTTAAAATTTAGGCTACATGCCAAAATGGACAACTGCAGGCTGAAAGCAGCCCTCCTGATTTTATCTTTAGCCCATATAAAAATAGTTTGTTTGGAGGGATCCAGCGCTGAAGTACCCGGATTAGTGTATTTGACACCCTTTTATGGCAAATCTGTAGCCTTTTTAATATTGGGTAGTTATCACAGTGTTTCAATCTCTGAGTGTTTCCACGATACAGAAAACTTGCAGTGGGCGTGATCTCGGCCTGCTGCCAAAATGTGTTAATATTGCAACCATACTTCTCCTCTTAATTCACAAAAAATGAACACTGACGTTTGCACTTCTTTATATACTCCAGGTGTAGCCTGTATTAGACTATCTGGGGTAGGTAATAAAATCTTGACAAAAAGGGAACTTAACATGCTATAAAGTGTAACATGGAGAACTCAGTAATGGACCACCCTCAGGCCATAGACGCGTCATAAACAGCTGTATCCTGTATCTTATCTTGTTTGCCCTTCATAGACTTACCTCTTAAACTCGCACTTGAGTTTTTTCGGACTTTTGCTTTCCTGGAAGAGTTCAACATGTCCGCAGTGAGGCTGCTCCTGTCTTGTCTGCTTTTCAAAGAGGTGGTCGCGCTGTCAGGTATGTAGCCTGGTTATATTTTTATAGTCTACATCATTAAAATGTTTCTTTAAAACAACTCCTATCATAGTGCAGAAGCAACTTCATGTGCGCAATTACGCATGGTTTCATCCAGGAAACTTTTGGCACATCACGGATCTGCACTGGGACCCATCATACAAACTGAGCGATAATCCTGAAGTTGTGTGCGCATCGAGCGGCAAACAACCTGCGGTCAATGCGGGGGAATATGGAGACTATGTGTGTGACTCGCCATGGTTCCTTATAAACTCCTCTGTGTATGCCATGAAGGATATTCTACCAGACCCGGACTTCATAGTATGGACAGGGTATGTATCCACTTTATGTTGACTGTAACGTGTTCAGTTGCTAGGTGCTTGAGTCCATCTCTAGAAAGATATCATGCACTATAGGGACACAGCATGGAAGTACTGTTCCACTGTAAATTAGCCTATTTGAACTCCAATAAACCCACTCCAGCTGTGGAGCCCAAAAATTAATTACTTTTCCCATTCAGCCATGCATTATTTTGCTTTTCAGAGATGACACACCACATGTACCTAATGAGGATCTGGGTGAAGACGTAGTGCTCGGCATTATCAGCAATCTAACCCACATTATAAAAGAGGTGTTTCCAGGTGAGTGTGAGGTTGAGAGACATTTAAGGGAAAAAATATCAACGATTAACACCATTTATTGACTCATATTATTGCTAACCCTTCCTTAGACACTAAAGTGTACTCTGCCCTGGGCAACCATGACTACCACCCAAAGAGCCAACTTCCTGCAGCCCCAAACTACATGTATAACCAAACAGCAGAGATGTGGCAGGGCTGGTTGGAGCCAGAGTCCATGGAGACATTTATAAAAGGTGGATTAAGCCTCCTGTGGCATTATTTCTCAAATTGCTCTCCTATGAATCAACAAATCACTTCATTAGATGTGGAGTTATACGTTTGAGAGCCCACGTCCATTTGTGTCATGCATTTTCTGCCACATTTTTCTTTACACAGGTGGATATTACACAGAGAAGCTGCTGAATCGAGCAGGTTTCAGGATGCTGGTCCTCAACACTAATCTCTACTATGACCAGAACAAGGCGACCCAGGACATGGACGACCCAGCGGGCCAGTTTAGCTGGGCGAATCGGGTTCTTACAGAGGCCGCCAACAACAAAGAAAAGGCAAAGCAGCTACTTCTCTATCCATGCCTCACAGCAGGGGTTACATTTGAATTTAATGTCATGTTTTAATTACAGTTTAGAGGGCAATAAATCATTCAGTGTGTAATAAATTCCTTGTTCCTCTTTTTAACGCTGGTTACAAAGGTTAACAGGAACTAAGCTTTGAGTTGATGTCCTCTCAATGAAAAATGATCTAATGGGAAGATTAGCCTTCACAAGCAGACACTCCCTAAATCTAAGCACACTTTAACTCATGCATTGAAAAAAGATGATTAAACTGAAATAGTAGAAATCAGATGATTTTTCATACACTAATGTATATGAAAAATACATCAATTTTGCTAACTCTACTTTGGTTTATCCACCAGGTGTACATCATTGGCCACGTTCCGCCGGGTTTCTTTGAGAAGAAGAGAAACAAGCCATGGTTCAGGCCTCAATTCAACAAGCTGTACTTGGATTTAATCCAGAAGCATCATTCAGTTATACATGGACAGTTCTTCGGCCATCATCATACCGATGCTTTCCGGATGTTCTACAACTCAGACGGTAAGGTCAGACTGTTGTAATCCTGACTGATTTGTATGTAAGTTATTGAAATTTTGCTTTCTGGTGTCTTTACTGTGAGACTATCACATTAAAGGAACAGTGTGTGAGGTTTAGGGGGATTTAGTAGTATGTAGTTGAGAGGATTGCAAACTTCTCCCGGTTATAATTCCTTCGGTGTTCATTGTTCAGGAGGTTTTTACCATGAGCCATTTATCCGCAGAGGTCTCTTCCTCTCTAGAACAAATGGACTGGGTGATTTTTTTGTGTGTTTTTCTGACGCTACTCATCATGGAGGGGCTGCTGGTGGCGAGGACCTGCTCCCTATGTAGATATAAACGGCTCATTCTAAGAGTGCTTTCACACCTGCCCTGTTTGGCTCGGTCCAAACGAACTCGAGTTCATTTGCCACCTAAGTGTGGTTCGTTTGGGCAGGTGTGAGCACAGCAATCGCACTCAGGTGTGCACCACAACAACCAGATCGAGACCTTCATGACGAGGTGGACCGGTTACAAACAAACTCTGGTGTGGTTTGCTTGTGGTGAGAATGTGTTCTGACCTTGAGCTGAACCAACTGCAGTTACATGACACATTGTTTGGGTTAAACATGAGCATGTTACAGTCCTGGAGGATTATTAATGTGCGCCTCCTCCTGTACTGCCTTAATATGCACATTCAGCACATCCAATGCATCAAAACATTGTTTTCTAGTTGGAGCCGCGCCTCGTTTTCAAACTGTATGCTTTGACTCAAATGAACAATGACAGCAATATAGTCCACGATGAGCAGCGCTAAAATTAACCTGCGTAGTTGTCCCTCCATTGTGACATTAGAAAGTGTCACATTTATCTTGCAAGTGTACTCTTCTTCAACGTTTCGTTTACTTCCTGGATTTTTCTGGCATTGAAATTCTTACCAATCAAGAACAGCTTTCTCGCATGAGGTATTTTATCTGGTCCGCTTGGAAATGCTGCTGTGAGAACAGGAACCAACTCTAAGCAGTTATGCAACTGTAACAAAATTAATCCCTGATTCAGACCAAAGCAAGACAACTCTAGGTAACTCTAACCCACTGAATCTGCTGTCCAGATGTTCCCTTTGACCTTTTGGCACATAATATTGTTATCATCAGAAGTGATGGCCCTTCTCTTTCTACAGGCACTCCTATCAGCACAATGTTCCTCAGCCCAGGTGTCACACCATGGAAAACAACTCTCCCTGGAGTCGTGGATGGAGCCAACAACCCTGGGATCCGTGTCTTTGAATACGACACTCAAACACTCCTGGTCAAAGTAAGTCAATGCCAGCCTGTGTAAGTTCCACTCACATATGTTTAGGAGTCTTTCTAAGCTGCAATAGACAGCCTCCATGCGCTTATAATATTTTGGTTTCTGTTTCTTAAACCACCTGTTTGAATACACACAGGATGTGGTGACACACTATCTGAACCTGACACACGCTAATGCAGCCCGCGGCCGCTGGGAGAAGGAGTATCGCCTGACAGAGAGTTTCAGAGTGCCAGACGCCTCCCCAGCCTCCATGCATCAGGTTCTGGAGCGTATTGCTAATAATCATTGCTACCTACAGAAGTACTACGAGTTCAACTCTGTCAGCTATGACCTGACAGACTGTAACAAAGACTGCCGTGTCGATCACGTGTGTGCAGCCAGAGAGATAGACTTTGGCAGGTATGAGCATTGTCTGGGAAAAGAAGGAGCAGCTGCCATTTACGGTGGGTTGCTGCCAGTACTCTCTGTGGCTTTAAGTCTGATGTTGTCCAATCTGTAATGATCATCTATCACAGATCATTGCGGCTATGTAAATATTTAACAGTTAGCATTGCAGGATGTGTTTTCGTCGTAGACATCTGTAATTTAGGTGAGTCATGTGTATACTTAAGCAGCTAGCAAACAACCTTTGGCTTCAGCAATCTTCGGTGTGGCCTCTTGACCTTGGTTTATTGGTGCTGGTTGAACACTCCATTCCAGTCAATAGAAATAACTATGTATTCATTTGGCTCAAGAGGCTAAAGCACATTCAGCTGTGATGCTCTGGATTAAATCCAGACTTTTGTCAAATGTTCTTTCCCTCAAACATTCCCGTCAAACACTACTGTATATATTTAATAAAACCAGAAATTATAACAGTTGTGTATTTGTTGAAGGTTATTTTAGCAGCAAGAATCAATGCTTGGTGAACATTAGTATTATTACAACAGTCATTAATGTCAATTGCACTTACTCATGCCCGTTTAACTTTCAACCAATGCAACCTGTTACACAGATCAGATAAAGCTGTAATATCTGGGTACTATGATACTTCCCGTTATCCCAAATCGCCATATAAATATTTAATAACTTTTTAATTACTGTCAGTAAACGCTCAGGCGACTCAAAATGTCATAAATTGACAGATGTTGGACTTTGAGCCTGCTGTGAGGACACATTTATTGAGTATGTGTTTGAGCAGTATATTCCACATCGACAATACTGTGGCACTCCTGGGGCTTCACTTCAGTTCATATACTGTGATCATGGCAGTGTATTGATTCCATTCACATGATCAGGACCTGTTTAGCTGACGTGAAAGGCTGCATAGACGCGTCCAGAGCTTTGTTGTAGTCTTGGAGGCCCACCTCAGCGCAGGCAGGAGCTGTCAGCTTTCCCTGCCGGATGAGGCAACAGAGTTCATCCAGCATGGCTCTAAAAGCCTCTCCATCTGAGGAGAGAGTCAGTTTATCTAATTAAATTCATTTTAACAGACTTACTTACTATTTTGATCTTTGAAAGGAGAAACTTCATGCCAACTCACCGCTTGAGTGCTCTCTCTTCCACTGTGTGACCCAAAATCCCCGAACCTTGACGTCCTTGAAAATAAGAGCACTCTGGGGAGAACAAGTTTAGTGAGTGATCTGAGAAACAAGTGTCTCTGTGAAGTGAAACGTTAAATACAGGAGGCTGTAGGAGGTTTCATCTTACCACAGGGACAGTGACTGGCTGTTTGGCCATCCCTCCGTACGTCACCATGGATCCTCGAAACCTGGAACACATGGGAATTATAACATTTTCAGATTTTGTCTTTAGCGTAAAATATTAGGTTATGTCATGAAAGACAACTCAGAATCCTCACTGTAGATGACGGAGCAGTTCTGTTGCACTCTTGCCCCCAACTCCATTTAGTGCAAGTTTAGGTTTTGGACAGGTCTTTTTTAAAGAAAAAAATATATATATTAGGAGTGCTTATTCACTGATATCCAAAGCCACATTATCATATCTTTTAAGCTGTCTTCAGATCCACAGACCTTGAACAGCTCCTTCATCTCAGGCCGCCTAAGTGCTTCTTCTTTGATCACATGTGTAGCTCCGATGGCCTTCAGCCTATCACTGAGCTGTGTGAACTCTGGCCTTTGAAAAGGAAGAAACAATGAAGAAGTTCACTACAGTCAATAAAGTCTAAAAAGCTTTCTCTTTACTACCCTTGGACAAAAGATTATCTCACAGTCAGGTGGGCTGATTACCTGCGCCAGTGATTAGGACTGAAATGTTTAGTCTCCTGAGAAGTCTTGTGTACTTATGTTCACCTGTCTCTGATGACGTTGATAGTGTTTATTCCCCTCGCAGCAGCGATCTGGATTACAGCCTGCCCAACTCCACTGTTGGCTGCGTTCTGGATCACAGAATCACCTGCAAGAACAGCAGATTGAGAGAAACTGTCACATGGTGGCTAAAATTACTGCAAAGACAACATGTTTTTAGAGATAAAAGCCTAGTCCCTTTTGCTAGCCTGGTGTAGCTACACATTTTGACAAATAAAGGCCTGTCTCAATTAGAGGCCTGGTCTGGTCGCCAAGCAGCTCATTTTTTTAATAGAAGATCTTCAGATGTATAAAAGTGGGTTGTTGGCTACCTAAAATTTTGTGTCCATTTCCGATTACCTTGTAAGTTATTCATATTCTTTAGTCCTTAGGGGTCCTCAGATCAAAAGAATCAGGTTTTCATAACTGACATATTATCTGAAGCCTAATTTTGAATAAACAGTTTGATTGTATTTCCCATCTTTACTGAGCAACAGTTTTGTATGAAAGGAATTAAAGTCCTGTCCCAAGTATAGGCCTGTTGATTTCAGTGATTTAAACAAATAATAGCCTGGGCTACTAATAGAAATTTTACGGTAAATTGAACATGTTGTTCCCAACATGTGTCTACCAGCTTGCTTGTTGATTATCGCAGCGGTCCAGACCTTGGTCTCTGCCAACTCCACCGAGCTGACTGATACATCTGGCGTCGTGACATGAAACAGGGGTTTCTTGATGGACATAAAAAACGACCAATGAGTGGCGCGGGGAGGCCAATCGGTGCAATGGCAGAGGTTAATGCCACTATCAAGCTGTTGTCAAACGGTGCGCTGGAGCCGATGAGGAGTAATAGCAACAATGGCAGTACATTAGATAGTATAGATACTGCTGTTGAGGCTGCTCTAAATCTATATGTCTTCTCAATATTGCCCAACATCGTAGTTTGTTTTTACTTCCCTTCCCTCCACTTGACTGTTTAAACCCTGGGGAAAAAAGGTGTGTTGGCATGGATACGCATCAGTGTGAACTTAAAATGACGCCAGATTCAGGGGGATACTTTGGTCTATAGTGATTGGTTAGGGAAAATCAAATCCCCCTTCCCCAAAGAAAGACTGGACGCAATGTCAGAATAAAGATAAGAACAGAGTATAATGAGTTGATAATTTTGTCTGATGCCAGACAAGACTGATTACTGACCACACATGGAGCTTTAAAGGTGCAAGATTCCTTCCTATGCAAGTTCACGCTGCAAATACGGGCCCATAAACCTGGCCGGAGCAGTGGCTTTAAATTCACTGACCAAAGTAAGGGCTGCTCCTGTGACTCACCTGTGCTTTAGTGGTCTTTACAAACATGCATACTAACAAAAAACTTTTAGTTTTATCAAAAATATTAGTTGTTACATAATTACTGAAAGTTTCAACAAGCAAGGGGCTGATGGTTTCATCACTCTGGTTGCTGAAAAATCAATTTAAACAACATTTTCTTTTGGAGGTGGAATATTAGTAAAATAGAAGGACTGCTTCTGTTTCTTTCTATAAAAGAAAAATAATGTTATGATCCTGGATGTGTAAATGATTACCTGGCTTGAGCTCTTCAAAGTCACAGAGCATCCTGAAGGCAGTGCAGGGGTTCACCCCCAGCGTGGCAGCAGACAACAAGGGAATGTCATTCGGCAGCGAGATGACATCGTCCTCTGCTATTACTGCCTCCGTCCTCCACGTACCTGCTCACAAAAATGCACCTAACTCTTAATGAAAGACATAATTGTGATCCCTCTAACTTATCTATGTGATTCAAGCTGTTATATACCTAGACCTGCATCTTTTGGAATGACCCACTCTCCTGCTTTAAGGGTCTTCACCTCACTGCCCACCTCTACGACCTGAGCCACTCCCTCGTTGCCCCCGACAGCTGGGAGGTCAGGCAGGATGGCATAAGTACCTGGGGGAAAAAAACAGTCCAATAAACAGCTGATCTTCAAACCTCATAAAAATAAATACTGTGCTGGCTTTCTTGACTATCTTGTTTGTGTCGGTAGAGCTGTCTGGTGCGGCGGTAACCAACAAACTGAGTACCTTGAATCATGTTGATGTCAGACGGGTTGATCGGAGCTGCCAACATTTTAACCAGGACTTCCTTTGCACCCATGGGGGGCAGGTCTACATCCTCCAACCTGGCAATGACAAAAACTCATGTATAGACATTCTTATTTATGAAATACAGTGTATCAAACCAGTGACAGAGACAATAACTTAAGTCCAGGTGGTCCTTGGTGTTTATTAAGATGGAGACAGGCATGACATGTGTGACCACAGAAATATTGGAAACAAAAACTGAAACATGCAGTACCAAAAGCAGATTAGTTAGAATGGGAAGTTGATGTCACACCATGTTATAATGCATGGGTGTGTAAAGAGAACTGAATACAGTGTTCGAGACAGAGCCCATTCATTCCTATGAAACTTGAGTGGGACATGAAGCCAAAAAAGTTCAACTTCCCAGGTACGAAAGTCACTTCAGATTTTCCTACGAGCAGTTTCTAACTTCCGTTTAGCCCTCTGCTGACATGAATGGGGATGAAATGACTTAATTGTGTGACTCTTTTAGACTTTAAAAAAGTTATCGATCATATCTCAATAGTCATTTTGGGAGGGCTGCAACATTCAAAAAATGTATCCACTGATTGACAAATGTCTCTTTCACAATGTAAGTCTATGAGAGAAAGTCTTAAAAAATAAAATGGCGTCACGTGAAGAACCTGTAAGTTATAACTCCAGTGTTCAGCCACTACAAAAATTTGCTACAAAGCCAGGTGCACTTCCTGGGGGCCTGGTTAAATGTTTCTAATGGAGGCACGATCTTAAAAGGACACGGTGTGTTACCTGTGCCTGCTTAGATATTTGGACAAACTTATCCCCATCAACAACACAGATCCGTATGACTTTGCAGCCCAAAGATGGATTACAGACCCTGATGCACTACCTCCACTCACAAACCCAGACATTTTGAACTGTCTTCTTTTTGCACTGAGTGCATTTAATTAATAATAGAGACAACAGAGCATGTACCTCAAAGATGGCACTCCCCTGCCCATACAACATGACTAGACTTCACATTCTCCATGACATTGTTCAAGGTGCAAAACATCAATGTATAGCAGACAGGTCATAAAATAGTGCATGAAGATATTCACCAGTGCTGAGACAATTAATTGATCAGTCAAATTCAATCACTCACACACAAAAAATGTTTTTAAAACCTTATAATTGTTAAAGTCATTTCCCTGATCATTCCAGCTTTTCAGATGTGGAGGGATTTGTTGCTTTAGGCAGTTCTATAAATTTACTGACTCCAGGTTTCAGATTGGTGGTTGGACAAAACAAGCAACTGAATATGACATCTTGGGCTGTGGGAAATTTTGATGGACATTTTTTCCCATCTTTTTATACATAGCCTATTTACCCAAAAGGTAATCAGGAAGGCACCAGCTGTTGTTGTTACATTTTTACCACTTCTGGATTGTGGTGATCTGCATGAATGCATCTGCACATTGTTTGCACATGTTAGACACTGCATGTCATAGTGCACTGAGATTTGATACATATTGTAAAGCCCTCACTCATCACTGTACGCTTTATTCCAGGGCTGGTTGGCCATCTTTGACCTTTCGTAAGCTCAGTCACTGGTATTTGTTCAGTTACTAAGCTATACTGGTACTTTGTACTTTGATTGAACAGAGATCAAACTGTAGCTACAGTCTGAGAGCTCAGGGAAAGACAGCTTTATGTGCTCTGCTCCTCTAACTTGGAATAACCTGTGAAAAGATTTGAAACTAAGTGAATTGATCTCTGCCTGATTTTAAAGTTCTCATAAATGCAAGGATGAATGAGTTGGTTGGGTCTTGTCATTGTAAAGGTGTTCCAATGATTCTACATGTAACTGTGTATCTTTTATGTTTTTTATTGTAAAGTTGTTTGGCTGTAAATTTTTGTGTGCTGCTGTCTTGGCCAGGTGTCCCTTGTAAAAGAGACTATTGACTTGCCAGGTTAAATATGGGTTAAATAGAAAATTTAAAAAGAAAAACAGAGAAAACATCATCTTAACTTAAAAATACTGTTTTGAAAATACTTCTGCTAAAGCATTAACGTTTTGTGTTTTCGGGTGTGGGATGGGCTCCTTGTTGTTCCCTCTTGTATTGGGGAAACGGCCACTATGGTACCAGCAGGTGTTCTTCGCCCTCTGACCTCAGGGGGCGGTAATGAGCCATGTTCGGCTTGGCGCAACCCCATCAGGCGAAGAAGATGTCGTACTTGACAACTTACTTACAAGAGATAAAAAGGTGAGATTTATGCTTTATTAGAGGTGTTTTCAATTTATATTTTTAGATATTACAAGAGAAATGACTTCAAAAATGAAAACTAATTAGCTGTTATAGCAAATGAACGCCTGGTTAACCGCCCCACCTCCATTAAAGAGCAGCTTTAGCATCATATTAACAGTATTTGCGTCGTCGTAGTGACAAATAAACAATATGTGTAATGTTTATTCAGACAGGCACTCTTACTGAACGACTTGAGAGGGGTCTCCGTGTTTTCTGAACAGAAGAGCCTTGCATGTTGGTGCTGCTAGTCCAGCTGAATGACTGAAGAGAGACACGTTAGCATTATCCCTGTGTCTTGAACATGTTAAAAGAGCAGCAGCGACGCTTCTTCTGCTCACAGCCCGGCTTCTTAAACACACTGTGTGAAATGTCGGCCACATCGCGACTCAGGAGATCACTTTACACTGTTAAAATAACCCCAGTTTGCAATAATATCTGTCATTTTAACCGCGAGTTCTGCTAGCATTGCTCTCACCGAGCGGCCATATTGGATTTGGTGAGGTTGTCATTGAGAATATAAACAGAGAACAGCGCCCCTGGTGGACAAAGGCGGTGCTGCGCTGCTATGAGCTGGAGCCATGGTGCAGTACTTTGGGTTTCAGTGGGTTACCAGGCAGAGAAAAAGAGGAACTGATTTTTTGTTTTTGGTATTCACTTCTTGTAATGTAAAGCTGAGTAAGAATGACTTAATAATGAGAAGTTTCTATTTGACAACTGCTGTATTTCTTTTTTGAGTCACCAAAAATTGTAGACTACTCAAATGGAAATTTCCCCGCTGTGGGACTAATAAAGGATATCTTATATTATCTTATCTTATCTTATGATCCATAGGAAATATAATCGTCTGAAAGTCCATAGGCCAGGCTAGAATTAGGAACCGCTGAAAGCGGCAAAATCTCTTTGGTACCAGTTTGTTTATAGGGTCCATATATGTACTTTGAAACTGGTAAAACACTGGATAAAGCAGCTGCACATTGTGATGCAGCTAACTACAGAAGCTGGAGCAAAAACACAAATGCCCCTGTCTAGAGCCAGTGTTTGTTTTGTTTGTTCTGGGCTACTGTAGAAACATGGTGGCGCAACATGGTGATCTCTGAGGACATATCTTATATCTTACATCTGCTTCCTAGGTAGATATAAGCAGCTCACTCTGAGTTAACAAAAACATGACTTTTTTTCAGGTGATTATACACTGAAGGAAACATACTTATTACATTTTCTTCAGTTTCTGCCAATATATCCCTAGAAATCTCTCACAGTGTACCTTTAATACAATACAGAGAATAGTAAAAATTAGCTCCCCGTTGATCTGCCACCATTAAAATGCTGGGTACCACTTTGTAATAAGGCCTTCTTCATGTTGTAGAGTTGCCTTTATGAATGTGCTAAATTTATCAAGACTTTATAAATAGAGGAAAACATTTGGGGTTGCCATGCATTACAAAACAACATTTGGCTGATACTTCCTCCTTCATAAAGAGCCATTCTGCACAAGTACTTTTACTTTTGGTTCTACAGTAGCCTACACCTTGCTGATAATAGTCTACATTTGCACATTTACTTAAGTAAGATTTTGCATGCAAGATTTTTAGTTATTGTCATTGTTTACAATCTTTGTAGCAGGAAAAAAGGAGGCGAGACGGACACATGAATATTGACATATTTACTAGGAAATGGAGCAGATCTTTACATATAGAAACGTAATCACAGTAATACTTTGAAAAGCCTACATGCTGCTCATCATTGACAAACTAGCCATTAAATCAAGATAAGATGGATTGAGATACATGTAGTTTTATGGCAGTAAACATTAATACATTCATCAGTAATAAATGCACATATTTTTGGGAAGTAGCTCTAGCCAGTGATCTGATGGTACAACACCACAGATTGAATGGCTGATGGTCATAAACAAGATGTACCACGAAAAGCACACATAACGCAAACTGTGATACAGAATGCTTTGATGTGTTTCAGATGTCGCCCTGAGCACGCAGTCGTACAAGTCCTTGGATTTTCAAGGTATATCTGACTCATCTAACACCTGACAATCAAATCACAATAACACACCACTGAGGGGTCGAACATATTCGTTGCAATCAGAATGTCTTTCATGGACTATAGTTTCCAAATGATACGTATAGCAGAGTATTGCAAACATTACCAAACATTCAACCTGTATCTAAATAGTGTGTCAGAATCCAACTAAAGGGTCAACAGATGAGTTAGTCAGTGGTTTCAGGGATTTTAAAGAGAGTTAATCACAGAGATTGATCCATGTGTGTCCCTTTTTAAATGCAGAGAAAGGAAAAGTGTTCAACTTAGAGGATATACTGGCACTGCAACATAAACATACACAGAAAAGTAAACCATTCCATCTAATCAGAGCACTTAAACAATCTTTCCATCCTTTTATATCCTGAGAAACGTTATCAAAACAGTCATTTTTTATCAGTTAATAAATGTATATAAACAGCAGAGTATGAAACAATATTTGAGTGTTAAGTCATCCATGGCACATTCTTTTTGTCATAAGCATTGATAGTCTGAAACACCAAGTATCGGCCATGTGTTGAGATGAGACAACCCCGGGTTATATACTACTAGCCCCAATCCCTTTAACAATATTCTACTACATCCCCATCTACAACGATTATAGAGGAAAAAAATACAATAATAGTGGAACATTTTCTTCATATCATGTCATAACATGGCAAAATTATGTCAAAGAGGAGAAAATATAAAGAATATCATCACAATGAGTGCTTGGAAAGATGCAGAGTAAGCAAAGCTTGTGTCACATCATTTGTAATCGTTGTTTATTTGGTCACAATCTTAATTTTTTCTTGTAATTAAACAGAGAAACTGTTGCTCTATTCCCAAACTCTTTACTTTTGCATCTTTGTCCTTCACTGCACATCATGTGGATGAACATTCAATCCCTACGTTATCCTGAATAAACACTCCTCGACTCCTTCCAATCAATCTGAAGTATTCCCTGAGATTTCAGATTGGCATTTCCTGAGATGAGCCAAAGAGTGGAGTTGTTTTTTTTCCCTAACCAGCAACACGACTGTATGTGGTTTATGAAAATCTAAAAAAAAAAAAAACAATAATATAAAATATGGAACATATATTCAAAAAGAGATTAAACTGAATATAAAAATTAATGCATCTTACACATGATTAGTGCAGAGTAACATTGCATTGGTTTTGGCATAGATAGAAAAGAACAACAATGGGCCTCTCTTCTGAAATGCTCATTGTGCACAAAAAAAAAGAATTAAAAGAAGAAAATCATACAAGGCAAAAGAAAATAAACTCACAGTTAACGTCAGTCCTCAAAATACTATGTCCCTGTACAGTATGTACTGTATATCTTTACTCATGTGTTGCAATATATTACTGTTACACTGTATTCATACTGCATTGAATTACTGTTAAGGACAATGACAGTGATTTATCAAGCACATATGTACAAAGTAATATGAGTACCTTGATGTTTAAAATGTGTTACCCAAATATATTCTCATGTCATATATAGCTTTGAATGACAGTTTCCTGATGTCTCCTAGAACATTCATTGCTGAGAGGCTTCAACAGAAGCAGAGGGAGAAGCGGCAGCACTCTTGGATGAAAATAAATAAGTAGTATGATTTTTTTTAAAAAGGCTTTAGAATAATTTTACATATATATTAATTGGGTGTAAAAGTCATGTCAGCTTCTCCTGTAAAACGGGAGTAAAATGCTGATTAGCTAGCTAGTTCTACATGCTCCTCCGTGCAGGCTTGGTGTTCCTGAACTATTACCCTACTAAGGGTCATAGGGAGGTAATGTCTTAAATAAACTACCTAGAAATGGATCACACTGGATATAAACAAAAACACCAGCCTTCCCACTGGCAACATCATGTCTGATTCTGCCTCAGTTTTTCAAGTATGAAGAGGAGAGCTAGCTGGACCCCTCAGTAACTCAGTCCAGGTCAAGTATCTTACTAGAAGTGATGATGTTTTGGGTTTTAGCATCATGCTGGTTGGTATTCTATCAAATCCAAGTTGAGGTAATTATGAAGCAGCAGTTTTCACACAGCAGCCAAAGAAATGAGGATACACTGTAGATGGAAAGCTCTCAGAAAGGCAACTTAACACCAGGAAGAAAAACAGTGTTTTGCTGCCCTCTATGATTGGGACTTGAAAGAGCAACTACATCCCGTCTGTTTAATAGTGGTGACAATGTGTTTGTCTGCACTCTGAGCAGCTGTGATGTGACATGGAGCTATGATGCCATGCTACATCACACAGCAAAGCACAACTGACCTGCTCTGTCGCCAGGAGAAAATATTGGCATTGTACATTTCTGCAAACCACGTATGTTTCATAGGTATACATCAGTGTTTCTGAGGTGACAGTTAATGAGTTGAGTTTGTTATCAGGTGGTGGAGGGGATGACGACTGGCTTGTCACCTCGGCAAGACGCCTGCCAAGCTGCAGACTGCTGTTTGAGACCAAACACCAAAACTGGCTGTGATTCAGTGAGTTATTGCTGTATCTTCAGCAGATGTTTAGGCACCAAATATGGGTGTTTTGTAGCGACCTGTCGCTGTTTTTTCAGCAGATTAGTAGGCAAAAAACGTGGTTGTTTTAACCAAGACATCTCTGATTTTCCTGCCTGGATTGTTCCCTCCCAAACCAGGTATTATGAGCCAAAACATGACGTTTTTCTAACCATAACTACGTATTTTTGGTGCCTAAACCTAACCACACGTTAGCCACAGTGTTGTTGAAACATCAAGTTTCAACATATCCGCTACCTAATGACGTAAAAATGTAGTGTCAGTGGTTTGCAGAAATGTGCAGTGCCAAATTCTTTCCTGGTGATTGGGTTGTGTGGTCAGAGGTGGCCAATACACTCCATCAGAAGTGCTTGTTAGATGGTCTACAAGCTTTTGAAACACCCTCCCCCAAAACCTCTCTGGCGTCAGCATTGGAGGGTGTGCGTCTGATGATTTCTCTGTATTTCTGACACTGACATTTACGATTTTCAGGGCATGTTAAGTGTATGAGGTCTATTAGAACTAATGGCAGTGCTGTGTAAATACTGTAGTGCAAAAAGGATTTGATTTAATCCCAATTCAAATCACAATCTCCAAAGCTGTATTCTGAGAATATTTGGTTTACCACCAGCGGTTAGAATGACAGTTTAAGTAGCAAACCAAACATGCACCAATGAGGTAGAACGAGCACATTTAGACAGCTGGCAAATCTGTCTAAATGTGGATGAACGTAATGAAATGACAAAAAATAACTCTGACCAAAAGCTGGAAATCGCTTCTGGTCTGACATTCATTTGGCCCCAGGAAAACTGGATGGTCAATTGCAATATTGGCAGATGCCAATACATTGCCTATAGCTATACCCTAAAACCCGTCCCATGTGTTTTCACGAACCCTCCCACTCCCCATGCGATATGCAAACTAACATTCATTATAGAGGTACCAACTGTTACGTATCTGCCTTGTCGGATAGTGAGATGTAACAGTCAGAGAGGAGACTAAATGGTAAGGCAGCAAAAGTGTAGCTCTATACTAATCACACTGAGTATTATGCAAAAACAGAAGAGGTATAATGCCCATAGAAGGGGCACAGGTTCACATCAAAGAAAACAGCTTCTAAAAAAACTCAAATTAATCTGTTATATGGCATTGCTCACTACAATCTCAAATCCCTCAAACGACAGCAGTGATTCAAACATTAAGAAAGCGTCCTGAGTGCAATAATACAGCAGTATTCCTGAGTGTTACACCAACTGAAAACAAACAAACAAAAACAATTCAGCAACATTCTTCATCAGCATTTCTTTTAACCTGAGGTAGTTCCAAAAGCAGCCTCGACGGGCGGGAGGGGATCCGTGTGTCCCGTCTCTCCATCAAAGCAGTTTGATTGGCCTCTGTGCTTCCCCGGCGTCAGTGTTGCCCAATTTCCCGTTTAATCGGAGGTCTCGGGGGGCGGTGCAGAGTGGCTGTGCTCCTCTTCGTCTCCTTTCGAGGGGGACGGTTTTCCCTGAGAATCTGGTGAGGACTGTTGTGCTTTGATTGGGCAGTTGGCAACCATGTGGTCAATGCTCTGGCAGAAATGGCACTTCTTGGGCTGGGGTGGTAACTTGCACTCTTTGGCATGGTGGTCCAGGCCTCCGCAGTTGTAGCACCTACAAGAGCAGAGAGCGTTTAGTCACATGTAATGTGTGCTGGAATATGCAATAACCGATTGTTCGGCCACTTGGAGGCAGTGGAAGGAAGCTTTGACCACAACAATGACTCATAACAACATTTAATTTGATACTTCCTACACAACCTTTAGAGTAACATTATTACTCATTTAAAGTCAGTTTTCCGGCCTTCTGGCAAATACACAAGTCCAGAATTCAATCTCCTGTTACCTCTGGTCTAATCCCACTTACTCCTGAGTATCTGCCTCTGCTAAACAGTCAACGATGTTCAACAGCTACCTCACTACCTTTGTCTGTCTGCTGTTTGACAGCATACTGTCTGCCTACTGTAAGAACAACAGGAGCAGTGAGAGTGAAACAACCTTGTGCAGTCCTAGACCAGAAAACCAAAGCCCATGTAGATCATGTGGTGGCCAAAAGCTCCCATGAATTTCTCTACAATTTGTTGTAATTTGTTGTCTTTTCGCCTTTTGTTACCGGAGCTGTTATGGCCCATGACAGAGATACATCCATCAACATCGGAGAAATGTCCAGCAGATCTCCAGATGATCACTGAGGGTGGTGTGATGCCCCAGCATAGACCTAGGGCTGTTCCACTGCTCTATCCAATGTAACAACGAAGTAAGACTCAGGTTGACCCAGCACCTGGAAATCAGAGTCTGTTGTGCCTACATCTTTGCAGAGACCTGGCTTCATCATAACATCCGGGCTCCGACTGTTGCACTTGACAGACAAACCATTGACCACCTACAGAGCGCAGGACTCCGGTGGGACGAGCGGAAGTGGGCTCTGTGTTTACATCAGTGATGCTTGGTGCTCAAACATAATCAAAAATTGATGGACAGTGTTTCACTGGTGTTGAATTATTAATGTTAAAATGCCGGCCTGCGCAGAGAAAATTGCTCCGGATGCAAATTCAGAATCTACAGGAATGCAGCACTGTTTTTGTTTTGTTATGTTTTTCTTGAGTAACAGACGACTACTGAATTTTGTTGTGCAACTCTGTGTTGTAGAGTGACAATAAAGGAACCTTGTAACAGCCCTCTTTATATAAAGTAACCTTGTGATCAACTTCTAATACATAGAAGTATTGATTATAGCTCCATCCAGAAATGTCTGAAGACAAATAAGAACACTGTGTTTCAAGCAACATTGTGTCCAATGTGGTTTGTTTTTCATTAAAACAGTTTGATTACCTAATTACAAGTTTGTACACGTCTGCCAAATTTCTAAACTTAAGTGAACGCAAGATGTGTGCAACCTCATTGAGAAGTCCCTTGTCATATTGCATATTGAACCCTGTTTGGCTGGTAGTTGTGATGACGCAAAGCCATTCTTTCCTCAACTTTAGCTTCAACTTCACGTTTCCTCCATCTGATGTATGCAAAACAACCTTCTGGTGTGAAACACTACGCTTACATATAGCACTACAAAGGCAGTAACTACAGTTTTGGTCAAAATTGAGTAATGACTGAAATTAAACCTTTGGATATCAGTTCTGTCTTGTGACAAAACTTCCTGAAACAATCTCGTTCTGTTTTGGAGAACGTAGGGTGTATAAACTGCAGCAACTACAAAATGTACAGATGACGTTTGGACTGGGCTGCTACCGAGGGGTCATTGTAGCCGTTGGGGTGGTGTCAAGGTCTATACCGTCACATCAAAGAAGCTCCCTACATCAGCAACCATGAGGAGGCAAGTGGAGGGAAGGGGAAGTGGTCCCTTTGTCTAAAAAAGGCAAACCACAGTAAATGTAGTTACTGCGCTCTGCTTTGGTTCACAGAGATTTGAGATTCTATCGGGCCAAGAAAAATCTTAAGCATATTGAGATGTAGGTGAACATGAGGATGAGGATGACACCAACAACAAAATAACTGATAACATGATGATGACCACAGCAACATCAGTGGTAAAGATGATGATGTTGATGTGAGGTAATCTTAATTTAGGTCAAACATGATGAAGTGAATATCATAACAAAATAATACTTGAGGGTTACTTAGAATTTACTGTTACTACTTTAAAACAGACATCTATACAATAGATTCCGCTACAAAATAAGACAGTTCTCACACTGACGAAGACTAAAACTGTAGTTACTGCACTTTCCCTTGGCATTACACTGCGCGTTGCACTACAGTTTTAATGCATTTTAAAGGTCAAAACATTAATGGTTTTTAGGCATGCAGATGACTTTATGAATACCTATTAAACAAATATAGTACCACCTCTCTACCTGTAACAAAATTGTCTGGACAGACAAAAACTTTGGAGCTGTTTTCTCAGTTTCAGTGTTAGCATATTTATTATGGTTATCCTTTGTAGGGCAGCATAATTCTGCACAGTGAAGGTAAACATCCAAATGAAGTACCAATAACCAAAGCACGTTTGAGTTGAGGTGAACTTAAGTTGCATCTGTTTGCCACTAGATGGCAACATTTCACCTGGAATGACTTGAGTTTGCATTTGGTCATAAATCTTGCAGGGGCATTCCAGGTCACACAGCGTTGCTTTAAGAAAGAGCAAACCAGGTCAGAACACCTCAAAACATGTCTTAGCTGGTCAAGAATCACAACCAAAATGTTTTAAATCTACTTATTGGGCAGCAAGTGTTGGAGATCGTATTTTTCCATGGACCTGTTACGGTTACCATGACTCACATTATCTCAATGCATCATGAACAGCTTGTCCTATTTGTCAGTTTGTCACTGCCCAAAGCTTCCCGTTGGACTCTATTGTATCGAAGTAAGACATCCGTTTCATCGGCATTGAACTTTAGAAATGAACACCATGAGGGGTCAGCGGGAGCCATCACTGGTGCCATCGGCCACCTCTGTTCAAACATAATCTATAGAATGGCCACGCGTGCAGGGGTGGAAGACAGATGGGTAGTGGGCGTGAGGCGGTCACTCTGTGCCACTGCGGCCCCCTGCCACCATTGTAGCGGCAGATGACGTTTGGACTGGGCTGCTGCCGAGGGGTCATTGTAGCCGTTGGGGTGGTGTCAAGGTCTATACCGTCACATCACAGAAGCCCCCTACATCAGCAACCATGAGGAGGCAAGTGGAGGGAAGGGGAAGTGGTCCCTTTGTCTAAAAAAGCTGCAGTAATGACCTCTGAACCCTGCCCTCCCCGCCCTCTCCTCACTTCTCTAACCCCCAATCCCATCCCAGCCCCCAGCCCTCTTGCATTTACTCATACACTGTTGCCATGACAACAGTGACCTTTCACCCCCTTGCCCGGGCTCTTACATCTGTTATCAATTAAATGGACAGGAGCTTTTTCCCCACCCTCAGTCATATATATACACACACACTCACAAAGGTGGTCTATAAAATGTGTGCTGAAAAACTGCTGGTGGCGGACCATGAACCCAGAACTGAAACTTAATCCTGTTTTAATGATATCTGACTATTGCTTATATATATGATCAATCAATCATACACGAGCCGATTGAACACCGTCCAGTGTTGCATAATGAAATACGCTAGAGGGGAACAATATCTTATCCATGGATCAGTGTGGTCTACGGAGAGTTATTGAGCCACAGCGGGCCTCCCAGGACTCTTTGAGGCGGTAATGATCTCTGTTCTCACACTGACTACTCTCTGGCTCTAATCACAACTGACAGGGGGGTGAAGTTGATACACCTCTAACCCCGTGCTATATTGATATTCAAAGAATGACCCAAAAATCAAGGCCCCCTTGGCTCTTCCTTCTTTCTTTCATTTGGTGGGACATTGTTGCCTTTGTATGAAACCCTTGAATCTTCAGAGGAAATGTTTGGGGCTTTTTTGTACCTGAACACAGGAAACTACTTCCTCAAGAATTCTGTAAAGGTTCAGATCAAACCAGAATATAACACTTTGCTTCTTTTGCAGCAATGAAATGACTTTCACATAGAGTTTGTGATATCCTTCTTTCCAATAAAATGCTGGAATAACCATCCAACTCTAGATTAATGTTTACATTATTCAAATTGTGTTTTTTTTTAGTTATGAGATTGGTTTTGGAATTACAATCACTTTGGTGGTTTAGGAAGAGGGAGAGAGTCAGTGGGTGTGAATTCACCAGGGGCCAGCAGATTTAAACAGTTATTGATCCAGGTCACATGTCAAGCCTGCTGGTGTGACCCTTGCTAGGGCTTGAGGTGGGGGTTGGAAGAGGAAGGGAAATTGGGAGAAACTAAAACACTATTGTATATCTGATCCAAAGTGAACACAAGGGCCTCCAATATAAAGGTGCATAAACTGTCTCCATGTATCTCCAAATTTGCCGGTTCATTTTGAATTAGTTTTCGATGAACTGTACTGCTTCACAGATTTAGAAAATCGCACCACTAGCATTCATGTAATGTCACTTCTTCTCTTTCCCAGATCAACCCTGCTTACCTATCTCCCTTTGAACGTCTCTTCTGGACCTTCTTGCCTTTGGGTCTCCTTTCACTGCCCACACAGTGGATGCCGCCTGGCCCAGTAACTTTCTGCGACTCCAGGCCCTTTGATGACTTCTTGAAGGTAAATTCGACTGCCTCGCCTTCCTTCAGGCTGCGGAAGCCATCCATGTGCAACTTGCTCTGAAAGAAAAGAGGAGGATTTGGCAAAATTATTGTTTGGTGTTGGGGGAACTCCAGTTTTATAATGAATAAGGTTTGCCAAGCCCTAATAGATATGACAGGTAGAGTCAAAGGGATTAATTAATGTTTCCCTGTTTCACCATGGAAATAAAGCAGATAATTCTCAGTGGGATCGTCTGATTTTTAAAACCTGTACTTATCATAAGACTAGTGATCAAATCACCTCCACATGGAGCCTGTGGATACTTTGACCCATGAGAACAACAACCCCCATCCATTCCTAACAGTGCGATACCATCAGAGTCTGATTGGACTTATCAGATATGTTAAGGTGATCATTTTGTCTCACCTGATAATCAAACAAGCCCTACAGAGCTTGTTGTTCCCACTCAACTCATCAGTTTGTATACAGAAGGCACTGTTGTCTTAACGCTGCTTTGTCTTTTGGCTGTGTTTGAGTGGTAAACCTGACGAGGATAACCTTCAACCCATCCCCCCCTCCGGAGGAACAGCATTCCACACTGCTGCCCCCACCCCATCCCTCTTCCCACCCACATCACAAAGCTCCACTAACACACTGACCACCACCACCACTAACCCTAAACTGCAGGATGCAGGGGTTAGTGCTACGGTTGGGGGTGGGGTGAGAAGGCTTCTCTGGGAGGTTGGGGGTCAGGGTGACATTCCTTGGATAGTTGTTTGGCAGAAAGACGTGGAAGATAAAAGTTGAGGGAAAGCACAAATGATTGATATCTCCCTTTGAGCCTTCTGCTAAGCTACGTATTCACTAAACTATGTTTACCTGAAATGACCTTTGTTGGGGTTCTTCTTCGTGTCTCGCCAAAAACATTTCCGATTCCAAAGAAAGGAAAAGAGCGATGAAGGGGAAGGGAAGGTGTGGTGCGGTTTTGAGGATACAACCCAGAGATTGGTTAACACAACATGGGAAACCCCTCTCTAAAATTCCCTTTGAGGGAGATGTGAGATTAACTTGTCACAACTATAACAGACTGTTGACACAGGAAGAAAGATCCATGATGTAGCGGATCTGTTTTGATAGAAGTTAATCCCATTTTCTTTATTTCAGTTTTGAATAACGTCACATCCATCTGTCAATTACGAACGACGGTCTGCAGTCTGCATTTGGCAAAATTATCAGGGATTAAAACCAAGCTCCTCAAAGCACATGGTTTATTGTCAGGAAGGTTTGGGTTCTGCTTTAAACCAAATCCATCAGGGGAATCCGTTAGGACAGGTTATCAATTAAAGGATACAAGTAATAGTTATCATTAGCTGCAAACTAGCAACGCCTTCCACAATGAAAAAAACAAAAACAATAACACCATCCTCTCTAATCCTGTGACTCACAGTTGAGCATCTGCTGCAAAGTCCTGAGCAACACAACTGGTGCACCATGACATTTGAATGGCAACATGGACGTCCGCAGAGCCCCAATTCCATCAGGCCTCTCTACCCTTGTGACCGTTAACCCACTTCCTCTCCCATGTGTGACCTTCCCCACCCCCATAACGGACCCTCTCCAGCCACATGCCCACACCAGGTTATCCGCACTCACAAACACACATAGATACACACAGGTACTGTACACATCAGGGCGGGGGCCTTTAACTTCAAGGGTCTGATGTTGGGGCACTATTAGTGGGGTCTACTGTAAACTCTGTCCAGAATGTGTCTGGAAGCCAAGTGAGGCAGAGAAAGACATCAGAGCAGCGAGGGACAAAAGCAGGACTGCTGCTGAGACAAAGAGGGGCTCGGTCACGGCCGAGGGGTGCTTCATTCGGATGCATGGCTCTATTGTCCACCTGCACAAAGGCCGGTGGACCCTGGGAGTTAATTTTCCTTGACACGCGGCCACTAATTTTAGGGCTGGGGCCTTTTTGCGTTGCCATAACCCCTATACATCCATCACGGACACGCGTGTGTCTACCTTTTCTGGTGACAGAGAAGGAAATAAGTCATTGGTTACGCATTTCTTGGGGATAAATTGAGAGCGTGGTGTGAGGTTTTCGGTTAGCAAATCAGCGAGCATTACACCCTCTCTCTCTTTATTTTAGATTCTTTTAAAGCAACTTGTTTTCATGACATACAGATAAAGGTTTTGGATTTTAACAGCATGTGATGGCAGGTGGCTCTTGTAAAATGGTCTATTCCTCTCCAGTTTCTTTTTTTATCTGTAACTACTGGAACACCAAACTGTCAGTTTCCAATCCCGTTATGAACTCATGCTTTGGTTTGCATTATGATTAATCAGGCAGCAACTTCCTGTGTAGAGTCAAACAATATTTCAGTTACAACGGCTGCACTGAACAATGAAATCTCTCTGTTTCCATCATCATAAGCAGACAGCTGAAAAACAGAAACAAGTATGAGTTTCTTGAGTCTGAAAACTGGCTCCAATCAAGTGTGGATTATCAAAGTTTATAAGATGAAGATGTAGAAGATAGACCAACTTTATATGGATGTATTTATCAGATAATTAAAAAAAGAAATGGCACTTTGGTGGACAAATGTCTCCACAGTATAAAGCCTTGAAGAGTGGTGACATGGTGTGGACAAGGAAATTTACCTCAAATAAATCTCTCCTCTTTAGAGTTAATACAACACAGCACACACACACACACACACACACACACACACACACACACACACACACACACACACACTCACACTCACAGAGGGGGTTGAGCAGACAGCAAAGACCCTTTAATCACTTTATGACAGGAACCTTGAGGTGAATGAGCAGCTAGTGGGGACTCCTCTCATTCATTTGCTAAGCCTTTATCTTATCAGACAGCAATGGAGGCGCTCACTCACATGAGAAGTCGGAGGGAAATGCATCCCCCGCCTCTTTACCTCCCACTGCACCAGTTACATGTTAAACCTGGATCAAACAAGAAGTTTTCTTGCATCTCTTTAGTCTGAGAAAGCAACAATAACAGAACAGCACCAACTGTAGCCTACAACTGAATTTACAGTTACACTTATTCAACTATGAGAATTTCCACAGCCCTCACATATGTACATACAGTCAAAGCAATCTTACATAAACAGATGTAAAGTAGTTGGGTTGTACTGAGCCTTTTTAATAAAATACTTCATAAGGCAAATGATGAATATTCCCTTGCACATTCATGTGTGTTAAAAGCACATTTTAACCTCACAAGGAAGTGATCGATAACCCTTGTTTAGATGTTTTCCTGTTTGAAGAAGTCAAACCCTTCATGACTCATTTAAAAAGTTCTCACTTTGTCAACAGATGCAGTGATAAATGGACAAACTGGTCAGCCACTCCTCATTCTCCAAACAAAAACTAACATGAGCAAATGTCCATTGTTCAAATAGCCTCAGAAGATGGATCAATATCACGTTTCCTCATCTTTAAAACACCGGTTTTCATGCTCACACAGCACTTACTGTGATCTATATTCAACTTATAAGTACTGATGTCAACCTGTTAAAGTGTGCAAGCTGAACAAGTCTTTATTTCTCCATCCCATTATATCAGTGCCCCCCTTAAAAAAAACCACGAGGGAGGCCCGCAGCACTCCTCTGGCTGCAACACGTGTTCCCCTGAGGGAGAAACACCCACCACACTGCAGAAAGCACCCAACAAATTAAATACTTTTTACTTTTCAAACATATAAAAATGCCTGCTTTTGTATTAGATTAGTTGTTTTCAGTGGTATTTACACCTGTACTTTTATTCGGGTATATTTTTACATGAATTTATGAGTCATTGCTTTCTAGTTTTGAAGATACTGGCCGAAAAAAAAAACTGTATTGGAAACAGGTGGGATGATCTCACTGCCACTTGATTTCGGAAAAGTAGACGATCAGCATCAGAAATACTTGTTGCAGAGCTCAGATGTAACACCAGTGCTATGTTTCCTTTCAATGTTAGTCACCGAGATGGTCTCATACCTGATGGACGAATACATCGACCGGTTCGTCCAGTGGCACTCCCTCCCGGTTGGTCATGGACAGGAACCCGAAGCCCATGCGGACGTTGAACCATTTACACACGCCGACCCCACTGAAAGACTGTGAATCCTCCTCGGTGCTCGGTCCTTCATCCTCCTCGGTCTTACACACGCCTGCAGAGAAAAGTGTATGTAACCACAAATTAACCTGTATAAAGTGTTGCAATTGCGATGATGTTTAAAAGGCATTTAAAAAGGGGGCCACATTTCAGTGAGGTTTAAAAGTTTTCCTCTCTTTCTTTCGTTGTTGCATCATCAATCAATACGAATCAATGAAATGAGGAACAAGCTCAGGCTGTGTTTAGGCTTCATTTCGATTGCGACTATCACTAATACCGCAAAACAACTCAACAACATACAACCTTCGTTCTCATTTAATGCACTTTTTTTCACAGTCTTGCAGGTTTGCATGATGACAGGATCTCTAAATAGCGTTCAATGCATTGATAAGACGCACGGAGTGCACATCACGTGTGTGAACAAAGCTTTAAAATGCTCCCACACTCAGTCGCATCTGAGAGCAACTTAATTAACTCCTACACAAAAAAGGCAAAAGTCAGTTTATTTACTCAACCTGGAAATTCCTGGTTAGAAACGGAGCCCATGTCTTCAGTTCTGCCTTGAGTCAAAATTAGCACCCACGCTACAGTATCCTTTTTTTAGCCCTCAAACTGGGTAATCCTCACAGATTGCCACTTTCATGCAAAATGCTGTGAAAAGCAGAAACTGCGCAGCGAGAGGGAAAGCGGGAGAGGGAGGTAAACAAAAGGGGGCTGGCAACCTATTCCCCCTAAACAATGAGGGGTGGAGGTGGAGGGGGTGGGGGGCCACCGGGTAGGGTTTTTTTTTTTTGCTGAAGAATCCCCCCCCCCCCACACACACCCTCAAAAAGAAAACCCCTCTAAAACAATAACTCCTAACCCCTTCACACACCACTTCAACCATTCCCGGAGATAACTTCCCCCCCAAAAAGCTCCCAACATACCTTCTGCCATGTTTGAGGGCCAGTTTACTCCCAGTGTGTGTGTCTGTCCTGAAACGCTTTTTCCTCCCTCTCTGTGTCCTGCAGTGGTCAGCTCTGTGGGTCAATACAAATGACCATTTCTCATCCAACAAACCCCCCACACTCTCTCGGTCATGTCCACGTGATTCACAATTATAGTCCCCAAGGATATATTGCATATTGTGTGAGAGAAGGGCCCAAATGGAGCAAGTGACCAATCACCTCTAACGAAAAATCACCATCATATTTTTGTTGTTTCCACCCAGAAAGTTCAGTGACTCATTTTTTCTGATGGGCCTGTGTCCAAATTTAAAGTATTTTATTTACAGAATTTAAATTTATTTTTTGTATGAAACACCTTAAACCTGCTTTTATTATCTGTTATATCCCCAAATACTTTGGATTATGACACAACAGTGGGAAGAAATTAATAACATTTTGTTATTATCTCCTTTAAATGTGATGTGACTTCATGCACATGCAGTCAAGTGCCTTTTTGAAAATATATTCTTTAGTCAATTTATGTTTAATACAGCTGTTTTTTAAATTGGAAATCGTGTGTATCCTATATTTTACTAAGACAATGCCAATATTTACTTTATTTTTACTTCATATCATCTCGTATTCGTTTCATTGCGAACAGTGAGTTGGTTAGCTGCTGTCCTCACAGGCCACATCCAGGTTTTCTAATGTTAATCCACATGGAGTGGGGGAAGTGTTTCCTTACCAAGCAGCAGAGGAGAAACAGTTAAACTGACTCAAATAACCGAAGCTGAGAGGTTAAAATATAAAAGAAAACGAAAGCGGATTTGAACCATTTTTTTTGAAAGCGTACAGGGGGGAAATAGCTCCCAATACAAGGTGGCATCAGGAAAACAAGCCAAACTGGTCAAACGAATTCATGGATCAATAGTGATTGATCACATCATGTTAAGATGTTGACCAGTGTCCTTGTGGAATGATGGATGGATCAAAGACAAGAGGAAAGTGATCTTTTAACCAAGCTTAAAGTAAACGAGTCCAAAATATAACAACATGAATTATTTTAAAACGAATTTTAACATATTAAAGAAAATTAAATTATAAAAAATAAATAAATAAATACTTTTTAAATAATTAATTCGTTCATTTTGCACCAAACATCAGAGGGCAAATTAATTTAACGATTTTATATGTTCATGTTTGAATGAATATCTTAATTATCAACATGTGAGAGGACTAGTTAGTTACATTTATCTGTGGAAAATAACTTTAACATTAATTTTTTTTATGTTAATATTATCATACTTTAGGGGGGTGATGAAAACACAGCTCCACCTCTGTGTGTATGACGCCTGATGGATGTTTTAGAGATGACCTGTCGATTTCATCACAACTACCACAACGACCCCTTGTGGACCCGCAAAACACGCATATATATATGTCCCTATACATTACGTAATCAACAGCATTAAATATCCTAACTGTAGAAATGATAATCAGAGAAAGCTATGCATCGCACTGATGCGTTAAAATGGTGAACTGGTGCTGTCAAGAAACTTTTAAAACCCCTAGAATAAATATGATCAGACTTCTTGGGGTTATATTATAATGTAAAGCCTCAGGTTTACTGACCTGCAAGATAAAAATATGGGGAAATTACCTGCAATACTCCAAAGATATTTTAGTTTATATAACCAGGTAAGCTTACTTTGTTTTAATTTAATTTGGTTACATTTATACACCACTCTGAATTAATTTTCTTTCTTTTTTGTTTTTAATTAGTTTAAAAAATAAGAGTATATGATGAAATGTTAACGTGTAAAACGACAAAATGTTTTTTGTGATATTTTTCATTTGCTAAACTATGCCAATATCCGAATTTAGTTTATTTTAGCGTTTTTTTTAAACATGTAAAAGTATCTCTATAACCCTTTTTGCTGCTTTATGGCGATTTAAAATGGTTTTGAATGCTTTAATCTGAAGTATTAAGTTTTTTAGTGATATTACAATAAACCAGGCACAAGAAATGAGGCTGAATAAGAAAGAAATCACCATGTAGGGCCTGTATTTATTGTGTGTGCAGATGGATATATACAAAAAAGACGATGACCCTTGAACACGGAAGTTATGAACTGGCGCAAAATGTGTGACTGCCTTTTGAAAATTGACTAATAAACATGTCTGCTACTCTTTTCGCTTTAATTTCACACCATGACAGCGGAATATTTAGGTTATTTTATTATATAATTCGGTAATATTCTTGGTGTGTCCCTGCAGCGCTGTGCGCGATAACAGAAGCAGGAAGTGTGCCGGACAAAAGTCTTTACATTAGAGGAAAGCCATCTAATGACCTGTCAGCAGTCAGTGTGGAGGTCAGCGGCTCCTGAGTGCTGCCTCAGATTATCTTGGCCGGAAGCCAAGATCTGACTGCTGGACTCGAGCCAAGGTGCAACAAGCTGATAGACTGTAACACACTCCTCTTAATTCACCCGGGACAGCCCACTTCAAACGGACTTTCCTTTGCCTGCATGCGAATGAAAGCGACCCGCAGGACGCCCTGTTGGCGACATGATGCTCTTCAGTTAATCGTCTAAACTCCTTTTATTTTGTTGAAAGGCGGAAGTGATAAATAAGATTAAAGGGTTATTTTGATTTCGATCAAAAATACATACATCGCTGCAAGGTGATCTCATCAGTTGAACCGCCACTGAAACACGAACAAACCGCACTGGTCAACCTAACATTCGCTATAAAGATGATTTTACTTAAGACAGAAACAACTTCTCATTTCAATAGAAAAACAAATAGCTTTAAAAAACAAGCCAACATATTGATATCACAGATGCTGAGCTCCATTTTGTAACACCATCTATATACATACACACAACAACTTTGCAACCCTTTACTACAACAGCTGAATATTTATTTATTTATTTAGGGTGATATCAGCTAAATTGAGCCGTCAGATAACATGAGCCATTTCAGGTTTGAGCCTCCCACCTTTTTTACATCTCAACAGCCAATGGCTGCAAATTATTTCAAATTGTTGTTACAGCTGTCAAAAACAATTGATTTGATTTGTCTATAGTTGCTGTGGTGGGCGGGGCAATGCTTCACATCCAGCCTGCTGAGGAGAACTGAGAGGTTAGTGGCTTGGCAGACAAGTTTTTCCTAAAAATGATAAGGTTATATATCAGTAAAAAAAAAAAAACAAAAAAAAACCAGACATACATCTAGATGAGTGGCTCATTTTGCCAGAAAACTGCTCATCTCAAAAACGTGGGACAACTGATGTTTCAAAAGCTGTAGGACCTTAACAATTATATTTTAGTATATCAATTTAACAAAAAAAAAAATTAAACAGTCCATATTAACTATAAAAACACAATTCAGTGTCACACTTTTTTTTTGTTTTGTGTTTTTCTTAGTTTCATAAGTTATTTGGCTCAGTTTAGCTGATGTCACCTACTTTATGTCCATTCATTTTTCATTACTCCCATTTCATCACATATTCCTTACTTATTTTTCAATATGTATTATAATTTCTATGATGTCTTTCTTTAGAATTATCATTATTTGGTTTGCTTTTTTTTCTATATTTATACCTAGTCAAGCTCTGTATGTCACCCTATGTTCTTTTTCTGTCCTTGTGTTTGTGTATACACTTTTTTTTTTACTTTTGCACCAAAAAATGGAATTAAATCAAATTAAATTAAATTAATACATCATCGATCAGAGAAACTCATTTGATCCGGCATTTCTACCACAGATATTATAATAATAAAAATAAAAATAAATAAACAATAATAATGTAGAGCTGAAGTGATTCTTCAATTAATCGATTAGTTTATGAAAGAAAGTTCATTGCCAATTTCATTCAAGCAAAACTGCTGAACATTTTAAAGATCTTCTTAAATGCTGCTTTAAAAAAATATATATATTTATGAATAAATTAAAAGTCTTTGGGTTTGGCCTGTTGGTTTGACAAAAAGATTAACTGAAATTTTGTTTTTTTACATTAAAAAAATTTGTAGACTAAATGGTTAATCGATTTATCGTGAAAATAAGTGTTAGTTGCAGCCCAATAATAATAATAATAATACATTTAGCCACACCTGTTTAGTAATTTCCCTGCTGTTTCTGCATATTGAACTGCACACCAAAACATCTAGACGTCATAATTCCGTGCAGTACTTGAAAGCAGCATGGTGAAACTTCCATGTGTGCTCTAAAAGCACCACTAGATGTCAGTGTGACTCTGAACTCACCGTGCAGTCATGTTGAACTTCAAAAACAACATTATAACAATTAATATTTTGTCTACAGCTGAAGATATGAGACTCACAGACTCTGAGATGAGTCACAGTGACACAGTGACAACACTGTTACAGCAGCCTGACTTTGTGACTGATGTGCAGATACATGCCCTCTGTTCCTGTCTGCGCGAGCCTCTGCAGCCTTGCTCAAATAGGCACAACAGAGATCAGGCGAGTCCCGCCTCTTTGATACCCAAAAACGGACTGTGTAAAGGAGAGAGCAACCAACCACCCACAGAGGCTGGAAAATCCCTCCGGACAGCATCACCGGAGAGCATCACCCTCATCACATCTCGACGCCGGTCGTCTGTCCGTGTCGGGTGTCAGGTGGATGGATCAGCTTCCGGGCGGGACTCGGCAGCCAGCTGGAGGAGTGACAGTTTGGATGTCAGTGAGTGAGACGTCTAGATGGAAACAGCATCGGGAGCACGGTTACAGCTGCAGGGTTACAGGCTGTGTAGACTCGGTGTGTAGAGCAGAGCAGGCGCTTTAAGGAGTGAGTTTGTGTTGTTCAGGCTGATCAGCAGGATGCCAAACATGAAGCTGCTGGAGAAAGTTAAAAATCTAACAAGCAACTGCGTCAAGTAGTCTGCTGCGCCCGGACTGCAACCATGTAGTCACCTTTTAGTCATGAATTCAGAGCAGAAGGATATGCGGTTTGCAGATGTCACGCAGGACACTTTGAAGAGTAGCTCGTAGGCTGCGAGGTGAACTCTGGGTGCAGAAACAGGACTGAGACAGGTTTATTTGCGCTCCGGGTCCCGTCCGCGCCGTTTGCAGCTCCTGCCTCTCCAACCAAACATGGCAAGACTACGGAGGAAAGCTTGTATCGCTCTGTTTCTTTTCACGCTGTTCATCTTTGGGACCATGATGGGACTGAGGACCCTGAAGCCCAGTGATGGCTTCTCGGATCTGGCTCCGGGTTTGGAGCTCCTGCCGATGATAGCGGGGAAGATGGACCGGCGCTCCGTGTCCCGTGACGCCACCGCGTCCCCGGGTCAAGCCCAGCCTGCCGGCAGCAACACCAAAGCAGTTTTGTCCAACACCGGCCCCGAGGGGACCATATTTTATGATGTTCATATCTTTTACTACACTTGGTACGGCAACCCGCACATGGACGGCAAGTACATTCACTGGGACCACATCCTGGTTCCACACTGGGACCCCAAAATCGCATCCAGTTACCCGAGAGGGAGACACATGCCGCCCGAGGACATCGGCTCCAGCTTCTACCCCGAGCTCAATCCGTACAGCTCCAGGGACCCGGACGTGTTGGAGTCCCACATGGAGCAGATCGGAGCCTCTGCTGCAGGTACAGTTCAGATGTAACCACTTTCTTCAAGAGGGAGAGATTAAAGAGCTGAGTGTTGTTTCTTGTGCTCAGCAGCTGCACAGGAATCTGGCCTCTATAGAGCCGCTTGAGGGGCACAAAGTATTTTCAGCACCACACATCCAGTGGACAGCTCCCTACACACTCAGCTAAGTCTCCAGATCTCTGCTGCTGCGCCTTTTTCTGCAGCAGAGACAAACTTCAAGACTGTAAAGCTCCAGTAATCAAAAGATGGGTCTACATCATGAGGAGAACACCTTCCATCACAACTTCAATATTGATCCAGGAAGTGTGGTTAAATTTAGTGTGCTTTTACATCACAGCATGCCCCCTATAGGGCTGCAGGATATTAATAAGTATATATAATAGCATTACTTAACACAATTAGGTAAAACAAGAACACAAAATGGTCATATTAATTTGCATGCATCTTTTTAAGTAGTTCCAACTCTGGCCTTTTTTGAATAAATCCAATGAGTCTTTTATAATCTGACGAACTCAAATAGTTCAGTACAACCAACATGATTTGCTTTGACCTCGAAAAACTTAAGTTAAATTAACTTAATATTTATCCATAAGTTCTGTTGATATTTAATGGTCAAACCATTTTATTTAAGCTGTTCTAACCTATTTAGTTTAATTTTATTCTACTCAAAAATGTCATTTTTTATTTTTAATTTTGACCAGCTTCTTTAAAAAGTTGTCGACTGACTAGTTAAGTTTAGTTTAGTTTATGAAGGATCCCCATTAGCTGGTACCGTAGTAACCAACTAGTCTTCCTGGGGTCCACAAGAACAAAAAAATACACAACAATCAATCATATCATCAACAAAAGACCACACTAATTTTACATTTAAATACAATTATACTATACCTAATGATACAACTTAATTAAAACATGCAATATTTAACAATTTTCATAAATCTAAAAATTCAATTTCTCTGAAAACAAAACTCTCTACATTCAGTCAAGTCATCATTTACAATCTTAAATAAGATTTAAGTTTCTGAAAAACGTATTTATTTTAAGTGTTATCCCCAACCCCATGAATCATTCTTTTAGAGTGTAAGAGTCAATGAATGTCAATATTTTTATAGCTTTATTTAATGAGGTAGTCTCGTTGACATCCAGATCTCTCTGTCATGAGAGACCACCTGAGAAAACATTGACAGTGAGACAACCAGACAACCAACAATCAAATGACAAATAGATTTTCTGAAAACAATGGCAAGAGGCTTAAAACACATCTGATAACACAGCTTTAAAAGATTAAAGGGGGATGACGCAATGTAAAGTTTAAATGTTTAAAATGATCCAATGTGAAGTTAGATTGTGTGCTGTACCTACAAAAGATGAGATGTATATTGCTATATTATCACCCAAGGCCCCCTAATATACAGCTGCTGGTCCCCCCTTGCAATATCAATTTGAGGCTGACATTACTGTCTTCAAAAGGCTTTGGCGGGCTAATTTTTTAAGCTACAGTGAAGATAGTGGTATCCTGTGACACTAGACAACCTAAGGCATTGGTACCAACCATGTTGGCATAGGTTCTCAGTAAGGAGGATAAATAGCGCTCCAAATTTAGACTTAGTTTTGGAGAGTTAACAATCAGCATGGCTGTTTTCAAAGGGGTCCCTTGATCTCTTACCTCAATATATTCATTTTCATTCATTTTCAGTAACCACTCATTCTGTTAGGAGTCGTAGGGAGGCTGGAGCCTATCCCAGCTGACATTGGGCGAGAGCCGGCGTACACCCTGGACAGGTGGCCAGACTATCACAGGGCTGACACATAGAGACAGACAACCATTCACACTCACATTCACACCTACAGCCAATTTAGAGTCACCTATTAACCTGCATGTCTTTGGACTGTGGGAGGAAGCTGGAGTACCCAGAGAAAACCCACGCTGACACAGGGAGAACTCCGCACCAAAGGGCTCCCCCACCCGGAGTTCAAAACAGGAACCCTCTTGCTGTGAGGCAACAATGCTAACCTCAGTACCTCAATATATCTAAATAAAAATGTTTTCTATGGGTACCCATGAGTCTCCCATAAACTTAGAAGGTTAGATCCTAGTAAATGTTTCGTTCCTTACAATCCACATACTCCGTCAAATTAAAGCTGTATATTTGTCTTTTTAGGGAAAAGGACGACCAGCTTATTTTAAAAACAACATAACACATTAAAAGATTTCCAGGCGCCCCACTTGGCCACCCCTATTAAAAATCTCTTGGGGCACCACTGGCTCTAATGTCCCTGATCTCTATTCTTAGAACTTTTGGCTCAGATCAGTTTTTTGAATGTCTCATGAAACATTAATAGGTATGTTGTTAGTCTTTTCAAAAACTTGTTTGGCTTCCCTAAAAGACAGACAAGTCCTGTTGTCTGGTGTCGGGTAACAGCCCGGTCTGTCCAGCCGTCAGCAGCCTTCACATGATAGGCTCTGATGTTTCTGTCCTGCGGCCCAGTAGGTTATTGTACACCATCCAGACTGATGACCAGGCCATCCATCCCTTTGAAACCTCACCGCCCTGACAGATGGATCATGGGAGTGCTGGCTCACGATGCGTATTTAAAATAATCCATTTAATTAGACACCACAGTCGGCCAAACTCTAAATAGTCCCGTTTGGCTTGATGACTGATTCCCCGCCATTTCATAGTGGCACATAAATAAAATGAATAGCAGCGGCCATATTCTTAATACACACAGACGTAGTTTGGTATTGTAATCTAATAGTCCCCACAGCTCCACAGCAAGCGGATATGAGTTTAATGAATTAGCTCTTAGTGCATATCCGATGTGCCAGGTAGTCTCTGGTGCCAGCCGCCATTGTGGCTGATATGAAGCTACAGTATTTCTCAGCCAGCATCAAAGCATGAGGAGGCAATTCTCTACTGGAATTTATGAGCTGTCGCACACTCGAGCTGCGCAGAGAGATTGCCACTAAAACAAGACATAATAAATAGTGCAAAGGTGACAGGTGCATATTTATCAATCAGGGGAAGAATATGGGTGATGGGCAGGTACGCATTCAGATAGAAAAAATCAACTCGCCACTGTACAGCCATGGATGGATTTCCGAACAGGTCTATTGAGCACAGGTCCAGGGGCTTGAGGCCCCAGGGAGCCACTAAGCCAGAGCCTCTGTTTGAAGAGAATATCTGCTTTTCTAGTTGAAGACAAACAACAGGCTTGTATGACCACAGAGGGTCTCAAAACAACCACGAATACAGCTTAAACGACCACAAAGAGACATCAAACGGCCAAATAGAACTACAAGGTGGGGTTGGGAGCCTTTTGCATATCCGTGACCATGGCTGGATTACTGAACAGGTCTATCTGGCACTGACCCAGGGGCCTTAACCTGCAAAATATCACTCAAATTAACACTTACTGCTCAGGAGGAGACTCAAAATGACTACAAAGAGATGCAAAGGAACTGCAAAGAGACACAGAACGACCAAAAAAGACACAAATATACCCCCCAAAAGACACAAAACAACCACAAAGAGACACAAAACGACCTAAAAGACACAAATATGCCCCAAAGAGAAACAAAACAACTGCAAAGAGCAACAAAACAACCAAAAGAGACACAAATATACCTCAAAGAGATGCAAAACGACCTAAAAGACACAAATATGCCCCAAAGAGAAACAAAACAATTACAAAGAGCAACAAAATGAACAAAGGACACACAAAATGACCACAGAGAGACACAAAACAACTACAAAAAGAGGCAAAACCAGCCAAGAGTCCTTATGTGTTGCTCCTATGTCTGACAGGTGTTAGAACCCTTTGCATATCTGTGACCAAGGATGTATTGTCTCATAATCCGTCCATGCATACAGCATCTCACCACAAACCTTACTAGCATCTGTCTGAGTCCCATAAAATACGGTGATTACCCTAATGGATTACCAAGGCAGAAATTTCACAGTGTGTTCAATAAAAGCGCAACTGGCTGTGTTCGTTCAATGGTCACAAATGGGTCTGTAAAAGCTGTGTGAAGGGCTGCGTGAAAACCTCACTGTAGATTAATGAAAGCAAAAGTTTTTCAGTTCCCATTTCTCCCCAAAGAATTGTCAGCATTTCTTACAATCAGCATGAAAGCCAAACATCATTTCAACAATGCCTAAGAGAACACTTTCACAGGGTCATATGCATTTTGGACGTTGGTCCTACACAGATGCTCTCTGAGGTATTAAACCAGTGTCTCTGGTCCAGGCTGAATGATCAGACTCATGAGTTTCTATGTGTCTCCAGGGGTTCTGGTCCTGTCCTGGTATCCTCCTGGCCTGGCTGACGACAATGGGGAACCCGCTGAGGATTTGGTACCATCTGTACTGGATGCTGCGTATAGACACAACCTCAAGGTAAAAAGCATCAGCACATTTTGAGTGTGTGTGAAAGAGAGAGACCTGAAACAAAGTGGGGAAAGAGTAAAGGCTCGAAAAAGAGCAATGAATCAATTCTCCTCTGAGTTGTAATAATCAGCTCGATTTTTATGCATACTGCAAGTTGTCGCAGGAAAATGAGTGTTGATTATTCAATGATTTGTCCATTTTAAATCCGCAGTTGTTAATGGAAGAGTTGGTTTTCAATCAATAATGCTGATATGGGCTTTGCAATGGGGTTTTAAACCTTTTATCTTTTTCTATTTGTATTTATTAAACCATGCAAATCCCAGTAAATCTCTCTTTTCAACAAAGACTCGGCCAACATGGCAGCATAAAAAGAAACAGTACAAAATTATACAACAGATAAAACAATACTAAAACAGACATATTGCTAAAATAAGGCTAAAAGTCAGCTAAGAACAGACACACTCAAGAATAAAAACATTTACCATAAAGTTCACTATCATCTTGAATCTGTGACAGATATCCGATTCATCAAATTGATTTCATGTTCTGGACTGTTCCGAGTGGCTAGAGCAGAAAAATAAAGGCTTCCTTATCTGTCTCTGTACGCGAGAGACAGATGGCAGATATTTCTTGTGATCTGAGATAATGATTGCAAGATGAACACTGAAATAAAGTTGCACGGATATTAATGTAATTTACCCAGAATAGCTTTTTAAATGAAAATATACCAGGGAAGAAACAGGACCAATCTTGCGCCACAAGATTTAATCATGTGCTTAAAAAAAGACATTCATCGAGTAAAATACCTGTATATGTTTACAGGTGACAAGTCATATTCGTTTTCCTGGAATTGTACCAATGTCTGGAGGCGTTGTAGCATTATGAAATAACATGAACCCCATTTTACTTGCATTTAGCACCAGTTTAGTTGAGTTATGTGAGCTGAGACTGCAAATTATTAAAGGTGGACTGTGTTTATGAAGAGTATCTGGGCAAGAAGATCCCCAGCTATACAATGCTTCATCATCTGCATAGCGATAAGTATGAATTCCATGCACATTAACTCTTTAATTATTCATGTAAGTTTCAGTTAATGTTGCTGTCGATAGCCTGACACCTATTAACGGGTAGCCAACCAGTTAATTTTTAAGAGAAAATGCAAAATAGCGTGAAATACATGAGTCTGTTACTTTTAGTTTGGTGCTCCGCTGACTCATCAAGCTTTAGCTCTGCATCTCAAAGTGCTATCTTTTAGAGGTGGGGATAATTTATTGTTTTGTGATGTAAATTTCTTACCTTTTATTTTATTTTTGTTGGCTTTGCCGACAAACAGCTGGCTAGCTGCATAAACATGGAAAAATATGGCTCCCTGCCCACCCTCTGGTCTCCACTGGTCAAATAGCCTTGGCAGTTCTGCACTGGGCACCATCTGAGTTAAGCTAGCAGCCCCACTCACTCTGCTATTATAGTTCATAATGCTATTCCAACCCTTGCTGTGGAAACATGGTGGTCACCCTCCAGTCTTCCCCAGCTAGCCTTGATGAGTAAGCAGCTTCATTTTGAGCTGTAACGGCCTGTTAGCATCGTTACCTATGTTAACACCACAAGCCGTGCTGACACTTGTAATAATGCTAACAGAGCTAGCACTAATAACATGGTTTTTAAAGATATTTTTTGGGGCTTTTTGCCTTTATTGATAGGGCAGATATAGTGTGAAAGGAAGAGAGAGAGTGGGGATGACATGCAGCAAAGGGCTGTTGGTTGGAATCAAACCTGCAGCCGCTGCTAAGGACACAGCCTTTATACATGGGGCGCCTGCTCTACCTGGTGAGCTAGTGGTTGCCCCGATAACATGGTTAAAATGCTATAGTGGGTTTGAGGCTCAAAACTGACCTGCTTACTCACCGAGGTGACCTAATGGGACACTAGAGGGTGGCAACCATGTTTCCACAGCATTACTGTGGGATTAGGATGTTACCAGCAGCAATCGCAGAATGAGCGGCTCTGCTAGCTAGCTCCCACCCAAATCAGGTGGTGCACAGTGCAGTAGAGTAAACTGTAGAGCAGCAAAATTAACTCCTAAATCGTCACTAGTCAAAAATCCCCTCTGCGGTTAACTGATTAATACTTAACTGTTGACATCCCTAATGCAAAGAGAAAATAAAAGTAGGCCAAGGACAGAACCTTGAGGCACTCCATTAAATACACTAAGCTAACTTAAACTGTACCCATGTGCATATGACTGATTCACACGCTACAAACTAAATGAAACAACAAAGAGTCAGCAGCTTACACAGACAGCTTGCTGTGTAGTAGTATTTAAAAATGCTGTATTGAACTTTGGAGAAAGATAGCTGATTGTCTGGTCTCATTCTCAGGTCGTCTAATACCGACGCTTTGTGTCAGTATTTGACGACCTGGTAATGAGACTCCACAATCATCCTCCTCCAGAGTTACATACACCACCATTAAGTAGGGTTTTGTGTAAAACTTCCATCTTGTTAAACTTAAATGTCAGCGTCTGGAGACATGGCCATTATTTTATTTCTGAATGGCTGGCAGAATATGAATGAGGCTGAGGCTCAATGTGTAAATATGATTGTCTGTCCGTTATCTCTCCATCCATTCATCTCACTAAGAGCACAGTGGCACAGGAGCTAGAAAAGGATTAATGATGCCTTTTGCAGTGGTGAGCAGAGAGCTTAACGCTGCTCAGGATAGTAATCTCAGCGCAGCCGTGGTGCTGTGGTGAGTTATTCACAGAAGCTGCAGTTTGTTTTTGTCACAGGAGAGTGAGGCTGTTGAACGTGTTCTGCTGCTGTCTGTGCTGCTCAGAGACTTGAGTCCTGATGTTTGCAGCTGCAGTGACATATCCAGCATTAGAGCAAAAAAAAAGAAAAGAAAAAAACAGGTCAAATAGCTGCTGCTGGATCAGTTGTTCAGTGGGGATTGAATGAGCTCTAGAGCACATCAGCAGGGTGAAGAGGTGGGGGGTAGAAAAACCACATGACCAATTTGCCAATTAGGTTGGAAAATAGCACGTTGAAGAAAATATCTTCCCTCCATGTTGGTCTCTCTGCCTCCTTTCACTGTATCGAAGGCTTATTAAACTTTAACCGGGAACGCTTGGTCGTAATTCAATACAAATCACGTCGGACACGCTCCAGATTAAGATAGTAGAAGGGTGAAGAGAGATAAGAGAGAGTTTGAGGTTTTTTTTGTCAGATTTCCTCAGTAAAAATTCTCTAAAATGAGAGCTGAATAAACATACATAATATGTTCCTGTGTTTATGTGCATATTATAAGCTACTCAGAAGCTTTCTGTATGAATATTAAATGACATATAAGAGATGTAGGCATGTAAGAGTTTTCCTGTGTCAAAGAGGTGCCATTAATAATGCACAAACAGTAACTGCGCAACACACTACATACAACTGACCAGATAAAAGCATCAGCATTACTGTAAGGTTTTATTTTAGTTACTATGAATAGTTCATTAATATGATAAGTTTCAATAATTTTCAATGAAAACTAGTTTAAAAATATGAGGCTTCTCTTTGTCATTGGAACTAAATATATTTGGGTTTTGAAGACATTTCAAGATGTTACCTGGGAAGTTGCAATTAGCATTTTTTCACTATTTCTTTATATTTTATTGATACTTTATAGATTAAAGATTAATCCCAATATTCACCAGGTAGTTGATAATGAAGATAACTGTTAGGTGCAGCCTGAATGCTGTTTGTAGTAATTTAAATTGTAATATGGGGCAATAGTATTAAGGTTTTTGTTTATTTTTTTCAGTCCCACTTCATCGACTATCGTCTTAGCAGACCATCCAAATCGCTTTAAAGGTCCAGTGTGTTGGATTTAGGAGGATATGTTGCCAAAAATTGAATATAAGAATCAGAGCTTTGTTTTCGTTAGTGTAAAATCAACTGAAACTTTCAATCATTGTGTCTTCATTACTTTAGAATAAGCCATATACGCTCACTGGCCACTTCATTAGGTACACCTTGCTAGTACCAGGTTGGACCTCCTTTTGCCGTCAGAACTGCCTTAATTCTTGGTGGCATAGATTCATCAAGGTGCTGGAAACATTCCTCAGATATTCTGGTCCATATTGACATGATAGCATCACGCAGTTGCTGCAGATTTGTCGGCTGCACATCCATGATGAGAATCTCTTGTTCCACCACCTCCCAAAGGTGCTCTATTGGACTGAGATCTGGTGACTGTGGAGGCCACACAGTGAACTCATTTTCATGTTCAAGAAACCAGTTTGAGATGATTTGAGCTTTGTGACAAGGTGCATTATCCTGCTGGAAGTAGCCATCAGAAGATGGGTACACTGTGGTCATAAAGGGATGGACACGGTCAGCAACAAAACTCAGGTAGGCTGTGGTGTTTAAATGAAGCTCAGCTGGTACTAAGGGGCCCAAAGTGTGCCAAGAAAATATCCCCACACCATTACACCACCACCAGCAGCCTGAACCGTTGATACAAGGCAGGATGGATCCATGCTTTCATGTTGTTTACACCAAATTCTGACCCTACCATCTGAATGATGCAGCAGAAATCAAGACTCATCAGACCAGGCAACGTTTTTCCAATCTTCTATTGTCCAGTTTTGGTGAGCCTGTGTGAATTGTAGCCTCAGTTTTTCCTGTTGTTAGCTGACAGGAGTGGCACCTGGTGTGGTCTTCTGCTGCTGTAGCCCATCTGCCTCAAGGTTCGATATGTTGTTCGTTCAGAGATGGTCTTCTGCAGACCTTGGTTGTAACCAGTGGTCATTTGAGTTACTGTTGCCTTTCTATCATCTTGAACCAGTCTGGCCATTCTCCTCTGACCTCTGGCATCAACAAGACAGTTTCACCCAGAGAACTGCTGCACACTGGATATTTTCTCTCTTTGGGGCCATCCTCTGTAAACCCTAGAGATGGTTGTGTGTGAAAATACTCAGCAGAATACTCAGACCAGCCCATCTGGCCATGTTCAAAGTCACTTTGACTTAGAAAGAAGTCTACCTATCTTGCATTTTAGAGATGATACAAAATTTGTCAAACTGTGGGGGTAAAAAACACTGAGTGAGATTCATGTGTCAGTGGGTTTCACATGTAATTATATTTTTATAAATTTATGAAGTAAGTTACTGTTTTGTCATATAGGGACAAAAATAAGCAGGCCATAAGGACCCAAGTTGTATTTACAACTTGCTGAAGTTATCATCAAGGTTAATTACAAAGCAAAGTCATCGCAATGATCATTATAACGCAACCATTATGACGCCAGTGTTTGTATCCTGATGTGAAGATAAAGATAATTTATTTTCCAGCAGCGATGTGACACATATTGGCCCTGTCCTCCGTATAAACAACTGTGAGGAGAGGCAGTAGGTTTGTAAGGCCAGTCTGTCAGATTTGATATCACACTTGTTTAGTCTGCTGTTTGGCTGCAGGCAAAGAAATAATGCGTCTCTGCGAGGGCACGACAAGAACGCCAGGATTATACATGCAACGCTGAGCTGATGAGGTTTTACACAAAACGCTGTCAGGAGAGAAGCTAATAGATTGAACCTAATGCCATGCTTTATTGTCATGAGTGGCTGAGCAAGCACAGCATTTTCATAAAAAGCACGGAGGAAGCGTGTTTGGTAAAACAGACCATGGCATGCTTTCTACAAATCAACTGCTCATTTCAGAACCACACGGAAATAAAGAGTGCTGTCTTATGAAAGCACATAGATCACAATCAATAGAATATTTTCTTTCTGTATGTTGAGCTCAGCGTCCTCTTCCAGTTATTGTTTTTGATGAACTCCTCCCACTCCCTCTGCACAGAAGGACATTTATCTTTGAAGCGCTTCTTCTTGCATAATTTCAGCAAAATGCTGACAAGGTAAAGAACTTTGGCTCTGATCATTTTGGGCTCAAATGCAAATTTTCCAAAGCAACAACCTTAAATAATTTCTTTACTCTATTCTACTGAGAGGCAGGCTAAAAGGAGGGAGGAAAGCCCGTGTGTGGAGGACAGATGGTCCCACAGGAGCTGCAGCTACAGCCAAAAATGTATCAGATCAGGATTCAGGAAACACACATATCTGCAATCTGCTTTTAGTAGCAAAGTGGCTACCAGCCAATCTGAGAAATGCTTGCGAGAGTGTGTGAGCAGCTATGTTTTGAAACATCAGGCCCTTGGAGAGTCGGTATAATTATACAAAAATAGCGTTATATTACAGACGATACAGAGATAAGACAAAGAAAACACCAAGATGAATGAACTCTCAGAAATCCTCTGCATGTCTAAAGAACAAAACTTAATTCTGGGAACAGTATACCTGTCCATATGTGTTTAGTTTTCCATCTGGTATCTCTATCCATCCTTATCCTGTACTGTCTCGTCTTGTTTGCCACAGCAGCACTCTTCCTTACTGAGGATGAGGGTTACAGTGAGCTCGGCAGTCTCCCTGTCTAACTGCTTAACAGAGCAATCGAAGACAGCATGTGAATGGTCGTCATCGTGGTTTTATGTGGCTCACTGAGGCATGAATATGACATTAACATTTCCAAGATTCATGGGCAGATTAACCTATTAGACGCCCCCGGTGAAAAGTTGTTGCTGAGCCACTGTAGGTCCCCCACAAAAACTTACAACATGTACCATCAGATTGACAGCGTAATATAAAGCAGAGCTGCAACTAATTAACACATATAGAGAGAGTTTTTGTAATTCAAAGGGAAACGTATGTATTTTTCAACCTGGATCTTATTTCTCCATGTTTTTTACGACTAATGGAAACAACAGTTTTTGAAATTGGTCCAGTATTAAGCGACAGGGCAGCAGCCGCAAAACAAGCTGCAGTTTAACTACTTGGTGTAACAGCCAATGTCACGTGTGTCCACAAAAGGTGCTTGTTTTTGCATTCACACTGGTGCTATTTGGTCCGCTTTAAACGAACCCTGGTCCACTTCCACGGACAGTTTGATTCGTTTAGAGTGGTGTGAACGCTCATTCGAACTCTGGTGTGGACCAAATGAGCGAACCCTGGTCCGCATACGTATAATTTATGGACATACATGTGATCTGAAATCTTTTAAATCCATGTAATGCCTCTCTCGGAGTCTGTTTAACCACAGCAGCACATCATAGTCTCTCACTCGCCGCCGTCTTTTATAGTACTGCTGCATTCATCTCATGTACAGAGCAACATGCTGGGTAGGGAATGGAAGGGGACGGATTTCCGTTTTTCGATCCTGGCCAATCAATGAGCTGGGTTTTCTTCTTCCTTGTGCTTTTTTTCTTCCTGGTCAGCAGTTGTTTCGGGCAATACTGCCCCCAAACGAGCAGCTGTTGTAACTGCATGATGTTGTCCAGGCGGTCTGGTCCGCTTTAAAAAGTGCAGTATGAAAGTGAAGGTGTGAAATTTTTCGGCATTCCCCGCCCAAACGAACCGAGTCCCCTGGACTACCCTGGTGTGACTGCACCCTTAGATTGTTTTTATAAGCAGCCCATTTCATGGTGCTCTTGCTCCATACAAGACCAGTTTCAGAAAGTGTTGTTGCCATTACACCCCCTCTGAACTGGCTGCATGATGATTGAGTGAACATCACATTGTTTCAGTTTTTCCCTGAGAAGATGTCCTGTCCTGGTCAGTGCATCAGAGAACAGGTTAAGCAATGTGCTGCTTACTTGAATGACCACTCACCCTGGCAACATATGAGGCTGATTGGTCCAGTAGTTTGCGAGGTTAGATAAAAATAGAGGGACTTTGCTATAAACAGGGAGGCAGAATTAGAACTTGGAAAATGTATTTAACTTGACTTTGATACAGACCTCTTCTATAGGTGACATGCTTTTGGGCCCCCTTAGATTCTGGGGCCCCAGGACTGGTGCCTTTCTTCGCCTGGTCGGTAATGTAGCCTTACCAAACTGGGGAAGTTGTATGCTAATTTAGATAAGAGACATAAACGAAATTACAAACCTGGTATAACTGCATGCTCAGTTGAAATGTAGATGAATGGAAACTGGAGCAGAGCTATCACACTGCAACCAAATCCAAATCATGCTGGCAATCCCACACTGCGCAGCTAAAAACACACTGACCCCTCTTTTGGGTAACGCTTCACAAGAATGCAATGTACTTTTCCTTATATAAGTTAAACAGTATTTCTGCAGCACCCACACACAGCCTGTGCAGCTCGTAGTTTTGTACGGCAGAGTTGGAGAGCACATCACATGGAGCCTCCACAGCAGAGCTGCTGCTCGACCTCAGCTTGAAGAGGAGCTGAAATAGTCCTTCTTCTTCCCAGGGGAGGGTGGGGGTGGTTCGGTGGGGACAGGGTGGGGGAAATGTGCACCGTGGGTCCCATGACTCAGTTTGCCTCTCTGAACAATCTGCACCCTGAGGGGCTGTAAAAGTTCTATCTAGTAAGTAGGCCATGTGACTGCATGAGCACGGGGGAATAACGCCCATGGGTGCCCTACGATGGCATCAGCCATACTTTCCAGATGTACAGAGGAGCTACATTCGGTCGTCTATGACCCTGCATTGATGTGTGTGTGTCTGCTGTCCGTCGACAGAGCAGAGCTGACACTCTCTCATAAGGAAATGTGCTCAGCTTTGTTGGAATTGATCTAATTGTTACGAGGGTCTCGACCTTTATCTTTGTGTTGGCTCACATCCCTCCCTCAGTGCTTTCTGCATGACATGGCACTAAATTCCTCTCTGCTCAGCATGAATCACACTGTGGTTGTTCCTGGCTCATGCTGTCAATGTTTATGAGGTATTAAAATGCGTCGACTCTGTCTCATTTACTTCTAAATTACCACAGAGTAATGGGCCAGTGTGTTTGGAAAATGAGCTGAGTTTTCTAGTGGCCTGCGTTCTGCTGCAGTGAACAGGAGACCGTAACAGCCCCCCCACACACTTCTGTGGATTATTAATTATATGGCTTCATATCCTCTAATACCTCACAGTTTTCAAAATTGGTTCATATTTGATCTCACTTTGCCGGGCTGATAATATTACTAAGAAAGTCCGGAGAGTTATGGCTTTACAAACACAGCTCCCAGGCTGTGATTTACTGAGACGGCCAGGATCTTCCTTCATCTATCTTTCTTCAAATTGATATTTTGCCAGCAAAGTGCATCTTAATCTTTCAAAATGTATGTTTTGCAGCACATAAAAGCACTTAGCATCTCCATTAGTGGCACAAGTGGTCCTGTTTTTCTTGCCTCCTTTTGACAGTTTATCTATAGACATTTGCAGTTTAAAACAATTTGCTCGACTTTAGCCAATTCCAGACATCACTCTAATCCATTAGCACACTTATGGTCAATGTCATAGTGACACAGTCGGTGCAGCCAACAGTCTTTTTTTCCGCAGAAAAAGCTCACGGCACCCTCTGCTTGCAACACAGCTTCCCTATCAGAAACATTTTAACAGACAACAGGCACAAGATTAAATGTGGTGAACATGAATACGTCTCTTTTCATCATTGTTAAGTTCTTACTCCACATAGTGATACATGCACTTAAATCCTGCAGATTTTCTGTCAGTGTTACGAATGCCAGCCTGTCGGGTGACCACTGCAGAGTGAAATATCTCAGCTGCTGTAAGATGGATTGCAGTGACATTTTGCGGACATTCATGGTGGAATTAAAGCCGTGGGTACTTAATGACTTGATCCCCTGACTTTCGCCTCAGCACCACCAGCAGACATTTGCGGTTTTAAGTGAAATGTCTCCGCAACTATAGAATAGATTACCATGTAATTTGCTACACACATTGACGCCTCCCTCAGGATGAATTGTAATAACTGGTGATAATTCACTTAACATTTCCTCTTGTGCCACTATCAAGTCGGAAATTTGATTCTACTGATCCATCATAGTCTTGTTCAAGTGAATTCCAAATGCAGGCTTTCATTAGGTTTAATCAGGGATAAGAGAAGAATCAAAGAACATAGGCAATGCAGCTCACTTGATCTTCTTACTTCCATTTAGTTGCTGTTGGCCTCCAACATCTTAAAAAGCCCCTTTCCCTCACATTGTTTCCCTTGGGTGTCCACTGCTTGAGAAGAAAAGTGTTTCACTTTGATCATGCATTATTCAGGGTCTCTGAATTCTCTGGCTGCTCCTTAAAATATTCAACTTAAGCACTTTTTGTGTACGTGTCACTTCAGGTCCCTTGTTCCTCTGCTGCTTTCGTTCATCAATTGCAAATACCGGCTTCTACCCGAGCCATTAACTGAGCGTTACAGATGTCTCCAGAGGGGCAGCACTTAGGGTGAAAAACATCTCCTGCAGTGTGACAGACTTTGTCATGAAAATGAAACAGTGAGAACACGGTTCTCTGCAGTCACATCCTGTCCGAAAGGATCTCCTTGAATTGCTAACAACTGTGGTATGCTGTACTGTTGACCAGAGTCTGTGTTGTACTCTTTTATTTATAGGTTTTAAAAAAAACCCTGTAAACAAGAATAGTCATCTGTGACATGGTACCAGGGAAAAGAAACCAGACACATGACGGCATGCACTGCTTTAGGGCAGGTGTTCTCAAAGTTTTGATGACTGAGTGCCAATGTAGAGAGCCAGCATATGATTTAGAGCCACACAGCAAAACAACATACACAAAGTGTTTTATGGGGCCTACCATTGACTTGTAGGCTGAACGTTGAGAAAGTATTTACTATATTATTATATTTTAGCGACATACTATTTAATTAAATTTTTTGTTTCACATGTTTTATGACATCCTATACAATTACTTTTTAAATTCTTTTTTTACATGTTTAAACGATATTTTTTATACATGTTTTCTGACATACTATACTGTGAAATTGTTTTAATATTTTTATCGCATGGTATACTATGACATTTTCTATATTTTATGGCATACTGAACTATGATGTTTTCTATATATATGACATACTATACTATGACTTTTTTCCCACTGTTATGACATACTATACTATGACTTTTTTCCCATTTTTATGACATACTATACTATGACTTTTTTTCCCCCATTTTTATGACATACTATACTATGACTTTTTTATGACATACTATACTAAGATTTTTTTTTTTCAATTTTTATGACATACTATACTATGACTTTTTTTTTCAATTTTTATGACATACTATACTATGACTTTTTGTCCCCCATTTTTATGACATACTATACTATGACTCTTTTTCAATTTTTATGACATACTATACTATGACTTTTTTCCCATTTTTATGACATACTATACCATGACTTTCCCCCCCATTTTTATGACATACTATACTATTACTTTTGCCCCCATTTTTATGACATACTATACTATGACTTTTTCCCCCATTTTTATGACATACTATACTATTACTTTTTTTTCTCCATTTTTATGACATACTATACCATGATTTTTTTTTATGACATACTATACTATGACTTTTTTTCCCCCATTTTTATGACATACTATACTATGACTTTTTTTTCAATTTTTATGACATACTATACTATGACTTTTTTTCCCATTTTTATGACATACTATACTATGACTTTTTTTTTTCATTTTTATGACATTCTATACTATGACTTTTTTCATAACATACTATACTATGACTTTTTTTCAATCTTCATGACATACTATGCTATGACTTTTTTCTCACTGTTATGACATACTATACTATGACTTTTTTCATAACATACTATACTATGACTTTTTTTCAATTTTCATGACATACTATACTATGACTTTTTTTCCCCATTTTTATGACATAGTATACTATGACTTTTTTCCCCCCATTTTTATGACATACCATACTATGACTTTTTTTTTCATTTTTAATACATACTATACTATGATTTTTTTGACATACTATACTATGACTTTTTTTTCAATTTTTATGACATACTATACTATGACTTTTTTTCCCCATTTTTATGACATACTATACTAAGATTTTTTTTTTCAATTTTCATGACATACTATACTATGACTTTTTTCTCACTGTTATGACATACTATACTATGACTTTTTTTCCCCATTTTTATGACATAGTACACTATGACTTTTTTCCCCCCATTTTTATGACATAGTATACTATGACTTTTTTCATTTTTATGACATACTATACTATGACTTTTTTCCCACTGTTATGACATACTATACTATGACTTTTTTTCTCCATTTTTATGACATACTATACCATGATTTTTTTTATGACATACTATACTATGACTTTTTTTTCATTTTTAATACATACTATACTATGATTTTTTTGACATACTATACTATGACTTTTTTTTCAATTTTTATGACATACTATACTATGACTTTTTTTCCCCATTTTTATGACATACTATACTAACATTTTTTTTTTCCAATTTTTATGACATACTATACTATGACTTTTTTTCAATTTTTATGACATACTATACTATGACTTTTTTTTTTTATTTTTATGACATACTATACTATGACTTTTTTTTTTCAATTTTTATGACATACTATACTATGACTTTTTTTCCCCATTTTTATGACATACTATACCATGATTTTTTTTATGACATACTATACTATGACTTTTTTTTTTCAATTTTTATGACATACTATACTATGACTTTTTTTCCCCATTTTTATGACATACTATACCATGATTTTTTTTATGACATACTATACTATGACTTTTTTTTCATTTTTATTACATACTATACTATGACTTTTTTATGACATACTATACTATGACTTTTTTTTCCATTTTTATGACATATTATACTATCATTTTTTTTTACATACTATACTATGACTTTTTTTTTTTTTCAGTTTTATTACATACTATACTATGATTTTTTTGACATATTATACTATGACTTTTTTTTTTTATTACATACTATACTATGATTTTTTTGACATACTATACTATGACTTTTTTTTCAATTTTTATGACATACTATACTATGACTTTTTTTTCTCATTTTTATGACATATTATACTGTGACTTTTTTTTTTTTCATTTTTATGACATACTATACTATGACTTTTTTCCCCCCATTTTTATGACATACTATACTATGACTTTTTTTCCGTTTTTATGACATACTATACTATGACTTTTTTTTTTCAATCTTTATGACATACTATACTGTGACTTTTTTTCCATTTTTATGACATACTATACTATGACTTTTTTTTTCTTTTTTTTATGACACACTATACTATGACTTTTTTTTCCATTTTTATGACATACTATACTATGACTTTTTTTTCTCATTTTTATGACATACTATACTGTGACTTTTTTTTTCATTTTCATGACATACTATACTATGACTTTTTTTCCATTTTTATGACATACTATACTATGACTTTTTTCCTCATTTTTATGACATACTATACTATGACTTTTTTTTCTCATTTTTATGTCACACTATACTGTGACTTTTTTTTTCATTTTCATGACATACTATACTATGACTTTTTTTTTCCATTTTCATGACATACTATACTATGACTTTTTTCCTCATTTTTATGACATACTATACTATGACTTTTTTTTCCCCATTTTTATGACATACTATACTATGACTTTTTTTTATGACATTACTATGACTATTTTTCAATTGTTATGACATACTATACTATGACTTTTTTTTTTCAATTTTTATGACATACTATACTATGACTTTTTTTATGACATACTATACTATGACTTTTTTCCATTTTTATGACATACTATACGATGACTTTTTTTCCCCATTTTTATGACATACTATACTATGACTTTTTTCCCCCATTTTATGACATACTATACTATGACTTTTTTCAATTTTTATGACATACTATACTATGACTTTTTTTCCCATTTTTATGACATACTATACTATGACTTTTTTCCCCCATTTTGTGACATACTATACTATGACTTTTTTCAATTTTTATGACATACTATACTATGACTTTTTTCCCCATTTTCATGACATACTATACTATGACTTTTTTTTTCAATTTTTGACATACTACAGTATGACTTTTTTTTTTTTCATTTTTATGACATACTATACTACAATCTTTTTTCAATTTTTATGACATACTATACTATGACTTTTTTTATGACATTACTATGACTTTTTTTCAATTTTTATGACATACTATACTACAATCTTTTTTCAATTTTTATGACATACTATACTATGACTTTTTTTATGACATTACTATGACTTTTTTTCAATTTTTATGACATACTATACTATGACTTTTTTTCATGATTTTAGACGACATACTATACTATGACTTTTTTTCATGATTTTAGACGACATACTATACTATGACTTTTTTTCGTGATTTTAGACGACATACTATACTATGATTTTTTTCATGGTTTTGGACAACATACTATACTATGACATTTTTTCATGATTTTGGACGACATACTATACTATGACTTTTTTTCATGGTTTTGGACGACATACTATACTATGACTTTTTTTCATGATTTTGATCGACATACTATACTATGACTTTTTTCCATGATTTTGGACGACATACAACACTATGACTTTTTTTTTCATGATTTTGGCCGACATGACATTTTTTTCATGATTTTGGACGACATACTATACTATGCCTTTTTTTTCTTGATTTTGGACGACATACTATACTATGACTTTTTTCCATGATTTTGGACGACATGACATTTTTTCATGATTTTGGACGACATACTATACTATGACTTTTTTTTCATAGTTTTGTACGACATACTATACTATGACTTTTTTTCATGGTTTTGGACGACATGACTTTTTTTCCATGATTTTGTCCGACATACTATACTATGACTTTTTTTTCATAGTTTTGGACGACATACTATACTATGACTTTTTTTCATGATTTTGATCGACATACTATACTATGACTTTTTTTCATGATTTTGGACGACATACTATACTATGACTTTTTTTCATGATTTTGAACGACATACTATACTATGACTTTTTTTCATGATTTTGGACGACATACTATACTATGACTTTTTTTCATGATTTTGGACGACATACTATACTATGACTTTTTTTTTATGATTTTGGACGACATACTATACTATGACTTTTTTCCATGATTTTGGACGACATACAACACTATGACTTTTTTTTCATGATTTTGGCCGACATGACATTTTTTCATGATTTTGGACGACATACTATACTATGACTTTTTTCCATGATTTTGGACGACATACAACACTATGACTTTTTTTTCATGATTTTGGCCGACATGACATTTTTTCATGATTTTGAACGACATACTATACTATGACTTTTTTTTCGTGATTTTGGCCGACATGACTTTTTTTTCATGATTTTGGACGACATACTATACTATGACTTTTTTTTCATGATTTTGGACGACATACTATACTATGACTTTTTTTCATGATTTTGGACGACATGACATTTTTTCATGATTTTGGACGACATACTATAGTATGACTTTTTTTTCACAGTTTTGGACGACATACTATACCATGACTTTTTTTTCATGGTTTTGGACGACATGACATTTTTTCCATGATTTTGGCCGACATACTATACGATGACTTTTTTTTCATAGTTTTGGACGACATACTAAACTATGACTTTTTTTCATGGTTTTGGACGACATGACATTTTTTCCATGATTTTGGACGACATACTATACTATGACTTTTTTTTCATGATTTTGGACGACATACTATACTATGACTTTTTTTCATGATTTTGGACGACATACTATACTATGACTCTTTTTCATGATTTTGGACGACATACTATACTATGACTTTTTTTCATGGTTTTGGACGACATGACATTTTTTCCTTGATTTTGGCCGACATACTATACTATGACTTTTTTTTCATAGTTTTGGATGACATACTATACTATGACTTTTTCTTTCACGATTTTGGACATCATACTATACTATGACTTTTTTTCATGATTTTGGACGACATACTATACTATGGCTTTTTTTCATTATTTTGGACGACATACTATACTATGACTTTTTTTCATGGTTTTGGACGACATACTATACTATGACTTTTTTTCATTATTTTGGACGACATACTATACTATGACTTTTTTTTATGATTTGCGACAACATACTATACTATGACTTTTTTTTCATGATTTTGGACGACATACTATAGTATGACTTGTTTTCATGATTTTGGACGACTTACTATATTATGACTTTTTTCATAATTTTGGAGGACATACTATACTATGACTTTTTTTCATGATTTTAGACGACATACTATACTATGACTTTTTTTCATGATTTTGGACGACATACTATACTATGACTTTTTTTCATGATTTTAGACGACATACTATACTATGACATTTTTTCATGATTTTGGACGACATACTATACTATGACTTTTTTTCATGGTTTTGGACATCATACTATACTATGACTTTTTTTCATGATTTTGGACGACATACTATACTATGACTTTTTTTCATGGTTTGCGACGACATACTATACTATGACTTTTTTTCATGATTTTGGACGACATACTATACTATGACTCTTTTTCATGATTTTGGACGACATACTATACTATGACTTTTTTTCATGGTTTTGGACGACATGACATTTTTTCCTTGATTTTGGCCGACATACTATACTATGACTTTTTTTTCATAGTTTTGGATGACATACTATACTATGACTTTTTCTTTCATGATTTTGGACATCATACTATACTATGACTTTTTTTCATGATTTTGGACGACATACTATACTATGACTTTTTTTCATGATTTTAGACGACATACTATACTATGACATTTTTCATGATTTTCGACGCCATACTATACTATGGCTTTTTTTCATTATTTTGGACGACATACTATACTATTACTTTTTTTCATGGTTTTGGACGACATACTATACTATGACTTTTTTTCATTATTTTGGACGACATACTATACTATGACTTTTTTTTATGATTTGCGACAACATACTATACTATGACTTTTTTTCATGATTTTGGACGACATACTATAGTATGACTTGTTTTCATGATTTTGGACGACTTACTATATTATGACTTTTTTCATAATTTTGGAGGACATACTATACTATGACTTTTTTTCATGATTTTAGACGACATACTATACTATGACTTTTTTTCATGATTTTGGACGACATACTATACTATGACTTTTTTTCATGATTTTAGACGACATACTATACTATGACATTTTTTCATGATTTTGGACGACATACTATACTATGACTTTTTTTCATGGTTTTGGACATCATACTATACTATGACTTTTTTTCATGATTTTGGACGACATACTATAATATGACTTTTTTTCATGGTTTGCGACGACATACTATACTATGACTTTTTTTCATGATTTTGGACATCATACTATACTATGACTTTTTTTCATGATTTTGGACGACATAATATACTATGACTTTTTTTCATGGTTTGCGACGACATACTATACTATGACTTTTTTTCATGGTTTACGACGACATACTATACTATGACTTTTTATTATTATTTTGGACGACATACTATACTATGACTTTTTTTCATGATTTTGGACGACATACTATACTATGACTTTTTTTCATGATTTTGGACGACATACTATACTATGACTTGTTTTCATGATTTTGGACGACATACCATACTATGACTTTTTTTCATGATTTTGGAATACATACTATACTATGACTTTTTTTCATGATTTTAGACGACATACCATACTATGACTTTTTTTCATGATTTTGGAATACATAGTATACTATGACTTTTTTTCATGATTTTAGACGACATACTATACTATGACTTTTTTTCATGATTTTGGACGACATACTATACTATGACTTTTTTTCATGGTTTGCGACGACATACTATAATATGACTTTTTTTATGATTTTAGACGACATACTATACTATGACTTTTTTTCATGGTTTTGGACGACATACTATACTATGACTTTTTTTCATGATTTTGGACGACATACTATACTATGACTTTTTTTCATTATTTTGGACGACATACTATACTATGACTTTTTTTTCATGATTTTGATCGACATACTATACTATGACATTTTTCATGATTTTGGACGACATACAATACTATGACTTTTTTTCATTATTTTGGACGACATACTATACTATGACTTTTTTTCATGATTTTGGAATACATACTATACTATGACTTTTTTTCATGATTTTGGAATACATACTATACTATGACTTTTTTTCATGATTTTTGAATACATACTATACTATGACTTTTTTTCATGATTTTAAACGACATACTATACTATGACTTTTTTTCATGATTTTAAACGACATACTATACTATGACTTTTTTTTTCATGATTTTGGACGACATACTATACTATGACTTTTTTTCATGATTTGGGACGGCATACTATACTATGACTTTTTTTTCATGGTTTTGGACGACATACTGTACTATGACTTTTTTTCATGATTTTGGACGACATACTATACTATGACTTTTTTTCATGATTTTGGACGACATACTATACTATGACTTTTTTTCATGATTTTAGACGACATACTATACTATGACTTTTTTTCATGGTTTGCGACGGCATACTATACTCTGACTTTTTTTCATGATTTGGACGACATACTATACTATGACTTTTTTCCATGATTTTGGACGACATGACATTTTTTCATGATTTTGGACGACATACTATACTATGACTTTTTTTTCATAGTTTTGTACGACATACTATACTATGACTTTTTTTCATGGTTTTGGACGACATACTATACTATGACTTTTTTTCATGATTTTGGACGACATACTATACTATGACTTTTTTTCATTATTTTGGACGACATACTATACTATGACTTTTTTTTCATGATTTTGATCGACATACTATACTATGACTTTTTTTCATTATTTTGGACGACATACTATACTATGACTTTTTTTCATTATTTTGGAATACATACTATACTATGACTTTTTTTCATGATTTTGGAATACATACTATACTATGACTTTTTTTCATGATTTTTGAATACATACTATACTATGACTTTTTTTCATGATTTTAAACGACATACTATACTATGACTTTTTTTCATGATTTTAAACGACATACTATACTATGACTTTTTTTTTCATGATTTTGGACGACATACTATACTATGACTTTTTTTCATGATTTTAGACGACATACTATACTATGACTTTTTTTCATGGTTTGCGACGGCATACTATACTCTGACTTTTTTTCATGATTTGGACGACATACTATACTATGACTTTTTTCCATGATTTTGGACAACATGACATTTTTTCATGATTTTGGACGACATACTATACTATGACTTTTTTTTCATAGTTTTGTACGACATACTATACTATGACTTTTTTTCATGGTTTTGGACGACATGACATTTTTTCCATGATTTTGTCCGACATACTATACTATGACTTTTTTTTCATAGTTTTGGACGACATACTATACTATGACTTTTTTTCATGATTTTGATCGACATACTATACTATGACTTTTTTTCATGATTTTGGACGACATACTATACTATGACTTTTTTTCATGATTTTGGACGACATACTATACTATGACTTTTTTCCATGATTTTGGACGACATGACATTTTTTCATGATTTTGGACGACATACTATACTATGACTTTTTTTTTCACAGTTTTGGACGACATACTATACCATGACTTTTTTTTCATGGTTTTGGACGACATGACATTTTTTCCATGATTTTGGCCGACATACTATACGATGACTTTTTTTTCATAGTTTTGAACGACATAATAAACTATGACTTTTTTTCATGGTTTTGGACGACATGACATTTTTTCCATGATTTTGGACGACATACTATACTATGACTTTTTTTCATGATTTTGGACGACATACTATACTATGACTTGTTTTCATGATTTTGGACGACATACCATACTATGACTTTTTTTCATGATTTTGGAATACATAGTATACTATGACTTTTTTTCATGATTTTAGACGACATACTATACTATGACTTTTTTTCATGATTTTGGACGACATACTATACTATGACTTTTTTTCATGATTTTAGACGACATACTATACTATGACTTTTTTTATGATTTTAGACGACATACTATACTATGACTTTTTTTCTTGGTTTGCGACGACATACTATACTATGACTTTTTTTCATGATTTTGGACAACATACTATACTATGACTTTTTTTCATGATTTTGGACGTCATACTATACTATGACTTTTTTTCATGATTTTGGACGACATACTATACTATGACTTTTTTTCATGGTTTGCGACGACATACTATACTATGACTTTTTTTCATGGTTTTGGAATACATACTATACTATGACTTTTTTTCATGGTTTGCGACGACATACTATACTATGACTTTTTTTCATGATTTTGGACATCATACTATACTATGACTTTTTTTCATGATTTTGGACGACATACTATACTATGACTTTTTTTCATGATTTCAGACGACATACTATACTATGACTTTTTTTCATGGTTTGCGACGACATACTATACTATGACTTTTTTTCATGATTTTAGACGACATACTATACTATGACTTTTTTTTATGATTTTGGACGACATACTATACTATGACTTTTTTTCATGGTTTGCGACGACATACTATACTATGACTTTTTTTTATGATTTTAGACGACATACTATACTATGACTTTTTTTTATGATTTTAGACGACATACTATACTATGACTTTTTTTCATGATTTTAGACGACATACTATACTATGACTTTTTTTCATGGTTTGCGACGACATACTATACTATGACTTTTTTTCATGATTTTGGACATCATACTATACTATGACTTTTTTTCATGATTTTGGACGACATACTATACTATGACTTTTTTTCATGATTTTAGACGACATACTATACTATGACTTTTTTTCATGGTTTGCGACGACATACTATGCTATGACTTTTTTTCATGATTTTAAACGACATACTATACTATGACTTTTTTTTCATGGTTTTGGACGACATACTATACTATGACTTTTTTTCATGATTTTGGACGACATACTATACTATGACTTTTTTTCATGATTTTGGACGACATACTATACTATGACTTTTTTTCATGATTTTAGACGACATACTATACTATGACTTTTTTTCATGGTTTGCGACGACATACTATACTATGACTTTTTTTCATGATTTTAAACGACATACTATACTATGACTTTTTTTTCATGGTTTTGGACGACATACTATACTATGACTTTTTTTCATGATTTTGGACGACATACTATACTATGACTTTTTTTCATTATTTTGGACGACATACTATACTATGACTTTTTTTTCATGATTTTGATCGACATACTATACTATGACATTTTTCATGATTTTGGACGACATACAATACTATGACTTTTTTTCATTATTTTGGACGACATACTATACTATGGCTTTTTTTCATGATTTTGGAATACATACTATACTATGACTTTTTTTCATGATTTTTGAATACATACTATACTATGACTTTTTTTCATGATTTTAAACGACATACTATACTATGACTTTTTTTCATGATTTTAAACGACATACTATACTATGACTTTTTTTTCATGATTTTGGACCACATACTATACTATGACTTTTTTTCATGATTTTGGACGGCATACTATACTATGACTTTTTTTCATGATTTTGGACGGCATACTATACTATGACTTTTTTTTCATGGTTTTGGACGACATACTGTACTATGACTTTTTTTCATGATTTTGGACGACATACTATACTATGACTTTTTTTCATGATTTTAGACGACATACTATACTATGACTTTTTTTCATGGTTTGCGACGGCATACTATACTATGACTTTTTTTCATGATTTGGACGACATACTATACTATGACTTTTTTCCCCATATTTATGACATACTATACTATGACTTTTCTTTTTTCAATTTTTATGACATACTATACTATGACTTTTCTTTCTCCCCATTTTTATGACATACTATACTATGACTTTTTTTTTTCAATATTATGACATACTATATTTTGACTTTTTTGTTGCTGTGCTGTTGAAACTTGATTGTGTGTTTTTTTTTAAAACACTTCTATACCAGTTGAAGCATGAAGACCAGAGATGACAGCCATTTAACAGTTCATTTAATTGCACAGGATTTACACTTGAGAATTGACTGACAAAGATTATTAAATGGCTACCGAAGAACCAAGGAAACAAACACAAACAAACAAACAACAACAACAACAACAACAACAACAACAGTAAACAGAGGCACATTAATAAATCTTACTCAAATCAAAGCGCCTCTTCTCAATTTAACTAAGACACAGCAATAATTATTACCAATATACACAGCTTACTTAAATAATGCATCAGGTTCACAGTCAAATGGATAACATGTGCCACACCATAATCAGGCCAAAAGGCTGCAGCACCAAAGGGAGCGACTGAGCAGGGCTTGATCCAGGCCTCATCGTTCAGGTGTGGCTTGACAGGTTGAGACGACATCACGTCCCCCTTGGACTGGGCAGGAAGGAGGGTTGACTTTGTTTTACATTTTTATGACGCACTGCACTATGACCTTGTCAAACACTTTTTATGACATACTTGACTTTGTTTTTGTCGTTACATTTTTACAACATAATATACTATGATTTTTTTACCCAACATTTTTTATGACATACTTTACTATGACATTTTTTCTGTATTTTGACTTACCATACTATGACTTTTCTATATTTTATGACATACTATGCTGACTTTTTTTTTTTTCATTTCTATGACATACTATAGTATGACTTTTTTCTATACTTTGACATACTATGCTATGACTATTTGCATTGTTTTGACATAGTTTGCATTCGTTATGATACTATGACACTTTTTCCATTTTTATGACATACTATGACTTTTTTCCCCCATTTTTATGACATACTATACTATGACTTTTTTTTTTCATTTTTATGACATACTATGACTTTTTTTTATGACATACTATACTATGACTTTTTTTTTTCATTTTTATGACATACTATACTATGACTTTTTTATGACATACTATACTATGACTTTTTTTTTTCATTTTTATGACATACTATACTATGACTTTTTTATGACATACTATTCTATGACTTTTTTTTTCATTTTTATGACATACTATACTATGACTTTTTTTTAATGACATACTATTCTTTGACTTTTTTGTCATTTTTATGACATACTATACTATGACTTTTTTATGACATACTATACTATGACTTTTTTTTATGGTTTGCGACGACATACTATACTATGACTTTTTTTCATGGTTTTGGAATACATACTATACTATGACTTTTTTTCATGGTTTGCGACGACATACTATACTATGACTTTTTTTCATGATTTTGGACATCATACTATACTATGACTTTTTTTCATGATTTTGGACGACATACTATACTATGACTTTTTTTCATGTTTTTAGACGACATACTATACTATGACTTTTTTTCATGGTTTGCGACGACATACTATACTATCACTTTTTTTTATGATTTTAGACGACATACTATACTATGACTTTTTTTTATGATTTTAGACGACATACTATACTATGACTTTTTTTCATGATTTTAAACGACATACTATACTATGACTTTTTTTCATTATTTTGGACGACATACTATACTATGACTTTTTTTCATGGTTTGCGACGACATACTATACTATGACTTTTTTTTATGATTTTAGACGACATACTATACTATGACTTTTTTTTATGATTTTGGACGACATACTATACTATGACTTTTTTTCATGGTTTGCGACGACATACTATACTATGACTTTTTTTCATGATTTTAGACGACATACTATACTATGACTTTTTTTCATGGTTTGCGACGACATACTATACTATGACTTTTTTTCATGATTTTGGACGACATACTATACTATGACTTTTTTTCATGTTTTTAGACGACATACTATACTATGACTTTTTTTCATGGTTTGCGACGACATACTATACTATGACTTTTTTTCATTATTTTGGACGACATACTATACTATGACTTTTTTTTCATGATTTTGGACATCATACTATACTATGACTTTTTTTCATGGTTTGCGACGACATACTATACTATGACTTTTTTTTATGATTTTAGACGACATACTATACTATGACTTTTTTTTATGATTTTAGACGACATACTATACTATGACTTTTTTTCATGATTTTAGACGACATACTATACTATGACTTTTTTTCATGGTTTGCGACGACATACTATACTATGACTTTTTTTCATGATTTTGGACATCATACTATACTATGACTTTTTTTCATGATTTTGGACGACATACTATACTATGACTTTTTTTCATGGTTTGCGACGACATACTATACTATGACTTTTTTTCATGATTTTAAACGACATACTATACTATGACTTTTTTTTCATGATTTTGATCGACATACTATACTATGACATTTTTCATGATTTTGGACGACATACAATACTATGACTGTTTTTCATTATTTTGGACGACATACTATACTATGACTTTTTTTCATGATTTTGGAATACATACTATACTATGACTTTTTTTCATGATTTTGGAATACATACTATACTATGACTTTTTTTCATGTTTTTAGACGACATACTATACTATGACTTTTTTTCATGGTTTGCGACGACATACTATACTATCACTTTTTTTTATGATTTTAGACGACATACTATACTATGACTTTTTTTATGATTTTAGACGACATACTATACTATGACTTTTTTTCATGGTTTGCGACGACATACTATACTATGACTTTTTTTCATGATTTTGGAGATCATACTATACTATGACATTTTTTCATGATTTGGGACGACATACTATACTATGACTTTTTTTCATGATTTTAGACGACATACTATACTATGACTTTTTTTCATGGTTTGCGACGACATACTATACTATGACTTTTTTTCATGATTTTAAACGACATACTATACTATGACTTTTTTTCATTATTTTGGACGACATACTATACTATGACTTTTTTTCATGGTTTGCGACGACATACTATACTATGACTTTTTTTTATGATTTTAGACGACATACTATACTATGACTTTTTTTTATGATTTTAGACGACATACTATACTATGACTTTTTTTCATGGTTTGCGACGACATACTATACTATGACTTTTTTTCATGATTTTGGACATCATACTATACTATGACTTTTTTTCATGATTTTGGACGACATACTATACTATGACTTTTTTTCATGATTTTAGACGACATACTATACTATGACTTTTTTTCATGGTTTGCGAAGACATACTATACTATGACTTTTTTTCATGATTTTAAACGACATACTATACTATGACTTTTTTTTCATGGTTTTGGACGACATACTATACTATGACTTTTTTTTCATGATTTTGGACGACATACTATACTATGACTTTTTTTCATTATTTTGGACGACATACTATACTATGACTTTTTTTTCATGATTTTGATCGACATACTATACTATGACTTTTTTTCATTATTTTGGACGACATACTATACGATGACTTTTTTTCATGATTTTGGAATACATACTATACTATGACTTTTTTTCATTATTTTGGAATACATACTATACTATGACTTTTTTTCATGATTTTGGAATACATACTATACTATGACTTTTTTTCATTATTTTGGAATACATACTATACGATGACTTTTTTTCATGATTTTGGAATACATACTATACTATGACTTTTTTTCATGATTTTGGAATACATACTATACTATGACTTTTTTTCATGATTTTGGAATACATACTATACTATGACTTTTTTCCATGATTTTAAACGACATACTATACTATGACTTTTTTTCATGGTTTGCGACGACATACTATACTATGACTTTTTTTCATGATTTTGGACATCATACTATACTATGACTTTTTTTCATGATTTTGGACGACATACTATACTATGACTTTTTTTCATGATTTTGGACGACATACTATACTATGACTTTTTTTCATGATTTTGGACGGCATACTATACTATGACTTTTTTTCATGATTTTGGACGGCATACTATACTATGACTTTTTTTTCATGGTTTTGGACGACATACTGTACTATGACTTTTTTTCATGATTTTGGATGACATACTATACTATGACTTTTTTTCATGGTTTGCGACGACATACTATACTATGACTTTTTTTCATGATTTTAGACGACATACTATACTATGACTTTTTTCATTATTTTGGACGACATACTATACTATGACTTTTTTTCATGGTTTGCGACGACATACTATACTATGACTTTTTTTTATGATTTTAGACGACATACTATACTATGACTTTTTTTTAGGATTTTAGACGACATACTATACTATGACTTTTTTTCATGATTTTAGACGACATACTATACTATGACTTTTTTTCATGGTTTGCGACGACATACTATACTATGACTTTTTTTCATGATTTTGGACATCATACTATACTATGACTTTTTTTCATGATTTTGGACGACATACTATACTATGACTTTTTTTTCATGGTTTTGGACGACATACTATACTATGACTTTTTTTTCATGATTTTGATCGACATACTATACTATGACATTTTTCATGATTTTGGACGACATACAATACTATGACTTTTTTTCATTATTTTGGACGACATACTATACTATGACTTTTTTTCATGATTTTGGACGACATACTATACTATGACTTTTTTTCATGGTTTGCGACGGCATACTATACTATGACTTTTTTTCATGATTTGGACGACATACTATATTATGACTTTTTTCCCCATTTTTATGACATACTATACTATGACTTTTTTTTTTCAATATTATGACATACTATATTTTGACTTTTTTGTTGCTGTGCTGTTGAAACTTGATTGTGTGGTTTTTTTTAAAACACTTCTATACCAGTTGAAGCATGAAGACCAGAGATGACAGCCATTTAACAGTTCATTTAATTGCACAGGATTTACACTTGAGAATTGACTGACAAAGATTATTAAATGGCTATCGAAGAACCAAGGAAACAAACACAAACAAACAAACAACAACAACAACAACAACAACAACAACAGTAAACAGAGGCACATTAATAAATCTTACTCAAATCAAAGCGCCTCTTCTCAATTTAACTAAGACACAGCAATAATTATTACCAATATACACAGCTTACTTAAATAATGCATCAGGTTCACAGTCAAATGGATAACATGTGCCACACCATAATCAGGCCAAAAGGCTGCAGCACCAAAGGGAGCGACTGAGCAGGGCTTGATCCAGGCCTCATCGTTCAGGTGTGGCTTGACAGGTTGAGACGACATCACGTCCCCCTTGGACTGGGCAGGAAGGAGGGTTGACTTTGTTTTACATTTTTATGACGCACTGCACTATGACCTTGTCAAACACTTTTTATGACATACTTGACTTTGTTTTTGTCGTTACATTTTTACAACATACTATACTATGATTTTTTTTCCCAACATTTTTTATGACATACTTTACTATGACATTTTTTCTGTATTTTGACTTACCATACTATGACTTTTCTATATTTTATGACATACTATGCTGACTTTTTTTTTTTTCATTTCTATGACATACTATAGTATGACTTTTTTCTATACTTTGACATACTATGCTATGACTATTTGCATTGTTTTGACATAGTTTGCATTCGTTATGATACTATGACACTTTTTCCATTTTTATGACATACTGTGACTTTTTCCCCCCATTTTTATGACATACTATACTATGACTTTTTTTCAATTTTTATGACATACTATACTATGACTTTTTTTTCATTTTTATGACATACTATGACTTTTTTTTATGACATACTATACTATGACTTTTTTTTTCATTTTTATGACATACTATGAGTTTTTTTTATGACATACTATACTATGACTTTTTTTCAATTTTCATGACATACTATACTATGACTTTTTTTTTTCATTTTTATGACATACTATGACTTTTTTTTATGACATACTATACTGACTTTTTTTTTCATTTTTATGACATACTATACTATGACTTTTTTTTGTGACATACTATACTATACTATGACTTTTTTTTTTCATTTTTATGACATACTATACTATGACTTTTTTATGACATACTATACTATGACTTTTTTTCTTCATTTTTATGACATACTATACTATGACTTTTTTCCCGTTTTTATGACATACTATACTATGACTTTTTTTATGACATAGTATACTATGACTTTTTTTCCCATTTTTATGACATACTATACTATGACTTTTTTACGACATACTATACTATGACTTTTTTTCAATTTTTATGACATGCTATACTATGACTTTTTCATGACATACTATACTATGACTTTTCAATTTTTATGACATACTATACTATGACTTTTTCCCCCATTTTTATGACATACTATACTATGACTTTTTTCCCCCATTTTTATGACATACTATACTATGACTTTTTTATGACATACTATACTATGACTTTTTTTTTCATTTTTATGACATACTATGACTTTTTCCCCCATTTTTATGACATACTATACTATGACTTTTTTATGACATACTGTATTATGACTTTTTTTCAATTTTTATGACATACTATACTATGACTTTTTTTTTTCATTTTTATGACATACTATAATATGACTTTTTTTTTCATTTTTATGACATACTATACTATGACTTTTTTCCCATTTTTATGACATACTATACTATGACTTTTTTCCCATTTTTATGACATACTATACTATGACTTTTTTTTTTTCATTTTTATGACATACTATACTATGACTTTTTTCCCATTTTTATGACATACTATACTATGACTCCCCCCCCCCCCCCCCCCCATTTTTATGACATACTATACTATGACTTTTTTTTTTTCATTTTTATGACATACTATAATATGACTTTTTCCCCATTTTTATGACATACAATACTATGACTTTTTTTTTCATTTTTATGACATACTATACTATGACTTTTTTTCAATTTTTATGACATACTATACTATGACTTTTTTTCAATTTTTATGACATACTACACTATGATTTTTTTTTTTTCATTTCTATGACATACTATAGTATGACTTTTTTCTATACTTTGACATACTATGCTATGACTATTTGCATTGTTTTGACATAGTTTGCATTCGTTATGATACTATGACACTTTTTCCATTTTTATGACATACTGTGACTTTTTCCCCCCATTTTTATGACATACTATACTATGACTTTTTTTCATTTTTATGACATACTATACTATGACTTTTTTTTTCATTTTTATGACATACTATGACTTTTTTTTATGACATACTATACTATGACTTTTTTTTTCATTTTTATGACATACTATGAGTTTTTTTTATGACATACTATACTATGACTTTTTTTCAATTTTCATGACATACTATACTATGACTTTTTTTTTTCATTTTTATGACATACTATGACTTTTTTTTATGACATACTATACTATGACTTTTTTTTTCATTTTTATGACATACTATACTATGACTTTTTTTTATGACATACTATACTATGACTTTTTTTTTTCATTTTTATGACATACTATACTATGACTTTTTTATGACATACTATACTATGACTTTTTTTCTTCATTTTTATGACATACTATACTATGACTTTTTTCCCGTTTTTATGACATACTATACTATGACTTTTTTTATGACATAGTATACTATGACTTTTTTTCCCATTTTTATGACATACTATACTATGACTTTTTTACGACATACTATACTATGACTTTTTTTCAATTTTTATGACATGCTATACTATGACTTTTTCATGACATACTATACTATGACTTTTCAATTTTTATGACATACTATACTATGACTTTTTCCCCCATTTTTATGACATACTATACTATGACTTTTTTCCCCCATTTTTATGACATACTATACTATGACTTTTTTATGACATACTATACTATGACTTTTTTTTTCATTTTTATGACATACTATGACTTTTTCCCCCATTTTTATGACATACTATACTATGACTTTTTTATGACATACTGTATTATGACTTTTTTTCAATTTTTATGACATACTATACTATGACTTTTTTTTTTCATTTTTATGACATACTATAATATGACTTTTTTTTTCATTTTTATGACATACTATACTATGACTTTTTTCATGACATACTATACTATGACTTTTTTCCCATTTTTATGACATACTATACTATGACTTTTTTTTTTTCATTTTTATGACATACTATACTATGACTTTTTTCCCATTTTTATGACATACTATACTATGACTCCCCCCCCCCCCCCCCCCCCCCCATTTTTATGACATACTATACTATGACTTTTTTTTTTTCATTTTTATGACATACTATAATATGACTTTTTCCCCATTTTTATGACATACAATACTATGACTTTTTTTTTCATTTTTATGACATACTATACTATGACTTTTTTTCAATTTTTATGACATACTATACTATGACTTTTTTTCAATTTTTATGACATACTACACTATGATTTTTTTTTTTTTCAATTTTTATGACATACTACACTATGACTTTTTTTTTCAATTTTTATGACATACTATACTATGACTCCCCCCCCCCATTTTTATGACATACTATACTATGACTTTTTTATGACATATTATACCATGAGTTTTTTCCCCATTTTTATGACATACTATACTATGACTTTTTTATGACATACTGTATTATGACTTTTTTTCAATTTTTATGACATACTATACTATGACTCTTTTTTTTTCATTTTTATGACATACTATACTATGACTTTCCCCCCCCATTTTTATGACATACTATACTATGACTTTTTTTCAATTTTTATGACATACTATACTATGACTGTTTTTCAATTTTTATGACATACTACAGTATGACTTTTTTTTTTTCAATTTTTATGACATAGTATACTATGACTTTTTTTTTTTCAATTTTTATGACATACTATACTATGACTTTTTTCCCATTTTTATGACATACTATACTATGACTTTTTTTTTTTTTCATTTTTATGACATACTATACTATGACTTTTTTCCCATTTTTATGACATACTATACTATGACTTTTTTTCAATTTTTATGACATACTATACTATGACTTTTTTTCAATTTTTATGACATACTATACTATGACTTTTTTCAGGACATACTATACTGTGACTTTTTTTTCAATTTTTATGACATACTACACTATGATTTTTTTTTTTTTTAATTTTTATGACATACTACACTATGATTTTTTTTTTTTTTTCATTTTTATGACATACTATAATATGACTTTTTCCCCATTTTTATGACATACTATACTATGACTTTGTTTTCATTTTTATGACATACTATACTATGACTTTTTTCCCATTTTTATGACATACTATACTATGACTTTTTTTTTTCATTTTTATGACATACTATACTATGACTTTTTTCCCATTTTTATGACATACTATACTATGACTCCCCCCCCCCCATTTTTATGACATACTATACTATGACTTTTTTTTCAATTTTTATGACATACTATACTATGACTTTTTTTCAATTTTTATGACATACTATACTATGACTTTTTTCAGGACATACTATACTGTGACTTTTTTTTCAATTTTTATGACATACTACACTATGACTTTTTTTTTCAATTTTTATGACATAGTATACTATGACTTTTTTTTTTTCAATTTTTATGACATACTACACTATGACTTTTTTTTCAATTTTTATGACATACTATACTATGACTTTTTTATGACATATTATACCATGACTTTTTTCCCCATTTTTATGACATACTATACTATGACTTTTTTTCAATTTTTATGACATACTATACTATGACTTTTTTTCAATTTTTATGACATACTATACTATGACTCCCCCCCCCCCCCATTTTTATGACATACTATACTATGACTTTTTTATGACATATTATACCATGACTTTTTTCCCCATTTTTATGACATACTATACTATGACTTTTTTTCAATTTTTATGACATACTATACTATGACTTTTTTTTTTTCAATTTTGATGACATAGTATACTATGACTTTTTTTTTCAATTTTTATGACATAGCCTACTATACTATGGCTTTTTTCCCCCATTTTTATGACATGCTATACTATGACTTTTTTTCAATTTTTATGACATACTATACTATGACTTTTTTTTCCCATTTTTATGACATACTATACTATGACTTTTTTTTCAATTTTTATGACATACTATACTATGACTCCCCCCCCCCCATTTTTCTGACATACTATACTATGAGTTTTTTTTTCCATTTTTATGACATACTATATCATGACTTTTTTATGAGATATTATACCATTACTTTTTTCCCCATTTTTATGACATATTATACTATGACTTTTTTTTTCAATTTTTATGACATACTATACTATGACTTTCTTTTTTCCCATTTTTATGACATACTATACTATGACTTTTTCCCCCATTTTTATGACATACTATACTATGACTTTTTCCCCCATTTTTATGACATACTATACTATGAGTTTTTTTCCCCATTTTAATGACATACTATACTATGACTTTTTCCCCCATTTTTATGACATATTATACTATGACTTTTTTTTTTTCAATTTTTATGACAGAGTATACTGACTTTTTTTTTTTTTTTCAATTTTTATGACATAGCCTACTATACTATGACTTTTTTTCCACATTTTTATGACATACTATACTATGAGTTTTTTTTTTTCCATTTTTATGACATACTATACTATGACTTTTTCCCCCCACTTTTATGACATACTATACTATGAGTTTTTTTTTTATGACATACTATACTATGACTTTTCCCCCCATTTTTATGACATACTATACTATGACTTTTTTTTTCAATTTTTATGACATACTATACTATGACTTTTTTCCCCATTTTTATGACATACTATACTATGATTTTTTTTTTTTTTTACATACATACTTTGCTATAGTATAAAGTATACTATGACTATCTTATGACAATTTATATGGCATACAGTATATACTATCACTTTTTTGTCTTTATGACATACTTTACTGTTATTTTTTTTAAAGTTACATTTTAATGGCATATTATACTTTTACTTTTTTTATGACATTTTATGGCATATTTTACTTTCTTCCTGACAGCTTCTTAAGCTTTAAGTAGAAACCAGGGAATCATATTCTTGCATTGTCGGCCCTCTTTAAGAAGTCTACCTCTTGAAACTGAATGTTGATTTGAAGTCAACACCTGTTAAGATCATCTTTGACTGCTGACTGTGTCTATCTTTCTAACGACAGTAATATGGTGAATGGAAACTAACAAGGTGTGTGTCTTTCTGCATGTTTTCATAGGTTGCATTTCACATCCAACCATACAGAGGACGAAACGACCAGAGTGTGCATGACAATATCAAGTATATCATTGACAGGTGGGCTGCACTTCTCCATCACTGACTCAGCTTACATAGAAAACCATTAAGATTTCATGCACTGTTGAAACAACATTAGTTACAAAACTAAAATACTTTTAGAAAGCATTTCTGATTATGTAAGGCGAGTTTCATGACTTATGGATGAGCTTGTAGAAAGCAAAAGCTATTTTTCTAACTTTTGAGTACAAAGGTTGCTCTGAGAAGGAGAACTTGTCAAGTACATACTGACTCAGGAGCCCAAACCTCCAACAATTTTACACAAGGAATAGTTTCCAACAAATAAGAATTATTAAACAAAGTGCAAATGTTCACATTTTGCCCTCATATGATGGTCAGGTTGTCATTAAGCACCACTATTTGGTCATAATTTTCCCTTGACTAACACGTTTGTCTACAACAATTGACTGGGCTTCCATTAAATTCTCTGTGGACATTGACGGTACCCTGAGGATAAATCCTAATGTTTTTTGTAACCCTATAAAGGTCTTTAACTACTTTATAAACAACATTCTCTTTTTGTTACCCTGTATGTAGGATTTCACCCCACAACAACTGATTTTGACATTGACAAGTTTGTTGTATCAACTTATAAAGTGAGAAAATGTCAGCCAACACAGCAGTTACAGAGCAACTTAATCATTAATTTAAAGTCATGTTTCTGGTTACCTGATGAACATAAGTCCAATATTCATTCTCCTTCTCAGCCCTGTCCTTGGTGGCCATCAACTCCTGAGGGAAATATCTAGCTCTTCAGCTTCTAAATGCTCATCTATTATCACCAGTTAGTTGCCAGCTGTGTCTCGTCTCTATTTGGTGTTGAGCAGGTAGTGTACAGAGTTTTTAAACCAGAACAGTCAGGCCAGTTGTTCCAGTAGAATATCAAAAAGGTTGTCAAGAATACTTACTGAGCAGCTTTGTGTTCTTCAGAGGATAAACCCTTCTCATCTTCAACATGAGCTTTCTTCTTGTGTCACCCAAATGTCCATGGTCAACTTGAAACACAAGAAATCTAACAGATTCAAATGACACTGCTCCTCAGGGGATAAACACTTTTGATTTTAATGACCTGCATGTTCTTTCTCTACCACCAGACTCAGGAGAATGTGGACATTTTTAGCATCACATCAACATTGCACCTTCTTGACTTGATCAACTTCATTAATCAGCTAATTCAACATTAACTAACCATGTTATTATTCTATTGTGTTATTGTCTTCAAAGGTACGGTGATCATGGAGCCTTCTACAAGTTTACCTCCAGCACTGGGAAGAGTCTTCCTCTGTTTTACATCTATGACTCCTACCTGACTCCTCCAGAGTCCTGGTCTGAATTCTTGACTCCCACCGGCTCCCACAGTGTGCGCGGCTCCGCCTACGACTCCATCTTCATTGCCCTGATTGTGGAGGAGCGCCACAAACACGACATCCTCGCGGGCGGCTTCGATGGCATGTACACTTACTTCGCTTCCAACGGTTTCTCCTTCGGCTCCTCTCACCAGAACTGGAAGGCCATCAAAGCTTTTTGTGATGGCAACAATCTCCTCTTCATCCCCAGCGTCGGACCAGGTTATATCGACACCAGCATCCGGCCGTGGAACAACCACAACATGCGCAACAGGGTGAACGGGCGTTACTATGAGACGGCCCTGCAGGCGGCGCTGAACGTGCGGCCAGAGATCGTCACCATCACGTCTTTTAATGAATGGCACGAGGGGACGCAGATAGAGAGGGCGGTGCCTAAAAAGACAGTGACCCGTGTGTACTTGGACTATCAGCCGCACGGACCCGATCACTACCTGGAGCTGACCCGGCGCTGGGCAGAGCAGTTCAACAAAGAGAAGGAACAGTGGCTGATGTGAGCTTTCATCCAAGTGACTTGAAACAGCATGCTCTAGTGGTAGTGTGTGTGCACATGAAAGGGAAAGAACAAAAGAAAGGGAGTGAATGTAGGACTGATCAATATAGATGTGAGTGCGTAAGAACATGCTTTTACCTTTAAGTGAACCGGAGGTGAGAGTTACTGCAAGTGTGTGTGTGTGTGTATCTTTGTACACACATGCTGATCTGCAGGAAAAGGACACTGTGTCGGCAGTGTGACTCCTCTCCGTTGAGTTTCTGGGGAATATCCATTGAGCTGTAAAAGGCCGTCTCTGGACTTCATCCACTTGATGCAATTTAAAGAACGATTGTCTCAAACACACTGAGAAAACAGTCATCACATAAGAGCCTCGTTTCCCTCTCTGCAGTTAAAGAATAGAATCGATTACAGTAGCCAGACACTTTTATGGTTTCACTTTCATCCACAGCTGTCTGTCAAACTAAATGAGTCACTAATTTTGATCTTCCCTTGACTCAAGAGCTCGCTGAAACGGTGATGACATGGTGTTTTAAAAGCAGTAAACAGAGGTGAGGAATGCAAGTGTACAGCTTAGCATTTTGGGAAATACTTTAATTCGCTTTCTGGCAGACAGTTGATTGATACTCTCATATCTGCCTGTTAAATATGAAGCTACAGCCCGTTAGCATAGCTTAGCATTAAGACTGGGACTGTCCAAAGGTCAAAATTAATTGACCTGCAGTTCTAAAGCTCTTTTATTAACCCATTATTTCAATAGGGTTTTGTATCATTTCAGATTTTTGTAACTCTATCAAAGAGGCTGCAGAAGTGAAACCCCTCTTCTGAAACTTCAGAAAAGTATATTAGTTGGCAAGTAAAACAAAACACCCTCTAAGGATTTATAGAATTATAGCATGCCGATTAGCACTGTTCCTCTCCACTGTGCTAACAAACAGAGGTGTTCAGGTTCAGAGGGTCAATCAATTGGGCAAATAAAGCGAGTCAGATAGGTTTTTAGGTGTTCATTCATTAATTTTCCATAACTGCTTATCCTGTTAGGAGTTGCGGGGGTGCTGGAGTCTATCCCAGCTGTCGCCAGACTATCACAGGGCTGACGCATTGAGAGAGACAACTATGCTTGAGGTGTGAATCGACCACATTCACACTTAGGGTCAATTTAGAATCACCAATTAACCTGACCTTTGGACTGTGGGAGGAAGCTGGAGTACCTGGAGAAAACCCACGCTGACACGGAGAAAATGCAAACACCACATAGAGGGTATACCCCACCCCAACCAGGAACCCTCTTGCTGTGAGGTGACAATGCTAACCACTTCACCACCGTGTCAAGTGTAGTTAAGCTAAATTGACCTTTAAGTTGTGAAAACAGTTCTCTAAATTCTTCCTCTATTCATCTGAGTTTCGGTGTAATTCTCTTAATGGAAAGAAGCCATGTTGATCGTGGGCACACATTAACTTCATTCACCTCAGTAAAAACAACAGAATCAGGTGTTAAGTGTTAAGGTCGGGCTCAGTGTTTTGGAGTGGCTGTATGAATAAAAATGTACCACTTACTGGAGCACTCTGTTATATGGATTCCTGTGGTTTAGATTGGATGAAACCCTGCTGTCTATTAAAGTGAAAGCTACTTTCAGACAGGCATATTTGAGAATAAAAGTATGCTCTTTGGTTGTGAAGGGCGCCTCTGAGTGGTTCCTATTTTTTTCTTTTTTCTAAAAACACTTAACTTCCAGACACCTAAAATAAAGACAGACGTATTTCTCAAATAGCTTCTTATGAATAAGACTCTGATATTGGAAAAAAACTTTTATTGCAGCTGTGCAAAGGTTTTACAGTCCATTAAAATATGTTTACAGCAGGCGATGGGAATTTTAAACAATGCTCATTTTTTAACGTGAGTGGGCGGATGAATTTCATTATGTGTGTATCCACTTAGTAAATGTGCTAATCAACACAACTCTGAAATAAGTTCCCAATTCGTAAATGTTATGCAGTTTAAAGGACAGTTCAATCCCAAATCTAAAATACAAAATTTTCCTCTTATCAGTGGTGCCATTTATCAATGTTTTGGTGTGAGTTGTCTGTCTTTAATCACCCAAAGCGCCGCCGTGCTCTTGAAAGCTGGCACAAAGCCACCAAAAGACGGTTAAAGACACGGCATGTATATAGAATAACATGTCGGGCAGGAAATCCAAAGTGTGGGATCATTTTGAGAAGGTGAAGGACCAACCCAAGGTGATATGTAAACTCATTCATCGTCTACAAACATGACGTATCATGTGAAACATGTAAGTAGCTACATGCCCATTAGCCACTTAACACAATCATTACTGCTTTGCTGACAGCGTCATTAACAGGCGGCTCGCTCAGTGTGTGACGTGCACTTGTAGATAAAATATAGGCCTATATTAATGAAGGTTCATTAGTACGGTTTGTATTTCTCTGTAATGTAGCACAGTGTTAACAATGTTACTGATACTGTTCTTTCTCACACCTTCAACTCAAACCATTGTGTTACCCCGCCCAAAATATATAATTTAATGATTAAATTAATATCGTAAACATGCGGGCGACTAGTCGACTAATGGACCTAAATGACGGCTATTGGTTGACCAGGAAAATTTTTAGTCAGGGGGCAGCCCTAGTAGGGAACTATTTCCTTTCTACCGAACTACACCCAACAGAAGGAAGTGTGCATCCACTGCTAGCTGACCTAGTACCACTGAGCTAGCTAATGTCACAGCTCAGCTGAGAAAGACGCCATTAATGTTTACATCTCACACAGTTACGAACACAAGCCTCTTGTCCATGAGCAGATGCACGCTTCCTTCTGTGCAGTGATTCGTTTGGCAGTTGTTCTCTGGTAGAAGGAAAATAGGTCCTACATGAAACTGCTCACAACAATGTCTGTGGATTATCTTGAATAACCAGGTCATAATTTCTGCAAAGAGACATTGCTGTCGAGTTTTTTTTAAGTTATTTTTTTGGCACTTCGAGCACCGCAAGCCGAGTGCCATCTAGTTCTGTTATATTCAAGCGAGGCAAAACAGCTTTAGGGCTGACATCTCCAACACTCCGCAGCTCACACCAAACAATCTCAACTGATCAGCAGCACTACAGGTGAGAGGAAAAGTATCTGTGTTTTATTTTGGGGTGAACTGTCCCTTTAAACAACATGAAACAGTCATTGTGACTTTGGTTGACAAACTGTAGAGCGAGCCTCACGCTGTTAAACTGACATGCGGATCAAATAAATACAGGGTGTTCATAAGTTAATATAAAACTAGTTCTGGACTCAACAAGCAATCCTCAGAGTTTCTCCCAACCCGTCTCACAAATAACTATACAGGCCATAAAACAGGTGTCGTATTCACCTCTTAACATTATAGAAATATTAAAATAAAAACTCAAACCGTCATATTCTCAGTTAAACCACCTGCTTTGACGATACAAAAGATACAGTTTTATGCAAAAAATAAAATAAAATAAAAATCCCATACTGTATAGCTGACCTTGTTCTATGTTTCTGCAATCCCACATAATCCCATGATAGCAGACATAATAAGGCAGATAATATGGTTATCAAAAGAAAAACAAAAGTTACTCCAGACCTTAAAGCAGCCACCAGAACAATATCGGCCATCCAGTTGTTCCTGAGTTCTCGTCCTTCCCGGAAAGACTTCAATGAGGCCATGAAAAGAGTTCATGTGTTCTGAAGAAGCCCCGGGGTCAAAGCTGGTTGTGCGTCTCAGCGTGTGTTGTGGAGAGTTCAAAGGTCATTTCTCCCCAGAGTCCTCTGACAGTCCGTATTTGTGCTCCAGCACATCAACTGTAGAAGAAAAGGCACTGAAAAAAAAGCAGAGTTACAGTTCTTGTTTAATGTACAGGGTGTATTTCAGAGTAAACCTGGGAGGACCAAGCAGCAACCGTCAGGGCTGTAAATGAAGCCAAGGTGCAAGAAAATGTAGTTCCTCTAATGGCCACTAGAGGCTGGCTCCAAAATGAGTCAATCACCATAAACCCCCGTGTTAACATGGCTAACTTTAAAGCAGAAATGTACATGTTTACAGCCTGATACAGAAAACTTTCTGTCTAAACAACAAAAGAAATAACCCCCAAAAAAAGCAAAAAATTTGTTTAAAAAAAATTGTAAAAAGAGAAAGTTAAAAGCAAGAACATTAGTTAAAAGAAAGACAGTTAAAAAACAAACAAACAAACAAGGAAATGACCTGGAAAAAGAGCTTTAAAAATATGTTAATTTAATTAATTTAATTTAATAATTTTCCCTAGTTTTTTCTTTAAGTAATTTTCTAAATCTCTTAATCTTTTTGCAGTCTGTAGGACATTTCTTACCAAATTGTTCAGTGCTGTTTTTCCCATGTTTTTGAAAAAAATCTCACCAATTTGCTCAGGGTTCAAAGGTTTAAATTGGTAAGTGAATTTTGTATTAAAGGTTTTAATCCTGTTTTTAGCTCATGCAAGTTAGCATTAGCATTAGCATTATCACATTTAACAATAGCTTTAAATGCAAAAAAAGCTAGCAGCCATCACTAAGGTTTGCTCTTGTCCAAATATGGTCACTTCTGGCTCCAAAAACCCAAAATGGCGACGGCTAAAATGCTAAACTTGAGAATTCAAACAGGAGTCCACAAACCAGTGAGTGACGTCGCAATGTTTATTAATTTATTTTCCACAGTCTGTGAGACACAATGCAATAAACCTACCCAACAAGATTTTTAATCACTGTTGGTGCCCATTTGTGTCTGCAGCCATGTTGTAGTCCACTCATTAATGCAGAACACTCCTGATTACTTTCTGAGCATTTACACATTCTGACGGCACATTCTTGACTTCAAATTGTTAATTAATTTCTGGGAGATTCATAATCACAGCAGGTGCTGCAGGAGGCTCGTCCTCCCAGTGGTGGAGTACATTGTGATGATGTTGCTTTAGTGGAGAGCTCAGCAGCAGCAGGAAACAAAAGAACACTGTCAGGTGTTTGATGCAGGTGGATCTTTCTAGGAAATTAGCCAGTGTTGTTTCTTTGGTGTTTATGTGCCGTTCTCCCTGAAGGTACAGTCACATTATACATCAGTCTTGCATATATTCACTCTGTCTCCAAATCACTCCATTTGAAGCCTGTATAACTGCTGAATTTAAGAATATGTTTCCTCTTTGTTCAACTTTGCCTTGAAAACGGGCATGTGCAGTCAACACTGTCCTAAATCTATTCAGTAAATACTAATCTATAGAATATGTGATATATACTTATCATAGTACATGGATTAAGCAGTTAGTATCCAAAAATATCAACGTGCTTCAACACCAAATGATAAAATATATATGATGACAGCTGTCAAACTGCGACTTTGAAACGCTACTGCCAATTAAAGGAGCAGTGTGTAAGATTTAGGGTGAATTTTGTGGCGTCTAGCAGTGAGGATTGTAGATGGCAACTAACTGAAACTTCTCCTGGTTAGAATTCCTTCAGTCAGTACGTTTACATGCACAGTTAAGTCGAGCTATAGTTATAACTTGACTGGGCCATTTAATTGGACTACTGTCCTCGTCCCAGTAAACAAGCACGGGAGGGGAAGCGATTTATTGACTGAGGTGCATCCGACTCTGCTACCACAGGTGGCGATATACCCCCTTTCAGCTTTTTAGTATTGGACCTCCTTCCGCTTGACCTTTTTTTAACAGGTCGCCATTCCATGTTTTCCTCCCATCCATCTATTTCAAAAATTTAACTCTTTCAGCTGACACAGCAAGAACTGCGTCTCCTCATCTGTCCAAATATGTATGGCTCTGGGTGTAGATTTCACCGTGTTGTTACCCGCTTCTTCTTCTGTTATGCATACAATGCTATTTGACTTCAGGGTCAAAGCCTGTGGTGGAGCGCCTAGTCCACTTTGGGTCTGATTGACTGTTTACATGCAGGAGTACTTCAACTCTAAATCAGATTATCTGGGTGTGTTGGTCCGACTTTGAGAAAGTCCGGTTTTAGTTGGACCAACACAATAAGTCGATTTTCTCTAATGTCACGTGAACATACTGAGTGTTCATTGTTCAGGAGGTTTCACCTAAAGCGGAATTATCTGCAGAGGTCTCTAAAAAAAAAAAATAAAAAAAAATAAAAAAAATAATGTACCAGGTGATAAAAACCATAAAAAAAAAAACACCGGCGCAAAATCAAAAATCAAAATCTAGAGCCGGTGTTTGATTTGTCTGTTCTGGGCTACCGTAGAAACATGGCAGAACTCATGGACGAGGACCCGCTCCTTATGTAGATATAAACGGCTCATTCTAAGGTACTGAAAACACTACAATTCTTATTTCACATACTTACACACTACAGAAAACATACTTTCAAACTTTACAAAGAGACATCAAAATTTTTTTTTTTTTCAATTATTTAATACTTAATATTTTTTGTTTTCAAAGATTTTTTGAAGCTGTTTCGCCACCACCAAAACTTTACTCGAATATTTTCCACCTGTAAGAATCCTCCATACTCAGACTGACTGTATTCAGTATGCACACTGTCTGCTTGGAGCGTACTTTATTTTGTCACTGTGAACACACTGCATGCTAAAAACCTGCTTGGTATGTAGGATGGATTTGGGACATGCAAATGTGTCTGGAGACGCACAAGTCATTATTCTAACGATGATATAGTTTTGTACAATATGACAAACTGCAGCATCAGTCTCATACAGTGTTTACAGACTGCTCTGATCAATATTTATTTATAATGGCAATCTGATCCATCACATCCTCTGTCTGGGCTGTTCTGTTGCATGAGACCTTTAATCATGGTGATATAGTTTGCGTACATGTGTACAGTGATAAATAGTGGAGAGGCTAAAAATATGTCATAGAAAAAATGGGAAGCCACTTAAATGCTAAATTAATTGCTGACTGCATATTAGACGACCGTTGTATCTGTGATGTTTCAGAGCATTTATAAAATACAGATTTTCTTTAGTGAAGGTTTAGTGCTCCTGAAAATAATTCTATGGATATTATTGGTGGTTAAGATTTAATTTGGAGAGTAAAACATGGCGCACATAACTGCACAAAGTGAAAGGTAACTGGGTTCCCAGTATGAACTCACCAGCCGGGTCTGATGATGCGGTATTTGCCGAGCACCGACAGGTCGACCACTGTTGATCCGAGGCGGCTGTTGTCTCCTATTGGTCCGCCGTCCACCACCACTGCGAGCTTCGGCCAGAGCTCCTGAAACTCCTTCAGAGGTAAAACACAGCAGCGTTAAAGATTAAAAAATATGTTGTAAACTTAGACCATTTCAACGCAGGGAAACATACTGAATGAAATTTTAAATCATAGTGAACGTGAGACTAATAAAGCATCTTTCAACTTGTCATGTATATTTTCTCCACTCACATGTACGGCCACGGTGCTGGTGTGTGAGCTGATGTTGGCGCTGGTTAGTGCGAGTGGCTCCGCACACATTTGGCAGAGGCGTCTCATGAAGTCATGGTCTGGGATACGGACGCCTACAAGCTGAGCAGCACATGGATGTGTAAACAAAACACAACTGACATTCATTAATAAACCATTTGGTTGCAGTTTTATTTTCAGTAACATCAGATTAAACGGAGCGGACTTACTGGAGTGAAGGGGTTCAGATCTGTGTTCAGGGCTTCAGATCTTTCAAACACCAGAGTGACAGGACCAGGCAGCAGGTCAGCCAAGAGCGCTTCCTTCACCTTCACCTTACAGTACCTGCGTGCGGAAACAAGTTGAAGAGGAACTTGTGGAGCACCTTGCTCAGCCTGCTACCACAGTGAACCGGGCCCGTATAAGCAAGTGAAAATGGACAGATTATAGCTAAAAAAATTCAAGATGGCGATGGCCAAAATGCCAAACTTGATGCGTAGATATATCTCAGGTTGGTGCAGTTACATGATCCACCCAAAAGCTACCCATCGGTCCACGATCAGGCCCCTTTGGCCCTTGGTCTGTAAGTCTAAGCCCCAAGCAAAACACTGAGTTAGCATTTAGCTCGCTATGAGGTGTTACACGTTTAAAAGAGAGGCAGTGAAGATAAAGGTAAGGGATATGTGTCATTACATAAAAGGTGGATTATGTCTTCATTTATAATGAACTATAAAGTGAATTATTGCCATGTTTGGCCTCATATTCAACGTGGTGCTGTAGCAGGGTATAAATAACTGTCTGTTTGTCTTGTACTGGTGGTGGGTGTGGTTTGTAGGGGCGTGTCATGTAGGCTCCAAATGAAATGTGGCTTCAATACGGGGGTGACATCATGATGGCTACATCCATTATTTCATACAGTCTACAGTGATGGTATGAATTTCATCCCGCCTTATTGCCGCTCTAATAAATTTGTGATTTACTTACACATGCCTTAATTTAAGACAGAGTCACCTAGCAAATTAAATGTAAAAATGTGTGTTGTTGGTGTGCAGACGGTGTCTCTGCCTCTTCTCCACGTGACTCATCTGTGGATGACTAACACCTGTGTGCTGTATGGAGGGTCTACAGAGAAACCATCACATTCCTGAAGGATTTAAATTACAAACAAATCTGCAGTCAAACTGTGTGAAATATCAGCTCGTCACGTTCACTGTTCACCATCCATCAAACAACGAAACAGGCCCAGATCAAAGTTATGCTGTCATTCTGGTGGTAAAACCGCACACACCCATACACACACTTACTTGTATATATCCTGGATCTCTCCCACACTGATGGCCAGCGGTTTGTGTCCATTTCTTTCTTTGATTTCATAGATTTTTTTGACGGCCTCAGAGTTCTGGGCCAGACACGCCAGGCCGTAGATGGTGTCTGTGGGCACAGCGACCACATGACCCTCCTTCAGAGCCTTCACCGTGCAACTCAGGATTTCAGCACCATCTGCAGTTCAGAAACAAGGAGGGTCAGTGAAGGCATCACGAGCCATGACACACACGTGATAACAGACATGCTAAAAACACTGGATGATGCTGCAGGTGCCGACAGTTTTTACTGAGTGACGAAAATCCAGTTTTTATTACTGTTCACCTGCAGCCTGGAACAACATGCAGAGCAACCTAAAGCTTACCTCATTTTTATCCTTTAGGCAATTTAAGATGTTAATTTCACCCTACCTCACTTCCAGCTGTCCTCGTTTCAGTTCATTCATTTATTTCCTTACAACTTAACTCCTTATGTTTTCTTAGGGTTTTATTATTTTACTAATCCGACATTTTATCATTCTTACTTTATGTCGCCATTTTATTTTAAATGTGTCCTTGGTGACTGTGATTTTTTTTAGCTTGCAGTTTCTTATATATATATATATATATATATATATATATACACATATACACATATACATATATACATATAATATATATATATATATATATATATATTTTTTTTTTTTACATATCTAATTAATTATCTATATCTATTTTTTAGTTTGTTATTATTTTTTATTCATTTTATTATTACATATTTAATTAATTAATTATTTATATCTTTTTTTTTTTTTTTTTTATCCTATATAGAGATGAGGTCTTCACCTCAGTGTATTTCCAAGTTAAAACAATGGTTGACTCAGTGCTCCTCAGCTTGTGAGAGCAGTTACAGAGCCGAGTCTAACACTGCTGTTGAGCTGCACTGTGGAGAGTGTAGTATTCAGCTACTTTGGATCTTAACCCATTCTGGGGATTTCATTTCATTTATTTTACTTAAAAGGACAACACACATTAATCAACATTTCCGTGATGTGCCATTGTAGCCAGCTGGCTAATTTTCAACTGCAGTCATTTGGCAAGATGTTTTAAAAGCTATAAAAGTCAGGAGATGTCAGCCTCTGCTGCATCACTTTGACCTTTCTTGGAAAAACAAATCTGTTTCTTGTGAGTCCACTAAATGTTTTCTAGTAATCACCTAATGTATCACTGTAGTGAAGCACAAGTACATGAGAGCAGTACTTACACTTTTTGTGTTACTTCATACGTCTGCTCCACTGCAGTGTTTAAATTTAACTGTATTTAAAATCTGTATTTAATCACTTCTGACTATTTTGTGAACATAGACACAGGAAAATATGTAATTTATCACCAAAAACTCTAAGAGCCTGTATTTGTGTATTTAAAATACTTGAAATAAATGATCAAGTATGTAATGTATTATTATTATTAGTCACACTCTGCTGTAACCGTACTGTTTTGTGTCTTTTGCACTCGTACAATTGTTTGCTTGTTAAGTCTAAGATCTTGGAAATGGAACTACCTACTATTACTAATGGATAGTCCACTGTATTTATATTTATCACGCAGTATTTTGTATTTTAATTTGATACATTTCGTGACCAAATATTTGTATTTATGACCACTGCATTTCAACTGGGCTGTTATTACTATTATGATTATTTATTCCTCCTCTTGTTCCATCAGGTCATCCTAAGCCAGCTGGGGTAAAGGTAATGAATCACAATATATCGCAGTATGTTTTATTGCAATACTCAGCATATCGCAACATATTTAAATTACAATAATACTGTATCGTGATTGAAGTATCGTGATAATATCATATCGTGGAATCTCTGGTGATTCCCACCCCTACTTAAAACAGGTTATTAATACAGACAAAAACAACATCAGAGCCAGGGGGAGTTATTAAATGAAAACATTCAGCAAGGAGCACATTGCACAAATAAATAGTTTTGCTGTTTTCTTACTTTTGGAGCTAAAATGGTCTCAATTCATTGTTCAGTTTCATTTTCAAACACTATGAAACTCTGCTTGAATGAGCATCAAATTGATTATATGAAATTATTGACGTTTTTTATATAATACATATCTATATGTATTTTTTAAATCTAAGAAGATAATGACTGCCAAGTTAATACACATGTATGAATATGAAAGAAACTTCCCTTATATTATTATTAAGGAGATATTTGTGTGAGAGATTACAAATATTTTTTCCAACTCAATTAATCAGCAAATCTAAACCAACATGGTACAGCAGCAGGGGTGCTATCAAGGCTTTCTATTTCTTCAGGTAGTAGTCAGGTAAACATTTGAACTGTGACGTAACCTCAGTGTCGGAGCAACAGACTGTAAACAGTGTGTGGTGGAGGCAGCTCCACGACACGCGTGACTGGACAATCAGGTTTCTGATGTAACGTGCTGCAATGTTTACGTCGACAAACACATTTAATAAATCTTTCTTCAGTAGCTAAAACCCATCAGGGTCACACACCAACGCTTTAAAGGGACGCACGTGCACTGTAGCTGTGTGTGTGAGCTAACCTGTGTGGCCCTCCTGACGAACACTCGGCCCATTGGAGGTCGGCGCTAACAGATGCAGCACTTTGGTCTTCAGCTCTTTACACATCTCTGCTCCGTGTGCACGAGCCGCAGCTGAACTGTGAGCGCCTCTGGATTTAAGTAACTCAACAGCGATGTGACGAACACGCTTCATAAAACCAGAGCTACAGCGGCGGATGTCTAATTTCAGCCGGGGAGCATGTTGTCGCCTGATGAAATAACAGGCGTCTTCCGGGTTACGCCCCCAAACAATGACGCCAACTTTCTTAAAGGGCCAGCAGCACGTTGTTACAGCGCTCCAGTGTAAATAAAGTTTGGACTTATGGATGTGTGATATCTGTTTTACATAAAATTACTCAAATAATTGAACAAAAACATATGTATAAAATAAGATAAAAAACATGAAATAAAATAAAATACTGTAAAGTTAAATTGAATTAAATTAAATAAAAAATAAAATGAAATAAAATAAAATAAAACAAAATTAAATTAAATAAAATTAATAAAATTAAAATAAATTAAAAAATACGAAACCAAATAAGACTAGACATTTTTGCATATTTTTCTGATGTCTGCAGTTCATAACAAAACCGTATAATATTTTTTGATCATCTCAGCACAATCTAATATCCCAAAATGTGCTGTCAAAATGGAAATCCTGTTAAAAAATACCAAAAATTATACTTGACGTTGTATTTAAATGATCAACTCCACCTCTCCCATTAAAAACTCATATATATTTCAGGTGTACAAGATAATTTTCTGGACTGCCGAAAACATTTGGTATTACAGTTTTGCTATGGAGAGGATCATCTCTTCAGAACAACCTTCTTCCATCTCCACAGTCATTACTGTTATTCAAAAAACATCTGCAAGGACTCATAACACATCACTGATATATAAATAATTTGTGTTTTTTTGTTTTTGTTATTTTAAATTGTACATCTTTAACAATTTTATAATACTTCTTAGTCTGGAACTTTTATTCAGTTATACAATCTTTGTTTTTATCCTTTTCTTTTTATGTCTGATTGTTGTTATTTCATTGGGGAAGTATCTTCATAAGCCTTTTTTTGGCTTCTAACCTCTCCTGCACAATGGTTTAACTCCTTAAAATATTTCTTTTACCTGTATTTTCTATACATATATGTGCAAATAAACTAAACTAAATTAAATTAAACATCCTGGTCTGGGGTTGGCGCAGCTCAAATGTTGTATGCTATTGTCAGAATATGCAATAATATCTGGAAAAGCATTTCCTGGTATTTCTTTAACCTCTCATAGATCACTGAAGCACATTTTTAAAATGTTCTCTACGTTGCCCGCCTGGCCTCTTCATCACTCATTATTAGGGAAATTAAAATCACCTGTGAGCACCTGCCTAAAACACACAGAACTCACACACAATGCAAAGTTTACCAGACAAATGATAAGTCTGTAGTGATGGCTTCGGACACAGGTAACAAAACATGCATCTATCAGCTTAACTCTTACGTTACCAAAATCTGTCTGAGTGTGTTTGTTAAACAGTTACAGATTGTACAGAGGACACAGGGACTCTGCGCAATGATGACAGCGTTTCACTGGTGAAGCAGGTCAGACATGATCTGAAGCTTAACTTTTGATGCCTGTCTAGCCCAAACTAACTGGTGACTGACATGTTTTGACCTACAGAACCTGGAGGAGGTCGGGGACAGACTGGTGGGCCTGTCTGAGAAGATAAACCTCTGCAACAGGATCCTGGACGACTTAAAGGATCTCAGCGATGTTTTAGTGGTGAGCTCTTTTCTTTTCTTGGACTGTTTGTGACTTATTGCACATTTTAAAAGTATATTTTTGTTGTTTCAGAGAAAATCTCTTCATGATGTGTCTTTACCAACACAGAAGTGACCAGATGATGATGCCTTTTTATTTTCCTTTTCTATTTTAATTGAATAAATCCAAGTTAATATCCACTGTCTGTCAGTCTGAACTGTAAAGAAAGGGTGGAGGAAACAAAGATCTCAGTGACAAGGATAAGGTTTTATTAGTATTATATTGCTCTCAATTCCAAAATGTATTTATCATATTACTTTATACGAAACAAGCATAAGCAAACATTTTCACATTATACATTCTTTTTAAAAAATACAAATCCTCAACAGTTCCTCACTCTTTGGGTGTTAAGACATTCCTCTGGAAGCAGACGGTTTCTTTTTCTTTCTTAATCTCCAAAAACACTCCGGCTTTAATATTTCTGAGCAAACAATCTGCTTCCAAACAAACGTCTCCATCAGTGATATGCTGACGTTACCTTTCCAGGTAAACTCCAGAAAGCCAAACCTGGGCCACGAGTCATAAACCACCTCTCTGCTTACTAATAAAACAAATATCTGCAGCTGCGAGTTTGACTTTTATTGGTGAAAATGAGCCAACCGATTATCCACATGTCAAAATTTAAAAATGTGAAAGGCTGAGATGATTACATAAATGGAGTGAGCCCAAAATGAAAAGTTTATGCATAAAGTGGAAAAAAAAAGCTGCATACACTTGACCACAAAAAAATAATTCTTAAAACAGAATCATTCATTCACTAAGTACTCCTTCAAACAAATCCAGTTGGGGTTAAAACAGCATGTAAAAGGATCAGTGTGGTGCAACATTCATGGGAACAGTACTTGGACACACGACAAGTCCAGATTACACCACTCAAACTATGAAATGCAAGATACTGGAGTTCAAAAACATGCTTAACATTGTATGCATTGGAAAGGCAGACTTATGCCTCTGGAGTTTATTGTGAAGTTGGGGCAGAATACGATCTAATGAAGGGGTGAATAAATAACCATTTTGTCTCGTGAATGCCTCATGTAAAATTGCATAGTTGTTCATTGACTGTATGCATGTATGAGAATGTGTACTGATGGTATGAGACTCCTGGCAGTAATTTCACCGAGCCTAAATCTGGGGAAATGGTGAGTAAATAAGTAGAGACACTTCTGATACCTTATACTGCATACATGGAATGGTTCGGAGCACGAAATGTGCCTGGAGCTTCTCACATATCTAACTGCCTTCTTGGCACCTGTGAATCAAGGGGAAAGCTCCACTACTAATTTTGGCAAAAAGAAAAAAAAAAAAAAGACAAGAGTAATGTGACATGCATGCCAGTTTGGTTTGCTCCCACAACCTCGATCTATGAAGTCCAATCACTTTCCAAACCGACAGCTGGAAAACAGATCTGAGGAAAAAACGTACGCGTTTCCGTCTCGATCCTTTTGCCTTATTGTGATCGCCTGAGACTCGGTGAAGATGAGCGTGTTGGCATGTCAATGGCAAGTCTGTCTGACGCAGAGACTGTCAAGGCAAGGAGGCTCGTAGAACAGTTATGTTGTAAGGCCAAGTAGCTCTACACTCTAGCATACAGGGCATAATGCCTTCGTTCTATCATCATTGCATTGTGTCCCGTTGTGTGAAACAATACTGTTAAATTATACTCTGAGCAGGAGGCGTTGTTACATATATCTCGTTACTATGGGGACTGTACAAAAGCCCAGCTGCTTCAACTATTCAACTAAACACGGCAAAAACTCCTGCATAAATGTGACTGGAGAGGGGGAGGGGGGGATGCAAGGATAGAGGGTATACATTAGCTCCAAACTCTGAGAGTTAGTAATTCAAAAGTCTATACAAAAATACAAATTCTAGAATAATCTACAAGTTTCTCAAAGATGTTTACACTAAAATGTACTGTATTTACACTGTCACCAGGACACCATCTTTTAAATGCTACTTTACAGCAGTTGTATACAAAAAAAGTCTGTAGTGGTGCTGCACACGCATCAGATTACTCGCTTTACAAGTTAGTGTGCAAGAGACAGGGAAGAGTGCAGCAAAACTTAGGGCTACTGCAAAGTCGGGGCATCTGATGAGAGAAACAACTTAAGTTTGAGTAACAAATTAAGGGAACCAGGATCAGTTATGACTTGATGCATCCCTGAGAGGGTCACAACCCTATAAAACATGGGATGTTGACAGTAGCTCCTTACTGTTTCATTGTGGACTTTTTTTTTGCAAACAAGCACATCCTCCAGGATAATTTGTTTCCCTGTGCAGTCTGTTATAGTCGCCTCTTCTCTCAAGCAATTCCCATTACGTTCTTTTTATAAAAAAAAAAAAAAGCAATTCAGTAACATAAAAACAGCACAACTTCAAAATTCAACAAGTGATTGGAATAAATTAATAGATTTTTCTGCTTTTTTGAAGATAATATTATTACCAGTATCATGAAAGAGTCAGGCATTTAAATAAATTAACATGTACAATTTTAAATTAGTTTAAGTTACAGGCAACTTATTGATGTATTAATTTCACTTAAAGACAGGCAAATCGGATCACAGGTTCTTTTCTCGATTAGTAGATTACTGTCGAAAGAAGTAAAAGAAAAATCACATTTTCTGGACTACGCTAGTCTTCCTAGAAAACAAAAAAACACTGAAGAAATCACTTCATATAGAATGACAGCCGTATAAGGGGCTATGTGGCCAACCCCTTTAAATTCCTACTGGGAGCAATGCTTGTTAAAATTAAATTCCTCTAATATACAGTGCATTCTGGTCAGTTGCATACCAGCGTTAAGCATTTGTTAGGAACTGTAGTACAGTACAAGGATATACAGACAAGTTTTGTTTTCCTGCTCAGGCGTTTGGCCTTCAAGCCAGGAAAATGGAACTCTTAAGTTATCAGTGCTTGGACGACACTCATTGTTTCATTCAATTGATTCAGAGTGGATATTGAGGGTTATTATATACAGTTTGATTATGTTCATAACAAAAGGATCTACTGCCTTTTCCCTGCATTCATTAGCATTTACTTTGCTAAGTCTCAATAAGCAAACTAATCCTGTTTTTAAAAACTCAACTACTGCAATGAGCCTCAACAGAAAAATGATCCATAGTTTGTGTATATATATCTACATATATATGTTGCACAATGCCATACAGAACAGAATGCACTGCAGGTACAGGGGGTTTGATGCACAGACTATATAGGGAGAACGAAGAGGCGTCGCTGTGGAGAATGACTCGAGGTGTGGGTGGAATTGATGCCTGTGCATGAGTGGGTGCAACAGACGAACACATGGCGCCAGACTCAGAAGGCAGCTCTTCTAAGGATTGCCATCGGTGGCCATGTTGAAGTCATCGGCGACCAGCAGCAGAGCCTCAATGTTGGCAGCTGTCTCGGGGCTCTGCAGGGAGAGGAAGTCCGAGACGTCCATATTGGCTAACCCGCCAGACGAGGGAGGGTTTGTGGCAGTGCTGCTCACTATCGTGGAGAAAGTCTGAGCTGAGGAGGAGGAGGAGGAAGATGATGAAGCAGACGAAGCAGAGGGGGCCTCCAACCTCACCTCACCCACCTTGGAGGAAGACTCAGAGAGGCAGCATGAGGACGATGAGGCGGTTGGATGATGTTGAGGCTCTGGGGGTTGTGGTAGTGGGGGAGGAGGGGGCTCCGGTAGTTGCGGCTGTGCTGGGGCTGAAACGGTGGAGGAGGCACTCTTTGAACTCTTGTCTTTAGCTGAGTCCCTGCAGGCACACTGGCACTGGCAGGATTCCTCCTGTTTGATGATGATAACGGGCAGACTGAGGCCGATCTGTTGGACCGAGTTGCCTGAAAACAGAAACACAATCTAAGGTTCACTACAAACAAGTAGTACAAAACACATATGCTTTCCAAATGTCCTGCAAAGCCTAAAAGAAAATATATCAGGGTGTTTTCACACTTGGTCCTTCTCAGCCCTCTAAAAGGACTCCGAGTGGCGACTCAGCATTTGTTGGGCATATGTGAACACTCCAAGAGAACTCAGACCACCTTCTTTTAACCTGTGCCTTTTGAACATGAAACGCTCCAGGTTTGCTTTGCTCTTTGCCATTATATTTAGCCCTCTAGATCATGCTATTGCACTGGGATGCTTGAAAAAACAGATGGAACCACGTCAGTCTGTAACGCTTGCAAGGCCGCAGGATGAGGAGTAGTTTGGTCCATGAGAAGATACTGTACGTCTCCAGATGTGGAATGTAGAATACAGCAAACAGACATGCTAAGGTTGTCCTCCAATTTTAAGTTCATCTGAAAGCGAGGGGCTTCGTAACCGCACTGCAGTGCCACGTCAAAGTAAAAAATAAACTACGTCAATAGGCTACAGTGTGAACAGAAAGAGGACTGACTCCTCTTCCAAATGAACTGACAATGTGAACACAAAAATAATTGAGTCCCTTTTCTGTCGGTCCACTTTTTGGTGCACTTTAAGAGGACTGAGGTCGGTTTGTTTTAAAAGGACTATATGTGAAAACACCCTAAGATAAAAAAGTTACGGCGGTGAAAAACAACCAACTGTTCAGAAACAAGTTGGTGTTCATTAGTTGAGAAGAGAACGGAGAGTTAATGCTGCGTGTACTGATGACTCTTGGTCAACAAATAAAAATCTAAGTACAGAATGTGACAGGGGGGTAACTTTTCTCCTAAAAAGAGCATCAACTTCATCAAGACTCTTTCAAAGAGGATAAAAGCTAAAACGCGGTCAATTAATCAATAAGTCGGCAGTACTTGCTCTCTTCTTGTCTGGACTGATTTGACTGCTACTGCTCCTGTGCCTTTACTTGTCAAATCTATTATTAAATATTATAATGGGATACAGTTTTTAACTGCTGTAGCACTGTGCATTAATTGAGCGTCAGCATCTTGGAGCTGCATTTGTATAATAAAACCATTGTGACAGTATCTTAGCGGAGCTCTCTGGACACCAATCTACTATTTAATGAATCCTATTAAAGCTAAGTACCGCGCTGGGTGTCAAAACAAATTTACGATTTCATTACAGCCTTTTGGCCAATGTCCAAAACATGAAAAAATGTATAATAATTCACTGCTCATTAACTTACCAGCATTTCCTCCCACTGGTATGGCTGTAGTGAAGAAAACTTTTTCCACTTTTGGAGCTCCTTGATGTGGCTGCAAACAAACATTAAACACCACGTTAGGAGGTGACAGGGTTGGTTTGCACCAGATTTCTAACTGCATTGAGGGAATGAGTGTGTGGGGTATCTGCTGTATTAGAGAAAATATTTATTGAAAAGTAACACCTATTCCTTTGCTCATTTGTTGAATATATAGTTTAGGTTTTTGCATAATTACGCAAGTGCATAGCATGTTGTTAGCTAATCCTCTCACATGAACATACCTGAGATTAGAAGACAAGTAGGAATGTGTTTCTAAACTTACGAATGCATCAAAACACCAGGACTTGTATAAATCAAGTCACCATCACTCACTGTTTGCTCTGGGTTCTGCTGGCTGTTGGCAGCACTGCTGAGGATCCACTGGAGGTTCTGGTCCGACATGACCAGGCTGGGCTGCAGCAGGTTCTGGGTGGGAGCTATGGTGATGGTGGTGGGCGTGGTAGTCAAACCAGGACCAGGATTAGGGACAGGGTTGTTGGCCAAAGGCACAGGTTGAGCCACAGCTGCCAGAGCATCTTTCGCGTTGGCTGCAACAACTGACACAGCAGCAGTGCCCGGTGCTGCGGAGGTCAGTGCTGGAGCAACTGGAGGAGGAGCGGAGATGGCTGGTGGTAGAGGAGTGGTCTGGGTGGAGCTATCCGTCGGCAGGAATGTGGGTGGCAGTGCCACATAGTGCTGGGGGGTGACATGGTTCGGCGCTTGGACAGAAGCCTGAGCAGGCACGTCGGAGATCTGCTGAGGCCCAGTTAGCTGCATGAAAGGGGGAGGCTGTGTGGTGCTGACAGTAGCTGTGACAGAGACAGGAGTGGAGGCCTGAGAGGAAGAGGTCTGAGTGAGCTGGGGAGGAGCCTCCATGACTGCGGTTGTGTGGGAACAGGAAGATGAGCATGTAGGATGTAGAGAGAAAGAGATGAGGGACGAGCCTTCACTCACTACCGACTGGGTAGGCCTCTCTAGGCTGAAGGATTCAGCCAGGCTCTCTGAGGAAGAGACAAAAAAACTCCATCAGTGAACAAGAAACTTCAACTCAATTCAAGCTGACAGGTTTTGAAATGCACGTACCGCTGGGATGGGCATCGTCCTGGCTGACACTATTTTCAGGACTCTGGAACATGAGCTCAAAGATTTTCACAGGGGTCACACTGCTGAGGTCCAAATTTTGAGCCTGTAATGAAGTTAAAACTTAATAAATGCATCACATGACTTTACCTAGTATTACAACATCCAGAAACTCTTGTTTCGCCTCTAAATTCTTATTACAGAGACAAGTGAATTTCACTGTAACAACAGATGACTGTCAAAGGTCTAATGTGTAGGATTTAGTGGCATCTAGCAGTGAGGTTGCAAATTGCAGCCGACTGAGGCCCTGATCATACAGAAAGCGTTTTAGCAGCTGGAGGTGCCTTTTTGTAGTTGTTTTTAATGAGAATGAAGCTTTTTGCTCGTGCATTTCTGAGCTCTAGGTGCCTCACGTTTTTGCCAGAGCACTCTTAACTCCTGTGTCATCTCTATTTTCATCATCTTTTTTCCCCATTGTCCAATCAGATGATTTGAGAGGCGGGCCTTCTGTGGTGGTCATGACAACAAGTTTACAGTTGGTTAACAATGAAGAGAAACTGGTGGTAGCGGCTGCTGGATACCCAGAGCTCTGTGGACCGACAACAGACAGCAGGTTGTCAAACTGCCCCTGAGTCATCGAGGTGAAGCTCCTGGACCAACTGGTGGTACTCCCTGCGCAGCAAGTGTTTATTTTACTAGTGGCATTCAATTAAAAAAAGGCAGTACGGTGCACCCTGTGTTTTGCAACCTGCAAAATGATTTGTGTGTGATCAGGGCCTAAAGCTTGTATGCCAAGAGTGTAGGAGAGCTACAGTGGCCAACGTGAAAACAAAACAGCCCCATCAAGAACAAGTGTTTGGCTTGTCCTTTCTGGGCTACTTTAGAGCAACAGGGTGGACCCCATGGATGAGAACCAGCTCCCTGTGTAGACATAAACAGCTGATTCTAAGGTGATGAAACCACATCAGTTCATAGTTTCAGGTGATTATATACAAATGAAAACATAGTTATGAATATTATATTCAATTTCTTTAAGTATATCCCCCTAAATTTTAAACACTGGACCTTTAAACATAAAGTTTAAGTTTTACGCAAGTAGATAGCATATTGTTTGCTAATCCTCTCACTTGAACTCAGAAGTAAAAGAGAAGGAAATCCCTATTTCATGCATGTGAAAATGTGTTTTTAAACTTAACAAAAATACAGTGATTCCTATTTTCAGATGATTATAAACTAAAAAAAACATACTCATTATATCCTATTTCACCAAAATATCCCCCGAAATCCTACACACTAGTGACTAGACCTTTAATTGGCATGTTTATGACTATCTTGACAACTGCTTGACATTCTCAATCCACTGTCTGTTTGACAAAGCTGAAGCAAAGGCCAGACTTACATTATGGATGTTCTCTCGTAGCTCTGAGTCAGTAGAGATGAGGCTCAAGTCACTGAGGCACAGCGAGTGATTTGCATCCTGTAATTAAGAGATGAATTGGACCTGATTAAACTTTGCACCGCTGTGGGATCAAACGCTGAGTCATGATAGGGGAGTGAAATTAAAAAACAATGCAGCACCTACTGTATGTTAATGTAAAAATCAGGTTACTTGAAAGGAACAGTTTACTATGAAAGGTAAACTAGCAGGTTGTGACATAATTAATGACACAAAAAAAAAATTCTTTGAATGGTAGAAACAAAATTTGTTTTTATATAAGTGGTTCAATATAAAGCTAAGCTTAATCACAATAAAAATTCAGATTTAATGGGGTTAATGCAGCTTAGTGTAAGCCCCTTTAAGTCAGTCCATTTTATGCAGGTATACAGATTTTGTTTTTGGCTAACATACTCTCTGTAAGCCTCCCATCTAGTAGTAAAAGCTGCTATATTATGTGTCTGAGAGCACAACACAAAATGCCCCCAGTGTCGAAGGCACGCTGGACTCCTGGAACACAGCATGCGTAAAATTCACAAGTTTTAAATAAAGTGTTAAGTGTGACGACCGTAGTGTCATGTTGCTGTCAGGTCATGCGTGGAGAAGGAGAACATGACAACCATAGTGAGAAGAAGTTGCTGTGCTGTGACTCACTTCAGAGAGCGGATGGGTGAGGGTGACGGTGAAAGGCTGTCCTTTGTCGTGGCCACGGATGTGACTCTTTAGACTGTACTGGCTGCTGAAAGTCTTCTCACAGCCGTCACTGGGACAGTTGAATGGCTTCTCCCCTGCAGAGCGAGTACAGACAGAGAGGGGAGGACACAGAAAGAGAAATCATCAATGCACTTTGGCAACTGATTAAAAATTAACTTAACCCACTTAATTAGTCTATAATTATTAAGATAAAGCAGATCACCTTCTTCATGGAGTTACTTTAACACATTTCCAAACAGATGGAGGTTTACAGATAGATAAGGACAAATTAAACAAGTTAGTTGAAAAATAAGTACTTGAGAAGCTTATTTTATAAACTTAGTTCTCAGCCATCAGGCACAGGAGCACAGCCAACAGCAATTAGGGAAGTTATTCGTCCAATCAATACAAGTAAACATGGACACAGCCTTTTAATTACTGCTCTGTTAACTACATTTCTACACAGACATTTGGAAGTGCGACATAGTAAAAATGAAACCACATAAAAATGTTCCTAGCTGCAGGAAAAATCTATTTGGTCGGGCTATTCAAATTAACTGTGTGTGGGAGGCACTGGTAACAATGTAAATGCAAATTAGGCATAGCTGAAAAACAAACGCCCTTGTTCCAGCTTCCCTAGAAGAATCAAGGTTACATAAAACAAACCACTAATATGTACCTGTGTGTGTCCGTACATGTGTTTTTAGGTGATGGCTTGCGGCAAAGGCTTTGCCACAGCCATCGTGGTCACACCTAAAGGCAAAGACAGAAAAAGAAATCACGTCAGATGTTAAAGAGCAGATGCAAACACACAGTGATGAATATTTCAGGCCTCAACACTGTGAGTACAAAACTAATATAACATAAAACCCTAAACCTATTATTTGTGTAGACAAGCAGACACTTAAACAGACGCAAAGAGCTGTCTATGAGTATTTATTAGCATCACACTTCCTTCATCTTCTATTAAGGGTGGATTAAACCTCCTGATAATGGAAATGCTCACCGGAATGGCTTCTCCCCAGTGTGAGTGCGAATGTGCTTCCTCAGGTCACTAAGTGTGGTAAAGTACTTTGTGCATCCCTCTGATTCACAGTTGAATGTCTTGCCTGTGTGAAGTCTCTGGTGTGCTTTTAGTCTGCGGAGACAATCAAGTGTGTTTCATTAAACCACAATGGCAGACATGCAGAGACAAACAAACTGAACACAGTGGCATTAAATGGCATGCGGCGATTCCTGTTGCACCTATTTTAAGAATGTCAAAAAAAGCACATGAAGAAGACAATTGAGTTTACATGTGGATGACAACAGAGTCTAGTACGGCAGATAAAAATGACTTGAACAATCAACACACTCTCTGGTCATATAAGAGAGTCTGGGTGGCATGGAAGACGGGGAGAGGAAGGTAATACTGTGAGAAAGAGAATCCACCCATGTGTGGCATCAGTTGGCCACCCTAAATACCAGCCTCTGACATGGAGCTGATGGCAGTGGCACAGCTCCACTGAGCCCCACACATGTTGTCATAGCAACTGAACCAATACAGATCAGAGGGCTTGGATGTGGACTGAGATCACAGCAACATCTGAGCAGTGAAAATGCTGCATAAGAAAAACACGCCTGGTGTTGGTCAAAATAGACTCAAACTGTAATTGGGCTTGTGTTGTCAAAGACAGATACTCGTCTGCGGTGTTAATCTCAGGCCGCAGATTTACCTCATTTTTAAATAAGGCACACAAAGCCTTTAACAACCAAACTCACACTATAACAGTTTTTTTAAGCGGTGTTAAAAGGGTCAGAAAATTGCAACACAAGATTAAAACTCCAGAATTTAAGCAATCCTTTGTGTGCAAGTGTATGGATTAGAGCGGGGCATTTTCATTTAGGGAGAGTGGGTGATTAGGGAGACGCTAGCTATTAGGGAAAGAGAACATACAGGACAGAGCACGCTCAGATAACAATGTTCTGCTTTTTCATGGTATTGTTCCTTATATGGATTGTTTCTATTGCTTTACATTGTGTCATTTTGTGCTGATCCTGTGACCAAATAAATGTTGTTCTTTCTATAATCAAGATAATTTGAGATTTGTAGGCTACAAGAAATATACTTCAAAATACTAACTGTGGTCAGAAGAAAATCAGCTGCCAACACACAGCCCACGTTACACATTTGAATTAGATTTAATTACTTATTTTGTGTCCGTTGTGTAATTCGTATAAAAATTCTACATGTTTGTACTGAGACAACGCTAGTTGGGCCACCCACTTTATGGCAGGACCTGCATAATAATTGACTTGCTGTCATGAGACAATATCATCTTTATTGCTTTCACTTGACAGAGCCAGCAGAGGGGATGATGAGATGAGCAGCACTTATGAGGAGAAACGAAACTAAACAAAGCTGTGTAAAGGAATACCTGTATAATGTGTTAAAGGCCTTCTCACAGCCTTGCACATCACACTCAAACGGCTTCTCCTTGGTGTGAACACGGACGTGGATCTTGAGGCTGTAAGAAGTGAGGAAGGCTTTTCCACAGCCCTGTTGATTGCAGACAAATGTGTACTCTCCCCTGTGTGTCTTCTGGTGTGTTCGCAAGTTTCCCGCCGTGCTGTACGTCCTGGTGCAGCCTTCGAACATGCACTGGTAGCGCTTCACCTGATAGAGGAAGAAGAGGGGGAGGAAGTCAATGCCTAAACATGGTTGAGTTCAACTCTACTGTGTAGAATCACCCTGAAACTGGGGGAAAAAATAAATTTAACTGTCGTCTTTAACCTGTTTTTCAAAAAGCCAGGGAGAAATCAACTTGTTAATTCATCCCAGTAATAACTAGCCGGACCATACGATGAAGTGACAGTGACTGACTCAGAGTGACCTTTCAGACTGGACCCGAACTCAATGACTCAGCCACCCGTCAGCACATGAAGCCGGTGAGCACAAAGGACAGCGATGATGACTAACCCCCCCATGCAATACATCCCTTCCAATCTGTTTCACAGAACCAATCTCCACTGCAGTGTGGCAGTCTCCTGTTCGCCTCTCGCACAAAAGCCCCGGGGCAATGTGAATAAAAGCAGTTCATTCTCTTCTTCAAAAAATGCTATCCCGTGTTAAATCACAAAGTCAGGAGGAGGAAGCTTCTGACGGGCCACCTCGACAGAGGTGGAACATCATTCCTGTAACTCACTGTCACAATCTTTTTTGAGATCTCGTATGAAAATAAAAAAAATAACTCCCATACTATTTCACATTAACATGACTGCATGTTTATCTCTGACTGTAACAGATGAGGTAGCTGCTGAGTCCTCTCAGGCAGCGAAGTGGAAAAATCGGAAATTGAGGGAAAAAGTTTTATAGTAATTCTATCAATTATTCTGACGATTACTTGAGTAATCGTTTAAGAAATACTGCGAGTTTTCATTTAATTACTTTAGCTTTAAAGGACAATAGTAATATATGAAAGAGAAAATAAGAAAAGTCTCTGAAATGAGCAACAAATTTGTTTCCTTTTTTTGAAAGTCAGAGCTGTCAACTCACGCAAATGACCGATTTCACACGCACTCACGCTACGCCGCTATATCTCACGCTCTCAAAAATAATCAGTGATGGGCAGTAGCTCACTACAAGTAGCGACGTTATGAATTTAACAGCATTCTCAGTAGCGTGGTAGTCAGTCATTTTGCAAATTGATATTTGTGCCCGCTCCATCCCTCATTAGACCTGTTGATTAAAAATACAGCACAGAAGAAGTGCAGTTTTACAGAATGTCTCGCACCGGCCTGGTTCTCCGACAGAACAGCCGTCATTATGCGTGACCATTACGCACGGCTGTGGCTATTAATAGCGCCCTGTGCCACTAATTCATCACACATAGGCCTACCTGTAGATCACGATTGCGGTGATATTTTAACCTCATTATAAACACCAGACAGATTACTGACGATTAATTTATAGCTCTACAGCAGAGGTAAGGTAAGCGGGGATGTGTAACAGAAGTAAACATCCATGTGAAACACAGCGTGCTGTAAAGTTACACTGGATTTAACAAATCGAATTATTCAAGTTACTCGAGGAATCATTTCAGCCATAATAGTAATGCCATTTTTACACAACGTGATAAACAAACTTCTAATGTATGTTCATGATACTTTCACTTTATTGAAGACGTGGGATCAGGGATATTTGTTTTGCAAGACTTTTGGCTGAAATTGCTGCACAATTTCAAAGAAAGCAAGATGACTGAAATAACATTTTTTGGCAAGGCTGATGCTGAATTCAAACAAAGGTTTAAGCAATCTATTAAAAGCCGCCTGACGGTGAATGATCTTAGTTCTTTTCATAGGCAAAGTTTCATCATGATGTTTAACGCATCTTATGGTGCAAGAGATGCTCTGGTCAGTGTGTAAAAAAACACACCAGTGAAAACCTCACGTTGTTCATTCTGAAAGTCTCAATGCTTCACTTCATGACACACTCTCCAACACACCTAATCACACCATGAAAGGGACGAAACCCTTCTTAGCTGTTGTGCATACAGTGGAAGTGATATAAAGCTGATTACATTTCTTTTCAGCCTTACTAACAAACACTAATCTGAGTGATGGCTAATCTTAAGGCCATTCATTTTGATTTTAAGGATGTGGGAGAGATCATTTGTCAAGCAAACATCCATGTAAAGCCACCGTAGGAGGCCTGCTAAAGCTTATAGCTCAGTACTGTATTCATCTCCCACTCCATCGTGACTCTTCTCCACCATCAGTTCGATCACTGTGAGACAGCACTGTATGCTTTGGTCTCCCACATGCATAGTGGAAAAGACCACTCCATGACAAATTAAATGGTGGTGTAAGTGTATTTACAGCAATTTCACCATGTGTGGGGGTTGCTCACCTGTTGAACAGAAGGCTGGCATCTTCTATTTGCTGCTCAAATGAAATAGTCACTCTTCCTGAGTCCTCTATTCTTTTGTTCTTTTTTAAAGAGTGTGTAGTACTCACTGGATTGAATGCACTTAGGGTAATTTGCACATCACAGTGCACTCACATGAACATCAGCATCACAATTCACTACACATTCTGCAATTATTTGCAAAGGCTGAGAGGAAGTACAGTTTTATGTGCTAAATCAAGCTTAATTTTGATAGAGGTTTCTTTCATTTACTGACATATGCAATTCAGTTTAGAGACAGTGAACAACCGAAAGTGAATGGCTGAATTTATTGTGTCCTTGAACATTCATTCAGTTCCTGCGGCAATCATCATAATAGTGTCATAAAGATGAAGCTATAACATCATAACGACGACAAAGACAGCAATACACATAAAAACCGACCAGCAATGCAGCAACAATGATGGTGACTCAGACAATCAGATTAAACAAACACTGTGCTGGGCGTAAAGCAGTAACACCCACAAATACTAGCCAACCTCCAGACACACCGTATCATATTTCATATTTTGTTTGTTTAGTGATATTATAACAAAGACAGTGCCACGCACCCTTGACCTTGTGTCAACAAATATTTTTCACCAAAAAAAAGGGGAAGTGATACATCACCAAGAATTCTCTGACATTTTCTTGTAACTCAGAGCCATCAGAAAAGTGTTGCACAATTTTGTTTTTCCAAGAAATATTAAGTATTTGTGCAGTTTCTTCTTACTTACAGACAAGGAAAAGTACCACAAATTCACAATAAAAAAAGCTTTTCATCCAAAAGATAAATGACATTCTCCTGGTTTCATTTTCAGTACCTGTAACTGAGCTGAGACCAGCTAACAGACTGATTGGTCCATCCACAACACCTTGTCTCATCTTCACTGATCAAACCAATATTGGCTATGCAATCAGACAAGTCAAGATTAAAAAGAGCACTGGAGAGAAAAGTGCTCCCTCGTGGGGGCCTCTGAATTTATAACATTAGAGAAAAATACTGCATCCACATCAGCACTCCACCCGTCTAATGATACTATGATTCCCATCTTGCTTTAGAAATATCTTCTTAAAATATAGCCTTACTGTATTAAGATGGTATTAAAAACCAACAAAAAGAACATGGGCATATATATCTTGGGTCTATTAAAGATGACAGTGAGCAGAATAGCATCATCTATGCCTCTGTGGCCCCTATAGAAACTGTAAACCACACCAGGAACTGATGTTATCACAATCAATGTTGAGGCAATTGTTCAATAATTAACAACCTCTTGTTTCGATGGGTTTGGCACATCAACTGCAAGCAGCATTTCCTTGATGGAAATATAGTGTGCGTCATCTGACATTTGAAACAACTGACTAAAAACAGGACTGAGTTGTTCTTGCTGCAGTCCTTCCGCACCCCACCTCTTATTCTGCAAAGACCAGCTGCTTTACCAGTGTGCACTTGCTGTCAGATGGTTTTATAGGCCACTTGGACTAATTAGGATGGTATAAGTGTCGAAATATGGCAAATCACCACATGAACGCAGAGAGAAGGCACAGTGGGTTGTGAATGCGCTTAGCCCTGGGCTAGCAATGGGTGAAAACACTCTGGAAGCAAGGTGACACCACCAACAGACATGGGTTGAACGCTTTGGTGCATTCAGGTGGTAACTTTCAGGTGGTAATTTTGGAAGCTCTTCCGGCATGTTATCATATTTGCAATTGTACTTTGCATTTCGCCAGGGAAAGACATGCAAATAGCAACACTTGTTCTACTGTTACATGACATGTTTTTAAGGCCATTGTTAGATTATCTTTAATCCATCTGCCTGTTCTGTTCAGCTTTAAGCTAGAATGACTGGAAGAGCCTCCACAAACCAAACCGAGCAATTACTTCAACAATAACCAAACCCAACAATTACCCCACCAACAACCAAACAAATCCAAGCAATTACTTCATCACTTGCCAAACAAAACCAAGCATTACTTCAGCAATGATAGCTGACCACACTCTACCAGCCAGATTCTATCCTCAACTGTGCTGTAACTGGTGTGAAAATGAATTTACACCTGTGACTGAATAGAAGCACAAAACGTTGACACAAAGAAAACACTGCTTACTGATATCATAGTGCACCTGTGCTCAGACTAAACATTCAAAATAAAGATATCTTTTGAGAACTTGACAAAAGAGATGGCTTTGGTAACCCAACAAGCACTCACACATTTCCTCAGTATGTATTTTCTTCACATTGAGGCTTACCTCTCTCTGCTTGGTCTCTGGGCACTCAGAGTGCAGGGTGAGCGTGGCCCCCTCTATGTTGCGTGGCATGGGGGTGGAGCCTGGATTTATTGTGAACTGAATCTGGTCTGGAGAAATGGTGTGGTGCACATAACCCTGTGACATGCCATCAGGGTCGTTCATAAAAGCCAGCGAGCCATCCTCCTCATCTCCATCACCTTCTCCTTCAGTCAGGAAGGTGACCCCATCTTCGTCCCCTCCACAGTGACCCTCCTCTTCGCCCTCCTCGTCTAGCCGGATAGGGTCCCGCTCGATCAGCACCGTGGTGCGGTCGTACACCCGACCGGAAGACGATGAAGGCTCAGCGATCAAGTCATCGTCTTTGTCAAAGTGGATCTTGTCGTCTTCTTCTTCGTCGTCCCGCCCCAAGGGGTCCACCTCCACCTCAAAGTACATCGACGCCTCTGTATGAGGGCCATTCTCACTCATGGTCCCTGGTGCCTCTCCTTCCTTGGCAAGGAGGACTGCACACTCACACTGTTACCGTTACAGCCTGAAATATAAATTAAATAAATTATTACTATAAGTGGTGGAACGATACAACAATCTGGACACAAATTCACAATGTGGGCGGCCATCGTAAATATAAGACTTCCTTTTGGAATCGTCTACTGCGAGCACTCTGTCGCCAGCCTGTTTGAGGTGTACTCAATTTCTTAGACTTGTTTTTAAATATGGAGAATAACTTTGCAATGGTCTCTTTAATTTAATTCATGTATATATACACACACATACATCGATACATTTCATCATCTTTGAGATACTCCTTTATTTTGACATTCCCATGGCATGTCATGGCACCTCCTCTCTAACATTTACATAGTGCTAGCGCAACCTATGGTCAGACACACAATGGCAAGCAGCCAAGAAAAAGACGAGGATATTTACTGATCGTCTGGTATCGATTGCAGGCCCCTGAATTGATCCAACTTAAAATTGCATCGTAGCAGACTTTGTGATATATCCAAAGTTTTGAAATACTATCATAATGAAACTTGTGATCACACCCCCACAAATTAGGCAATTTTAAGAGCTTTACGAGAAACATAAAAAGGCATTCAGGCAAGACATTAAAAGAAACAAAACACACACATAGGGTTTAAAAGGAATAAAACAGAAAAGATGAAATCGAATAACAGATTTTCAGGAGAATAAAAATTACAGTGCAATCAGAGTGAAGTGCAGAATATGATTAAATACCCTGTAAGTTCAATTCAATAAAAGGCAGTGCCAAATGGAGATGTCTAAATTTAAAATAATTAAGAGTGGGTACAGACCTCACGTTTCCTGAGAGTTTGGACCAGACATGTGATGTTGCAAAAGACTGAATGTTGCTTTGTCATGTACAGTAAGCAAACCTGTCCCAAATGATATGAGAGGTTTGGACAGTCCCCAACATGGCAGCAGATCTAGCTGTGGCACTGGCCCAGATGAGCGACCGTCCATTCAAATTAGAGAGCCATATTGCCTTGTTGAAGGGGCTCAGCTATAGAAAATGTTTTATTATAACACCTAATAAGAGCTCTGCATCTTGTGGGCCAGATCTCACAGAAACAATTACCAACAGCAACTCACATACTGTATGTGTGCCATGCTTGGAGCGCGGCTTTGATTACACTAAATGCCAATGCAAATACGTCCGTGTGTCCAACTTATTATTAGTATTCAAAGTATTAACATTACAGCATTGAAAAGGGGTTGCTCCACAGTAAACCAGTAGTGAACAGCACACACTAGCCCAGTTTAACGCAAAGTAACGTTACCGACATCTAGAACTTTCTGTTTTCAATGACACAAGTCACGCGACAGCAGCGGCTGGACACAGCCAATTCAACTGATGATTTCTGATCTGTTAAAACTCCATTATCTAACTTTATGAGTACCGTATGAAAGATGTCACCCTCGCACGACAATGCCAATTAACTTTTCCATGCTCGACATGGCTAGCTAACGTTTACAAACACACGGGTGGCCTGATAAACACGCCAACTTTACCCCGTTACACTGACAATACAGTTACGGTGACGTTAACCTACCTTAATGTCAAGGTACCGGAGTTGTTAGCCGATCACCATTAATTAGCACACTGTGCAACAATCCGCTGATTGATACTGACCTGACGTTATATCAGAGTACATCTTGGTCATGTCATTACTAACCTCAGATATGTCGCTAGCTTCCTGCTAATTACAAATGGATATCAAACCGTATTTACGTTGCGCGTGACCACATTTTAACGTTAAATAATACGTGTACTGTTGTTAGCACTTCTTAACGTTGTGTCGCTAACAGTACCCATTTTTATCGTTTGCTAGCGAGCAGCAGATAGCAAAATTAACGATAGTGAGCTGTACGCTAGCCAAGTCAACTATCAGTCATTTCTCTGCACATGCATAGCTTTGCTAGCTAGCAACAATTTGGCTCACAGCTAAGCTAGCAGGCTAGCTAGTAAGGTTAGCCAGTTCACTGTCGACAGTTGACATTACGTATCTTCCGTGCAAGGATAACAAGCTTTATGTTACCGACTGATAAAATGACCTACACTCAGCAGTGGCTAGTTCATTAACTAAATGGAAATTACATTAAAAATATATTTACCTGATAAAATGCAAGCCTTATCCCTATGCTTTGGATGTTTAGCACTTTCTTCCTATCCCCTCCCTAGGATACCAAACAACGTCACGCACTCACAGCTATTCGTGATGAATTATGGGAAATCAAATATTATTACTAATGTTTAATTAAAACAACAAATGCTATTCTCTCTAAAGATGAGATTTGTGACCTTTTATGCGGCAAATGCGATCCTATTAGCTCAATCTAGGGAAGTGGTATTATAAAAACAATTAAATATTAATTTAAAGTTCATTTTTTTGCTTGTGAATGACAAAAAAAACCCAAAAAAACACCAGTGACACACACCTTGTTTCCAACAGCTTTATATATAAAAACAATATACTGCTGAGATCAAAACATTAAAATACAAATTATCCTTTTTTTTTTTAAATAAAATATTCATACATTACAAATTGTTAGGTCTCTACAGATGCTCAATGATATACAATAAACTCTGTGCATCAACAGATCACAAACATTATTGTGTGAAACAAACTATCATCCGATAAGAACTGTCACTTACAGTAATTATGCTATGTATCTATACAAAGAGCCATCTAAGAATATATGAAATCATTACAGTTTATTTCAAATACTGGACTGTACAGGTTTTTAGTGTTCCGCTTCAGCATGAAGGACAAGACGGAGAAGTCCTCCATCTAGGAGGAGCCTTGGGCCAGGAAGTGCTGGAAAAACTCCTGAGTCTTCCTCTTTTCTGCAAGATCCTGCTTCACAGGTGACCTCAGGAGCAAGGAGGCAAAAATGGTGGCTGTGCAGAAAGAAAATAAATATTTATATTGCATTTATACTGCATAGTATAATAGGCTTCCTTTTCTTAATCGTAAAGTTGTCTTTATCAGCATTATTATTTACAGTAGATGTTTTGCACAGGGTATTAAAAAGGTGATCCGTGCAAGCAGTCCTTGAGTCATACGCAGATCAGAAAATGAAACAGTATTTTCTTTCATTTTCACTTCTCACTGCTGTATTTTTTAGTTTCTCTTCACTTTATCAACATGCTGACTAAAACATAAAGCAGCAGCTATTAATAACACATTAACCCATGAAAGAGACTGAAGTGCGACCCACTCCTTTTCCTTACCCAAGATGTTGACATCTAATCGATTGCTAGCAGAATTCTTCAACAGTTCACGGAGAAAGGCAGCTAAATAGTTGAACACATTTTTATGGCACTGAGGTAGCATGGAAATAATCTGAAACAAAAGAAATTAACACTGTTTTAAAAAGCAAGAGATTTACTTTGATAATTTAACACATCTTGGAATGAATTAATGGTGATCAGCCAGTCCCTGCAGTCTGTCCCACTCACTTTCTCACACTGACTGGCATTGGCGCAGCTGTCTAGGCACTGCTGGTAGAAGGAGTAGGGGACCACAGGCTCTGGGAGGGCATCTAGAAAGAGAAGCAAGGCCTCTGCCACTGAGTGGTTACTGCCCGCTGCAGGTCAATACAGAGTCAAGGACATAATTCTTCAGTATAATCTGCATGTTTTGAAATGTAGTAAGTGCAAGAAAGAATCTAATACATTGTCACATCCCAGGATTAATTCAAAGGGGGCGGTTTACCACCAGACAGACAAAACAGACACATATGAAGTGCAGTATTTGGAAAGAACAACACGTTTGTTGCAGTACCTCTGAAATGAAACAATTACTATGAGGGCAAAGTACTCATGTCTTTCTTGCTACACTGTTCAACAATGGGGGGGGGGGGGTTATATATAAAAAGGGCTGTTGTCAAACAACAAAAAATATGTATGGACTACACTGTAGTCCACACTCACTCAAATTTTTCTACCAATGATTATGATGGCAATAGTGCTGAAGGATACGTAGAGAATCAGGAATGCCAGTGTCAAGACAATCCCTTATGTCTGCAAATTCACTCCGGAGGCCAGGTTGCTGAAATATGTCTTCCTGCAAATGGAGGAAAGTAAATATTAAGACTTTATGTCCCTACAAAGCACATTTATGAAGCCATGGAGATAAATTACACACAGGTTCTGTTGGGCTGATGAAAAGTGCTCTATGGTCTAAAAACGTAGTGGAGCTGCAATGGACTTTGACTTAATTAAAATTAAAAGCACAGTCTTATGATTAAATAACTTGAATCAAGGCTTTTAAAAATAATGATGAACTCCCTCCACCAAATCAATACAGAGACTTTACAAATTACTTGGTGTGCTGGCGCGACCACTAATGGCAAAAGTCAGACAGAAGATCTACAGATCAGTTTGGTTTTTTGAATGTGCGTACACTACACTCACGACTCGTGAGTCATACCAGTGCCTTTGTAGACTCAAGAAAAATCTTTCAAACATTGACACTTTTCAGTTTGTTCAACATTTGTGGCATGCAGTGACTTGAATTTATTTGTCCTTAGATGAAAGACACAAAAAGCCTGGAAGGAAGCCAAGAGTCACGTAAATCACTTTAAGGATATGACCCTGCAAACAAGAAAGCTACCCCCATAAAAACTACACAAGAGTATAATTTCTTTGATCTCAATATAGCACCAAAGTAGAAGCTTCAGCGACGCATTTTCTTACTTGTTTGAGTGCATTGCGGAACAAGTGATCCACCATCATCCAGAGCTCTTTGGGAATGTCTAGAGGCTTTTCAGTGTTTGCTGCATTCTCATCTACAGACATCTCCGCCTGAAGTTTAGAACAAACACAACAAAGAGAAGAAGTTCAGTCGAAGTGGACTCAGTAGTGTTTAACTTCAAGTATGCAACACAGTGTTTCCCCTATATTCATTTAGTGGCGGCACTTAGGCTATAAAATCCCCCTGTGTGCAGTTTCCTTGCTGTCTCTACTTAGTTTAAGCAGCCAGATTCGGGGGAGATTAAGGATAATTAATTGAAACCCCCCAGATAAGGACGCTCAGCTCGATCAGCCACCCATCATTATCGGCTGATATATTTGTTCTTAATACTTTAAAAGCCAATCAGAGGAGCCGATCAGATAACACAAAACATGAGGGCAAATTCTCTACGCACTGTTTTACTGCTCTGGCAGCTCTGACAAACTGTAGCTCACACTGAACAGTAACGGTTTACTGCTAACTCGACGTCCAGCTTGTCTCAGGTGCAGACACACCATCTCTCCTCTCTGACACACACACACACAGAAAGCACTTAACACTGCTGAAGAGGCTGCAATACACTCTGCATTTCTCCAGGATCTAAGTCATTTTATCTCTGCAACTTGGTTAGGGAAGATGGAGGGAACTGTTTTGATGTTCTTGCTCAAAAACTGCTTCGACGACTTGGATACAAATTTCATGTAGGTTACTTGTATCTGTGCTCTACTTATAAACAATCATCAAATGTTTACAAGCAACATTAGTATCACAATATGGATATTAGAGCTAGATGTCAAATATTACATCTGCCATTATGTGCAGGAGCGATTGTAACAGAATATGGGGTATGGAAGGTATTTTATTAAGCTTGATTTGACATCTACAACCGTGTATATATACAAGTCTAAAGCCCTTCTCGTGTCAGCAGACATGCTAAGTATCTTCCAGTGGTGCAAAAATAATTCACGCTCTGCTGCTGGGGAAAATCCTCGGGGAAACACTGCAACACTATATAAAAAACTACTATGCTGCAGCCTATGAGACAACCCTGACTGGAGAAAAGGTATTTCAAGGACACTGTCACTGCTCTGCACATGGGAGCACTAACCACTTGGCGGAGGGTCTCTTGTGGCATGTCCTGGATGGGCTCCCTCAGCTGACACAGGGAATGGATGGAGGAGCCGTAGCAGCTGGGCAGGTAGTTTCCTGTCACAGAGATGAAGTAGTCCTTGCCGCGCTCCAGGTGGAGCACCAGGATGTCTTCGATCTGTTCTTTGCCAGAGTTAAGTTCAGGCGCCGTTGAGCGGTTCACAAAGACCTCAAGCTCAATGTCCACAGAAGCACCTAGATGTTGAGAGAGATGCACATATAACACAAGAGGCTGAACTGAACCAAGATATCTGCAATCTGTGACAAAGTTTCATTGTGCAAAATAGAAAGGCTGCCATTGTAAGTCAAAATCAAAGCAGTCTGCCTTAATAACTCTTACTATACTTAATTTCTGAACCCTAAAGGCAGAACAGAATGTTTCACTACTGTGACTTTATGTGCTACTCACCCTGAGCGATAAAGCCTTTTGGGGGGTTTGCTGTGAGCCAGGGCTTGCAGTACGTGGGCTCATTCGGCTTCTGGATAAACTCAAACTGACACGGGACCTGCCCGTCATTTAAGAGGCTCAACGTCTCTCCCTGCTGCTGCATGTATTTCACATCCTTAAAAAGGAACTGAAAGAAGAAGGAAAGGTTGTTAAGGCATGCAGGAAAAAATTCTTCTCTATTTTATGTTAACCTATCCTTCAAACATCTGCATTCGGCTCACGGCCTAAGATCAATACACACCTTCATTAGTGGTGGTTTACTTACTGAATTCATCAAAGAACCATAATGAGAAGGAAATTGATTCTACAAGGTGAATCAGAGCGGTATTATAGCTCGCATTACGCTGTAATGCGATAAGAAACTTTACCTCTCGCTTGGATAAAGTTACAGATGGAATACACTCATTCTCCATTTTGTCTATGTTGCGTACAATTTCTTCAAAAGTCTTCTTATAGGCCTCGGCATTTACTCTCTTGATCTGTGGGAGGAGACAAGACGCAGAGAGACACTGCAGCATAAATATCTGTGTTATATAGCCTTTAAATAAGATAGCAATAGATGTGTGACATCGCCTTTGAAAAAAATAAGTGACCATTGACGTGAAGTGAGCAGATAAAGATACATCTTAGTGCACTTTTCTCTTCTGGCCTCCCCTAATGTTCAAAAGTCTATGAGTTTCAAACAATTAGAAACAAAATGAAAGATATATTTACCCCAACAACAAGCAGGGAACTGACTGGTTTGTGGTCACTTGTCTTCAGAGCCATGTGACTCTGATAATGCTGCTGCATGATGTTCTTCCCTCGCCACAGAATACGGTCACACCACGCAGGCACGCGACACTTTTCACTACATGCAGAAGAAAGGAGAGATGTTAATTCTCAAGTACGTTTACTACATCTTTTACCACATAAGAATCTAAATACACGGGACAAAACTTACATCTTTATCACCAAGTATTTGTACATAACTCAAAGGTTACGAGGTGGAAGAGCAAAAAAATACCACACGGTAATGCTGCTGTGATTTAGGACCCCATCCGCTGCGGGGAGATGTTTCCCGATAACGTTAATTAATGGCGCAATAAGTGGGTGGCTTAAGTGATTTATATGGGCCATCAGTGCAAATTAAAGTGATTCAGTGTAGGAAGCTTCTTCACGTCTAACAGGTGAAACACGTAAGGCAAGCCATTTTATCGGCACTCAACAGCAGAGTCTGATTAATGAATGACCATGTCGCCTTTTGCATTTTATTTGCGTGACATAACAATATGAGTTTTCTTCCCTGAACCTAATCATAACACTAATGTGATATATAATGTGTGCCCATCTTTATGGGACTACTCCAATAAAGTGGTGTTAACACAGTAAAACATATACAAAGACATTGCCACTCTTAAAGTGGAGAGATGTTTGTTCGTTAATAGACTAGAAAGCTTCCATAATGATTCACACAAGAAGTTCCATTAGGCGCGTTTCCATCCACCTCTTTACGCACATTTTGAATTTGCACATGCAAAACCTGAGTGGAAACTATAGTGGCTGAGCCTAAACTTAAAGCCACTGAGGGGCTGCAATCGCTTGACCGAACCAACTGCTGCTCATCAGGTAAAAACGAAGAGTCCGCTTCCTCTTCCTCTTTGATGAATAATTCATCACCGCTGTGGTCTTCAATGAAAAACTTGCTAACATCCATGAATCTGTGTCCATAAACCATTCAAAGCCACATATTTTCACCATTACATTAAGCAGCGTACACCTGACTTGACGTGGCCCGGTGTTGCTCCCCCATCTAGCAACACCTGTCCCTCAATGAATGGTTCCTACCTATATTGATAGACACCCATGACAATACAGTGACCCCTACAGGACAAATTAGCATCCCACATACACGTTTTACACTAGGGATGGCTCCTATAGAAGCAACAACAATTTTAAAGTATCTCAAACTATCGCAGTAAAGTTTTTATACTTGAGGGAGGTAGAAAAGTTATGTACTAATAAAAAGGTAAATGTCATGACACTGTAAGTTCACTTCATCATCTCTGGATGGCTTTTAACACGCTTATGTAAACACACTGGGCTGTTACCAGAATTCCTCGAGGAGCACGTAGCTTTAATATTAGTTGTCCAAAACTCTCTATTTCCACTGTCCAGTTTGCTCTCCATTATTATGCATCCATTGTGTTCCTGCATTTTAGGTTTGACTGGCGCTCTTTTAATTACGTTCGCCCTCTTCTTCTGCAGAATTCTCATTGGAGAATCAGCACCACCTACTGCTGATCTCAATAAGCACAACATAAGTGTACGGAAAAGCAGATAAATTCATATTTTCTTTTGCCAATTTTCTGAAAATTTGGTTAAAATTAGCACTACATTTGGATGGAAACACAGCTATTGTTGGAGTGCTTCTCATTTCAGTTAAAAATAACCATATAACTGAAGAATAATCTCCTTACTAAAATGCTCAGGTCTGCGTTTCACAGTCAAGCATTTATATAAAATTACCTTGTATCCCACTTGTCAGAGCCGGTGTCATATTTGTAGGTGGGCTGGAAATCAATCTCTCCCTCTGCAAAGCCAACAAACACGGCCTCCTCATCGATCTGCCTCTTGAGCTGAGGACCATATGGAGCTGTTAAGTATCACCACTTATTCACACGAATGATGAGTACGTGCTATTTAAACAGCAGAAAGAAGAGACCCTCGCTGATATTACCTGATCGTAACTGTGCAGCGTTTCAAAGTCCTTCTTGCTAATTAGCTCCTTCACATTTGAGACATCAAGTTCACTGATTCTGTAGTTGAGGTCACCAATCCATAAAATCACACTGGCGAGGAAAGCACAGAGAGACAGAGGAAGAAACATGGAGATAACTTGAATATAGATCAAATACTGTCACAGCTAGATCTCTGTCAGCTACTACAAACATAAAAATATATCTCAACATATCTTGGCTTAAAACAAGCAGCAAAAGCAGTTTTATAATCCAAGTTTTGCATGAAAAATCCTTGTTTTAGTGGCATAATGACTACATTAAAGGTTTTAGACATAAATACATAATATGTCACTGTAACTCTACAATATCGAATTGGTTTCATACTCATGCTTCATGATAGTAAGTGGAGGCTGGGTAGGGTCAAGCTGGCGAAACTGAAGACGACTGCAAATGTCCTTGTAGTCTTGATTACGTCTCTCATATTCTTCAATGTGAGCAGCTAGGTGAGAGTTGACGACGCAGATATCAGAGTTGTGGAAGCGAAAACGGATTGCCACGGCTCCCTTATTTCCCTAAAGGGGTATCGAGAGAGAGAGAAAGAAAGAGAAATTCAGTCAGAATAATGTAGGAAGCAAAACTAAAAGGTCCTGCGAAAAGATTTAGAGAAAAAAACAGTATGCATTTATGTGCTCCTTTGCTTGACAGTAATCCAATATTATGCAAACACTGTGACACTTGTTTCAGATGGCTCTTGGTGCAGATCATAAACCTGTCTCTCATTACTGCAGGAAAGGATGGAGCAACCTTACAAAGGCCCCTACTGGTCACCAGCCAGCCATCTGCTCTACACTGCAGGGACTGCTCAGTAAGCACGGCCACATTTAAGGAGAGAGTAATCTTTTCTGCAACAGTGCATGAGGAGTTAAGATGGGGCTGTTGGACGAAGCTCTTAACGGATGAATAAGTACTGAAGATAAAAACAGTTCAAAGGAGGAACCAGACAAGGTTTTGAATTGTCATCATCACAGCAAAGCCCTTGAGCATAATGTTGCCTGTATTTATTGCCTGCAGTTGTTATAGCAATGAAACAACACTTCCATTGTAGGAGCCCAAATGTTTTTTTTTTCCTGTTTCAGTCACTTGCTGCTCTACTCTGATGTTGATGTGTAAAGCTACTGTTGATACTAACTCTACACTTCCTCCTTATGTGTCATAACTAATGCCTTTATGTGACGACAATAGAAGGCCTTTCATGTGAGGCCAAAGACAATACCTGTGGCGTTGCTATAAATGTATCTACAAATCGATTTTGACATTCTTGGCACCTGATGCCTGGGAGTTAAAACTCTGCAGGGATTTTATAACATCTCTGACAAAGCTGATGCTCGGTATGTGAGCACAGACAGGAAAGGGGTGAAAATAAGTAACACCTTTTTCTTTATGTACCTGTCCTGTGGAAATGCAAAGAGATGCTTGCCAGAGGCATGAGATCTGATGACAGCTGCTCTCAACAGCTCAGCCCTGTTTATAATGTATTATCTTAGAATATCCATAACACCAGTAAATCTAGATGAGGACCAGTGCATGAGAGATAAGACCTGTAAAATCAGTCCTTACCATTCTTCCCATGATGCCGGTGCCCACAGTCTCAGCCTCCACATCAGAGATGAACTCTGCATGCTCCTTTTTCACATAGAAGATCAGCATGATGCCAACCAGACGCACCAACTTCACCTGGAGCAGAAGATGAGTAGATTTACAAAGGGTCATTTCATACAGGAAAGGGAAAAGACAAACACTGCTTAATGGGTGGTCAGTAGAGTTCAAGTGATCACCACACAAAGCTGGCTAAAAAAGGCTTTAATGCAGTTTTTGCTTCTTATATAAGCATCTTAATGGTTTTTAAACTGCAGCTATGAACAATGGCAATATATACAGTCTAAGGCATTTAGTCTCAATCTTGATGGGGATCGTGATAAAATTTATGTTGATACAGACGATAAGCTTTGGACTTTTTTTCTCAAATACACATAGATCTAACAGCGTGACGACTAAACGTCACAACAGCCAGTCAATCTGCTGTCTCTCTTCTCTGTGTTGCTGCCTGTTTGTGTGTGGTTAGAAGCTAGTATGATCATTTAAAAGCATTAACTTAAGTTAGCAAAAAGGTAACACAACATTGATGACATGGAAGTGGCTCGAACATCTCAAAGCAATGAGGCGCAGATAAGGACGGTCTGCAAAATATGCCATCAGTCGGTGCCAACCAAGACAGGAAAGACAACAAATCTGGGGTAACGCCCCAGTGACCACAACATTATTTTAATTAGGTACAAGGCAAGCTAATTTGTATTGTTTTGTTAAGACAGATAAAGCACGCCTGCAAAGTTAAATGTTTACAGTAGCTGCTATTCAATATAATCTCTGATCGCAAAACATATTCTAAACCAAGCCATGTTTGCACAGTTAAATGTTTATGTTAGGATACTCTTTAAACTGGCAGCATTATTAAATTATTTATTGTGATATTGATCAATGTGGAAAAAAATATCCTGATCATGTTTTTTGCCACATTCCCCAGCCCTAGTCTCACCCTGCCTAATCTCAAGGAAAACACAAGTAAAAGAACATCCCAGAATATGAAGCAGTTGCACAAATAGTCTAATAGGTCTTCCTGTCAATCCTTTATGAATCAACATTCAGATGCGATGGTGAAAACATTTATTTTTCAGCTCGCTGAGCTGTGCCGTGTCAGAAACACATCAGCCGAGTGTGCTTTAGTCCGAGCGCTGACAGGGGCTGAAGAAATGACACGTCATTATGCTGCCTACATGACTTACAGACACCCTCTAAGCCCCAAAGTGACTAGCAGAAAACAGTCCGGCCGAGAGAGACGGAAGTTAATAAGCTAGAGTCAGCGCTCTGAGAAAAGGGAAGCAGATGAAAGCGAATAAGGGGAAGAGAAGAGACAGACCAGAAAGTAACTTGCCTGACTAAACTCATCAAATAAGCAGGGATATTATGACTGTTTCTTAGGAATAACCTGCGTAATAATCTGCATAATGATCATACAGTGTTTTTGTAGAATGCTATTATGGCCACAGTCAGAAATTGCACAAGCTAGTACCAGTAGCTGGTACCAGTCTCCATTTTAAAACGAGCTAATCAAGCTTTACAGACAGGATATCGTGAGCTGTGCAACTATTTTCAGTCCAAACACCAACTACTGGTTAATAACTATATCAAAAGAGGAAAGATGAATTAAAAAAAAAAAAAAGACTTCCTTACTAAGGCATACTTGGCATCTGGATGCAAGGCCTCGGACACAGCCTTCGTCCACTCCAGCTCTTTGGGGGTGTCATTGAAGAAGAAAGCCTCTTTGCTGAGGTCAAGCTCCTGAAAACTATCAGGAAGGACAAACAATAAAATTTGAGTCTTTGAGCTTTACCCAGAACTTTCATGGTATTCTCAAAACTTTTTCACTCTTCAACACCAAACTTAGTAAACTGAAACGTAGGCAGGATTACACATAGTGCTGAATCTGTGGGTGGGCATGTTCTACTTAAAACAGGATCAATGGCTGCATACATCTGTCGGAGGTTTGAGCAGTATATGTCTGTTTGTGTAATGGGATTAAACAGAGACTTGCAAGGCTATTCTCCGGCAGGGTGAATGTGACTTACCCCACGCAGTACATGTCAGGAGGGTTGAGAGTGCAGCTCAGCCAAGGACGGAGGCTTTCCTTTGGTGTCTGTCCGTTTACATTGTATGTGCCGAGAAAAAAACTGAAAACAGAGCGGGGATGAGATGAGAAGTTGGCACAGAGGAGAGGAATACAGAGTCATAGTTTGTTTGCCAACTATTCTGAGTTTATCCTGCAGACTGTGAAGGTTTCTTTATATAATTTCCAGTTCACATCAGGGGAGATTAAAGCAGTGAAACAATGACCTCAATCTATGTTATGATGCTGCTTTACTGCAGTGCTCACTACCTCATGTCTAAGAATTTCATTTTATTTAGTTTACATGACAACAGCTCCCCATTTTCAGCAATATTCTGAATCATTTAAGGGGCCAGTATCCATAAGAACAGCTTGTTGGAGGTTTGAATACCTTCAAAAACTCAGTCCCCCAACACCTTCCCTGCATCAGATAAAAAACCATTCCTGTAACTTTCCAAAACAGACGACACAACATCACACCCACTTCAATTCGTGATAGGCCAAGTGTAGGGGTGACAAAGAAGCCTGGGGTTTTACTTCTCTCCCTAGCTCTCATTTTTCATTCTTGCCACGACAGTATTTCACTTTACCTATTTACAATTGAGTGCAACACTACAAGGAGAGGCTGTATGAAAATGTGTGCCATTATCTCCATATTTAAACAATGTCTCATCTCCCTCGTCTTCATTATGGCTGACATTTCACCCTGCCTTTGTGTGCAGCCATTGAGAACAGTCATAAACACCTCTGACCTGGTTGCACAGCACATTTTAAGAGCTACTTCTGATCAAGTGTACCCCGGCCAAAGCAACAAAAGAGAATAAAATAGTCTAATCTTCTGACCTCTGAGCAGCCCCGCTGGAACTTTACTTGCGGAAGGGCATCTAAATTGTGAGTAATGGTAAGAGGACCCACCCTTGTTATTTACCTTCCTACTGAGATTTATTCTGCAGGTCCAGATTGAAAATCAGCTTCCTTCCATTCAATAGCCCTCGTCTCTGACCTTCAGACAGCTGCTGCTCTACTTGCAGCTGCGCAGAGCTCTGTATTTGTGCTGACTGCCATCGCACTGTACAGCACTTTTTGCCCTAATGGCCCTACCCTCAGCAAACCGGCAACATGCTGAAAACTTTAAACAATAATCTTGGGCTGCTACTTTCCTTTGCTTTTTCTCATAATCTGCACATCAGCATAGATGTTAAGAACAATCTCAGTATGCGCTGTAATGTGAGATAAAAGCAGGCAATACGCGTGTTGCAGCACAATCAACCTTTTCTGTATATCTGCTGTTTCTGATGTCAACTATCGAAGTTTTTTATTTCTACTCAGGGTCATGCAGGGACAGGGGCCGTCCGAGCATGCAAGCAAAAGGTACGGAAATACACCGGAGAGATAGGGAGTTAGTCACACAGGCTACCTAATACAAACACACCTACAGACAATTTAGAGTTCCCAATTAACCTGAGCCTCACGTCTCAGAGCACCCAGAGGAAACGTGTACCAACATGCACATTAAACACAGGAAAAAATGGGAACTGAACAAATAACACGGGACCTTTTTAAGAACCATCCACTTAGCCACCATGTTGCCAAAGCCACATACAGTGCTTCTTGATATTTTTATAATTACAGCATTAACATTTTTGCATGTATTAACACAGCATATAAAATATTTCCCTACTCATTTCTCTGTATCACAGATGCTAAAGATACCCTCTTCCATTCCCATTATACCTATATTCCCTTCTATTATTTGCTGTGTCCTTCATATGGTGCAAATAATAGGGCACAGATCTACCAGCAGGAGGCAGTGTGGTTAACCATGATGCTGACTTCAGCATCACAAAAACAATCGGCCTTAATAAAAATGTCTCTCTACAGAGACATTGATGCCTACAGCAAAGACGAAATTAGATGAGGAGATACAACCTGAGCTACAGCATGTTAGTGCTGCATTTCCTGACAGTGTCTGAGACAGTGGAGCTTAATTTAGTAAAGAGCTAAGTACACACAAATACAAACCCACAGATGTTGACTCATTCTTTTTACATAACACTTCTAGGATCCAAACTGTGCTCACAGTTTCGCTGGGGGCTCACACTGTTCCTGCATAAACAAACTCCAACAAAGTTTAAGAAACTATTTTAGATTCTTAACCAGCCGGTACAGAGGCAGAGTACAGCTCAACACAGCTGTATAGCAGCCCCACCCAAAGGATCGACACATTTTTGATATCAAGGAAGTAAAAAAAAAAAAAAGATTTCCTATAAAGATAGGGATGTGCTCTTCGACTGTATCGTGATCACCCATTTCCTGCCTGAATCAATCTGCCACAACACATTTACATTTTTTAAAACAGATTCAAAACAAGCAGTCAAAAGTAAAAATACCTGAAGTCCTCCAGATAAGTGTAAAGGTCCTCATTCTTCAGCAGCTCACATTTGATGAGGTTATCGCGCAGGCCGAACTGCGGCATGGCCAGTATCTGAGCTTTGTTAGATGTGGTGTGGCTGGACGAGCGCACCAGGTCATCCCGGTCCTCTCGACCGGGGATGGTCTGACTGAACACCAGGAGAGAAGAAATAACAGTCAGGCGTGGGGGTGAGACACAGACCAAGATAGAATCGGGGTCATTTTGTCACGCTGGTGTGATTTCAGATGGAACAAATTATCATGTGTGTATGCTTGTTAGTACATACAGATCCCAATTCACATTCAAAATGAGCCTAACTGCATCAAACTATACTTCTCCGAAAAGCTATAAATAAAATGACTTCATAGCAGAGACGTTACACTCTGCTCCAGACGAGCAGCCTAATGTACAGTAGATCACTGCAGTGACAACAGTAACTCAGGCTATGCAGTGAGGCTCTATTTCCATGTCGTCAATAAGGAATGAGGCAGAGGGGAGAGGAAGAAATGTAATATGCCTTGTCCCTGTAATCTTCCAGGAATAAGCTGTAACGAAACTCCATGTTAGAGTATTGGCGTTCGTTCCAAAAGTGTTAGCAGTGGCCTGGGGGTTAAACAACTAAAAGGAACAAATTTGCATTTTAAACTTTAACACCTTTGAATAAACACAATTTAGCAAGCTGCTGCCAGACAAGTACACAGCATATGTTGTTAAACTGGAAGGCGGAAAGTACTCAAAGGACTGTATTCTGCTTTTATATGCACTCATACTAACTACATACTATATGTTTTACCCTTTGCTCAGTGTAATCTATAAAATAGCTACGTATATTAAAAAGGCACCCTGTGGTTTCACACTATGTCACTGATCTAAAGGTGACAGTAACGCACCAAGAAAGGCAGGAAACAAGACCACTAACAAGTAAACATGAATATAAACAATGCAGGTTCCAAAATTTTTAACAACCAAAGTTATGCATGTTTTATAAGGAAGGAAAAGCAGTTAAAGCTTCTGTTAAGCCTTGTGGATAGAAACAACACCTTTCAGTGAGCAACACTGAATCCTGTAAAGACAAAAACTTCACTTCAAAGAAAACCCGCTCTCCTCCCGGCAAAGTCAGTGAAGAGTGAGGCGGAACGGCTGCAAGGTGGCAAATAACATAAGCTTGTACACTATGTGCAGGCAGCCAGAAGGGCCTATTTCTTCGTTAGAACAATGCTATATGAAAGGTTTATGAACACATCAGTAAGCATGTTTACGTGCTTACTGATGTGTATATGAAAGGTTTATGAACACATCAGTAAGCATGTTTACATGCAGCTTGAGAAAATTGAATTATTGGCTTAGTCTGACTGAAACCAGACTTTTAAATGCATGTAAACAGCTTAGTCTGACTGAAATTGGACTATCCGTAGCTCGACTAACACACCTAGATAATTCCATTGAAAATTGAACTATTGCTGCGTGTATCCACTTGGTCCGACTGGAGTCAGACTTGGTGTTCTGCGCATGCACTACTTTTTCTTTTGCGGGCTTTCACCCGCAAGAAGAGGGAGATGACGTAGCAGCAGTTCATTCCCGGAAAAGCAAACAAACAAACACCATGGCGACCGAGAAGCAGAAGAAGCACTTCTGGATGGACGAGAAAACTACATTCATGCTCCAACAGCTAAAGGAGCTACACATTTTGAAGTTTATGGATGGTAGGAAAATGCAAAACACTGATTTATTTAATCTAATTTATTATTCCTCTTCAGGTCAACCGGACCTAGTTCAATACGCAGTATATTAAAAAGGACACAGCGCTGCCTATCGAGGCGGAGTCAGACGTACTCAGAAATTTGATTTTCTCTTCTGCATGCATACTCAGACAAGACAACAAGTGCGACTTGACTGATTAGCCGAGCTATGAGCTTAGCTCGACCACTGCGTGCATGTGAATGTACTGAGTGAAAAGGGTTTAAATTGGAAAGCTTTGGAAAACTTTCATACTGCCACTGGCAACCAATGTGAAAAGCATCAATTGTGAAAGCAAGAGCTCAATCCAGGCCATGACATGTTGTGCTTATATCACAACTGATATAGGTTTGCGTCAGGCCTAATAACGCCCCTTAGCTGTGATATAATCACAACATAGTGCGGCCTGTTGTGAGCCATTGCTTAACTCTATGACTCTGTCTACCATTGTGTAAAAAGACTTAGTTGTATAAAGAGTTTTAGTTTTGAGAGTTCCCACATGTGAATTAATACAAAGGCCTTACCTCTCTGGGCTGGAATATGCTTTGGACCTTTGTGTGGCACTGTTTGAACCTCTCTCCTTTTCTGAAGTTCCCTTTTTGTCTGATGATTTCTCTGTTTGGAAGGAGCAGGAGAGAAAAGGAAGAATATTAAACTGTTTAGTGTACTTGTTTACAAGGTTAAATGGCAGCATTATAGCACAGTGCCCGCACTTTGAATCACAAACTAATACACAGTTTGCAGGTTGCCAGTTTGGACCATGTGTCTGTGTATCTTTCCAGCTGCTGGAACATTATCTTAAACTCTGCCCTACAGATTGACAACCTGGGACGACTCACTCTAATAGGAATGAACCCAACCCTGAGCAAACCCATATGTCAACACTTTAATAACTGATATGTGAATGCATTAAAGCTAATTACAACTAAGAATAAAAACTAACACGCACTGTTACACACAAGTCAATCATAAAAGTGCCAAGTCAGTTGTTGTGGTCAATCGGCCGAGCCTGCCTTTTGCAGTCGGTTACAGTTATTGCATCCTAAGTAGCTGGATTTAATGGGCGAGTGTGAAGTATGAGACAGCATGGGCCCTGTCCCCCGCAGCTTGGCAGGGAACACAGCTGGCTGCTCTGAAAGGGAAAGCCAAGTTCTTTGAGCAGGAAATTAAACTCTACAAAGTTATAGCAGGCTATATTAAGAGTGCACCTGACCAACAGCACTGCTTAATGACCCAAAAGATGAGACAAATAAGCTTCCATGTTTGTAATATTTTTATCAACCTGACCTCTACTTGGCAAACTGAAAGCATCACAACCTGCAATGCATTTGTGTTATAATCTGTTTGTGTGCAGGCTTCAGTGCTTTGACTTTAACTGACTGGACATCGATATCAACAGTCACAGAGGTAAAGAAATAAAAAAGAGGCAATGAACCTGTCAGACAAAGGGACTGTGGAATTTAAAAATCTTATTCAACAACGCATATTAAAGGTAAAATAAGTCTGACTGGCGCAGCACAGTTTCTGTCAGAAAGGTGTGAGTTTTGCCACAGCCGTCTAATGCAGCACTGAAGACAGTTACAACAAAAACAGCCTATTGCTCTCATCACTATCACCACAAATGGCATGCAACATTATTTTTTGCTGCATCTTTGTTTCACAAAGGAAATGTTTTCATCTGTCCAGCTCTACTAAGAAAACAGGTTGTGACCTTTGCGATCAAACTCCGAGAAAAGGTCAGCATGTCAGAAATGCTTATGCTGTTTGTTTCATTTTGTACATTTGGTAAAAAAAAAAAACGAAGAAGAAACTAAGAAGAAAGGTTAGGCGACACAAGGTCAACTATAAGTTCAACTTTTAAAAATCCCCAGAGGGTGTAATCGACATTTTAATTCAAAACCAGTGACTTTGTTGTGTGTGAGAACAGGAAAAGGAAAAGAAGGTGGCCCACTGTTTGACTTGAGAAAACCGTCAGCAAACCTTGAAATGCTCTTGGACGTGTGCATAGGAATGTTATATTTAAGATGGTAAAAATACCCATGTACACAGTACACAAACAAAAAATACTGGCAAATTAACTAGAGTTTTCAGAGTTAAAAAAAGGAGATCATGATTATTAACAACCATAGACTGCAAGGAGTCATGCTGAAACCATAACTCATTAGACACTGTTGAGGTTTGATAACCTTATAGAACAGTAACTTTAAAGTGTAAAGACATAATATACATTTCTACATTTCTCTTAGTGAACTGCGTCGTATCTGGAAAAAGTAGAGCAGCAGCAATGACACAACAAACATTGTAACGTATAATACTGAGATTCTCTTCATAGAAATAAGGTGAACTTGCAAAGCATGATTAAAACAAACTTTGAGACTTGATTTACATGCACATATAGTAATCATCAGAAGATATTAACATATCTACAGTCTCAAAAACACAGCTTGTGGTGTCTTAACATAAACTAGTGCCTGCTCGCTGCTGTTTGCACCCTGCTGAAGACAGTAATGCCACAGTCTGTTGCTCATTAGTTAAACCTAACCAATACTACAACTGTTTTCATAACCTGCACCTGACTGAGGCCCTGACCCCATAGGGGTGACATATTTTACATTCCTGCACCTGCTTTAGTATTCTTAACCAGCTAATGAGCTTTTCTAAACTGTTAACCACAGAGGAGCAAAGTTGCATGCAGTCTGCAATTTCACACGCAATATGCCTCTCTATCTGTGGTTGATCACAAGTCAGCATAAATGTCTAGTAGTATCAGGTCTCAGAATCTTCAGTATTAAAACTGTCACAGCTTTTTTTCTACCTACAACTGCACAAAGTTCATAGTTGCATAACTTCCTCTTATGATACAAAATTATAGGTAATAAACTGCAGAGGAACCAATTTGGTCATTTCTTGTTAGTCCCAGCTAAACATTTATTTATGCAGATTTGCAAAACCTGTTCGTCTCGCCTTGATAAAACGCTTGGGTTGCATTTGAATGACAGAGATACTTTCCTCACAGTTCAAGGCAAAGCAGACAGAGAGCACCTTTATCTCACCCGGGCGGTCTGGAGAAAGTTTACTGACCTGATTTGAGCTAACAAGCTAAACTAGCATACAGGATGAGCCACAAGTCAAAGTCTCTTTCAGGAAACGTCCGTGAAATAAAACAGCTCACTGTCAGAGAAGCAAAGCAAGAACAGTGTCTCAATAAATGGCACAATTTTGTGTCACAAAAACACGTCATTGCAACACCAACAGGTGTGTCAGTTTCTGTCACATAGCAACACCATGGCCACTTAGCCAACACTAACATTAGCCGTTACTATCAAGCGTCTGCGTTAGCTAGCATTCACGTTAGCTTGATATAGAGACAGCAACAGATACCATTAACAACACAACCAAGATTTAAAGCATCTGTGTACTCCACCTGATCGATGCTGACCCTCTAGCTATTCTGGCTAAGGATAGCTTCTTGGAAACACCAACTATCACCCACCAATACTGTTAGCTAGCATTAGCTAGGAAGCTACGTTCACTAATTAGCGTACGCTGAATGCTACAGAGCGACGCGACTGCGTTTCGTGTCACCACCTCAAAAACAAACAAATATAGAAATATTTCTCATACCAGAGTCTCTCATCACCCTAGACATCTCCAGGCACCGCTCCCACGCATTCTGTGCAGAAGAGCAATGTCCAGTTTGACTCAGACCTGCCCATGCTAACGCTGTAGTAGGAGGAGTTTACCTTCCCCTGCTGCTGCTGCTGCTGCTGCAGAGACAGGAGGCTCAGCAACCATAAAGCTACTGTGCAGAAATGCAACCTGAAAACACTTCATCACAGCAGTATCTCATAAGGAAGTTGAGCTTATGCACTTCAAGAAGACATAAACTGAGTAAATAGGCTCATTGTTTATATATCTGTGGGCCATTTTAAATGAAAAATGTGGTTGTAAACAAGCATTACATTTTTGTTTGTTGCTTTACAAGTGCACACTTTTTACATTATGTTTTGCATGCATGTCATAAATAGCATGGCTCTGATCTAGCATGCAAAAATATAATGTGTGAAATCTGTGTGAAATGGGCCACAACATGTAAGATAAATTGTTTACACATGAAGCATATAAATTGTGCATTTCACAGCATGGCTCTGAGAGATCCTATGTGGAGTCATGCTGCAGATTTTTACATGTAGTTGCTTTAACCTGTGTGTATTGTTTAATTACTTTATGGATAGAAGGTACTTTACTTTCAAGGCTCAACACAAATCCTGCTTTGCTGTCTGTGCTTCAACAATGTAGAACAAACTCCTCCGTGGTGTCAGGTCTGCTGAGACTTTGTCACATCTTAAAAAGCCTTTAAAGGCCTACCTGCACAGGCTGGCTTTTCTATAACTTATTTCTCCAATGATTTTACGTTGTTACAGTACTGTACTTCATGTGCTACAGAAATTAATTTTACGCAATCACCAACTAACTTAGTTTCCATGCAGTTTCCACATGTCATTGCAGCAAAACCACAAGTGTTATTAATACATTAACAATGACTGCAATCCATTTAGTTCTGCCAGGCCCATTACTCTGCTGTTGTACATGCTGGCTCACTGTCATTACACTTAAATGGCACTGAGCCATAATTATTGTCATTACTCACACGTGTCTTCTCCTCTATGACACGTAAAACCTATTGTGACTGGTGTCCGTCTACACATGGCTCTCTGCCAGTTCTGTTGTCACGACTCATGCTCAGGTTGGGCCAACTGGATTTAAGGGAAGGAAGTGGCACCAGTTTTATGACGTAACTGTTAAAGTAGACTTGCATCTGGGTGTGGCTATCTATGCTGAACAAGAGCTGACGCTAAAGAGATAAAGACAAGTACCTCATGTCATCCGCTGCACAAATACTGTTTGGCATATTACGAATTATTGAAGTTTTACTGGACCTGTGAGGTCCTGCAAATAGAATTAAGACGACAAACCTGTTTTCCGATGCTGGTTGAGTTTACTGAGCGTTGTGCCGAGAGGTGCGAGGGCCTGTTTGACAACTCCCTGGCCTCTGTCGGCTTTGTGGTACTTGCCGATCCACTCAAATTTGGGTGCCGGTGTGGTGGACTTGCAAACATCTGAGGGAAGAGAGACAGAGAAAGCAAGGAAGACATTTGCAATGGTGTGTGAGTGAAGAATACAAGAGCCTTTACATTTTCTGCTGTTTTCAGGCAAAAGTGGAAAACTAGAGCAACAGCAACAATAAGATTCATGATATAAAAAAAGATTACTTATTTATCTACTGCACTTGGGCTACATTTTTTGCGTTTACTTCCTAGTTTGCAAGACTATCTTCACACTTTACGCGCTACCGCTTTAAGTGTGACGACAAGTTACACATGCCTTAAAGATATCTCTTTCTTATCTGCTTACCTTCGCTGTTTTTCACACTCTTCCTTGTAACAACAACAGGTGCCAGTTCTTTTAATCTTTCCATCACTAGTGTCCCTCGACGGGCTACAAGCCTTTGTGGCTCATCTTAAGAGTACCACAAAAAAAAAAAAAAGTGACAGAAACACATCAGTTTCTGTCTGTGATCCTGCGGGTTTTGCACCGTGAAAAATAGTGAGCCAGTGGCAAAAGTGACACATCCCTAACAAAGCAGCCCGTCTGCTAATCTTTCAGTTGCCCACTCCATTCAGGATACTGAAAGTAAAAAGTACTTCAAGAGAAGTACTGAAGAGGAAGGCACACGTCCCTTCTGAAGTGTTTTCATGTTGTCTCTCTGTAAATATTACTGTGAAAAAGACAAACTACATGAGTACACTAACCAAACTCCGCCCCCTTTCTCTCTCTTTTAGTCAGCCATGTGTCATGTTCGCCGATTAACTGACAGATGAAGTGACACCACGTGTTTGTAGTTCTAAAAGTGGCCAAAGTAGTGAACCACAGCCGCCTACAGCCAGTCAAATGTATCTGTATTTTTATCTCTGTATTCCTATTCTTCCTAAAAACTAATGTCAGAGTTTAAGAAAAGTGTATTTTAAAGTTTTCAACATAATGTCACCTCAAGGCAGTTGAAGACTGGCTGAGCAGGTTTCCTCCAAAGAGGTGGTGAGAGCACATTATTTGTACTTCTTCACACGTGGGTGCCTCTTGTTTTGCACGGAAAAGAAAAATCTAAAGATATCAACAACTAACACCATATGTGTGTAAAGAGGTGAGGGCTCTTGGCAATGTCATCTCAGTTAAATGCTTTTTATTCATTAAATTCCCATCAACTCTGTGTGAATTTATTAAAGTCTGTGTGAGAATCCTCGAAAAAGCAGTTTCAGCTGGATGTAACAATATCACACATCTCTGAGGGCCGACCTACCACTCCATGCTCTGTTGACCTCGCTGAGGAAGAGCCGTGAATGGGACCCAAAAGGAAGCTTGCCCTCTAATTCCTCTTCCTGGTAGCTCAGTCTCACTTTGGTATCAGCACCTAGAATCAGATGAAAAAGAGACAATGTTGGGTGCCATGCTGTGGGTCAGTTATGTAGCACATTATGTCTGAGCAGTGATGGAAATAAGGGCAACTTACCAATGACCGCAAGTTCCTCTGGTGAGGAAACTAAAGAGAGTGCAGTGTGAGAAATGTGTAAGATCATTTCAGGGAAATTACTGTCATGCTATTTCACCAGAACCATCTTAGGTTGAGGAACATGATTATCTATCTCAACTGTCAGTCTGTTTGCAGCGAGGACTAAATATGAAAACAGCTCACCCTCCACCACAGCAAAGTCAAGGGAGATGGGTATGATGTCCTCCAGTGACACGTCATCAGCAGTAATAGCCATCCTTCGATGGGTATAAATAAATATTCTGCAAAATATATTACAGTTGGATTAAGTTAGCAGGGTTGGACACATTCAGTAGACACCTGTATTAAATTGTAATGCAAGCCAAGACAGTCATAGCCTCACAGCTCTGCAGTAAACACTATTGTTTTCACACAATATATAATTTTGGTTACAGTGTCAGGCAGTTTGATGCAACTCTGTAGTCGTTTTTTAGGCCAGTTTGTGGCCTTACCCTGGATTACATAACACTGTCAATCCCTCTCATTACAATATTACTTTGTTACCTAACGATACACAGAAGACATATTACATCTCATTTGTGTTATCTTTTAAAACTCACGCATGCTCTTTTGCGGACTCCACCAATCCCAGCAGTCTGCTCTCTGTAATGTCATCCAAGAGGACATCGCATTGGACAGCATGTTTAGAGTTTAGTTAAGGATATACTGGAAAGATATTCATATGTACTTTCAATTGCACCTTTAATATCTCACCAGGAAATTTGACCTCTTATTTGCGCTCATTTTTTTCAGCAAGGCTACATTTAAATTATGTTTGCTACAGTATAACTATGTTTAGGTACTTATCCTTGAGTATTTCCATTTAATATCAATTCCTCTACATTTCACAGAGAAATGTTGTGCTGTGTTTACTCCGCTACATTTGTATGACATCTGTATTTACTTGACAAATGAATCATTTACATATTAGCCCAAGGCTGTAGCCATGGAGTCAACAATGAGGGGGGCCAAATCTGCCGGAGGGTCTGAGCACACACATAAACACAAATATTCTTGTACTTCTATTTTTGTGAGGATCCTCACTGACATAATGCACTCCCTAACCTTTTACCCTGACCTTACCCATCACAGCTAAATGCCTAACCCTGACCTTAACATAATTCTAACCTGAACCATCTGACCGGTGGTAATAATACTGGCAATTTATTAACTGTATTTATGCTTGTGATTACATTTGCTTATTAATATTCAGAAAGGCAGTGCCTGTGCATGGCTGCCTGTCGTAGCGTAGTAATCAACATTATTTCTCAGTTTTTCCACACACTATTACTCACTGTGATTTAATGTGCATTTTTCTATACATTTCCTCTCCTGTGTCGTAATCCTGACATCACCACACCAAACTAAAGTGAAAGAAAAGAACCGTATTCTGGTCAAAAGCCTCTGAAGCAACATTTTACATGAATAAAGCTGCTCAGTGTTTCACTTCCTCCTGAAACCTTGCACCTCTCAGCCTTCACAAGGCCACGGTAATCCGGTGGGCCAGACTGGACCCTTTGGCAGGCTGGTTCTGGCCGCCAGGCCGTATGTTTGACACCCCTGATTTAGATGTTTTTATCAGTATAATGGGAGGATATTTTGAGCATATCGGGATGACATTATGTGTCACCCCCAATATATAGGCTATTATGATTACTGCCATGAATTAACTGTATTACCATCCTATAAAATATGATACATTCTTAAACATTAAATCACTCAGCAGCAGTATGTAAAACAATTGACAGTAGGTCCGTCTCGATCGCATGCCACATATATGAGGACATCATATTTTGGGTTTACTTGACCTTATACGTCATTCTGCTTAACTTAGACCTATTGTCCTCATTCGTGGACACTTTTTTGTGCCATCTAGTGGCGGTAAGAGCTCAATACACTAATCCATGTAAAAACAAGATGGCAGCCATCTCTGCCAAGTCAGTCTGCAGCCGATCTGATACAAAAGTGGACAAGGTCCAAAACCTGATCACATTTTATGGTTGAAACTTGTTTATCTATGATTAATAATGTTTGTCATTTGAAATGGCAACAAAATTGACCAATTATAGCAGCAATAACAAGCTGAGACGCTCTTAATTAGGAGGTACCTGCCTTAGGTTACCGGGACTTCATTATTGTCTCGTTTGAGGACATTGGGACTTTATCATCATCTTGTTTGAGGATGGATTTTGGGACCAATTAAGTGTGACAGACTGACTCTACAGACGAAAGGACATGCCTTGCTTGGAGTATGAAATAATGACAATTCATCCAGAGTTACAAGATAAACAAATCACAAGAGTTTTAGATTTGTTGCAATATTTGTAATTATTTTTTTGGCCCACAACATTCAGACACTTAAATAAGCACTTTTATACTTTCTTACATTGCATGACTATTTAAAATAAACCCAACCTTCTCATATGAGGACATTATTTTTTTTTCTAACACTACTTCCTGTTAAAAAACAATATTTAGTCATACATTAAAGGGTCTACTGATCCCAAACAGCTCAGAGACATTAAAAAGCATCAGTAACAAGCTAAGACACTGTTAGACGTCACTGTTAGTAGCTGCTTGAAGACATTAGGATTTTCTTATCATCTTGTTTGAGGACATGGGGACTATAGTATCGTTGATGGTGTTTAGTTTCTTATAATTATCAGGTCCTACTGACCCCAAATAGCTAAGAGAAATTAGAAATGCATACCAAACAAAAGTTCAGGTCTCAGGAGGATATCATTATGCTGCATTAAAAGTACTTTTACTAATACTTTAAGCACATTTTCCTGATAATGCTTTGACTTAATTAACAATGTGAATGCATTATTATTATTATTATTAATTAAATGAAGGATCTACTTCCTCCACCACTGGCTTCATGCAGAAGCTGCTGCGACAATGCCGCCATCTTGTGGATGAAAGCTGTCCCTACACACAATGGCCCAAATTCTTGGGGAAGTCACACCCGAGGAAACTAGACTCGTGCTGAAAACTGCGTGCACCGTAAATACATTGTTGTGCTGTTTATTGAGACAGATGTCAACACGTGGCAGAGCCTCCAGCTGACAGGCCTCTGTCACAGCTCTCAGATTCTCTGACGGAGTAATAAACTCAGCTGACTTTGAGGCGCGTAATCCTCCGTTTGAAGCGTTAATAATCCATAAACCAGCGCATGGACGTCGTAAAGGATACTATGATGCAGTTTTCTTCCCTTTCCAAAGTTTCCTGAATTGCGACGGACTGATCCATAGTGGAGACTTGTGTGACAGTCTCTGCCCCCACGCTGCCCAGACCAAAATAGTCCTCGGAGGAGTTTCGAGTGTCTCCAGTTATTCCTCTCTGGGTGTACAGCAGGAGCAGAAACACTTCGGGGTCCTCGTGTAGTCCGACATTATTCCCTTTTCTGCCCAGATGTGTTCTTCTTCCTCCGCTGCTGGCCCGGCCCAGTCTGACTGCCACGCACTGATTCAGGACTGTGCCGTGCACCCGGAGTGACGTCACACCTGGGCTGTCACCATCGGCTCAGTTTGGGTTTGGATTAGGCCTCAGGCGTTTGATCCAAAGAGGATTATGTCCCACAATAGAGCCGTATCCCAACTTCTACAAAGTTATATCGAAGCTTTGGAGCAGGTTTGATGTGCTGATCAGGTCAATTAGGTTTGAGTGGGCTATTGTTGGAGGGGGAAACCAACCTGCAGCACATGTTCTCAGTGTGTCCGAGCTGTTTGGGATCAGTAGAACCTGATTAAACATTGTCTTTGAACAGGAAGTAGTTTTAGGGGAAAAAGATGTCTTCACATCTTTAATAGTTACAGTGTGAAGAAGTGTTATAAAGTATAAAAATCTTTATTTCAATGTCTGAACGTTGTTGTGCAAAAACTAAATTAAAAATAATACAACAAATCTAAAACTCTTGTGATTGGTTTGTTTTTTAACTCTGGATGAATTGTCCTTGTTTCCAACACATTATCAGTCTGACCTCGTCACATATTGACGTTTTGGTCATGGACTTTCCAAGTCTACCTATGACATGAAAGGTACCCTGGGTGCATTGGTTGTTGACGTTCTGGAACACTGTGTCAAGTTCTGCCTGTTACATGCCTTGTCTTCTGTCAAAATACACTTCAGTTTCACAGAAAATATACGTCGGTACAACACCGGGAATTGACTGTTTTTGTCCTTCAACAATAAACACACATGGTTGGGTTAAGGCAACAAGAACGCGTGGATAGGTTTAGGAAAAAACAACAGAGTTTGGCTTTAGAATCTTACTGGATGAGAACACTGCGCTCTCCAGTGAACGGCGATGTTTGTTGGACCCATCCTCCACCCCTCTTGCCTGCCCCACTTGGACATTCGCCGCCTTAACTTTCGTCCTTGTCCTGCTGCGTTTCCCCCTGACGCCGTTAGGCACTGTTAAACTATAACAGCAGCCGGCCATGTATCATGCTGATGTTCAAGGACGCCTTTTTTCGTTTGTTTCTGACTCCGCAAGTCACTGCCCAAGGGCCGGATTTCGACGACTTCGGGGTGAGACCGGGCTCTTGTTTCATACTTCAAGCAAACAATGTCCTTTTGTGTGTAGAGACAGTCTGTCACACCTAATTGGTCCCAGCATTCTTGAACAAGATGATGATAAAGTCCCAACGTCCTCAAACAAGACGACAATAGAGTACCGATATCCTAAGGCTGGTACTTCCTAATTAAGAGCGTCTTAGCTTGTTACTGTTGATAAAATTGGTCAAATTCCTTGTCCACTTTTGTGTCGAGATCTGCAGATGACTGCCATCTTGTTTTTACATGGTTTAGTGTATTGTGGTCTCACTACCATGAGATGGCGCAAAAAGTGTCCACAAACAAGGACAACAGGTCTTAGTTAAGCAAAATGAAGTATAAGGTCAAGTAAACCCAAAATGTGATGTCCTCATATGAGGACACAGGGTCTCAGGAGGGTATTTGTTCAGTTTAAAATGACAGGAGTATATTGCATTTCTGAGTCAACCTTTTTATCTGCAACAGACCAGAAATCGAGGAATTAATCTCATATTGAGATCCTATTATGATTGTCATTATTACTGCTGAGTATCATTGGAATGTACATGTAAGTGGAAGAATCTTCTCATCATTTTTTATTACCGCCACTTGGTCACTTTAAGACTTTAAGGTGTGTAACTGTTACCTGTGGTGTGTTTTGTTTCACATAGTGGTGTGAAAGACAAATTTCCATTTTATGCAAACAGGCAGTAATCTGAATTTGAATATTTTTGTTTAGACCAGGCATGTCCAAAGTCCAGCCTGAATGCCAGTTGTGGTCTGCAACTTGTCTCTCAAAATTTACTAGGCTATAGATAGACAGACAGACAGACAGACAGATAGATAGATAGATAGATAGATAGATAGATAGATAGATAGATAGATAGATAGATAGATAGATAGATAGATAGATAGATAGATAGATAGACAGACAGACAGACAGACAGACAGACAGACAGACAGACAGACAGATAGATAGATAGGCTATACATTTTTATAGTTGTAGAGTGCAGTAATCACTTTAGGTCTACAACAATGTCAAATGAAAATCTGTAGGCCTAAAAATAACTGGTATCCATTAACAGATAATTTTATGTCAAAGCCACAGGGAGCCAGTGAAGAGCCACATGCGGCCCGGAGCTGCAGGTTGTCCACCCCTGACCTAGGTAGTAATGTGGTTTTATTAAATACACAGTAAAGAAGGAAACAAGTGGTTACCTAGCAGCAGACATTTCGTGCAAGGTACTAGACAGCAAAGAGGTGCAAAGCTGACAGTGAGGGCAGCAGCTTTCAGAGGCTGTGGAGTTGCGCTTGTCTCAATTGTATGTGAATTTTTAAAAAATGACCTATATAATGCAAGAAGCAGCTGGCCCCTGGGTGTTTTTTTACATTATCTAATCTGGCCCCTGTTCAAAAGGTTCAGACACCTCTGGCCTTGACCTACAAATACTCAGTCAGAAGCACCACTGGCCTTTGCACAAACTAGCCCGACCCATACTGGATTCTTTGAATCTAAGATCAATATTTAGGAGCTAAAAAAACTAGTTAGTTAGTTAGTTAGTTAGTTAGAGTACTTTATTAATCCCAGAAGGGCAACTGATAATGATTTACTCACTGAACAATCAATCAACACAGATACCTTAGATTTGTTTTGTAAAGGAACTGTCACCAGCATGACAGTTTACAGTGCAAGAATCAACTTGTCATTACTCTGCAGAGGACAAAGTGAAGGTGACACTGTCTTATTACTCACTGGCACGCAGACACCCATGTATCTGCAATAAGCTAATATTGACTCATGTATCAGCCTGTATGATTCATCAGTTGAGCTCTATTCACAGAGTTCAACAGGGAAAGTTTGTTGTTAAAGAGAGAGTTACTGTGCTGTAAGATTAACAGTTGTATTTGACTATGAGATCTGCTCACATCAGTTCTCTTGTAGTGGTGGGAAAAGTATTCAGGGGCAGGTTGCACATAACACCCTTAAGTCTCCTCCTTAAGGCTTCCTTAAAATGTTGACCTAAGTATTTATGGTTTTCTCCTTGTTTTGGTCTTATACTTAAGGCATCCCTAGACCAAGCATGTCCGAGGTCCAGCCTGGAGGCCAACTGTAGCCCGTGGACTGATTTTAAATGGCCCTCAGCTTGTCTTTATGTACTTTATGTGGCCTACCACACAATATTTCAGTAATCAAGCATTGTATTTTTGTATTTTTTCCATTCACTTCCTGATGGCAGGACTATCATACAGTTTGTAGACATGCACCACGTACGAACAATGTGATGGAACTAATGTTTTTTCAGGCAGAGATGGTAAACCAGCAAAGCAGTGGTTACCTAGCAGCAAACATTTCCTCACAGGCAGTAGATGCCACAGCAAGGAAGTGAAAGTTGAAAGTGAGAGCCATTGCTTTTGTATTTCTTTTTTTTTAAATAACCCAAATGATGCAGGAGACAGCTAGCTCCCAGGTATTTTCACATTATCAACTTTGGCCCCCTTAACTGCAACATGACACAATCATTTTCTGTTTTCTGGTATTTGGGGATCAAATTTACTTTATAGTGTGTGCTTTCTATGATTGTACTCCTCCAGAAGTATAATCTTTTCCTCCTCTGACCAATATGGTTTTCTTGTCTTCTTTTTTCTGCCATATTTTCACCATCGAACCATAAGCCGACTTTGTGAGACGATAACAGGCGTCACAAGCGTGAGTCCAAGCAAACAAGCAATTTCTATGGAAACTTCTACTGCTGTAAAATCTCTTTCAATGCAGAACGTGAGTTGACATTTTCCTTAGCTAAGAAAACCTTTTAAGGGATTCTGTGTGAATCTGGTAAAGCCCTCAGCTAAGGATAAAATTAAGCCTTAATCCTCATACTGTTTTGTGCAACTGGTCCTGAATCCCTTATAGATGAAAGCACCAATACAATAATATAAAAGATACTCCATATAAATGATACTACATTACAAGACCTGGTGTCCACAAGCCAAAAAACCCCAAAACAAAACAAAACAAACACACAAACAAAAACAGCAATGTATTGTATCTGATAAGCTTATTATATGTTGTTTTTGATGTAAAATCTTCTTAAAAGTAACCAGTAATTATAGTTATCAAATAAATATGAGCAAAAAGTACAATAGCTGCTTCTTAATGTGGTGAAGTAGACCGAAAAGAAAATGTAGATAATCAAATAAAGTGACTAAGAATTGTACTTCAGTACGCTACTTGAGTAAATGTACTTACTGTCCACCACTGTTCTCTGGAAGCTACAGATGTTCTGGAAAATGTGAGGAATCACTTACCTAACCACTTTAATTAGTTAGCTGCAGTTTGAGGGAACGTGGACAACACACACACACACACACACACACACACACACACACACACACACACACACAATCACAGGACTTCACATTTAAATAAAAACAAAAATAAATAAAAATGTTGCCACTATGAGCCATAGGAAATGTCATGACCTCTCACCCCACTCTATGGCAAATATATGACTTAATCAAATGAAGATTCATCTTATAGTTTATTAGAGTCATTTCATTTTTAGACACAATCATCATATTTTATACAGTACACAAAACTAGAATTCTGATTTAACATTTACATTACACCATTATACTTTAAAATATTCTTTGTAAACCACAGTATGGACATCCAACTCAAGATTCACAAAAATATGAGACAAAAAGAAGCCAAAAGTACTAAATCAGACATTTCATACATCTACAGAAATGCTAAAGCAAACCCTCACAACACCCTGTAACAGCTCAACGTTTGTGTTTCATAAAGTGCATATAGAGTCATAGCTGCGTCACTCTCACAATGGCTTGAAGAGATGATAACCTAACATAAAATGTTGTGTTTAGGCTCACTTACCCATCCGAAATTAAATTTCTATGAAATCACTGTAAAGTGGGAAGACACAAACCAAAACTGTATTTGGCGTTCTGTACAAAAACACCACCTGAATTTAATTACAGTTATGGGCAAGGCCATGGCTCAGACAAATTACAAGGTGTTAAGCTATTTAAAATTCTTAAAGCTTCACTGAGAAGAACATTTAAAGAAACAGTTCACCCCAAATTAAAAATACATGTTTTTCTTCTACCTGTAATGCTGTTTATCAGTCTAGATTGTTTTGGTGTGAGATGCTGAGATTTGGAGGTGTCGGCTGTAGAGATGTCTGCCTTCTCTGGAATAAAACAGAACTATCTAATATAGTTAGATATATAGTTCTAATATATTCAAGAGGAGGCAGACATCTCTACGGCTGATATCTCCAACACTCGGCAACTCACACCAAAACAATCCCGACTGATACATAACACTACAGGTAAGAGGAAGAATTTTATATTTTTAATTTTAGGGTGAACTGTCTCTTTAATATTTGATTTTTGTTAGTTATAAAGGTGATTTGCATCCTAAATGTGACGTGAGTTGCTTCTGACATTTCTCTTGATTCCTGAAGTTGATATCATTTTCCATTTCGAAATACTGTTCAAAGCCATTTTTCGTTGGTCTTGAAACAGAGATAAAAATGTGATCGGGAAGTTTTAATAAAACAAGAACCAAAGTCAACATGTCACTGAGGCTTTACATAATTCCATACATACAGTATATACATTACAATCACATATGAATATCAGTGAGATAAATGGGTTTAAGTAAAGTAGTGTTTACCTTTGCACTGCTAAGCTTGTTGTCTCTGGATGGACTGAGAGTTACACACAGCTCTGATTACCTAATGACCCACACAGCAGCTGAGCAGGCTCCTACTCAGTCACTCACAGCAGCAAAGTGATGGCAAGCAGGCCAAGTGAGAACGCAATCAGCTCTGTGTGAAGATGAGGACCTCTTGTGGCAAAATTGGGGTGATTCACCGTACCATTCAACCATAGGCAGGAGGTCACGGTGGCGTTGCAGCACTCTAGATGACATGGAGGTTGTGTGGCGATCAAGCACGGGGTTTGGGCGGAACAGTTGGTGGTGCAGCCTGCTGTCCACTGCAGACCGGAGCTCACGCTCTCCTTTTTCAGCTGCAAAGGCAATAGGTGAGTTAGAAAAAGTCTAAATATGAGATATCTAAGTTTATTTTCTGTCTATTCATTGTTGAAAACACTGAACAGAACTTTTTTTTATATATCATATAGCGACAAGCTGAGAAAAGTGCTGTGTGGGGCTTTCAGCCAGCATCTCAGTTTATATCAATAGGCCGTAAATATTATTCAGTGATTGACAAGCATACATAGACTTTAAATGAAAAACGCTCACAGCTGAGATAAAATCACTTTTCATGATGTAAACGCAACACGGCTGGGAAGCACAGGGTCACCCAGTTGAAGTGGGCTGCAGAGGCTTTGTAGGCAAGTCAGCTAGGCCATAAAAGCCCTCTCTGTTGCAGCCAAATAGGCAAGCCAGTGGCTATGGATTAAGAGGAAAGATGCCACTTGGGCCCCCAAAATACAACACACAACAGCAGGGTACGAGAGAGCAAAAGCAGAGGGGAGCACACCTAGGACGCCAGGTGTTGTCGATGAGCCCTCTGGAGGTGTCGATGGCCAACCTATCATTGAAACACCAGTGAAGGAGGGTACCAACCTGAAGACCCCAATGAAGCTTCTACCCTCCCTAAACCATCATCAAAATGAGGGAGTAGGGGGAGGTAGAGTGGACCGGCCCGGTGCGGCGGAGGAGAGCTCAGTCTGCTCAGACTTTCCTATGCTCCTTCTACCTTTGCTCTCTCCTACTTTTCTATCTAACCCTTTGGCTCCCACTCAGACCCCCAGACGGCACAATGACTCCCACTCATAGTCTCAAGTATGTGCATCAGAAATGTGCATCAGTGTGTGAGCTAAACTAAATAGACTGTATTAGTTTTTCCTTTTATTTTCTGCTGTATTTTTGGGTATCAGTAGCAAAAGTTGTAAATTTTACAACCTCAAACTGTTCTGTAACAGTAGTTTGAGTGATTATCACTAAAGATGTATACATTTTTCTTACTGTTTGGGGTTCGTGACAGCTTTATACTTTGTTAAACTGACAAACTGTTAAGTCATTCTTGTCTTGGGGAGATCTGTATATGAGTGCATGCAAATGTGTAGGTAAGCCAGTGTCACCTTTTATGGTCACCTCAGCCATCAGTGCATGAATGGGTGAATGTGACATGTACTGTAAAAGCGCTTTGTGGTCACAAGAACAGAAAGGCACTTAACAAGTCTATTTGCCAAGTGTGTGTGGGATAGGGACAATTTAAAAGGTACAAAACAAAGACAAAATGAATTTATAGAAAGCTGGCAAACAAGAACCTGGAAATTTTGATCAGTCTTTATATTTAGGAGTATGGTATTTAATGTTACTGGAGCAGTCCTTACCTGACAGTGTGGCTGTGAGGAGGAGCATGTTTGGAGTGGTTCATTTAAAAAAAAAGCGTAGCAAGTCGAACCAGTGCATGTACCTTGATGGCATTTGTTACTCTGAAAAAACACAAAAGAAATGGTTATACTAATCTCACACCACACCTGATATATACTCAATTAAAAATATTAAAGAATTGGCAGGAAGTCATTATATCGACTGGGCATTGGTTAAAGGTCAACATTATATTTAGACTGTTAGCAGTTCACAAACAGGACCATCTGTGTGGGACGCTTTCTTGGGCCAAGCTGCAAAGAAGCAGGCCATGGAGGCCACACCACCATATGCACAAAATTTGAGTTAAAAAACTGGAAACATTGGGGGGGGGGGGGTCAAATGGCTGAAGATAGACTGCAGCATTGCTATCTAGCAGTCAGGGGTTTAAACACAACACAAAATGAACCACTATTACACATGTATGCAGGAATCAATACAGTAGCACAAAACATAAAGTCACAATATTTGAGTGTATCAATATTTTCTTACACCTGTACTTTGCTGTGGTCTGCTACCTTGCAGGAAATATCTGCTGTTGGAAAACAGTTTGTTTACTTTTTTACAGTCTTTTAATGAAAACACATCAGTTTTGCCTGCGTAGTACCTACTTGGTGCATTTCTACAAACTGTATTTTAGTCCTGACATTGTGAGGTGAACAGAAACATAGAATATTGAACAACAAGCCGCGAGCCGTTTAAAATTGGTCTGCAGGCCACGATTGGCCCCCCTGGCTGGACTTTCTTTGGACATGTGTTTGGACAAAGTTTGGTGTACATACACCAAACTTTTTTATTTTTATATATATTCTAAATCATGTCACTCACAGCCTCACTTTGTTCCTGAAAACATGGCAAAAATTGAGCACAGCGGTGGTTCAGGCAGGACACATGTCACATCAGCTGATCTCAAACAGCCAATCAACTGATGGAGCAGCTGATTGATGGAAGGGAGTCAGCTGATAGATCGCATGATTCCTGTATATGCAATCAATTGACAAATCTCATTCAGGGTGCCCTATTTAAACTGCTCTGGCCTGACTACTGTTGCTGCTTCCTCTGCAAGCTGCTTTGCAACCTGCCTCCACCCCAGCTCCTCCTTTTCATGTTGTGTCTGACTTATCAATGTCATTTCTGTTTGTCATTGATGCTTCTCTGTTCTGCTCCCGGGGGACTTTGCTGCTGCTCTCCCTGCCTTAGGTTTTCCATGTAGCCGCATGGAAGGGCAGTTAGGTGTGCTCCGTCTGCCTTAAGGCTTTCCTCGTTTGCACGTGGAAGGGCAGAGAGGTGTGCTCTCTCTGCCTTAGGCTCTCCACATAGGCGTGTGGAAGAGATTTTCTTCCTAGGCCCGACGAAAGGCAGAGGGGCCCCAAAACTGGAGCCATATATAATAAATATGTCAAATATAATACTACAAATGGAAATAAAGTGTTTCTGATTGGAACTGATTTTTTTTATTGTTGCTGACAGCATTTTCTCACTCATGGAGTAATAAAAAATTTTAGTATAATATGTCAACAAAATGAAACTAGAATATTGAACCCGACTTTATCCAATGTTCAGATTTTTTCCTCTGAAAGTGTGTGCAAGTCAGTGCATATTTAATGAAATAATGCTTTCCAAAAACTGGGGTGTCTCCCCTTAAGACAACAAAAATAGACATTGTATATATTGTTGCTTCAGTAAAAATGTAGCCTGTCATATAATGAAAACCCCCTCTACTGCATGCGACTGGCCATATGACATGAGAAATTTATCAATCTAAACTATGAGAGACACAGAGCATGCACATGTGTTGATATGAGCAAAGCAGATTCATTTGATCTTTTCAGGGGCCCCACTATTTCTGTGGTCAGGTCTGGTCACATAGACAATTTTCAGCTGACTGTCTGAGACAACTTCACAAAGAGGAAACAGAATGAACTGAATTTAGTGATACACCTAACTTTCTGGCCTCCTGCTCCCACATATGCATCCATTCACATGCCAGCACACATTCACACATGCAGCATTTTGTCCTTACATTGTCTGCTGTTGTTTGCGCGATGGTCGTAGTCGTTGTAGCAGCCGTTGTGGTTGTAGTTGCTTTCGTGGTGGTTGTCATTACTTAAATCATGTAAGGAAAAGAGAAAATATTAAATACATTGCAAATTCACAATGAAAAGTACACCCCTGTAAACATGCAGGCACAAGATAAAATGTAATCATTTGTAAGGAAGGTGTGAGTGTGAAAAATAAATGAAACAAGTATGAGAGTCATGAAATAAGTACCTTTAAAGTGAATCTGTTTACCTGTGGTTGGCATGATCATCATGGATGCAAAAGTGCTATTGAGGCAGCCGGTAGAATTGCAGCAATTCACAGAGCAGTTGGTCTGAGAGGCGTTGACGCAACTATCAGCACAGGAGAGGCTGCAGCTAGCAGTGTAGCATATGTCCGTCTTTCTAATCAGCTGATACATTGCAGAATGACATATTGGAAGACATGTTTTACATTGCCTTTTTTTCTTTCTATAAAAGTCATAGACCATATAGAGAGAATAAGTGCGAAGTTTATAAAAAGGATGATAAGGTCTTACTGTTAGCAGTTACTAAAAGATACAACTCCATCTTCCAAATGCTTAGTTACTTCTATGGTTTACTAATACAGTTAATTTGCTGTATATTTAGCTGCATGTAGATTTGTTAGATGGTTCACAAGGTTTTGGCATCAGCCTCCCTACCTCACAACAGGCACCAGCAGGACATAAAGTGTCATTCTGACTGTTGTACATTGTATAGCAGTCCGAGTAGTTACACATGAATGAGGGGCAGTATATCTGTGTTTGAGAGAGATGAAAGGTTCATGATGAAGATGACAGGCTAAATGGAAACAAACAAATACAACATTAACATTCTCTCCAATAAGTTGGACTTGCCATGCTCATTGAAGTAAGGTTTACCATAGTGGTTCCAGTCACATTCATACTAGGCATAGTACCTGCGGCAAAAACATGGATGTCAGGAAAAGAAACAAAAAACATATATATATGTTTATTTTTACAAGGGAAAATGAAGCCTTGGAAGTTAAAATCTTATTATTTGGTGAAACAAAACATACCAGTTGCGTTGGGCATCATTGAGGACATGGAACCAGAATTGGTAGTCATGGAGGAGGATTGACTGGTCCAGCCTGTGGCCGTCATGGCTGGGCTGGACTTGGGCATGATGGGGCCGGACTTGGGCATGGTGGGGCTGTACTTGGGCATGGTGGGGCTGGACTTCGGCATGGTGGTCCCAGCCTGGTTCATCGTTGTTGAACCAACTGTAGGGGAGGCAGATGTGGTCCCTGAATAACGATAATCAGTGGTTACATCATGAGTGGTCATAGAAGTTGAAGATGCAGAATTGGCAGTGGTTGTTGTGCTGGTGCCAGATTGTGTGGTGACTGCTGACCCCCCAGAGGTGGTCATAGTTGTAGGAGAATGGTTGGTGGTGATTGCTGTGCCTCCAGAGGTGGTAGTGATGGAGGGTGACTGGGTGACAGGAGTGGTTGCTATGCCTCCAGAGGTTGGTATGTTTGTGGAAGATTGGATGGTAGTGGTGCTGGTGGTGGTTGCTGTGCCTCTAGAGGTGCTAGGGACTGAGGGTGACTGAGAAAAAGTGGTGGTTGCTGTGTCTCCGGAGGTTGTTATGGTTGTGGGAGATTGGACAATAGTGGTGGTGGCTGCTGTGCCTCCAGAGGTTGTTGTGGATGTGGGAGAATGGATGGTGGTGGTGGTTGCTGTGCCTCCAGAGGTTGTTGTGGATGTGGGAGAATGGATGGTGGTGGTGGTTGCTGTGCCACTGGAGGTTGTTGTGGTTGTGGGAGACTGGATGGTGGTGGTTGCTGTGCCTCCAGAGGTGCTTGGGGCTGAGGATGACTGGGTAATAGTGGTGGCTGTGCCTCCGGAGGCCATTGTGGTTGTGGGAGACTGTATGGTGGTGGCTGCTGTGCCTCCAGAGGTACTGGAGACTGAGGATGACTGGGTCATAGTGGTGGTTGCTATGCCTCCGGAGGTTGCTGTGGTTGTGGGAGACTGTATGGTGGTGGCTGCTGTGCCTCCAGAGGTACTGGAAACTGAGGATGACTGGGTCATAGTGGTGGTTGCTGTGCCTCCGGAGGTGCTAGGGGCTGAGGGTGATTGTGGCATAGTGGTGGTTGCTGTGCTTTCAGAGGTGGCTAGGGACTGAGGGTGACTGGGGCATAGTGGTGGTTGCTGTGCCTCCAGAGGTACTGGAGGCTGAGGGTGACTGGGGCATAGAGTTGGTTGCTGTGCCTCCGGAGGTGCTAGGGGCTGAGGGTGATTGTGGCATAGTCATGGTTGCTGTGCTTTCAGAGGTGCTAGGGGCTGAGGGTGATTGTGGCATAGTGGTGGCTGCTGTGCCTCCAGAGGTGCTAGGGACTGAGGGTGATTGTGGCATAGTGGTGGCTGCTGTGCCTCCAGAGGTACTGGAGGCTGAGGATGACTGGGTCATAGTGGTGGTTGCTGTGCCTCCGGAGGTGCTAGGGGCTGAGGGTGACTGGGGCATTGAGGTGGCTGCTGTGCCTCCAGAGGTGCTGGAGGCTGAAGATGACTGGGTCATAGTGGTGGTTGCTGTGCCTCCAGAGGTGCTAGGGTCTGAGGGTGACTGGGTGATAGAGGTGGTTACTGTGCCTCCGGAGGTTGCTGTGGTTGTGAGAGACTGGGTGGCGGTGGTAATTGCTGTACCTCCATTGGTGTTGGAGGTGGCGGGCTGGGTGGTGGGGTTTGCTGGGCTGCCAGTGGGTATCATAGTGGACTGGCTGATGGTTGAGGGCACGGTGGGTCCAGAGGTGGTAGAAGCAGAAGCCTGGATATTGGTGCTGGTTCCTGTGCCTGCGGAGGTGGTGGCTGAAGGGGGCTGAGCGCTGGTGGCAGATGCAGTGGAGGGCATCGAACTAGTGGTGGTACTTTGGCCTGACACTGATACTGATGGCAGAAGAAGTCCTAATAGGAGGAGGTGCAGGATGCCTGTGCAGCCTGGCACTTTGGGAAACATAATAGGACAATTATTTGCAGTTATTTAAGTTAGCTTGGCACTTTTTTAAAAACAACTTTGGTGATCTATAACTTTTCCCCTAGTGCCATCATCAGGTCAAATTTTCAATTTGTCCAGAACTTTGGTTGTACTTGAGTGCTAATTAGCAAATGTTACACACTAAACTAAGATGGTTAAAGGTGCAGCATGTAATTCTGGAGAAGGATAGTTGATTATTGAGTCTCATTCCCAGGTCATAAAATACTGACGCTTTGGGTTGGTGGTTTGGTCCAACTACCAACCCAAGGTTGTTGGTACTGTATTTGAAGGCTTAGGAATTAGGCTCAACGTGCATGAACATAATGCCTGTAAACATATTTCCCATAAACATGATGTCTCTGGCCGTGGCTGCCACTGGTGCAGAGGCATAATTAATATTTTTTTTTTCATATTTGCTAAAACTGTTACTATATTCACACAGCAATAAATGAGACAGATGACCTGTAAAAAAAAAAATCTCTGGCCACTCTGTTGCCTTGTAGGGCTTCTAATAGCCTTATAGCATGTAAATAAAAGCAGTCAGTCAGAGCCCAAGAGTCTTTAACGCAGTTTTCAAACATATCGATCACTGCTTATGAACTTCAAACTAGGCAGCGCATATCAAGTATAACTCAAGATTCTGTTATTGCATTACCTATTTCTTACCTCAAATGTTTTCAGAAACATATTTCAGTGTACTGTTTAGCTGTAAAATGAGAAAGCTGGTCAAGCTGGTGGGCAGTGCTTGATACTCCAGTTGACTATTCCCAGCGTGGCGGCTGGGTCACAAACTTTCTTATCTTACAGCTAAACTGTACACTAAAATATGTGTCTAAAAACATTTGAAGTGAGAAATAGGCAATGAAGTTACAGGATCTTGATTCATATTTGATCAGCGCTGCCAAATTTGACAGGTTGACCGCAGTTCATGAGCAGTGATTGACATGACTGACAGCTGTGTTAAAGATTCCTCAGCTCTGATTGGTTGTTTTTGGTGCACTGCGGTAGACTCTAGTGAATGCTGTTAGAAGCAGTAGGAAGAGGAAGAGGGACATGTTTTCTTATTTTCATAAAGGTTACCAACTCTAGCCACAGTGTGTTTGTGTGTGTGGCCACATGTGCAGCGCTGGTGTAGCTATGCCAACATGCATGTGTCATCATTTCATGAGAGAGCTACAGTATGACATCTTTGCTTTTGGGACAGTGGCAATGGAGTCCCAGAGTTTCAGCGGTTCTACCTGCATTTATGTCAACATAATTATTTATTTATAACACCTGTTTTGTGACGAAGAGTGTGTTATTTAAAAGTGTTCATCAGCCAATACCTAACGCAGCCTACATGGCACACAATATACACTTAACAGTAAAAATAAATGTGCTTTGGATAGAAAACAATAATCAACAGTGTCAAGTGTCTCTGTGCAAGACCTGCACTGCAGTACATGCAAGCCACTCTGCATAGGATGATAGATTATTCCCCAATTATTTAGCTACTCTTGTGCTTTGACAGACCAACAGTAATGCTGTTATTCTAAATGTCCATTTTGTCATTTCATTTGCTTTAGTTTTCTCTACTCTATACACACATCTTTTGTGAATCTGTCCATCTTTGAGGAGGGATCCTGTCTTCCTTTTTTCCCTGTTAAATGTATTTTTTGGGTGAATTTTCCCCATATGGATTTATAACCTTAGGATAGTGGGTGTAATATGCTGTATAAATTGTTAAGATCAGGGGTGTCAAACTCATTTTAGTTCATGGGCCACATACAGCCCAATTTGATCTCAAGCGGGCCGGACCACTAAAACCATTACTTAATAACCTATTAATATCAAGCCCTTCAAAACTGTTCCTTTTTTAGTGTTAAGAAGCTCACTGTGAAAACGTTCAGCCATTTACAAAACAAATGATGCCTGATGAACCCACGATAACCTCAGAAAAATGTGCAAATTCAACAGTAAGTCACAGTTCTTCCACATTCAGTCAGTCTGCTACTCATTTTCATAACATGTGCATTTTTTCCCCGCTATTTTCCACTCAATGAAAGCTATTGAGGAAGCAGGCGAAGTCATCCCCTGCCTTACAAACCATTTACAAGCTGAAGTTTTGTCAGTGCCTCAGCAGCAGGGTTCCACTGATATTATTTTAAGATAGACGGCTGATACAGATTCTTCTGTATTGAGGCTGCTAGCTGACAATATTTTACACAATAACTATCTTTAAATCTGACCACAGTAAGTATTCATTGTTATTTTAGAGAACTGTATTCTGATCAGGGTGGAAAAGCCTCCGATGAAGCATCTGCTCACTGTTTAACTTGCTCCTGAAACCTCCCAGCCTTGACAAATGCATCAGTATTAGATGTGTAAAGTCATCTAGTGGGCCGTATTGGATCCTTTGGCAGGCCAGTTCTGGCCCCCAGGCCACATGTTTGACATACCTCGTTCAGATAAAAATAAGCCAACATGCACTCGTACCTGTGTCTTTTGTAAAAGTAGTGGAGGCCATTATCTTGTCGGCAGAAAGGGAGAGAGCTCTTTGTCCAACTTGTAATGAAGTAATATCTGTCAAAGTCCTGGTGAGGGAAAGAGTAAAACACACATTAACATGAAGGAAACATCTGATGGATGTTCTGCTACTTAAATAGACAAAACAATAACAAACTTAATTTGGGTAGAAAACATTTTTATGATGGATGATAATGTTCGAACAACTGAAAGTGTTTATCCGTGCTAATAGGCTTCTGAATTACAGCCGTGCTCATTCATTGTGACCCACCTGGGAAGTTCTTTTGATCTGTGAGGGCTTAGTTCTCCTCTGTTTACAATCCTTTAATTGTTCCAGTGAAACTAATCTCATAATTGTTTGGTTGAGTCACAACAGTGAGAAATTGATAAATGTGAGATTTAAAGCTGCACTTTAACTTCTTTAACATTTTTTTTTACACACAGTTTCTCTCATCACTGGAACAAAAACTTTGATCAGAGCATTTAAAGTTTGAGCATAATAAGGAATTATCCTGGATGGTCACCTGCTCACAAGGTCACATTTGCTAAGATTATTTTTGTGTAAGGACACACAGTCATATCCTGCATGTCTCTGTTTGCAGAGGTTTATCGGTGAACACAATTAAAATGTGTTTGTTCCTCGATCGGTCCCTTTGGGAAAACCGCTAAGCGGCACGGCTTGTTTTTTCCCCTCTCCCCTGGAACCCAGCATGGCCTCCTCAGGGCTCTACACCCTGGAAACTGAGTGACAACAGTGGCCATTTTGGCTTCCAGCTGAAAATGCAGCGTTTTATTGTAAAAAAAAAAAAGTGAATATCAGATTTTTTTTTTAAAGTATATTCAGTTTGATGTACAGGTGCTAAATTCTCATGCTGTAAATCACAGCGTTTTCATCAGGCTGTATTGGTGAATAAGTGTTAGATTTAATTACAGGCCTAATTAAATAAAAACAAAAGGCACCTTGACAGTATCACCTGCGGTTAATATGTTAATATTCATAAGAGAATCTTTATCGATGTTAGCAATGGTGTCTGTATGTTTCTAGAATGGAGGAAATGCTACCCCTCAAAGAAGACAAAAAAATAGCCAAAATAGGATAATAATTTGAAGGATATGACTGCTTCTGAGACAGAAAAATAACACATCTATGAGTCATCTGCATTGATAAAAAAAATAGAAATTATATTTGGAAAAAAACAGAGGAAATTCTTGGACTGACTCTCAGATGTACTGATCTGTATTTTAAATCAAATTCACTCATATTTATGCAAAGAATTGTTGGTGATTTACTTATTCATATTATTACATATTGATAAAGCACACGTAAAATAACATTTGTAACAGAAATGTAAAAACACAACAGACACTACAACATTCTCCTGCTCTATCACTGGCTACAATAGCCCCACTGTTGTTGACCTGCATCACCCCTGTGATTCCCCGTGCACAAACATCAAAGCTCCATTTCGCTGAGTTTAAATCATGCCCTCAAAAATCATCATTTGAAATCAGTTTCTATAAAAGTCCACTCACCTGCAGTGCACCTTAGAGGGCTTGTTTTTGTCAGCTGTGGTTGAAGTGAATGAGCTCTCTCTCTTTCTCTCTGGCGTTCCCTTTCTCTGTTGCTCCCCGTCACCTCCCCCCTTTGCTTCCTGTCGACAGCACTGAAGTGGCAACGTAATAAGTGGAAACTCTCACCTGCACAGCTATACCGCTGTGAGAGGAGGAGACTAAAGGCCTGCGGTTGCTGGGTGGGTCTAAAGATGCCCCTGAGAACTGATGTGGTAATGATTTTTAGATAAGGTATTTTCATAATGGGCATTTTGAATTACAGCATTGTTTGTCAAAACTGAAAGTAGCTGTTGCATTGTTGTTGTCCCATTGTGACTGGGTGTGAGTTTTGATGTTGACTTGGAATCTGGTCAGCCCAAGAGAGATCAAATGAAATGCTTAATTTAAGCTTATTCAGTGAAATTGTGTTAAAGTATCACAAAAATCTAACAGATCGTAAAACTGTGCTACACTGTGTGACACTACACACATACAACAGGTAAAAGAAAACCTTCTAAATACTGTTTCTACCCTCAACTATCAAAATATCATTTAACACCGCTTTATAGTGTGTCTATTTAACATAAAAGAAGATATTACATTACGATACATCACATTGTCAGGTTGCTTTGTTGCATGTTAAACTGCGCACCCAGCGTTTAAAGATTTACTCAAATAACTCAGTGGATTAAACCTCTGCGAGACTATAAGAGTACAGGTGAGATTTCAGTGCCCTGTGGGGTGATTGTATAGGGAACCTCCTGGTTTCTGTTCAACACAATGTGAAATCAGACCCCCTCTCTCTGCCAGCCATAAAGCCCCCACAGACTACAATTACCTCTTTGTGGCCCTAAAGAACGTAGAATTCTTGGGCACGACACAAAAGGCACTTGCACAATTCAGGTGACAGAAGTCCTTCCTTTTTTTTCATCGCAGTTTCACAAAACACATGAAATGTTGTCTGCTGTGTTTGGCCTGGTTAAAGTGTTGTTACTAAAGATACATGAGAGTTTGAGAGAAAGTTTGTAGGTGGTTAAAATGTAGTAAGGATCGTGTGTCAGAAAGAGTGGGTCTGCATCACTGCTGTTGTAATCTATAGCAGGTGATTTTCCTTAAAGGGTACTTCTGCATCTTTCTAGTGTGTCTTAAAACAACGCTGGCATATCAATACGAACATTAACAGAGTTATCAATAGCTGTAATTATTCCCCTTGAAGAGATCCCTTCATAATGTCATTTCTACAAAAGATTTTTGGCTAAATCCAAAGTCTGAGATACATTATTTTATGTCATCAGGAATTCAGTAACCTAAAAAAATGGCAATCTTTTTACATGATCGGAAAATATGGGAATGGTTTTGTGGGCCCACACAATCTTCAGCACTGTTGTTAGGTAAGAAGTTGTTTATTTTACCAATAACTTGTTCAATGCACATATATACAGGCCAGTATTCTTTTAAAGGGACAGTTCACACCAAAATAAAAACTGCATATTTTTCTCTTACTTGTAGTGCTATTTATTAATCTAGATTGTTTTAGTGTGAGTTGCCCAGTGCTGGAGATATCGGCTGCAGAGTTGTCTGCCCTCGCTAGAATACAATGGAACGAAATGGCACTTGGCTTGTGGTGCTCAATACACCAAAAAAAGGTAGGTCACATTTAAACAAACCCAACAGCAATGTCTCTTCCCAGAAATCATGCTCCAGTTACCTTGTTGTTAACACTTGTAGGAACTATTTATTTCTGTTGAAGGAAACATGCCAACTATCACAGCACAGAAGGAAGTGTGCATCTGCTGCTAGCTCACCTAGCGTCTCTGAGCTAGCTAACATCACAGCCTAGTTGAGGAGGACACCATTAATTTTAACAACTTGCGCTGTTATGACCATGAGCCTCTCGTACATGGATAAATTCATCTATTCATGACAGCAGAAGATGTAGATATTAATGGCTTCCTCCTGGGCTGAGCTAATGTTAGCTAGCTCAGTGGTGCTAGGAGAGCTCGCAGTAGATGCACGCTTCATTCTGCGCAGTGATTCGGTTGGCAGGTGTTGTTCAGTACAGAGAAAATAGTTCCTACATGAAACTGCTCACAACAAGGTCTGTGGATTATTTAGAGTAACCTGGTCATTGCTGTCGGGTTTTTCAAATGTATTTTTGTTGGCGCCTAGAGCAACACAAATCGAGAGCCATCTCTTCGGCCAGTGTCTCCAAAACTTGGCAACTCACACTAACACAATCTAGACTGATGAATAGCACTACAGGTAAGGGGAAAATGTGTTTTTTTTTATTTGGTGTGAACTGTCCCTTTAAGAAACACTTTAAAAAATGTGAAACTAGTCTTGCACCCAAGGAGATTTTTTTTTTTTTTTACACACTTACACTTACAGATACTCACAACATACATGCACACCCATACTTGCCGTAAATCCTCACATATCTCTACAAATGCAAGTACATGCATACAGTTGTTTTTTTCCCATAATCAACAGGGTATTTTATTTAGGGCTGCTGTGTTCGAAAGGACAAACCAGCCCAGTTGGGTCCTCTTACCACGGATGTTAAAACTACTGTACCTCACACTCTGGTAGGAAGCACCCTGTGTCTTTGTTTATGTCAGATAAGGTACAAGTGACCCGTTGAAGCAGCTCCATGTGAATATCTTCATCATTTTCATGATTAAAACAATCTCCTTCACAGAGACACTGCTGTCTCTCAGCCGACATGACGCAAACTAGTCAAATGAGTGAGATAGATATAGATAAAGTCTGAAGCTGGGAATGTAGTGTTGCTGTATAGTTGTTTGTGTGTGTGTGTGTGTGTGTGTGTGTGTGACAAATCCACCAGCTAGGTAGGTGGGGTGGGGTACACCATAGACAGGCTGCCAGACTATCACAGGGCTGACACATAGAGACAGGCAACCATTCACGCTCACATTCACACCAACAGGAAATCTAGAGTCACCAATTAACCTGCATGTTTTTGGACTGTGGGAGGAAGCACCCTGAGAAGCTGACATGGGGAGAACATGCAGACTTCGCATGGAGGGGCTCCCTCACCCCGGGGTTCAAGGCCCTTACTATAGGTTTGAACCAGGAACTCTTTTGCCGTGAGATGACAATGCTAAGCACTGCAACACCGTGCTGCCCTAGATATGTTACATTTGTACATTATTATGTAGCAGCTGAGTTTCAACAACACTGTAGTTTATGCGTGCCTAGGTTCAAGCAAAAACACTTGATTACTGTTAGAGAAAAAATCATGTTTTGGCCTAAAATACCCAGTGTATTTTCGTGGCACCAGATCGATCAATAACTACCATGTTTAGTGGTAAAAAAGCTGCTGTAATTTGCAATGACTCACTTCATCACAACTGATTTTGTTGTTTGTTGGTCTCGAACAGCCTGCAGCTTGGCAGGCGTCTCACCTCTGTGACACGCCATCCATCATCTCCTCCACCTTCCAATGACAAAGTCAGCTCATGAACTACATCACTTAGAAACACTGATATGCCCTTGAGAAATGAACTTTTGTTCAGTATGCATTTTTAATTTCTCCTAGCTATTTGGGATCAGTAGGACCCAATAAGTAAAAAAAAACTAAGCATTGTCAACGATAATAAAAACTCAATGTCTTCAAATAAGTACTCTCTAATTTGTATTTTTCTACTGCGTTTTATCTTGTTACTGTTGCTAAAATTGGTCAAATTTGTTGCCATATCAAACTACAAACATTATTAATCATAAATAAACAAATTTCAACCATAAAACGTGATCAGGTTTAGGACCTTGTTGACTTTTGTGTTCAGATCGGCTGCAGACTGACTTGGCAGAGATGGCTGCCATCTTGTTTTTACATGGATTCATGTATTGTGCTCTTACTACCACTAGATGGCGGAAAAAAGTGTCCAGGAATGAGGACAACAGGTCTAAGTTAAGTGAAATGAAGTTTAAGGTCAAGTAAACCCAAAATATGATGTCCTCATATGGGGACACAGAGTTTCAGGAGGATATGAGATGTATGAAACGTGCCAGTGTAATGGATTTGTGGGTTTGCAGACATGTACAACGCCAACATTTTCTTCTCGTGACTGGGCCGGTACGACATGACCTGTGATGAGATGACATCAGCGATTTTGTCCCTCTGAATGCAGACAACAGACACACGCTTTACACCTGAAGAGAAGCTGCCCATGTCAGCACTGAATATATGTGCCAACTGTCGCATAGAAATTAACCGTGTAGATAGCTTTAACCTGTAAGCTCAGATTTCACTTGAATGCTCAGCTTTACTTTGAAACCAAAGACTCTTGCTCTATATTATCAATAGACTAAGACAGTGGGAAGAAATGCTGCCCCATTTCACACTGGATGTCCTAGCAGTGAGACATATGATGCAATGGTTTAGGCTAAAGAACACTTGAATAATCCTGTTTCAGACCAGCACCTATCAGAGAAAAGGCACACACACTACCTGGTCCCTAGGTTTAAATGTGTTTTTGTTTTGTGTTTTGAATGTCTGGGTTACAGTCTCACTTTTGCAGTATGTAGTTTGCATTAAATACCACAGTGTCATCGTTTCAGTTCCTCAGAGCTCTCCAGCTTTTTTTCCCAGGACATGAACAACATCCAAAACCACAAGTTGAGGAAAATAAAGTATTCAAAAAGAGATTTGCATAGCCTGGAAACTTTGCAGTGGAAATACTAAACAAAGGGCACAGTGTCCACACACACAGTGGAGCAGAACTAAACAAGGTTAGGCAACAGCGACCTGTTGCTGCAGACTGTTTTTTTTTTGGTTCAATGGAAAAGAAAGACAGTAAGTACAAGGTTAAACGTATAACTTTCAGTCCTAATTTGAATGTTAACATCCATATCCAGTAAACACAGAACCACCTGCATCCTTTTTTATACATGCAGCAGCAAAATGAGGAAATCCAAGAGAACTACATTTAGGTTTTTGATTTGATTTATCATTTTTATTATCAGAATATTTCATTAAAGTTTGTCTTGCATCCCAAGATGTATACTGTTTCATATTAATACACATCAATACAAAAATACAAGACACAACATTCAACCAAACAACAAAACCGTTTCAAGTAAATGCAGTGCAGACAATTTAATCATTCCTTATTACAGTCAGTGTTCAACTCAGATGTCATAGTTTGACAGACTGAAGCACAAAATAGTTCATTCACCTGTTCATCCAATCGAGCATGTCGTGAAGCTATCGTATTTAATATCTGGACATCAGACAGACATCAGCTGACTCTTCTTTACTAGTGACGATCTGCCAGACATCAGCCAAAGCTAATAGATATTTATATATATATATATAAAATATATTTATATAAAATGATACAAGACATCTAGACTATTATAAGTCCAGTGCGTAGGATTTTATTGGCATCTAGTGGTGAGGTTGCAGAAGTAAAACTTGTTCCGTGTGGCAAGCATGTACAAGAACTATGGTGTCCAACCCCTTATCCTGAATGAATCTATCTAGAGCCAATGTTTGATTTGTGTGGTCTGGGCTACTGTAGAAACAACTGGCAGATGAAAGACGACTGGCTTCATATGTAGATATAAACGGCTTATTCTAAAGTAACAAAAACACAACAATTCTTATTTTCAGATGATTATACGATAAAGAAAACATAAATACTTTCTATCATCTCTGTCAAAAGATGCCCTTAAATCCTACACACTAGAGCTTTAATATATATTAGACTGTCCTAGTATTTACAATGAGAGAAACATATTAGTAAATTTAGTCTAAATATACTGCTCAAAAAAACACTTAAATCACAAACCAGATCTTGATGAACAAATTATTCAAGCTTAAATTTCAACTGATGCACATTGTATAATTTGTTGAGAACCAAATGACGAAACAACGGTCAATGGAAACCAAAATCATCAACTCACCAAGGGCTGGATTCAAAATGAAAACACAGGCTGATCCAACTTGTGTGAATGTTATCATGGAGACTCATAATGTGAATAAGTAGTAGTATGGCCCTCTGGGATCAGGACACCAGGGAGCTCCTGGACAGTCTGTGGCAGTACTTGGTGCACCGATACATAACGTTCCATAGGTGCTCAGTTGGATTTAGGTCAGGGGAAGGAGAGGGCCAGTCAATGGCATTAATGCCTTTGTCATCCAGGAACTGCCTCGGCCTACACACTCTGGCCACATGAGGCAGGGCATTGGCCTGCACCAGGAGGAACCCAGGGCCCACTGCACCAGCGTAAGGTGAGGATTTCATCCTGGTATCTAACAGCAGTCAGGGTACTGTTGGCTATGACATGGAGGTTTGTGCGACCCTCCAAGGATATGCCTCCCCAGATCATCACTGACCCACCACCAAACCGGTTATGCTGGGTGATGTTACAGGCAGCATAACGTTCACTATGGCGTCTCAAAACTCTTTCACGCCTGTCACATGTGCTCATTGTGAATTTGCTCTGATCTGTTAAGAGAATGGGGGGCCAATGGTGGGCCTCCTAATTCTGGTGTTCTCTGGCAGATATCAGTTGAGCTGCATGGTGCTGGGCTGTGAGCACAGGTCCCTCTAGAGGACGTCGAGCCCTCATGCCACCCTCATGGAGTCTGTTTCTGACAGTCAGAAACATGCACACTAGTAGCTTGCTGAAGTTCATTTTGTAGGGCTCTGGCAGTGTTCCTCCTGTCCCTCCTAGCACTGAGGAGCAGATACTGGTCCTGCTGCTGGGTTGATGCCCTTCCATGGCCCTGTCCAGCTCTCGTCGTGTAATGCCCAGTCTCCTGGTATCCCCTCCATGCTCATGAAGCTGTGCCAGGAGACACAACAAACCTTTTTGCGACCACACATATGAAGTGCCATCCCGGAGGAGAGGAATCAGTCAGGAAGGATAAGGAGAGAGCAACTGTCTGTGGCCACTGTCTTGCTTTTGCCTCTCCATTGCACCTGTTGACACCTTCATTTGCACCAAAGCAGGTGAAACTGATTCACAATCATGTGTGCTCCTTAAATGGACAGATTGATATCCCTGAAGTTTAACTGACTTGGTGTTAGACTGTGACCATGAAGTCTTCCCTTATTTTTTTTGAGCAGTGTAGTTAAATCTGAAAGAATATTCAACTTTGACAGCATTATTATTTTTATTTACCCATTACTGGACAGCAAGTGTCGCTGTCTGCTTACTTTATATCTGTTATCTCTTGTTCTTTATGTCTAACTATGTCCACATACCTCCATGAGGGGTCATCGTGGAAAAAAAGTCTAAAGTCTAAAGTTCCTTTGTCTTTAATATTTTACTCAGTGTAAAAAAAAAAAAAGTTTCATGAAGCAGGAACAAGCAAATACAAAACATCTATGTGACTGTGTGTAGTAAGTATGTTGTAAATCTGATGGGACATCGTCAACACTTTAACCTTGTAAGTGTCCACTCTAAAAAAAAAGTTTTTGGCCTTACATTTGTTTGTAACCTCCTCAGCTCTTACAACTGAGTCAAAAGACAGACAGAACAGATGGATGCTGACACTGAATCCTCCGTCCACAAACAGGGGGAACAGTTGCACTGCATGTGGAGGCTTATTCACATTGTTTATAGATAAGGCTCAGCAGCCCAAATTAAGCAGCCTGGATGCAACTGGACTGTGTAACTGCATGACTAAGAGGATTAGACAAGATTTACCTACCCAGCAGTCGTCAGCAGCACTGTTCACACAGCCTTGGTGCATAGCAACAGGTCAGTGAGCCCTGTGCGCCACATTAGCATTCACCGGCATGGACTAGGACAGAGACCCATTGAGCAGAAATGGGAGCTACCGTTTTCCTATGACCCCACATGGGATTGTTTCCTCCCATCCTACAGTTGAGCTTCTGGCAAAGGTCAGTGTCCAGCTCTGTGTGTACATTTTCCCTTAGTATGTTCCCATCCATGTTTTTCGTTTGTTTGTTATAGGTCATAGTGTGGCAGCATCCAACTACAGATGGCCTACTTTTTTTTAGCAGCCTACACCTGATCCTTTGGACTCATTACACCACAGTTCAGTAAAACTATGTCATCAATACACTGTACCACAGAGATCCAACATAATTCAGCCAAATTACTTCACCCCTTTATATAATTAATAAGTAATTCTTTCCTGTGGGCTGGTAAAAAAAACATATGTAAATTGGACAAAACTTTATGCCGCCATATAGGACGGCATAAATATAGCCTGGTATCATTGCGCTTTCTGTCTCAAACTACTGTCTGAATTATATACGGCAGCTGAGCAAACTCCAGTCTGGGTGTCTATAGAGAAAGACCTCACACACCCTCATCCTATGCACGTTTTTATTACTCAAACTGGTGGTGAAATGCCTCGCAATAATCCAGTCCTCACCTTCTCACACAAGATCATGGGCTTGAATCCCAATTTTACACATTAAACATCATTGTGGCATAACACAACTCTTAAAATATGTAAAAAAAATAATTTTACTGGTCTGGATGGGTGAAATTGGGAATTGCGTATATTGGGGACTCATTTAACAGAGACCAAATTATGTCTTTTGAACAATAAGGGAAAAGTACAAACTCTAAAGTAAGGATTTGTGGAAGTACTTGCAGCTATGGCGTTGCTTTTTGGCATGCCTTAGACAACTGCCACGTATACCTGGAACCGAAATACAGGATAGACTGAAACAGGATTGGCACTTAAATAGAAAAACATCATGTTTTTATAACCTCTTGAGGGGCTCCCAGCCACCCAGTTTTGAAGGTCTAAAGAGATGCTGGGAGAGGGATATCAGGGAAGAGATAGCTAGTGGAACATGGGGGGAAATTATTGGATCGTGGTTTGAAGTATCAAGAGAAATGCAGACACGTCTGATCAACCATAACATTATCAATAGGACTTAGAAACTCTGACTTGTGCTGGACATGTGACGCCACTTGTGGCACCCTCTTACATATGCTGTATGTAAGAGGGTGACTTGTGGTGTATCTTATTGGTTGTATTTTTTTTTAAAATTATTATTATTATTGTTATTGTTTATTTGTTTGTTTTGCTTGTCGTTGGTTTGTTTGGAAAAACCAATAAAAAATAAAATTACAATAAGTACTTCTTTCCTCAGTCAGAATACCACAATGTGAGGTGAACATGCTCCAACATGACGTCACATATCCTGTGGACGGCATTTACATGGACATTCAAGGGGATACTGTGCACCTGCAGGTTCCTTTGGGTGAGCGTGTGCTCTGTGAAATGTGTCATTTGTATTGCTATATGGACACCTCGTCAATAACACATTTAGATTTTTATGGTGGCTGTAAACTGTGTTTATCTGTCTTTCAGATATGCCCCTACAATGCAATCAAATTCTTGCCAAGGGAACGGCACGTAACGGAGGACACAAGCCGACAGCTGAAACAACTTGTGGGTGAGGATCTCATAAAATCACAGATAAAAAGTGCACGATAAAATCTTTACTTTTAATTGAAAATACTTAATTTAGCTGGGTTAAATCTAATCAGAGATGCTGGTGTGTTCTGTCTTCACAAGCCTTAAATATGCATTAGTCCTTTTTGCTACTTTTGGGTAGTTTATATAAGATGATCTTCCCCTTAAAACAACTTGTTATGATGGAATAAAGTCTATTTATCATATCTATCAGGGTTAAATGTAAACCAACAACAAGTTGTATTGTCTTATCTGGTTTATGAAGTCAAAGGTCTGTCTGCCGTGAGTCAATTATACACCTCCTCAGCATGTGTGTAAGTAGAGATATGATGTGATGACCGTATTTGACTTTATCTGTCAGGCTCTGAAAGTAAAGGGATACCAGCCATACCAGGAAGCCCCGACCGTACAACTGCCCTTCATAAAAGACTAACCAAAACTGAGAAGGAGATACTGTCACTCAAGACCAGGGTCGCCTGTGAGAGAGCATCATGGGAAAGGAGGTTTGCAGAGTTGCAAAGAAAACAGGAAGAGCTATGTAATCAGGTGTGTATGTTTGAATGGAATTCAGCTAGGCGGAAATATTCAGATCATTTACCTAAAAAGTAAAAGCAGCAATACCACAGACTGATGCACCCGACAGCGGCCAAACAGGCTGCAATGTAACCAATTGGGGCATTTGTACACTGTCAACTAATGTCCATTAGAAGTGCTTGTTTTTGCCACTGACAGACTCTCATTGTTATTCTAAGCATCTGACAATATAATGGAAAGTATCCCTACAATGACAAACCTTTTTGTTAAAGAGTAAGATCACTTTTTTTTTTTTAAACAAGAAACAGCTCCGAAATCACTATCACCAAAGCAACCAGGTACTATTTTGAGGTACTTGCACAAAAATTGAGCATAGCGTTGGATCACAATGTCAAGCTCAGCTCACATCCCAGCTGCATCAGCTGATGTCAAACAGCCTAATCAACTGATGGAGCAGCTGATTGATGGAAGGGAGTCAGCTGATAGATCACAATTCCTTTCTATGCAACCAATTGGCAAATCTCATTCCGAGCGCCCTATTTAAACTGTTCTGGCCTGCCTACTGTTGCTGCCTCCTCTGCAAGCTGCTTTGCAACTTGCCTCCACCCCAGCTCTCCCTTTTCATGTTGTGTGTGACTTATCAATGTCATTTCTATTTGTCATTGATGCTGCTCTGTCTGGTTCCTGGGGGTCTTTTCTGCTGCTCTCCCTGCCTTAGGCTTTCCATGTAGCCGCATGGAAGGGCAGAGAGGTGTGCTCTCTCTGCCTTAAGGCTTTCCTCTTTTGCATGTTGAAGGGCAGAGAGATGTGCTCTCTCTGCCTTAGGCTTTCCATGTAGCCACATGGAAGGGCAGGGGGGTTTGGTCTCTCTGCTTCAGGCTTTCCTTGTTTGCATGTGGAAGGGCAGAGAGGTGTGCTCTCTCCACCTTTTAATGTAGGTGCATGGAAGAGGCTTTCTGCATAGGCAGGAAAGGCAGAGAGGCCCCAGAACAGAGCCATAGCACCAATTATCATACTGCAAATGGAAATAAAGTTTTCTTTGACTAAAGTATTCCTGACTGAACTTGAATAAATGTACTTTGCACCACTGGACCACAGTCATGATAACTTATCTCTCTCTCCTTAGCTGGCCTCTCAGGCTGGAGTGTTGGTGAACGTGGGCGGTTGTGATGAGCAGGGAGAGTCAGGTGTGGACAACGGAGAAGCATTTGAGGAGTGTTCAAGTAAATGACAAACACACACTGGGTCCATTCATAAGTTTTTATATGTTCTTTTGAATTCAGTAATGATGTCGGCTGCTGTTCTTTAATGATCAGGTGGTCTCTCCAGAGTGATGCATCAACACAGAGGGTCTGAGGTGTCATCAAGAAGCGACACTTATGCAAGCAGTTTGAGCTCGAGACCTTCCTCCTCCTCATCTTCAGCCACCAGGTACCTCCTTAAAAGCTGCAGCTGATAACTTATATTTGCTGAAACTGTCATTATGACCACACAGCAGAGCGGTATTTACTAGAATCCATATCCCTTGTAAAATGATGTTTTTGCTCCTCAGTTTTTGTACAGATTAAACAAAGGAGATAGCGTGCAAATTAGTGAGCTTTACAGCCGCTACTAGGTGGATTTTGCTACCTCGGCTAGCTTTTACCCAGTCTTTGCTTTACAGTCTTTGAGCTAAGGTAAGCTAAGCTAACTAGCGGCTGGCAGTTGTTTCATTTTTGCTGTACAGAAGTAAACCCTGTATCAATCTTCTAATGTAACTCTCCGCCTAAAGCAAACAAGCATATTTGCCAAAAGCTCAAACTAGGACTGCAAAATCAATCGCTTCAGTAAACATTTTGTTGATTTTATTTCACTTCACTACTTAGTTTTAAAGGGTCACCATGTAAAAATCAGACCATATGAACTGCCTAGATGTGGTTCTCAACAGGGAGGTGGCTGAGCCAGCAGCTAGCAGCTAATGATCCTAACTCCATAAACAGTGCTAAACAACAGCAACAGTGCTGACAGAGCTAATGGTGTTAACTGGGGAGAACCATAGGGTGGATGCTACACCTCAATGACAATGCCGTCCTGATATAAGCAGTAACCACAATATGAGCACAGTGCTAAGCAGTAGTGATAAGCTAGCCAGTGGGTGTAACTATGTAGTATAAAACTGGGACTCAGTTGCAGAGAAAAACAGAAAACAAAACTTCACTTAGGAGGTCAGGGGTCAAACATGTGAAGGCAGTCTGAAGAAAAGTCCATTCCAAAGTCCAGAAAGCAAAGTCCATAAATCTGAGCCAAGTCAAAACCCAAGGAATCAAACACAAGGCAAAAGCTGGAGAGCATGAACACACTAAGGTGACAATAACAGTCTGGTAACTGAATAGGGAAACCACTGGGCTTTAAATACACAAGGGTTGATTACTAACTACACACAAGTGAGTGGAACAAGACACAGGTGAAAGACATGAGGTAATTAACAAAGGCAGGAGAACTCAGGAAGTAAAAGAAACACTAAACACAATGAGAACACATTTCAAAATAAAACAGGAAGTGGACACAAACACATGAACATAAACTTGTCAGAATATCACAGTGGGATACAAACATGCACTAACATGCACGCACGGCTGTGCCAGCTCACCACAACAAAACCACAGGGAAGCTTGGATTACAACACACACAGAGTAGTGTGACTTCATTCTCTGCTCGGGACGCCATTACTCCTCTATATTTTTACCTAGCAAATAGTAGTTTACTGCTCTGAATGTTGCATACAGAACCTTTAATGAGGAAAAAAACCCCTCCATATATGATATAATATGAAGTGATCATTTCTATCTTTGTCGTATTACTGACTGAACCCTCACTTCCTCCAGTGTAAGATCATGGAGGACGTCCAAAGGGCCTCATAGGGTTTTCGTACCTCACTCCCCCATGGACCTAGAGCTGGGTCACCGGGTCAGGATCATGCTGCCGTCTGGGCGGATCAGCACAGGAACGATTCGTTTCCTGGGCCACCTGCAGGGGGAGGCAGATCTCCACCTTGGGGTGGAGCTGCAGACACCTGATCACGGATTGCATGACGGCAGCCACAGGGGACACAGCTACTTTGAATGGTAACTGATCTCATTTTCTTACTGTGTGAACACAAACAACATGCAGCTTCTAAATGCATCACAGGGTGTGTAACCTTACATTCAGGGCTGCACTGGGATTTACTGTGTACTCTGATATCACACTGCTGATTTACATAGTATGTTTAAATGAACTTGTAATGTTCTGGCAGGATCATCTGTTATAAAGCCTGGGTTACATAGTGTCACATTAAAGTGTCCCTGTGAATAAAGGCACACTCGCTCCTTAGGTATTTAACAGCCTCCAGACACACTTGAGTTAATCCTGTGCACTTAGTGGCTGAGCTGAATATGCAAATCTCCTGCTGTGGTAAACTTGTCAGCCTCAAATTACAGCATTTAAGAGGTGAGACGTGAACTTGGAATGCGAGGTGTAAACTCACTCACTTGCCTGCAGCAATGACAAATTTGACTCAGCCGGACTTAACCTGGTGGTGAAGTAAAACAAGCACATGAACAACTCTAGGCTATCCTGTACATGGATAAAGTAAATAAACATCTGGTATGTGCCTTCTCTTTCCGTTTGTTTCACACGAGTTTAGCCCAGAAGCTCAAGGAAGCTTTTCTTTTTAAATGAACTTCCAACATGGCGATCACTAATATTTTGTTATTTCTGTTTCTGTCCTTTGCAGCAAGCCTGGCTATGGTGCCTTTGTACCATTCACAAACTACTCATGGCCTGGGAATGACAGAAAAACAGACTGCTGACCCCATTTGAGTGAATGGAAAGAGGAGCAACAGAACGCAGAACAGTAGACTACATCCATGGATTTACTTATTATAAAGAGATAAATCTTTGTACCAAAGTATATACATAAAAAGGGTGTATTGTTTTTGTCTGTTATTCACATAAAAATACATTTTAACCAAATAGTTTCCCTTGTGTGACCTCAAGCAAACACTTGCAGAAAGTAACTGCTGTGTTTTTGTTGAGTTAGTTGTTGGACTAGGCTACTCACAAAACAAGCAATACAGCATCCCAGTCTCACAAACACAAGGTAAGGACTGGCAAAAAAAAACAAAAAACAAAACCTTCAAGAATGACGACCATACTGTAGGTCTCAAAAAACCTGTTGAGCACTGTGATGAAAAAATGTTTTTCTTGCCCTGAGCGGAATGCTCAAACATGCTCACAATGATAATAGCATGTTATAGCATAGGTGTAGATTTTTTGGGGGGAGGGTGAGGGGTGGGGGGTACACTGGGAAACCGTCACCCTCAGTATTTAGAAAATGTGCATTTGACCCCCTCAATAAAAACATGAAAGTAGCAGAGGACTTTTATTTTGACAAAATTAAAGACGATTACATAATGAATTGATGCAGAAAAGGAATAAATTGGGGGGCGTAACAACTCACCAGAACTGCAGGAATTAAGTTATTGACGCTGAGAAATTTATGACAGGGGACCTCTAAACCCCCCTTTTCATATGTGTCCCCCACAATCCATCCATCCATCCATTTTCAAACGCTTATCCGAAGCCAGGTCATGGGGGCAGCGGGCCGAGCAAAGCATTCCAGACATGCCTCTCCAACAACACTTCCCAGCTCCTCCTGGGGGACCCCTGAGGTGTTCCCAGGCCATACGAGATAGGTAATCCCTCCAGCGTGTTCTTGGTCTGCCCTGGGGCCTCCTACTAGTGGGACCTGCCTGGAACACCTCCAACGCGACATGCCCAGAACGCATCCTGATCAGATGCCTGAACCACCTCAACTGGCCCCTTTCGACACGAAGGAGCAGAGGCTCTACTCCGAGCTCCCTCCGGATGTCCGAGCTCCTTACCCTATCTCTAAGGCTGAGCCCGGCCACCCTTCTGAGGAAACTTATTTCGGCCACTTGTGTCTGCGACTTTGTTCTTCCGGTCACTACCCAGAGCTCATGACCATAGGTGAGGGTTGGAACGTAGACAGACCAGTGAATCGAAAACTTTGCCTACCAGCTCAGCTCTCTCTTCACCATGACGATCAGCACAGTGCCCTGTGAAGAAAACTAAATGCAACTGTTACTTTTTTAGGTTATTATTAAAGATATAAACTTCAAAAAGTTTAACAAGAAAAGGGCAGGGAGAAGACCTGAACACAAGCTATATTCACAGAGCCTTCACTCTTTGCTTAACAGCCTCGTCCTGCATCAGAGAAGTACACAACACCTAAAGAGACAATAGCCAAGCTTCAGGGAAATTTCAAAAAGAGAACTGTATAAAAAAGTCCTAAAAATATCAGGAAAACTCATCTCTGATGCAACATGCACTGGAAATAATCTGCTCGTAATTCATCCATAGGCTCGTTTTACACAAACCTCTTGCAGGCACTGTGTTAACTATTGAGGTTAAGTGTACAGTTTATCAGTTGTTCTGTGCTGTCACTGCCCTGCATTGAATATAAAATGAAATGTCCATGAATAATATCACTTGATCCGAGGCCGTCAGTTCACTCAATGGTAGAAAAGGAAAAGAAAAAAAGGGTTGGAACCACTGGTTTAGCGTGTTAGCATGCTAACATTTGCTAATTAGCTCGAAACACAAAGTACAGCAGAGATTGATGGGAATGTCATTGCATTTGAAGGTATTTAGTCATAAACCAAAGTAGTCAGAGGATTGAAGTGATTACCGTTCTTCTTCTTGGGATCATAAATGTGTTTACAAAATTCACATCAATCCATCCTGATGGTGGTGCTAAAGGAAAAGTCAAAGGAACACCAAAGTCATGAGGATTCATCCAATGAGCACCATGTGTGTCTGTACAAAATTTTGTGGCGATCCATCAAATAGCTGTTGAGCTACACTGTGCCATTTAACAGTAACTCTAAAATAGCTGTAAACTTTGTTCAATTGATGTCTGACACTTGAGCATACACACAAATGCACACACAGACTGACCTTTCCCCTCAGACAGTGGAAACACAAAATGGGTTTCTGATTTGTTCAAGCTTGCGAAATGAGCTGCAGAGTAGAGCATTTCTAAGTTTGTAAAACCCTTGGGCTGTCCCAGATTTTTCACAAAAATGGTTGTCGAAGACACGTCTGTGCGTGGGAGACATACTTGTGAAATTTAGTAAGGGAATTGAGGAATCTTAGGCAATATGTGATGATGTAAGCATGAGTGAGTGCCAATACTAAGTTCCTGATACACTTCGGAGTCATGAGCTCAAGAAAAACTGGTACTGCATCACAAGGAAGAAACACATCATAACTGACACATGACTTTGTATTTTTTATTTTTAATGACATGTTTTTTTTTCTAGACATGCTATGAATTTATCTTACAATGTACATTTACAAATGGATTTTCTAAGATCATAAATCGACATGTTCCTGAGAACTAAATTCCAAAATTTTACATATTCATTTCGCAATCACACAGTCACCCAAATACATGTGAGGTATTACAGCAACACAATGTATCATCAAACTGATGCAGATTTACAGGAAAGGCTGATGACACACCAGCAAATTCCTTTTGCTAGAGTCAAAGCCTTCTTCTCAGTTTCCCTGTTAGGTTAAGACATACTGTAAATACAATTTGGGAGTCTCGATCTTTGGCTAGATTGACACCAACTGATGTGTGTACTGCGTGGCTAACATACTTTAGCTACACCTCACAGAGATAATATTGAACAACAAGCAGTTCTGGTAAACTACAGTGAAAGTCCAAGAAAAAAAGTAATACTTAAAGGCCTGTGTCCTCATAGTGTTTTTTTTTTCCTAGTGACGGCCTCTTTTTCCAATTGTTCCCAATGAGTAGTGAGCATATGGAGAACTAAGAATCTTTTTCTAGAGCGCTCTGGCTTCTTTGTGCTCTGAGCGCCTCTCGTTGAAAATGTCTGAACTTTTCAGAAAGGCGCTGATGTCATCAATGCCGCTGCTTTAGCTACTGTGTGATATGCCAGTCAGAAACTATTAAAACAAAGACACAAAAGTGCATTTATGGGAGCAGATCAGTTGGTGGACACTGAATGTTGCTGGTGAGTGTTGTGCTTCTAGCCTACATCCATGTTGTAAGCTTGTTGTTAGGGTTAGGGTTAGGGTTGACTGTATAGTCACCCCTCCGTTAATGTAGCAGTATGTTAGCTACCTAGCTAACGTTTATGTCAGGATATTGTTGTCATAGAAACCAAACCAACGTGAAGCGAGTAATTAAAAAAAGTGCTGGGATGAAACGCTCTTCAGCGCCCTTCCATCGCTTTTCCGCAAAAGAAAAATGCTATGTGGACACATGTCCTTATACAGTGATTCTTTCAATGCTTGAGAACTTACTTTTGGACAAAGATTAAAATAAATCACATGTGACACAATATGCATCAACAGTCAAAGCTCTAGAACTTTTCGTCTAGAGGCACTTTTCATCCAAAACACTGGATGACAAGGTCACATTTGACTACAGTCATACAAATGCATTTTACAGATTGTCTCCACTGTTCATAAATAGAAAAGCAACAAAGTAGTATGTTACACAGAGTCATGAGGTTTCAAATCACTTGACTACAGACCCTATTAAAAGGTTCTCGAGAGACTGCCCATTTGCTATGACGGTGAATCAACACAAGTCTTGTGTTAGTTCTGATTGAAGAGGATTCAAGGCAAGAAAATCATCAGAGGAATTATCAGAATATCCCTCTCTGAGCCTTCAGGTTGAGGATCTCTGCAGCCAGTTTCTCTGCATTCATCACATGAGGAAACATTTCCATGACTGTGTCCACCTGATGCGGGTTGAAGATGGCTTGCAGATTCTTGCGGAGCTCCAACCTTTTTGAGTCAAACGCAGCAGAGGAGGACTGCTGTTGGCCCCAGGAGTTGTACTGATGGCCTTTGTAAGAGCAGCATGAGTTGTGGGAGTGTGAGGAAGGGGCCGAACAGGGGAGACTCCCTGATCTGGCTTGGGGCAGCCCCTGAAAAGGATCTGACCAGTAACTTTGCTGATGATGTGGGGCTCCGCTGTAATGGAGCTGGCTGGGGAGGCTGTTGGGGTGTGGCAAACCAGGCGGGAACATGTGAGGAGGGTAGGTGTCGTATTTGGGTTGACCCTTGGAGTCCTGGTGTCGGTGATGTTGCTGGTGAGCTGTTGAGGGCACTGCATGAGAACAGCACCTGCAAGACTGGCCGGAGTTATTTTTCTCTAACTGCACTGGGGCATGTACGGGTCCAGCAAGGGAACTTTGCTGCTGGGGCTTAAGCCTGTGGGAGTTGCTGAGGCAATGAGAAAAGTCAGAGTACTGACTGTCGTAAGAGCCGAGGCCAGAATCCAGGTAGTCATGAGAGACGTTGGCATAGTAATGATTGGGCATGGAGTGTATCCCAGGCCACTCTTTCTGACACTGGCTTCCTGTTACAGCACAGGGCATACGATTTGGACTTTTTCTAGGATCCTCCCAGTACAGCAGTGCATTTTCATAAACCTGGCCGAGATGTGAAGAACTTTGCTGGTCTCTTACGTGCTCTGCCTTGGAGTCTTGAGGGTGGGAAAAGGCATTGTGAGCTGGCCCAGGATCAGACTGAAGATGTCTGGGTGATAATCTGGCATTTCGTTCTTCTTTTGCAGTAGAAATCTGGGCTTTCTCTCTCAATTCATCAGCCAAGGACAGGTAAGACTGGTTTGACCGCTCTGGATGGTAGAACTTACATTTGATGCCGTACGTGCACTTTTTGTCTGAGAAAAACAAAATGAACACAAAAAAGTCATACGTCATCTCATTTGGGAATCAGCTTACTTCCTTATCTTTAACCTCTAAAGGAATAAAACAATAAAAACACTGTTTATTGTGGCAGAAGACTTCCTGAGCTCTGTGCTAATTTTATCTTACCATACGGACAAAGCTGCTTCTTTTGCTCTGTCGGCAGAGGTTTTTTCCGAAGGAAGTTGTCAAGGCTGGGGCCATGGCGACCCAGAGGGTCATCTGGGGGCATGAACCTGGACAAAGAAAAACACGGCTTCAAATGACTGATTTCTTCATTTACTTGTGACAAATCAGCTGGGTGCTGCGTAATTACGTTCCCCTGGTTACACCCTCAAGATGCAACATGCCCTCTGGAACCACATTAAACAGCACTGGTGGAGGGGAAATGTGAAACCTCGCATGCTCAGGTAGAAAAACAGGCTAATTGCTCACTTGTCATTCACAAAGGAGAACATGAGGAGCCTCTCCTCGATGCATTTCTTCCACTCGGGTCTTTCTCCTTGGAGGTCACGGTAGGTGTCATTGGATACGATCACTCCATCGGACTCGTACGCCAGCTTGACGATAAAGCGGTCATCATAGCAAACCACTCGCTTGCCACCGACGCGGCGCGATGGAGTATAGACCACTATTTTCCGTTTTTCAAGCTCTGTCAGGATGTGTTGATCTGAAAGGGCAAACAATCATGAGTTAGATGGCAGCAGACAGATGGGGTAGTTGTATTACCCTTTTTGGTTGAAAGCTGTACATAAAGTAAATACACAGGCGTAGATTTCGGGGGGAGCACAGGGGACATGTCCCCCTCAGTATTTTGGATCATGTGCATAGCAGAGGACTTTGATTTTGACCAAATTAAAGACATTTCCTCCAAAAATGGATGCATAAAAATTCACCACAATGCAGAAAATCAAGGGTTTGATGCTTAAAATTTCCTGACCCCTATTTAATATGTTTGTCCCCTACAATGTTTAAACAAAACCTTCGCCCTTAAGTGAATAGCTTTGTTATGTAACATGACACACATTTGACATGATCCACAACCACACGTTCAAGATACAAAAACCACAACGCTTATGAGAACATGCACTAAGATCCAGGAATCAACCACAGGAAACTTAAGGCGTCAGACAAGTTATTACATCACCTAATATGTAAATTATATCATATTTTAGCCTATCTGCAATGTGACTGAATAAAAACACATACACGCACTGTAGTTACTTACTACACACGTTAGAAGTGAGGTGAAATGAACCTGTGAAATCTGAATGAATGAATGACTGAGAGGCCAGGTTACATGAAAGCTAGAGGTGTGCATGGCTGAGCTACTGACTACACTCAAACACTCAATGGTATCTCTGTAACTAAGTGCCCCTTAGGGTGACTGTCTTCACTTAACCTCTGGCTGTAGATGACTGTCAGCAGTTCACTACAAATTGGTTAGGTGTGGAAGAAAAAACAAAGCTGTACTTCCTGATGGGGCTTTCCCAGGAATGACTGCGGCTGACTTTTACTTCCTTGTTCGCTTATTGGAAATAGAACCTTTGGATTGCTCCACCCTGGCTACACAGTTACTAAATCATGAGAGCCACAAGGTGATGATGCATCAGTTTTTAAGGATGATTCACCCTTCATTATACACTTGGAGATATCAAAGATTTGGTAAGTGTCACTAGCTTGAAAACATGCAGCAATACACTGAATAAAAAGCATCTTATCTACTAGATGTGATAACAATCTTGAGTGTTCAGATACAACAAAAAATGTAAGTGACTCAGCTGTTTGAAATGTACAGCTCTTTGTTGTGTCTACTGCCAGATATTATCACACCGTATCCACCCGGAAACTATTACAGCAAATCATTCTTAATGCACGCCCACGCTCACTGTTGTCTTGGCCTCATACGGAAACATAACTTGATAGCCAATTGGATAAACCTCTGTTTCATAATCCTTACTGTGTTGCCCCATGGCTTTGGCATGAGTTCAATAGTTCTGCCTCAGACAGACACTGAAACAGTATATCATGGCTGCTGCGGGACTGATTCACAGATACAGGAATATGCATACTTACTGTATAGCTGCGGTTTCAGTTTCAGAGGAAGTTTAAGTAGCAGCCATACTCACATTTATTGGTAAATGAGAAGCTATATTGAGGCATTAGATAAAGCAAAAGAAGCACAGACTTTTGGCTTTTTTAAAAAAAAAATCCATCTTGCAACCTCAATAGCTTCTTTTAAACCACTACTAAAAACTCATTTTTATAAACTCACTTTTCTGTAACTTTGTTTTATATGGTTTATCATTTTCTTCTTTTTTTTGGCAGGTGGGGCAACATTGTTTTGAAAGCTGCTATATTAACAAAGTCATTATTATTATTATTATTATGATCCTGTTTCCAGTCTTTGCACTGTGCTAAGCTAACCAGCGGTTAGCGGTTTTCACTGTGAAGTGTTTCTGTCATAATTGAAAATCCCGTTAGACTAGACTAGACAGCTTCTTTAGTGGCGGAGAGTCAAAATATTTTGGGTGCAATAAGCGCATCTGACGTAAGCAGAACCACAAACGATGAATATCATGTTAGTTATTAGCACTGGCATTCAGACCAGCTCCCTGACACTGGTATTTCCAGCTCTTGTAAGGTGCTGTTGGCTGGAAAGGTGCAGAGAAGAACCGTGTTGTGTGTTTACTGTATCCTAGGGGTGTTCAGTACACGTATGAACAAAACAAAAATCAGGAAATTTGAATTAAGTGAACTGACTACACTGAATCACAACTGTCAGTGAGTGAATGAGTCTGTGGGTGCTGCTGTCAGCTCAGCCGTACTGCGCCGTGTGTTTCCTCCTTTTTAAAAGCATATTAAAAGATTGCAAAAGCCAAAGAAAATCTTCCATACTCAGTAAAATAAGCTTATGGGCGATGCTCGTATAGGCTAGTTTTGTACAGAACTGAACGTAACAGTTACGAGTTGCAACAACCTCTGAAATGCAGACAGTCAGAATCAGCGCTGAATGTCGGGCCGTGTAAACAGTGACATATTTGCTTACTGTTTTACATACTGAAGTGCATTTGAATGCTTAAAGCTTAAAAACCTTTCCCGTACATGGGTGCTGGCTTAGGTGGCAGGGATTTGCATCTCCCTGTTTCAAGGTGTGTCTTCAATTGACGACATACTTATGCTTGTCGACTAACAAAATGTTTTTTGGTCCGCCCTGCTGCTGCTTTTGTGCTCAACAGCTTGTTTTTAATTTTCCTTTAGCATTACACAAATGTACATCACGTTCCCATTTCCTTCAGGTTGCCTGCAATATTCATAGGCAATATTCATTCATTCATTTTCTGTAACTGCTTATCCTGTTGCGGGGGTGCTGGAGCCTATCCCAGCTGACACTGGGCGAGAGGTTGGGTACACAGGTTACCAGACTATCACAGGGCGGACACATAGAGACAGACATTCCTTCACGCTCACATTCACACCTACAGGCAATGTTAGAGTCACCAATTAACGTTTGAATTGTGGCAGGAAACCGGAGCACCCGGAGAAAACCCACACTGACATAGAGAGAACATACAAACCCTCTTGCTGTGAGGCAACAATGCTAAACACTGCACGACTGTGCCGCCTGTAAAGCAACAGAGCCAATAACAACAAATGGAACGGAAGTGATTGATTCATGACGTCAACTCATGCATTGAGTAACATGCAAGAAAACTTTCCACTTTAAAAGTTGCCAGTAGCTGCCAGAAGACTTTGAGTCGTACAAGGAACTAAATTATTTTAATATTTCTCTTCACATGCAGCCCTGCATACTCTGATTAATGTGCCCCAACAGGTTTATCATATCAAAATATGGAGTGTTTCAATGTTTTCAACCAGTGACAGACTTGTTGGACTGTGTTGACACAGCCTCATTCTATGTTCTTGAAAAGGTCGGTATGTGATATTTGCCCATATCCAAAAACCTGTTGATATCCAAGTCTTTCATAGTGTTTAAAAATAGGTGTGTTTGTCCTTCTTTTGGGCCATGCATTTCTATCCCAGCCTTGCAAAGTGCTGGTTTGTGTGCAGTCCATCTATGAACAACGCAAAGAGCAACACAAAGTGTGTCACAAACTGCAGTAAGAACACCAACTGAGACACAAAGAATGATACAGGCATATCCCACAAGTCTTCATCTGAAACCGATTCTCACTAAGGCCTAAGGGAATATGCTGTTCAAATTCAGAATACTGTCATATTCAGAATAATAGGGTCATGTTATAGTGCATGTAAACATAGTGAGGGAGATTGTTTCTGCTTTGACTGAGGATTGCTTGTGTGGTTAAACTAACACTGCTCAGTTTGATCAGAGCCGCCTGCTTCTTTGTACATTCCTTGTACCCTTTACCTGTTAAGGGGGCGTCAGGTCTGGGCTGCTCTTTGCGCCAGCTGGGAACAAACACAGTAATGGTGTTATGACCTCTATCCAAGAAGAAGTTCACTGCGAGCTGGATGCCTCGACATGAAAACACTTCCTTGTTGCCATGACTGTAAAAAAGAAGCAGGGGAGAGAAGAGGAGTACAAGTAATTTGACTATAAATAATATGAAAGGGAGAAGTAGAAATTCAGTTGATCTGTGTAAACACCGCATGCCTTTGAATGTTCTCTCGGAGGGAAGCTTCCCTCGGGCTATTACTCGCTGTGAACTTCCTGTATTACATTTCATATCTATTGAGAGGTGGAGATTTTGAGGTGTGTGCCTAGTATTTGCATATTGTAGCAGTGGCCTTGACAAAAACATGCACAGGCAGGGTGGTGAACGCCTGCCTTTTTAAAGTGACACGACGATGCATGTTTCAAGGGCAGAGTTAAATGACAGCATGGCAGTTTGTGAATCATAATTGGAATGGATGATCTCATAAGAAAGAAAAAAAACAGCTTAGCAAGATTACCTCATGGCAACATTGCTGCCATCAATAACAACAGGCCTCAGTTCTGTGTCTGTATTCTTCCGTTCTCCCGGTTGTGGTGTGACGACTCTGAAGGGTCCAGCAGCCCAGCTGGCCGGCAGCAGAGGATCCTTTTGCCCCGTGCTCCTCTCGTCGCCATCAGAACCAGGCAAGCAGGGCGCAGCGCCTGTCCCGCTCTGAACCAGCTCCCCCAGCACTGAATTAGTGTCTGTGCTCAGGCCCAGCTTCCTCAGGGCAGCCTTCACCTTGTCTGAGGAGTAACCCAGTTTCCTGAAGAAGTCCACTCTGAGCTGGAGCTCCTCGCTGTCTGGTTCGAGCAGGTCCAATGCTGAGCTCTGGCTGGGAAGTGCCTGATCCATTCTGGGGCATCTGGGCCTCTTTTCAGCAGCATAGAAGACGTGTAACACAGTCGCAGGGTCGTGTTCATCGACTGAGTGAAGGAAAATGACATTTAATTAGGAATACATGCTTATGTGACATCATTTAATCAACTTGCAAAATAAAATAAGACTATAAAAATAATCTGAGTTTACTCCCTCTGAGATGTTTACAGCGAGTTAACTATTAAAACCAGAGATCACATATTATTTTATGGCTGAACCATTATGCAAACTACACACACATTTCCCCAAAATTCAACCTGACATAGTTGGTATTTTTGGAAACTATGACACCTCCTCTAGACTCAAAAACATAGTTGCACAACACAAGTTACAATAACTATTCCACCAACTCCTTATTACGGATGTTCACACAGTACAGATTATTAGTCAATCGACGTCTTTTGAAGCAACTGTGCTTACAAAAAAGGTCCTTTTAGTTGGTCAGCGTGAGAATTTGTTGCTTTTATTGTTCTTAAATGTTAGTGAACTGAACATTTTGTAGTTTTGGACTGTTGGGTGAGCAAAAGATATTTGATGATGTCACCTCAGGCTCTACCTTAATGTGATATATGTGTTTTTTTAAACCAAACGATAGAAAAAAAAAATAGAATAGAATATTTATTTATTGTCCACCATGGGTGGAAATTTGTCTTTGACTCACCAAACACAAAGGACAGCATCATAAAAGCAGACAATAGTTAGTACGATGAGCAGATAGAGTCATTACAACACATTAAAGCAGCACATTATCTGTCTGTGGTTAAAAAACATTGAGTGAACAATCAAGAATTTTTAGGACTTCACTTTAAGTACTTTCATAAATGATATTGACCATTGACTTCTTCTTTTCTCTTAAAATGCTCTTGACAGACTTGTCAGCTGCCATTTCCCCATGTTATGATACATATTACATCATCATTTGGTGTACCTGATAAGACTACTCATGTAAATGTCTTTAAAGTGTAAGTTTATAGTAATAATATGTAATAAAAAGACACACCTACCACACAGTATCAAGTCTAAGAGGCCTGTATTCCTTCAATAATGTAACTCAGCTTTACTCTGAGTCTCTGTAAAGTAAAAACGCTTCACTGTATGTCCCTTATGTTGCCTGTTTCAACATATAAACACGTAACACACGTCCCTGTAAGGCTGAGGACTTCTACCTGACTCAGGTGACACATTTCCAGCGGTACATTTCCACTGCTGACCGGCCGGCACGTTGGTTAGATAATAACAGCAGATATATAAAGACAGCTCACCTTCACTGCTCCTCTCTGTCTGTCCGTGTCCCATCTGTCGGCACAAGTCACTCCAAACTCCCGTTAATGTTTCCGGAGTAAAGTACAGTAAGTTTGACAGCGGCTCGGTGAAAGCACCTCCCTCCTGGAGAATGATTTCTTCCCTTTTCCTCCTCCAGACGGACGGAGGCATGCTGAGCCTTGAAACATTTGCATAAATCCGAGATAAGATAAGGTGTTTCCCTTTGGCTGCCACTCAGTCACGCTGTAACACACCAGCTATTTGCTTTCTGTCTTTCTTTGTGTGTGTGTGTGTGTTACAAATTTCTTTGTTGCTGTTGTTCCTCTCGGCGATAGAGACAATAAAAACACGGAATAAAATGAAATCCACTCTTTGTTGTAGTATTTAGGTTTTGTACATGCAGCACCTAAAAACAAAGTCAGATCAAGTTCATTAATACAGCACATTTACAGACAATAAATACTGAACTATTTGTATCAATTAAAACCTCCCATTTATCTCTATAAAAGAAATATAAACGTAATAAGCCTATATTAAAGTATATCTGGCATAGTATACTGCTAATAAAGCTTATGTCTATGAGTGGCCTACATGCAGTGATGGCTGCCATTTGTAAATGATCATTTTATTTATTTATTATTTTATGTTTAGAAAATTCTGCACAACAATAGTATGTAAGGTAACTTCATCTAAATCTTCCTGGTTGACTCTGGAGCAATGCCTTTTTTTTTTTTGAGTAATCGTACACTTAATGTGTATCTCCCCTCCTACTTTGTACATTAAAAAACATAAAATAAAACCACATCGAGGACAAGACGCCCTCTCGTGGTTACAGGACAAAATAACAACATTCTACCTCACTTATGTGTGTGAATTTTTTTTTTTTGATTCGTAAAAATTAATGAAAGACTAAGAATTCTGTTATTATTATTATTATTATTATTTTTTTTAATTTAATTTAATTTTTTTTAAATTAAATTTTATTTAGCCTACATATGATCAACAAATAGAATATATTGTATTTTTATAGCTCACACTACAATATCAAAAAATAGTTAAAAAAAAAAAAAAAAATTAAAATAAGCCATATCTCTTGCGTGGATGGATAAGGCACAGGCTCAGGGGCCCAAAGTGTAAGGTGCCCACTGGTCTTGACCTGCAAAATGTCACTCAAATTTACACATGCCAAGACTTGGAAGACTCAAAATGGCCACAAAAAGATGCAAATGAACTACAAATGAGACAAAATTACCTAAAAGAGGCACAAAACGACAAAAAAGATGCAGAACGACTACAAAGAGATGCACAACCACCACAAAGTCTGTGTGTCTTGCTCCTATGTAGGAGCATATCTGTGCCCAGGGGCCCACTGTCTCATTATTAGCCGATAATCATAACAAGTTATAACGTTAAAATGCTGCTTACACATTAATACTTTATTAATAAGAACCCATTAACATGATACCATATAATAATACAACTCTCTGACAGAGGCTGTTTTGCATGACAGGTACTTCATACTTAAAGTATATTATGCTGGTAAATAATAATCTTATTTATGTGATGTTTTATCACCTTGATACCTCATGAGTGTTTTAAATTTCATTAGTCGCTTCTGAGGATGATTTTGAACATGAACATGACCTGGTTAAATACACACATATGCTTTGTATTTGTAGTGGTGTTGGTGTGACAGTAATATTTAAAGAAGCACAATCTCTCCCAAATAATTCCCAAATTAGATGTTATAAGTTTAGACATGGATTCTGGGGTGTAAGTGACCTCAAACATAAGGTCAGTACGTAGGATATATAATTTGTTCATGTGTAACACATATAGCGTACAAAAGAGGAAATATTTCTTTACTTGGTGTAATAATAAGGCTTTATGGCAGGGATGTCCAAATGTTTTTGAATGGGGGCCAGATTAGATAATGTGAAAATACCTGGGGGCCAACTGCTTCTCAAAGCATACGGGTTAGTCCTGCCGCTGTAAAGTAAAGAGAAAAGATGTGATCTTGCTTAATTAACTAACACTGTGTTAATCATGTAGTATATTTTAAAAGACAAGTCAAGGGCTGTTTAAAATCTGTCTGCAGGCCACATTTGGCCCCGGGGCCGGACTTAGAACATGCCTGCTTTATGCTAATTTCCAGAGATGCATAGGACTAAGTCATTGTTTTGCAAGACACAAGTAAGTGTCAAGTTTTTGCACTCAAGTCTCAAGTCAAGACAGGCAAGTATTGAGTCAAGTCCTAAGTCAAATCCCAAGTCCTAAACTTTGCGATTTGAATCTCGTGCTTTTCACCAAATGTAATGACATCTTAAGAACAGAGTAGTAATGTTATTAAATTAGCTGGCTTTGTTAATGTTAGCAGTCTGGGTCGGCCCCCTGCTGGAGTACGGAAACACCACTTGGACAAACCATGACTAGAGCTGCAGTGCATTGTAGTACTAGAACAGAAAATAATAATAATGGCAGTTTGTTAAGTTTATTTATGATTATATTAGCTAATTATCATTTCAGATGGCAGTGCCAGTGCATGGTTTCCTGTCACAGCACAGCAATTGGCAGGGATATTTGGAGCATACTTTGGGTGGAGACAAGGTGTCAAGTCATGAGTCATTACTGTTAAAGTCCAAGTCAGCTTGCAAGTCATTTTTCATTTTGTCAAGTTGAGTTTAAAGTCATCAAGTTTGTGACTTGAGCCTGACTAGTCATCATGTGACAGGAGTCCACACCTCTGTTAATTCCTGTATTTCTTCAACGTCATCGGATGCTAAGTGGCAAAGTGAAGAGGTACAGCCTCAATACTATTTGACACATTGCAATCTTTTCTATTACTTTTACTGGGAGTGCATATAGACAGTAAACTGGACTGGTCCAAGAACACTGAAGCCCTCTACAAGAAGGGCCAGAGCTGCCTCTATTTTCTGAGGAAGCTGAGGTCCTTCACCATCTGCCGAACAATGCTGAGGGTGTTTTATGAGTCTGTGGTGGCCAGTGCCATCCTGTTAGCTGTTGTGTGCTGGGGCAGCAGGTTGAGGGTAGCAGACGCTAACAGACTCAATAAACTGATTCACAAGGGCAGTAACATCGTGGGGGCGGAGCTGGACACTCTGGTGGCAGTGTCAGAGAGGAGGATGCTGTCTAAGAAACACGTCTCCCTGGACACTGTCTCCCACCCACTCCAAGCTATGCTGCTCAAACTCAGGACAGTGATGGACTCATTCGCCCAAGATGCACCACAGAGCGCCACAGGAAGTCATTCCTGCCTGTGGCCATAAAGCTGTACAACTCCTCCCCCCACCATATGCATATATAGTTCATAATTATTTATTGGGTGCAATAATTCAACTGCCACAATATTGTGTGCAATAATTTTCAGTATACAAAATTATCGTGCACATACCTGTACATATATCTTATGTTTACTTTTATTCTATTCTTATTTATTCTATTGATGTATATATTGTATTTAAATTTCACACTTACAGCCTCTGCACAGTGATGATATCTATTTTATTTTTAATATTTTAATATCTCAAGTACTACAGATAAACACTGCAGTATCATGCACATGCTATTTTTTATTTTTATTTTAATGCACATTTTCACCTCAATTTAATTTAATTTAATTTAATTTAATTGCTTTATATTTACATACTTCTATTTCATGCTCTTATTCTTACTTCTTATAATTCTCTACCCTTTACATCGGAGCGACTGTAACAAATCACAATTTCCCCTCGGGGATCAATAAAGTATTTCTGATTCTGATTCTGATCAAACATAATTGCAGTAGGGTCTGCAGGAGCACAAACAACAACTGCAAGGTCAAACTGTACGCACTGAAATCACATTCACCTCGTATTTTTTCCAAGAAAGGAGTTACTGTCCGGCTTTTTATTCTGTATATGACAGTGTATTACTGTCATGATAATAACACATTGCAAATCCTGTTAATATTTGACAGCTCATGTCTAGTTGTTCCTTGTTTTGTCCACTAGATGTCACCCTTGCTTCATGTTATCCTGCTGTGCCGGTCTCACTGGGGAGATTATGGAGGACTTTGGCCTGCAGATGGTTGTGGCATCAGTGGGCTGGTGGTTAAGCTGTGAAGTTCTGTCTAGTGTGTGTGTGTGTGTGTGAGAGAGAGAGAGAGGGTATGTGTGTGTTTGTAAACAACCCTTTGTGTACAGGGTTAATGGCACGGTCGAGTTGGGATCACACCGCGTGCAGCTGGTTAATGGCATATACAGAGTTGAGTTCCAGAGAGTGGAGAAAGTAATCAGGGCCAGTTGCCAGGCGGTTGCCTCCTCTGAGGGCCCACACCACTGGTCCCAGGTGTCTGCAAGGCCTGATATTACTGCAGGGCAATGAGCTGCAGCCAGTGACGATGACTTGAGGTGGACATACACACACACACAGACACACATTGGAGCTCAGACTCAAAGACAGAAAGCTGCACACGTAAATTCACACCTTTATACAAGTGAGTTATCCATGACTTTATATGTCGGAGAGTCTCGGGGCGCATTGTGACGAAATATCAGTCGTATCACACTCGGCATGAAGGACAGTTATATGGTATTTTATTGAATTCAGTCTATAAAAGCTCCATTCAGCCTACAGTGGGCTGAGTGTATTGTTTTGTAATTTACAGCTAGATTATACTGGAAGGCATCATTGGCATCCAGAGAGCTATTGTTCAGCAATGCAAATCTTGAACCTCGTTGAGAATCCGAGTGCCCAAGATTGGATGAGATTAGTGCAGATTGGGTATTGTGAACATCAAACGCTTATTTCCTTAACATCTTGGGGGGAGGCATTGCCCTGCTCAAAGGCATATCTTTTTCCTCCAGGCAGGTGTAGTTTGGCAAGGCTTGTTAAACCTGAGACAGTTGATCAAATATTCAGCCGAGCTCATTGTGCTGCTGAGAGCTTTTGGATGTAGCTGGGATAGCGCCTCGCTGATAAAACCGGCTTTGTAGTGCCTCAGTGCCGGCCTCCCTTTGCTATTCCTTTCGTTGACTGCCCGGGTCAGCCGTCTGTCAGAAAAATTAATTTTTGTATGATTTCTTTAAAAAGAACCAAAGTAAAGAAAAGGCAGCCTTTAACTGGAGTAATCCATCTTGCGCCAATGGTGTCAGAGTGATTCACGATTTCCAATTTAGCCATGGTTTGAATCTAAAGTAAATCAGGCAGGACGGCTCCACCCTTTGTGCAGCCGGACGACAAACCCTCAGTGACAAGAGCTTTCAAATGAACATATCCCCCACATTCATCTTGTTCATTTATTACTTCAGACATCCCATTGCTTGTCCTACATAGATCAGCAAGCAAAGACCTCCTGGCATTGTGTGTGTGGAGTGCAGAGAAGGTAAAGTGTTAAAGCTGGCTAGGTGGCTACAGCATTGATAGAAGATTGGACAAAAGAGCAGTAGAATGGAGACAGGTTTTAAGTCTGTGTTTAATTAGATTTGCTTTGATTAGTGACAACTGAATTCCCTGAGCAGGATGTGAGCACAGAATTGCAATTTAGTGACTACTCCCGCCTGCTGATCATAGACATCTACTCACTGAGATATACTGTGGAAGCACTTGTATTTATCCAGACATCACATACACTAATTTGTTTTGTTTCTCTAAATTTGAGTGGGTTGTCAACCTTCTTACTGGCCAGCAATTAATCAACAGAGTGTATTCAAGGTGTTTCTGTTACAGTACATATGCAGCTCTCCTTGTCATATTGTCAAATGAAGGGGATTTAACAAAAGTATTAAGACACTGAAAGCTGCTCAAAGCTGCTATGATCAGTTTGGTTTTTTAAGCAATGGATAAAATAACTACATTAAAGTAAAAGATGAAAAACTCACAGGTAATTATCACCAAACTCTTCAGTTCCCCTCAGATCTCCAGAGTGTTTCAGCGTTGGTTTTACTGACTGAAATGTTACTATTTTGGTTCACTCTCAATCTCTCATTAATGTCATTTCCTGATGCTGCAGACAGATTTAACAAAGCTTAGATAGGTAGTAAGGGTGTGCCATATCACCTCATTCTCAATAATACTGGTATAATTTTTAATATGATATGAAAATTCATATTGTTATACTCACGATATATCAACTTGTTGACATATTGACGTCATGCTGTTACCCATGGCAACACAAGCATGGCTGAAAGCAAATTATTAAAGAGGGAACTCATTCAGCGGCTCCTCTGGCAGCAGCACAGCCTCTCTTTCTGTTCTCTCTCACCGTGTACATACAGGCCTGAAATGATTTTGTCCTAAACATTAAGTAATGTAAACCTACGTGTCGCTCGTGGCTCGACAAAAAACTACATATATATGAATGTGCGATACTTATGGTGTCATAACAGCCTGTCAGGTTACAGAGGAGAAATGGCAGAGCATAAAGGTCCAGGTTGATTTATTTATATAGGTCCTAGTGGACATTTTTTTGTATTTGGGAGCTGTTTAAATGTGTAATTTGTGGTAGATTTTATTTTGTTGAACAATAATATTGTATACAGAATGTGAGTCTCACTCTGAGTTACTGTTGTTGTTCACAAACTAAAGAAATGAGAGATCATTTTTGTTTAGTTTTTGCTGAATATTTGAAGGCAAACTGTAAAACTATCACTTATTTTGTTGCAGTTCTATTTTCTTAAATTAATAATACTAATTTGTCATATCATCAACAATATCGTCAGCGCAAAAATACCCTGAAATATCGTGATATTATTTCAGGGGCCATATCACCTACCCTTAATAGATAGGCATCTATTAGTCATTTTGTTAATTCATTGTGCACCATACACAATTGTAAGATAAACAAAACAGACAGCTATAATAACACTGTCAACAACAGCATCAAAAAAACATCTACAACAGGGCACTGCACCATTATTATGGGTCATTATGTCATTATGGATCATATTATCACATTTAATTAATGAATCAGTTTGTCATGTGATGAGCTGATATCTGACCTTTGGAGCAAATCATTCAGGTGATGAACGCTTGTGTCGCTATGTCATTCATTTTTCGCCAAATGCCTGTCTCACAAATATGACGTTTTTTGTTTTCGTTCTGAACATGCATATGTGCAACGTTATTGGTTGCATGTGAGGTGTTTCAGGGCAGAGATCACTCACACTAGTGTCAGATATCAGTCACGTCAAACATTAACAGTCCAGGCAAAAAGACTGTATCTGGGCAAAAAAGGGAACTGACCATTAAGCCCTGTAGTGTGAATGTAGCCTAAATGAATTCTTATAATACTCCATGTTGGCTGGATGTGTTTAGTAACATAACAGTTTGCTAACATGTTAGCCACAACAACTTTATACTGGCCAAAAACACCAGTTAATGCACATCTGTCCAAGAGTATTTGATAATTCACTTTACTGCATGAATGTTTCCCTTTACTTCTCCAACTGAAGATGTGAGGAGGGAGGAATTTAGGAAAAATGAGACGTTCTTTCCTCTGAATCATTTAGAGAAGACATTTCTGATCATGTAGAGAAAAATCTCTCTTGCGATTGAAGTTGTGGTGCTTTTGTTAATCTGGTCTACACACACGACACAGATCCACCTTTTTCAGCTAGATGGTGAATCAGAAAACACGTAATTTAAGACCTATTATACTTGACTTTTTTGTTTATCCACATTGACGTAAAACTGCAGTGCCTGTTGAAATGCAGTTTAAGACAAGTCTGATCAGCTGCAATGACTGCAGTGACTAACAGATTTCCAATAAAGGGGTGTGTCAGTCCGGTAAAAGACATCTGCAAAGGTTGGCAAGGAGCAAGGAGATCAAATCAGGGAATTGGCATGTGGCATCTTATTTAAGGATTGGTTCAACCACATTTGAAAAAAAACCCAACCATATTTAATCAGATAAGTTCTGGTTTTGAATTTGCAAATGATATCATCTGTCTTTTTGTGTATTTACTTAATGAAAAAAATACATTTCTGTGCTTTAAAGGTCCAGTGTGTAAGATTCAGGGGGATTTAGCGGCATCTAGTGGTGAGGATTGCAGATTGCAACTTGCTGAAAATTATCCAGGTTAGCATTCCTTCAGTTTTCATTGTTTAGGAAGTTTTTACTGGGAACAGAGTTATCCACAAAGGTCTCTTTGTCTTCAAAACAAACAGACTAGGTGGTTAAATCCAGTAAAAATACAGACTAAAGCAGTTTCCTGGTACAAATCAATGTGTCTCAGATGCCGTTTGACTTAATGGGCCACTATCTCACCACCTGCTAATGTGTGCTCACCTATTTTCTCTGATAACTTGAGATCCAGGCGTTCAAGAGATTTTACCAGGAGCCAAATTATCCACAGAGGTCTCTTCCTATCAAAAACAAATTGACCCGGTGATTTAAACCGGTAAAAACAATGAATAAAGCAGTTTTACGTTACAAAAAAACACTACAAAAAATGCTCTTAGTGTGGCTCGGAACTGTTGTGACAGAAACACGAATGGCCCTATCTAGAGCCAGGGTTTGGATTGTCCATCCTGGGGACTGTAGAAACATGTACACGAGGACCTGCTCCCTATATAGATATAAAAGGCTCAATCTAAGGTAACAAAAACACAATGATTCTTATTTTTAGGTGATTATACACTAAAGAAAACATACTTACTATATTATATTTCTGCCAATACATCCCCGAAAATCCTACACACCCACACTCTGTCCGACAATCTTGCTAACACTTGTTTCTTTGTTTGAAATAAATGTGGTCCAGCCGGCCATATATCATTTAAAGATTATTGTGTATAGGGGCACTGGATCCCAGTGCAGCTCCAGCCCTTGCAGGTGTAACCTCAGCATGAGGCCCCAGCCTCGTCCAAGAGCACCAACAATGTTCTGATTAATTGTTGCTGTCAGTTAAGGTCATTTAGGCCTACCTGTTTTTCTACATATTACTCATATCTGCCCCAACAAAGGCGCACACTCGCAGCGATGCATGAGGACATCCAGGTACACAGAAGTGCACACACTGCAAGTACACATGGTCAGTAACACACACAAAGACACACAAACAAAACCGCTTCCAAAGCCCGGCCTCATGTGTGATAGCAATTCATGCTCAGGCAGTCAGGCAACGCTCCAAGGTATTCATTACTATTGATGTCAGAATCCACAACAAGAAGTGATGGCTGAACCTCCTGCAGTCTGTACTGTTTAAAGCCGAGCTCCTCTCCCCCAGCTGTTGCTCTCTGTCTTCACTTAGAAGGGAGACTGTGATGATTAATGCACTCTCTGCTGGGATCTCGGGGAAAGAACCTGGAGTTTCTGCTGAAGTGTTTCGCTCACATTGTGGTGATTCAGTCACACAATATCTTCGCTGTGGAGCAACGCTGAAAAATAACTAAATAACAAAATAGAAAATCATGACGGTCTCGCATTCTTCCATGTGTGCTGCTCCAGATAGATTAAACTGATGCCTGTTTGTTCTGTGTGCTGTCTGGAATGAGCTGCTGTTTTTCACTTTCAGCTACCAATTCAACTTTCTGAACTTGTACCCGCTTTTATTAATCAAGGCGGTTTTGGCTGTAGGAGCCAAGCATAAAAAATGACATTTTATTATTGTTATTGGTTTATCATGGGGGTGGATTATGTTTTGTGGCAGAATAAATGATGGTGTTCACAGGAATGTTAGTGGGGAAGACTTTTCCATTCTGCTGAGTAAAAAAAGGTGAAATCGTTCTGCGGTGTGACAGCTGTTCTCTCTTCTTGCGTTCAGTGGTTGATTACTTTGATGTCTGTTCCCCTCAGGACTCCTGTTCTTTGCTGATGGTGCTCTGTGTTGGTGTTTAACCTGCATACTGATAACACAAACTTGAGTCGGCTTGGTGGTGCTGCTGAACGCCAGAGATACTGCTCATCTCGGTGAGTGCAGCTGCTACAGTCGGGGCTGGTCTCATGAAACCCTGTGGGGTTGGTAGCTTTGTTGTTAATTAAATAAGGCTGTATTAGATTCTGATAGCCTCTAATTCCCTCTGCTCTTAAGCTATCGTATGTATTAGCTATACATACAGTAAGATACAAGTGAAACATGGTCATTAAAGATAGAATATGTAACTTTTCTGTATTAATATGTCTAAAAATAACTAGACCAATGTATTTTGTAGTTGCGTACTCACATTATTCTAAATGTTTCCAACAACCAACCCAGAAAAATCTGTAATTTTAATCAAGGACACGGTCTGTGTCATTTGGTTGCCGTTGCCTGTCAGTGTCGTCATATCCCCACATGTGTCAGAGTTGTGGTTGTCTGCCAGAAGCTGCAGAAAAGGACTATTTATCAACTTTCAAGCAGCATTTTTATGCTACACATTTTCGATCTTGGTCGTTTTTATCCATATGTTCAGACCAGCTGAGAGATTTCAGTTATCGGATGTCAGGCTCTGAGGTTATCAGAGAAAAAAAGATGAGCCCACATTAGCGAGAGCTCCTAGCAGCCCCTCTGCGATGAGACAAACAGTGTCAGAGAAACACTGGTTTGTACTGTGAAACTCCTTTGTTCAGTGTATTTACTGGTTTTATTCATGTAGTCTGTTTGTTTTAAGAAAGGAAGAGAAGTCTGTGGATGCTTCAGCTCCCCTTAAAAACCTTGCAGACAATAAACACTGACAAACTGCAATGACAGCATTGCTCCGTCTTTTGTCATTGTTTTGTTTGAGAGACCCCAGGTTTAAGAAAATGACATATTGTACCTTTAAAGGGGCACTCTTTTAGTTTCCCATTTCCATAATATTTGGGGACATAAAGCAACATATTAAAAACAGAGATAGTCAAACTCAAAGGAGCAGACACCTAGATTTTTGACTTTCAGTCCCTAGCGTGAGTCCAGTTTACTGAATACTACATTTCCCATAATGCAATCACACATTTGTAGTCTGGACACAAACTGATAGGACTTCCTTAATATGTAAAATCAAATAGTTGCAACACAATTAAAAATGTTATGAATGAAATCATCAGGCAGTGATGGAGTTGTGGAATAATGTGTAATAATTATAACAAATTATCATAAAACTTCAATTAAACGCCCAGTCCCGTTTACTAGCCCGGTGAAGCTACACATTTTGACAAATAAAGGCCTGTCTCAATTAGAAGCCTGGTCTGGTTGCCGAGCAGTTTTATTTTTATAGAAGTTCTTTGGATGTATAAAACCAGATTGTTGATTACCCACTTGAGCAAACATTAGTTAGCTGTTTAGATTGCAAATACAAATTTAAATGTTTCAACTTTTATCAATATGGAGATGCTACACATCATTAGCTCAGTTGACTGAAAAAAAATCAAAACTGAATTTTATGAATATTGTTTTAACAAGATAAAGTGATGTTGTGTCGGTATGCTTGGTGCTGTTATACTCAGGTACCATGAAACAAGTGTCATTACATAACACATATTTAGTCTGACTCCTAGCCACACACATTGACTATATACACAGAATTTTATTCACTGTAAATTAGATTTGTTGAATAGTTATATTATATATATTTAAATTATATTCATTCATCTGCTGTTATTTTCTGTATCTTTGCCTGTAGGGTGACTTTGAGTGTGCCTATAAATAAATGTTTTATTATTAATACATAATTCATATGTTACTCAAAGCCTAAATTGTATACAAGTAATATTCATACTGGTTTAAATAAACAATTTGATTGTATTTCCCATCTTTGCTGAGCAACTGTTGTTGCTAAAGGCCTGTCCCTAATATAAGCCTGTTGAGTTCAGTGATTTCACAGCCTGGGCTTCTATTATAAGTTTTACGGTAAATTGTCCATCTTTACTTTGTGATAACAAAACCATTTGTGTGTGCCGCCTTCAGTGGCCCAAAAGCTGCAGGACATGTAATTAGGTACAACACTTACATAGCAGGAGAACCTACTTTTTTTTAAGGTATGGCACACGGAGAAAGATTCAAGACTTCAGGATTTCAAGACAAAGATTTGAACTGTTATGTACTAAAGCCAACCTCTGCCCCAAATCATCATCTTCCTGAATAAAAGAGTGAAAAAACAACAAAAACACACCCCTTCAAATGAGGCACGAGGCATCACTGACTGGTTCGAGTATGAAAATGATGTGGATCACATGTTTCAGTCACCAGATCAACCCAGCTGAGCACCCATAGGAGACTCTGGAGCAACATGTTAGACAGCGCTCTCCACCACCATCTCAAGTCCTGCGTAACTACAAAATTAAGCCCATGACTAAAAACGTAGCTTTTTCCTTTATTTGTCACCCATCTGCAGGCACTTTAAATTCCCCTGCAGATCCACATGTGACGTGTGTGTGTGTGTGTGAGAGCCTGAAATACATGCTTGAGTTGATAATAATATACTTCTTTCCTGACCCATTCAGTGCGCTCCCTCTTCCACTTATAATTATTGTAAGACAAACAGTGAAGAGGAAAATCCAGCCGTAGTGCTAAAATGCTCAAGTGTGCTTAAGAGGTGTTGGAAAAAGAAATAACAGCCATCAATTTCAACTGGGGGCTGATTTTTCTTTCTTGCTTTCTTTTGCCAGTTTATACCCACAGGGTCATGGTGGGGTGTTGACAGCTCTTGTGCTCCACTCTGTATGTGTGGGCATTAGTTTGCTGTCAGTAGTGCTACCATGGGGCGACTGTTGCCATTAGCTGTTAGATTTCTGATTCACACCCAGTGGGAGCGGGCTCTCAGGAGCCAAGCTGCCAACTGGCTGGGATAATGTACAGTAGGACTTGTGCCCCCACCTTCTTTTGGTCCTTTATGGCTGAACTAAATCTGCATCCTTGTTTTCTGTCTGGCCTTTGTGTCTTTGACCATTTACCAGATGAAACCAGGGCTGCAGATAATGATTATTTTCATTATTGATTAAGCCATAGATTATTTTCTTGATTAACTGATCAGTCATTTGGGCTATAAAATCAATCAAAAATGATCATCACTATTTTCAAGAGTCCAAAGTGACCAATATCTTGTTTTGAGGGACCAACAGTCCAAAAACCAAAGATATTTCTTATAAAACAGAGAAAGGAGCAAATACTGGAATTTGAGAAGCTTGTACCTGCAAATCTCAAAATAGTTAATGTTACGCTGATTGATTATTAATTATTTGACTCAATATTTTAGCTCTAAAAGAAACAAAATAAATCATCATCACTGAGATCCCTTAGATCATCAAATAAAGGTCTCCTCATTGTACCTAAAATCAACTCTCAATCACGTATCTTTTGCAAGCTTTTAGTCAGGATTTTAAGTATATTTTTATTTGTTTTAGGAATTAATATTACTGTTGTTATTATCTCCCCTTTTAAAGAATAATAATACCTTCTTATTTTGTTTGTTTTAATCATTTCTTGCTTGTTTTTATATATGTAATACTTTATTATCTTATATAATACTCTATGTTGTCATGTATGATGTATCTTAAGCACACTGAGTTTATGTTTGTCATATGAAATGTGCTATATAAATAAAATTGACTTGACTTGATTTGCTTTATTTACAAGAGAATTGATACATGGTCATTAAAGGGGCACTCCCACAATTTATTTTTGCACTGCCATAAAATTTGGGGACCAAAAAGTGAAATATCAAAAAAGAGCTAGTCAAAATCAAAGGAGCAGAGGCAGAGATATCTTGACTTTTAGTCCCTACAGCCTCAAAAACACTGGATGCTACATTTCCCATAATGCAACTCTGACTCACCCTGTCTGCCCATGTCTTCCAAACTCTATACCACCAGTTGGTAACCATAGATGTATGAAGGAAATGGAATACAGCATTGGAGCCCAGTTCATTCCTATGAAAGCTGTCCAGTGGCACAAGAAGCCAAAATAGCTCAAATGCGGTGTTAAAATTTTGCGGATAATCAACACTGCTTCCGCACTGTGTGGCCCATAGAGCAGGTGAGGCCGAGCCACGTACTTCCAGTTCAGCAGTTTGCTAACTAGACCAGACCAAATGGATCAAATTCTGATAGTGAAACAAGTCATTTCACGGGGGTTGTGATGCTAAAAAAAAAAGTATCCACTGACATGTCTTTCGCCATGTAACTCTGTGGCCCATGTTGACAAAGGTAATTCCCTTTTGGTCACTACAAAATGGGCATCAAAGCCTGGTGCACTTCCTGTGGGCCTATTTGTGACACAGGCAGCAAGCAGGACATTCTGACATTTGAAAAGTGATAACCTATAAATATTTAAAACTTTGGCTTATCAGAATAGTTAGTGATTAATTTTCTGTTATTCTAACTCTAAAAGAAACCAAAAATAAATTAAAAGCATTTAAAAAAAAAAAAAAAATCTGGCTTCATCATTTGGGGTACTCCTAATTTGTATTGTTTATTTTTAACTTTGTTATCTGCTAATGGTTGTTTTTCTTTCTTTTTTTTTTTATAATTGCAGCTTTTAATAAAATGTTCTGAGACAAAAAGGACATATGGCATCACATTACTGAAGAAGAGGAAACAAATCAACTGACACAAACACAAATAAAATATGAAATCAATACAAAATAAAATGGAGTAGCATTTTCAAAGTTAAAATAGTGAGAATATGAACTTCCCATAATGTAGATTACAGAATTAAATAAGAAATGGCTTGCTATTGCTCTAAAAAAAAACATGGTGAAGTTGCGCAAAGCTTCAACAGAACTAAGCCAGGGCGTTTTTAAAGTTAGCGACATGTCACATAGCCTGTTGGCTGATACATGGAGCAGGTTAGGATATCTCCAATGTTCGCTTGTTCGTTCACGTCACGTCCAGTTAGGAAGAGGTGTTAGTCCTTGCAATTAGAGATTCAATGGACAAGTAATTACTATTCAACAAAATCAGGCGTCTTCTGACTTCCTCTGGCAGAGAACAATCCTTACAGCCCCGTTTCCTGATTTCATTATCATTATTATTATTATCACTGCTGTAGTTTGGCACTGCTCCTGTCTGAAACTGCTTGCAAATTTTTTAGTTTGTAATTACATAAATGTTTGAAGGACAGGCTGACACTGAGCAGGGTAAGGGGGGATACGAGACAGGCTGCATGGATGGATGGATGGAAGGGAATCTGAAGTGTTACATAGATGATACAGAATGTGGAGAATCTGGAAGTTGTGCTGCTAAGTGGCGGCGTATTATCCCTCTTGTCATGATTAATGAAGTTCTTTGGATATGACAACTGACTCTGTAATAGCTCCATTAGGAACACCCCCAAAAGATTGATACAGTACCTCACCAATCCTGCAGACCACTATCCTGCGTTTTACTATGTGTGCTCTGGGGGCCATACTGTGCGATTTTGATGAGCTCTAAATCACTTACATCTTCCACCGAGGAAAAGGCTTAAACCGCTAAGAGAGAATGATGCTTTTTGTTTTTTTGTTTTCTTTTTCCGCTGGGTTATTTTCCAACAGTTTAAAGAGCTTTTAACCTCACACCGGGCTTTGTTTTCCTCTCCTCAGTGATGTGTAAAAATGTAATTCTTCCTTATCATGACCCAAACATGCAGCCATTTATCCAGCGGCTGCCAGTTTTTATTTGCTCGGCTTCAGCTCGCTTGTCAGCCTCATGCCATGAATACCTGAAATGGAATTTTGAGTGGTTAAACACAGGTAGTAATTCAGTTTTTTTTTTCCTCTAATGAAAATTATTACCATACAATACTGTGCACATTATGTTGGGGTTTTTTTTTTTTAGCTGCGGGGCTTAATTGGGTGATCATTTCTTGTCATTTCATTGCCAAGAACTTTAATAGAATTTCTGGATAATTGCAAAAATGCTAATGGAAATCAGAGCTTTTGGAATGTAAAATTGCAGAAAACAAATAGCTATGAAGGCGGATGAATCATCAGTAGTAATAGTATTGCTAATATCAATGAGAATACAAAGTAAATTGCACATTAGTGTGTTTCTATGCAAGAGGAATTTACGACCCAGAAAACACAACAGAGAGACAGTAAATCACACGAGCGTCGAGATATTTGTCAGAAAACTAATAAAAAAATGAATTGATATGATGATATGATGCTCAGTAAAGCAGAGTCAACAATAAACAACCATGCAGGCGGTCCAGATTTGCAAGACATAAGCAGTCTCAATCTCCTGTATAGTAGGGCTGTGAGGGGGAAATGGGGAACGTTTCAATTACAGTATACACGGAAAGGGCATCTCTGCAGCAGGATTGATATGTCACTCTAACAATGTCCAATTAAAAAGGGAGAATGCTTCCATTATTCTTTTATTAGAAGGCCTGTGCCTGAAACTGCATCGAAAGACATGCACATTCCCGGTTAAAGGTGAGAGTCCATCAGGCGTGAAATGAGTACAGCACACATAAAATAATTCTTATTTCCCCATGGCCGCCATAATATAGCTTTGCAATTATATTGAATGAGTCCATGTGTGTGTGTGTGTGTGTGTGTGTGTTGTAATGCCACTGAAACATGCAAAAAGCACTTCTATGATTGGTTCTATTTATGTGATTTATCATTTATTTCCATTTCTAAATATCTATGAACTGGGAATAGCATGACGCTTTAAGCATTAAGGCCGAGACAAGTGAGTGTAAGTGCTAATAGAAAGGAACAGTCACCTGTTCTACTAATAAACAACAGATGAAACGAGATTTCAGTGACATCCGTTTTCGTAGTTCAAATATCCAACACAACAGACATAACTTAATGCGTACTTCCTCTTCTTCCCTCTCCAAACGAGCCAGTTTTACAAAGTGATTAATGGGCACTGCCTACATTCAGATGTAATAGTGCTATTATCACTTTTAACAAACGGCTGTCACTTGCAAATTATAGTAAAACCCTACATCCTGCTCATGAATAAGCGTTTGTCCATAGTTAAGGATTTGCAGGATTATCCTAAAAACAATGTACTCATATGGAAATAATTCTCAATCATCACTCATGACCCACTTGAAGTGTGTGTCTGTGTAGCCTACTTTTCTGCAGAGAATTTTCTGTGCTCAGGATGTTTATGGGTGTGTACCTCCAAAGCGCTCAGGTGAGCACTGAAAAAACGCAAATATAGTGAGGGCAAATGCCAAACAAGAGTGAATCTGGGATTGGCTTTCACTTTCTCTTTCGCTGGCAATCGTGTTTACAATAGACCGTTTTAGGGCCGACGTCACAATGACGTCAGTTTGTTAGCTGGAGGCAAAACACGACTCGCCACCACAGAGCTGTAGGCTACATAGGAGTCTTAAAATGTCGTCTTGTTGTGTTATTGGGAGCCAGAATAGAAGGAGTCATGACTCAAAACTTTAATTATACCACATACCAGCCGCCACTGCTCGTGAACAAGAACAAAAAGCAGCTATGGTGAAATGCGATAAGACAAAAGGACTGGACGAGGCCAATCATCAAAAATACTCACATGAGCAGCACACACTTCATATCAGGTTAGGGAAAAAGTATTTCCTGTTGTAGGGATGAAGACTGGGGAGAACTGTTTTGCCTTCAGCTAAGCCCCGCCCACCAAAACACATCACACTGTTTACTAACAGTAAACAGGTCTATTAGTAACTGACAGTCCTGCACAGTATATCTTTAAATGTGTCAAAATAAACAAGAGGGGGAATTATTCATATTTCCAATTTGGTGAAAAGGGCCATAGAAGCAGAAGACACGAAGCAGGCAATCATAACATTGTGTCCTCTTTCCAGTATTCAGCAGAAAATATTTAATAGAGCTATGAACAGTTGATTAATCCATTAGTTATTAGACAGAAAACTTATTGGCAACTATTTTGATAACTGAATAATTTTGAATAGTTAAGGGATTAAGAAAAAGTACCAGAAAATTATCTGGCTCCTGCTTCTCCAACATATCTCGGATTTTCTGCTTGTCTCCAGTTTTATGTAATTATAAACTGAATGTATTTAGGTTTTGGACTAATGGTCGGACAAATCAAGACATCTGAAGATGTGCCTCCTCGTATCCACCTTGATTCAGCATATTTTTAATTGGCTTCCAGTTGAAAAAAAGAGTCATACAAATCAAGCTCAGACTTCATGAGGTCTCCAAATATCTGTCCAGCTACTTTAAACGCTTCAGAGACAGTCGCAACAATGCAACACGAACAGATTTGATTCTTTTTAGATTCAAGAGTTCAGTGGGCTTTATATACGGCTGCAATTGAGTGGAATTAACTTCCAGTATCTCTGAAAGTCACTGAAGCAGAGAGAAAATTTTAAGCTGGCAATGAAGAAATGGGCAGCAAATAGTCTCTCAGAATGGGACCCCTGAACAAATTAAATTAGTGCTGTCCTTTTTATGCTATCTATCTATCTATCTATCTATCTATCTATCTATCTATCTATCTATCTATCATTAATCAATGATAAAATAATAGTTGCAATATCTGCAAAATTACAAATCTAAAAATGTAAAATATAAGACAAACACATGCAGCAGCTTCTGTATGAATAAAAAAATCTGTTGTACTACTGCCTGCGGGTGGCGCTATTTTCAGAACTGCAATAAATGTTATTGGCTGAATGGTATCTCATATTTCAATCACGCTGCGTGTCCTTATTGACTAATAGTCGGATGTGCTCTTTTCCTATTCACAAGGAGAGAAAAGGGGCAGTAGTTCATATGAAAATGAACCTTGCTTGAGTATCTGCTGTGTAACTGGCATGCCATGAAAGGAATACTTATGCAAAGAGAAATGGCCCGCGGGGTCTTTATCATGACCCAGTTCAAACTTTGCGGGAGGCAAGAAAGCTCTTCATGGCTTCTCTTCTTCTCCAATACAGTGGAAATGATGGAATACATTAATGCCAATGGAGGACTATGACCTGACACATAAATCAATGGCAATGAATATGTGCCCGACAAATCTAAAGGAGATGGGTAGAGCATCCTGTTGGTTCCCCAGTGACAGTGGGGGGAGGGGGGTGACTAACTGAGTGGGGAATAGCTCAAGTGCTTAACAATACGGCAAAAAAAAAAAAAGCAGGCTGATTGAATCCATGCACTCCCACTCCACCAGCTACCTCCTCCAGCTACTACATTGGACCTAATTATCCCGTGTAAGCAGCAGCCTGGGGATAAGCCGCATCTGAATACTCAAAACTGTCTGTTATACCTCACAATTTAAACCTGCGTAACACTGGTTATCAGCACTTTCTCCTGCTTCAAGCTCCCCCGTCCCTTTTCTGGAGAGCATAATTGTCTTGATATGCTCATCACGTACGGCATGAAATGTTGATTCCACCTTAATTATCTTCCCCAGGGGTCATCGCTGTGACTTCTGCAAAGTAAATAAAGCAGCGCTGCATCCACACAGGCGAGCCTCGCAGTGTTAGTTACCTGCCGCGCTATTTTAAGTTGGAGTCCAAATGAATGCCTCGTTCGCCATAATTAAACAAGCCACCTTGACACATTTCAACAATTAACTTTTAATCACTTGGATCTCCCTAAATCAAAATCTCTCGTTTGACGTTTATAACTCAGTCTTCTCTGTGGCTGGGGCGAAGGGTCAGTCTCATCAAATAAAATTTGAAATAAATCATGTGAAGTAATTGGGAGTGTGAGAGAGGCCACTCTCATCTGGTGCCCAAATATTTCATCCGAGCAGAGGGTGATTGGCTGCTGGGAAGTCAGGAGTAACTTGCCAACTGAATCCATTAGATGCATGTTATTTACTACTATTATCAGCACTTTTGTAAACTATCTTCATGTGAAATATCACTTTAAGGGACAGTTGACCCACAAATCAAAATTCATATTTTTCCTCTTGCCTGTCGTGCTATTTATTAATCTAGGTTGTTTTGGTGTGAGTTGTCAGGTGTTGAAATATTGGCCATAGAGATGTCTGCCTTCTCTCTCTATAATGGAACTGGATGGCACTTGACTAGTGGTGCTCAAAGCACAAAAATACATTTGATAAACTCAACAGATAATCTGCAGACCTTGTTGTGAGCAGTTTCATGAAGGAACTATTTTCTTTCAACTGTATCACATCTGCTCAAGGACAAGATGCTCATGCTCACGACTGTGAAAGATTTAAACATTAATGACATCACAGGAGCTGTAATGTTAGCTAAAGCGGGATTTACACTTGGGCGTTAGCTCTATGCAGAGCCTACACCATAGCCTACACACATGGCCTACACCATTGTGAGCACTTATATTAGTGCGGTGGTGTGTCTGTGTCACTCTGCAGTTACACCTCCAAAACACTAGTCGGTGGCAGGGTTTCTGTGAAGTGCTGTAAAGTTTAGTTGATTCAAAACACACCTAAAACACACATTAAACATGGCTTAATAGAGACAATTTCAAACACAAGTACACAAATCAGCTTCACTATAACTCGCAGGATTCACAGACAAAGCACTTGTCTTTTGTTAGACACATTTTCCCCACAAATACAACATGCTAATGTTTTTAGCACAAGCCTATGGCATTTTATATTGTATAAATTAGCCTAGCGGCTAGCAGACATTTTCTCTACACATATCAAGCCAGGGACAACAGCAACGTTTAACAAAGGTAATGTTACAAAATTTAGCTCTATTACAGCTCACAAGGTTCACCAACACAAACAACTGTCTTACACTAAACACGCTTTCCAAACAAACATGCTAACGTTATTAGCACAAGCTTATGGTATTTTACATTGTATAAATTAGCCTAGCGACTCACAGAGATTTCCTCTGCTCATATGAAGCCAGGATAAATCACACACACAACTTAAAATGCTATTTTTGTGGAGGCTTTATTGTCTTCACAATTTATTGTTTCTTATCTGTGAAATTAAAGTAAATAAAAGCTTTGTTTCCACTGAGGGAAATGGTTTCAGCTTACAGAAATAAACAGGAGATTTGTGTTGCCGCTATGTGTAGTTACATTTCTGGGGAGGTGCACATCAGGCCACGGCGTTGATTCGACACATAAGTATAAATCCTGCTTAACTCACTGGTGCTCAGAGACTGACTATAAAGATTGACAATGTGTCTCTACTTACCCCTGCCCATATGCCCATCCAACCAATCATGAGCAGCGCCATTAATCACACAGACACAAATTGAAATCCACAGCTGTCAATCATAACATCACTAAAATAACACTTGAACCAGTGGTATGAGGAAGTTACGACGGGCCCTAGTGCACACATTATGAAGGACCCTAGTGAATGCTATCATGCATGTATTGTATTGTCTTGAAACAAATAGAGACTTTACATTGGACAACATCAACATACAACTTTTTAGTTTGCTTTTAGTTTTTTTAGTTAGGATGTTCTGGATCTGCTGTCATATTGTCATCTTTATATACAATCATTGGTGATACTAGGAAAGCTAGCACCACTTTTTTTTTGGCTCTTTGAGCACCACAAGCCGAGTGCAATCTACAGTAGTTTCATTATATTGGAGAGAAGGCAGACGTCTCTAGAGCCGATAGCTCTCAAACTCACACCAAAACAATTTCGACTGATAAACGGCACTACAGGTAAGAAGAAAAAAAAATACATTTTTGATTTTGGGTGAACTGTCCCTTTAAACGTTAAGTCATGTCCTCCCTGATGAAAGAGCTGTTGTACATGATTCCATCAAACACAGCGAGTGCTCCCCACAAACCCTCTCATCACCTGTTTCAAGCATACATCTATTTCACTGCTCAAACTGAATCCCCTCAACAAAATCGGCAATGCCACGACGCCTTTAGTGAATGATGAAAGCAAGGAGAAAAAGCATAGTTCATATTGACATTCCCATCTGCATATGTCTTATTCATTCTTTTCACTCTGGAGCAAATTAAACTTGAAGTGAAACTCAGGACATTTTTCTACACTGAAACCCAATTACACTTCACTTACTGTAGACAGCCCCGCACACTGCATTCCACATTTCAAAGGAAATCTCAGCTGGCTGTGTCATAACTTAAGCGTTTTAGCAAATTTAAGATGATTCACTTCTCTCTGTTTTGACTTCCAAGAGCAACGGCAGGATAAATACAATGATATCAACTTTGTTTCTCAGGAAGCTACAGTATCTCAGGCTGGATGAGTCACTCAGTTGTTTCAACAGCAGATGTGAAGTAATCTGTTTGGATCTGTTTGAAGTAAGATGAGGGTCTGTGTGCAGGGCAAGCTAACAGACTGTCACATTTATTTATACTGTAAAATGACCGACAGTATAAGATGAAACGGGCAAACATAGACTGACTCAATCATTGCAACCAATTATTGTGTAGGTGTGTAAGTTCTACTTCAAGCTATAGACAATGACAGAGGTGGAACCAGGCTTTGTAAACCTTCAAGGCTCAGCCCAAACCTTGGGGGGTCAGGGGGGGTCCATTTTACGGCAGCTATATAGACGATTTTTCAAGCCACTTTGGATAATAGTATACCTAAAAAACTGTACGAATCTGTTCTCCAACTGTCATCATCATTCTAAAACCATAACACTATAAATATTGAGGGTGATGATGGAACTGGCGTGAGCAGCATTAAAAATCTTGAAAGTTATTTTTGTAATACTATGTTGGAGTTCACAGAAAGAATATTTATTCGACGAATCTGCTACATTTGAATCCATGCCATAATAATCTGGGCTGCTTGAATATTGAATATAAAAGAGGAACATTTACTTACTCGAGCCCAGTTCAGACCAAAGATTCGCGACGAGACGATTTGAAACAGGCAGCTACTTACAATGCACTGTTCTGCAATGTTCTGAAAACCTGCTGGTTCACACCAATGCAACTAGATGAGACGGTGTATCATCACTATGCAACAACTCTCTGTATCTCTGTTCTGATTTCCAGCTTTCAGGGTTATTTTGTGACTGAATATAATTTGTAGCTTCTTAAAATATGAATGAGGATAGTGATAGTGAGATACTGGCTACAGTTGCAATCTCAGACCGGCTAACTTACTGCTAATCATTGGTTTGAATGGAGCTTAAGATTTCATTGGGAAATAGCATAGAGTGTGGGCTTTTGGGAAAACAGTTGGGGTAGTTGCTAGAATAACATGCTTTTGAATTAACAAACAAATCCAAAAAGACAAAAGAAAAAAAGCTAGTGACTGTGACAGATCAACATTTTGTAGATTAAGACATAACTGTAGCTTATATTTGGTCATTCTTGCCAAGAGCTAAATGATCATTATTACTTTAAATTAATTACTACAGCCAGCAGCCCGTTAGCTTAGCGTAGCATAAAGATTGGAAACAGTTAGCCCTGGTCTGTCCAAAAGTAACAAAAAGACCTTTTTATTCTGAAGTCTCTGCGGGTTGCCTGGCTACCCAAAGTGACAACAAGACTTCAGGAAGTAAGGCGCCTGGCCATGAAATAGCCAAGCACATAACATAATAACTGCAACTTATTGTTTTTACACATCAGCTTTTGTATGAATTAAACAAACAAGATATAATCAGCTAAAACTTTTCCCAGCTATAATTCCTTCAGTGATCATTGTTCAGGAGGTATTCTCCCCCCAGAGGTCTCCTCAAAACAAACAGACCAGGTGATTAAAATCAGTAAAAACACTGAATAAACCAGTTTCACATTACAAATCAGTGTTTCTCTAATGCTGTTTGGGATCTCAGAAATGGGCAGGCTTGTCCATCACATGCTATTGTGTGCTCACCCTTTTGTGGTCCAGTCATTTGGGAGATTTTTACCATGAGCCAGATTATCTACAGAGGTCTCCTCCTCTCCAAAACAAACTGAGCAGGTAATAAGCAGTTTAACTCCAAACCAGTGTAACTCTGACGTGGCTCATTGCAGGTGGGCTTCTAACTACAATGACAGACGCAAAATTGTGAATGGCCATGTCTGCAGCCAGTGTTTGGTTTGTCCATTCTGGGCTACTGTAGAAACATGGCAGTGCAACATAGTGATCTCCATAAACAAGGACCCGCTCCCTATGTAGATATAAATGGTTCATTCTAAGGTAATGAAAACACAACAATTCTGATTGTTAGGTCAATATAAACTAAAGACAACATACTAATCATATTATATTCCATTTATGCCAATATAAGCCTTATGCCTTATGTTCAATGACATGGTACCTATCTTCTCATTTAACTTGTAGAATGAAAACAAAATGTTAAACTATTGCTTTAAGTACAGTGCACTTTTGTTGTTTAAATTTATTGCTACACTGCTTTATTACATTTTAACATTTATTTTAAAACTTAAATTTACAGATTAAGATTTTAGATACAAAAAATGCGCTAAATTTGTAGATTATGATACATTATCATCGATAACATTACCCATCAGCATACAAAGTGGTTAAAACTGAGGCCAGCAAACCAGCTGACCATTAAAATGCTACTTATATGTTATGGGTTAATAATAATAATCCAATAATAAGCTATGTATAATGTATAACACCCAAAAAGGGACCGTTGTGCATAACAAATACTTTTATATTTTACATTAACAGTATGTTTTGCTTATGTAAAGCAAGGAGAAAAAGCATAGTATATTCATCTTAAGAATTTTCGTACTTCTTTGACAAACACATTATTTTATGCATCTGAGGCAAAAAGAAAAAACACAAGGAGGCACTGATGCCCAGCTACAGGATTTACAGTAGAGCCTGTTAATGACTTGGTCAGCTGTACAGTCGCTATAAAAGAGTGGGAGGAAACACAGCAGAGACCTATGAAGCAAGGAGACAAACCCCACCTGCTGACTGGTGCTACTTCCCAAGTGAGGAGGGAGCACAGGGGCCAAATATGGCCCCGAGACAGAGGGTCTGTCACAGTGTAGCCAATGCCAGGCTGATTTCACGGTTGATGTCCCCCAGAGAAGAGAAAGATGTGCCATTACCGCCTGTGAGTATATTCTCCACCAACAGGGGTCACTCTGTGTTTAGCAGAAAAAAAAAGACGGCAGCTGATGGAGAAAAATAGTAACAAGAGAGAGGGAGAAGGGTAATCAGGATGCAGCATGAATGAAGGTGAGTTTGGAGGGAAAATTACACTGGTAAGAGTGGGTGGTCAAGGGGGAAATGACACAGGAGATGAGTGTGGACATTTTGGGGGGGAACAGATTGATCCAGGCAAATTAACCAAGCAACAGTCAGATGGACAGGTACAGACAGACAAAAGGAGCGACAGACAGGCGGAAGGATGATGGTTAAAAAAAAACTGATTGAAAAAAGGAGGTGATGGAGAGACTCCAGTGGGCCGGATACCATTTGGCACTAACTCCTCCACTGTTTTTGCTTCTTGAAAACTGGTCAGTGAACAGACTGGAAAGTTCCAAAAATTCCACTAGCTCAGTGATGGCTATGGCGCTATGATCCTCAGGGAGTGAAAAGGATGGATTAGTCCATTTTTATTGCTTGGCGAACGCACCCAACAGCCCTGTCTGCTCATCAATCATTCACAGTATACTCCTATTCCCCAGTAAGCTGCCCCCTCGTCCTCTCTTTTCTCCTTCCAAATTCTCTCTTTCCCTTTCCCATTCTTCTTTCGTTCTGTCTGTTCTCCATTGTCAGTCCTCAGAGCCTCGGAGCACAAGTTGAGATACATTAAAGATGAATGGGCACGGATCTTCCCATAGGATCCTGTCTTAAGTTTTTTTTTTCTTTCCGGAGTGAAGTCTATTTCATTCTCTCTTCACTTCTCAGTATTGGTTAGACTTAATGTGACGTGAGAGTTGAAGAGTGTTTTCAAGGTAACTCTCCTCCTCGACAATTAGCGGGAGCTTAACAGGCATCCAGCCAAAAAGATTTTACTCACAATTTAACAGCCAGGAAAACTCCTCGTTAGAGAAATGCACTTTCATGTAACTGTTTACAACACTGCATCAGGTAGTGTGGAGTAGAATAGAGTAGATTCTGCTGGGATAGAAACCTCCAGCTCTCCAGAGACAAAACAAAGCTTTTTGTTGTGCAAGGTTAGCAACAGAGCTGTGGCCTTACAAAAAAGCCCCATCACCAATATATTACGTCTATGCTTTATAGATTTGAAGTCCAAATATTTGAGGTTTTTATGAGGCACTTGAGCTCGCTTGGCCGGCAATAAGCCTTCATTTGATGTGGGTTAATATCTACAACATTTGCACAGCCTAATATAGCCTATAGCCTCCAAACCTGTGTCTGATTCTGTTCAGCAACAAATACAATTAAGATTTTGCATGTATACTAATTAATTTCTCTTCAAATGAGTAATGAGAAGCCAGCCCATTTGGAATAATAGGTTATGCATTTATAAAACACTTGCTGTTTAAAGGCAGGCAGCCTTTGTGGACAGCATCATTGTGCCTCCCTCCTCCTTACCCCCCTTCGACATCATTTTTAGCTTGGTCAAAAACTGAATTAATGTGTCTTCTCCACTCAGAGATCGGAAGGTAATTTCCCTATTCCCATCTATTTATTTGAGGAGCAAATGAATTTTCCATGCAAGCCACCGTGCTCTCTCTTCTCTAACAGATGTTTGAGTGTCTGCGTTGCATCCTGGGTGATTAACCCTGAATTTCGACTAAATTTGGATGCTCCAGATTCTCGTCGGCACTGTTGTGGGATCTAAGTGCTCGCGTGCAACACTGAGGTGCTTCCTTATCTATTTTTAATATCTGCCAGTGGTGGAGGAAGTATTTAGATCCTCTATTTAAGTAAGAGTATTAATACAGAACTGTAAGAATACTCTGTTACAAGTACAATGTTACTTAAATGTTACTTAAGTAAAAGTATGCACGTATAATCAGGAAATGTACTTCAAGTATTGAAGGTACTCTAAGCAAAGGATGCTCCTCTACTATAATATTTAATATTATTGGACTCAGGGTTCCTCCAGCAAGTTAGATTTAAGACTTTTAAAGACTTTTTTTATGCAACCCCAGAAATTTAAGTCCAATTTACAATAGAAACATGAACCAACTAATTATGAAGTCTGGGAATATTGTGCAGGAAAGTCAGTTGACTGCTTTCTGTTCAGGATAACACCCAAATGTTCAGAGATCTGTTGCTGCTGACCCTGGTGTTGGTACCGGGTTGGGTTGGAGTTGCGGCAAAGACGAGGGTACAACAGAAGTGGGAAGCACTTTGCGTTTGTTGGCGAGTTTTCTTGGCAATTTTTGTGTTCTCACTCCACATGTAGGGTCCACTGCTTTGAAAATGCACTGGACCTTGTAACGGTTTCAGCCATGCCGTGAATTCTTGGTTAAACAACACATTTTCTTTGAATTTAGGGTACAGTGACAGCTCCCTAGCAGACAGTGGATCCTCTGCTCTGAGCATTCCCACCCATAACAAAATATAAGCCATGTTGTTTCCACTATCCTCCTATCCTTTATCATATGCAAGAGGCATTTGGTAAATTATTTAAAAAACTACTTCCCATGTGTTGGCACTTTTAAGACTTTTGAGAGATTAATTTAAGACATTTTAATACCAATTAAGGCCTTATGTTTAGATTAATAAATTAAATGCCTTTAAGACTGTTTAAGGATCCAGGGTTTCCTGTGGATTAATGTAAAAGCAGGATTTTACTATTTTGCGTAGGACTGCAGCTAATTATTATTATTTTTATTATGGATTAATCTGGTGATTAATAGGTTGATTGTTTGGTTTGTAAAAATTAAGAAAATAGTGAGAAATACCATCACAGTTACCCAGAGCTCAAAGTAACACCTTCACAGTGCTTGTTTTGTCCAACCAATAGTCCAAACCTCAAAATTATTGACAAGACATTGAAATTATTGAAAGGAAAAGCAGCAAATTCTCACAGTCGTGATGATGGGATCATGAAATACTTGAAAATTTTGCTTAAAACAATTGTCAAAATAGTTTTCTGTCCATCGACTGATCAGTTAATTGACTAATGGCCCATATATACTCAATGTTAGATATGTATACACACACACGGACAAAGCATTTTGTCTGAATTTGTGCACGTTTTCTGAAAGCTTACAGATACTGGCGAAAGGAAGCAGTACCACCAGAGGTCGTGGGGGCAGTCTAGCATAGCTCAAGCTGGACATAACCGTAGAACACAATGAAGACATTTTAACAATGGCAGAATGGATTGGCAATACGGTATAAATTAAGTTCTGTCCACATGTTGTAATGTATTGAATGGCCTCACTGGTCACAGCCATCTACAATGCTACCTCTGTTAAAATGTATATTATTACAACCTCCTCCACTGTCGCCATGTTTGCTGTGGTCAGTACCAGTTAACAAAACATCATATTTTCTCAGCTTTTTGTGTATTTTGTAGGCAAGAATCTTAATTTGTGAAAAGAAAAAGGAACTAACAAGTAACTAAAGCTGTCGTATAATTGTAGTGGAGTATAAAGAACAACACTGCATTCTGAAATGTATTGGAGTGTGAGTAAAATGTCCCCTTAAAAGAAAATAAATGAAGAAAAACAGAGGTATGACATGTACCTCAAATCTGTACTTGAGTAAATGTACTTAGTTACATTCTCCCACTGACATCTGCCAACCACAAGAAATGATATGATAGGAATATAATACAGAGCATAACAAGCCATCACCACGAACAGCTGTGTCACAGTCCATTATTTAATACAGCGAGACTCATTTTGTCTCTTAAAAGCCTCCTCTATTATTACCTCCTCCGTACAAACAACCGTGTTTTTCTAAATTATGACTCCTGTAAATAATTTTAGGAGTGTCGACTCTCTGCTTTGGGAACACCTCTCGAAATCAAACAACAACTCGCAAAAGTAGGATGTACTTGTTTTCGTGATGTAAGGCGTCCTCAAAAGAAGTGTCTTTTCTTTTTGTGTGTGTGTGAGTGGATTGGCTAGAGCTCCCTTGTGCACAGTTAAGCTACAAGAGCTCCCCATGTCAATATTAGTGTTTACATTCACACTCAACTGTGACTCAGTTTGGTACTTCTGAGGACGGATGGTTAATCTTGCCTTATGTCACTCTTAACATCCTTGGCAACTGGCCGGATTTATAGACTAATGACTCTGTTTCGGTGGACTGGGACCAGCAATTAATTCAACTCAGTGTTTGTGGAGTGAATCAGTAACTTGTGCTGTCTTTTTTCTCACCTTGTGCTCACTGCTTCGGTGCGCTGGTGTACACATATATACAGTATCAAAGAAGGAATCAAAGAAAAGCAGCTGTAGCTGTTTTGATTAAAATTCAAAGGCCTGCTTCCTGTTCAACAAACAAATCTGTGGCTTGCAGACTGGACAAGCAAAAATAAGAAAAGCAACATGAAAGTTTTGGTTTTGAATACTCACATTTGCGGCTGCAAGAATCTGTGTGGAGAAACTGTTAATATTTTATTAACTATTTTCAGAATCACTGAATATCTGTATTTATCATTTATTTATTGTATATCTTTTGCCTAATGTTTCCTCCGAATTGTATATTTATTATTTAAAGCCGCACTGATCATTATCAACAATGGATCAAATTGCTATCTGGAACATGTACAGGCTACCTCATAGTGACAAACCCACAGAGAATTATTACCCATCTCTGCAGCTCCCCTCGTCTCTACGCAGCGGTTTAGTGTCTTTTAGTGCCTTGTTTTGGTTTTACGGCCCACAACTTCAGTGTTTTGTGTGTGGTCTCAAAGCCCTCATCAGTGATGTTTTCAGCAGCAGCAGGAAGCTGTTTCCGGTGAAAAAGCTCCAATAGATCCTCTGTATGTCAGCACCAAACAGCAGAAAAGTTAGAGACAAACTGGTGAACATTGTGGAGCATTTTGCAGCTAAAGAGCTAGATATTTTTCTCATGAGTGGTTTGAGACCAAAACAGAGCTCAAAGTGAGTGAATAATAGATCTGATTAGAACAGGGGTCAAGAGCTTAGCTTAAGGAGAGACAGACCAGGGAGCCCCTACAATATATGTTGTATAAAACCGAACTGCATATTAAACTGGGCCTACAGGACTGTGTAGTGCTGCCTAAAGTGCCATGTATACACATGATGCATACAATAAAAGCTATTAAAATGATAATTATGAGCAGATTCATAAATCATACAGTCGTAAACACACATTTGAAAGGCACAGCGAATCCTTACTTCTAACTGCATCTGGGGATGAATACCCTAGTAAGATGTCTGACTTTGGTGAGTGGGGTTTCAGGTCTTTTCTAGTTTGCACTTCACTATAGTTGCTACAGCAGAATTTATACTTCTGCGTTAAATCCTTCCCAGAAATGTAACTACACGTTGCGGTGACGCAGAAGGCTGAAAACTATTTCCCTCAGTGGAAACGAAGCTTTTATTTACTTTAATTTCACAGATAAGAAACAATAAATTGTGAAGACAATAAAGTCTCCATGAAATAGCATTTTACGTCTTGTGTTGATTTATCCTGGCTTCATATGAGCAGAGGAAATCTCCGCTTGTTGTGAGGCTAATTTATACAATGTAAAATGCCATTGGCTTGTGCTAACAACATTAGCATGTTGTATGTGGGGAAAATGTGTCCAGCAAAATGCTGCGAGTTACAAAATTTAGTTTCAATTTAAAATTGTTGCCATTAAGTCATGTTTAATGTGTGTTTTGGGTGTGTTTTGAATCAACTAATTTTTACAGCACTTCACAGAAACAGGCAAATAGGCAATGCAGTAACAGAATTTTGATTCATATTTGATCAGTGCTGCCTGGTTTGACAGTTTGACCACAGTTCACGAGCAGTGATCAACATGATCGACAGCTGCGTTATACTGCTCAGCTCTGGTTGGTTGTTTTCGTTCACATGCAGTAAGGATATTAGAAGTGCTGCAAGGCAACAGAGTGGGCAGAATATTTTTTTTTCTTACTGATTATCTGTCTCATTTAGTGCTGTGTGGATATAGTGACAGTTTCAGCAAATATGATTTTTTTTTTCAGAAGTTACCAGCTACAGCTTGAAGAAAAGCCCTTGAAATCCAAACCTTTCTATTGGAGTAAACACTCTGGACAGCAGGAACTGTCTGAATGGCTACTTCTCCCAATTGTTGCTTTAAAAAGGAATGTTTTCTCCACCAATTAATTAAGGTTTTAAAAAAATATGCTCAGGACTTTTATGCTTGCGCTCCACATCCAGCACAGACAAATGATGTGTGTGTCTTGCTAATCTGGGGTTTTATGGAGTCGCCTTTGGAGATAAATCGAGATAGAGCACATGCCACATCAAAGCATCAAAGCAGACTGAGATGCAGATGGACTTTGTGTCCCTTCATTACACATGCACTAAACCTCTTGGCTATGATTTCACTTGCCACTAGTGAAGGGATACGCAGCCACTTAACCAGCTGTAGCCTGAGCCTGTAGTGACAAATGGCCAAACACATTTATTTCTCCCAATCAATATCACCGCCTATACCTCAGTCGCTAAACGCTCTTTATATATGTGTCAGAATTCACCCACTTTTGTTTCCCATCTGTCTCCGTTTCTCTCCCAGCTCACTCTTCTGCCTTACATAGACAGGCATACATGCACACACTGACACACAGACCCACGTGTACACGTAAGTTCATGTGTAAGGATGGGATCTGGGTGCCATGACAACAGGGCACATCAAAATCCAATTAAATGGAACTTCCTCCCACTTCACCAGACCGACAAATAACTTCCTCCTACCCTCTTCTCCACTTTGCATGAAAATAACTTTGGGATGTTTAAGTTATTCACATCTGCACTCTTGTAAAGTTGATAAGATTAATACGTCAAATCAAAGTGGTAGAGGAAATGGGGGGTTCACATTTCTGCAGAATGAACAAGTGGTAACCTGCAGCACAAATGCAATTTCTCTGGACATGGCGCCACGCTATACGACATGAACGCAGAGTGATAATGCTCCAATAATTGCATAAAGAGGAAATCCATGCAAGCATAATACTCATGCATTAAATTTTATACTTAATGCATTTAAAACGGGTGAAAAAAACTCACATTGCGGAAGAATATTTAAACAGGCTTAATGTCTTTCTGCCTTTAAGAGTGATATAGTACTTTGAATCATTAGTTACTCCTCTCCTGACACGTGCCATATTGGATGATACATGTTCAACGGGATGATCTATATGAGGAAGGATGGCAACATGATCTACTGCACTTGTAAAACACACACTGTAGCAATGCTTACTTCCTCAAGACCTGAGTTTGTGTAGCTTTGCAGCAAAGCATGCATCTGTAGATCCCCATCTGCCGCTGGGTTTCCACAGTGTGTTAAACGGAGTGGGCATCATCAATCACTGCCACCCCCACATGGGCACTGCCAAGCCCCCAGAGAGAGATGCAGAAGCTGGGCAAGACAGAGAAGCAAGCTCCCTGCCTCCAGTGAGAAGCAGCTTACATATTACGCATCCGAGAGGCTGGCCTGGTAATGTCCCTCAAGGGCTGCCTTCATGCTGTGCTCAGTGGCTGCTGGGGGACAGGCTGCTGCAAGACTAAACGCATGAGACTGAACATCACATTAACGCCGGGGCGAGCCTTGGGAGGCCTGCCACTGTAGATTGAGAGGCCAGGCCCACCACCACAATTAAAAAGAAAATGATTAACAATTAGCCTGCTAGAGAGAAATAAACAAGCGGTTTGCCGAGACAACTTTTCCACTGCTGTAGACCCATTTGTGTAATGGGGGGGAGCATGTATATTCTGTTCAAGATAGTGAAGTGCACTCCATGTGCTGATGAGTGTGCATAGCCCACGGGGCTCAGCAGGGTTTGTGCCTCCTACACCACGCCGCCCAAACCTACGCACTCCACTCGTCTGAGCAGAGAGAGGAGAGAGAGCGAGGTCATGTGTTTAGTTTGTAGCAAACCGTTGGCCTCAGCACCACTCATGCTCCTCTGTTGTGGACAGATTTGACAATTGCACAATTTGCCAAATTAATAGAATTTGCAAAACGCTACATCCTGTTGTTGTTCATGGGTCACCGTTAAATTATGGATCTGCTCCTGGATTTTGCCACTGCCTCGTATAAGTTTGCTGCGTATTGGCTGCAGTGACACTTGTCGAATGCTGACTCAGAGTGACTTTTATAAATTGTAAAATAAATCAAAAGACACGGGAGAAAACAGACTTGATAAAATCCTCTGACAATTGAATGATAAATTTGCTGGCCCGTACCCGAGTGTGCTCTGGATTGCCTGGAGGTTATTGCTGTGTACTTTATCCACTGTTGGTCATTCATCACCTGGGCACAGTATCAGCCACAGTCTCTCACTCATATGCAGAGACAGAGAGAGAGAAAAGCAAATGCAGGCTGAAAGCCACACTGCTACGAGGTGTGTTTCTGTGGGTAAAAGTTAAGATAACACTTCATGATTGGTACAGTAAATCTCCGTCTGTCCTAATAGCGTTTTGTACACAAACATGACCTTTTCTGGTTTTCATAGAAACAGCTGAAGCTGAATATATTAAATGGCTGAAATCATAATTTTAGGGTAAAATCACCCAAATTAAAACATTACTAATTTACATCTGGTGGTTTCTAGTCATGCAGAGAGAATTCTGTCTCCACACCAATGAAATGGGAGTTAATGGAGAAACTGTGGGCATTCTTTGTTACATTTGCACATTATTATGTTGCAGATTTGTTATAACTTCACATTTCAACAATGCTGTGGTTAGCGTGTGGTTAGGTTTAGGCACAAAAATGACTTGGTTATAGTAAGGAAAAGATCATGCTTTGGCTTGAAATACCTGATTCTGGGGGCAGCCTGCTGGGCTGGAAAAGCAGCAGTGCCTCTGTAAAAACAACTTTCTGCGCCACTATGCCCTCTTGAAAAAGCGAGGATAGTGGCATGGCGTTGGGTCATTAAAAATCACCAGTGTTTGGGGACTAAAAGGCAGCTAGAAAAAAACAACAGGTCACAGCAAAATACTCACATTTAAAGGCTGAAAAGCAGCAATGACAAGCGACAATGTTCAGTATTGGTCTCAAACCGTGGTCTGCAGATTGACAGGCATCTTGCCATGGTGGCACGCCATCCACTATCACTACAATCCCCTTATGACAAAGTCAGCTCATATAATATGTCACTTTACGTTCAACTTAACGTTTCAACAAAGCTGTGGTTAACATGTGGTTAGCTTCCGGCACAAAAACCCTTTGGTTATGGTAAAAAAAATATCACGTTTTGGCTTCAAAAAGCCAGTGTTAGTGGCACAATCCCACCTGAAAGGGCAACTACGTCTCCATGAAAAACAATCACTATTAGTGGTACTATTCTGGCAGAAAATGCAACGATAGCTTGGAAAAATAAACAACCACGTTTTGTTGCACTAATTCTGCTGGAAAAGACAACAACAGGTCGCCAAAAAACACCCATGTTCGGTGCCCAAACAGCCATTTGTAAAAACAACGTTGGGTCCCTAAAACACTGCTGGTTATGTTGGTCCTTAGCAGTGGTCTGCGGTTTGGCTGGCGTCTTGCTTTGGTGACACACCATCGACCACGCCCTCCACCTCCCAATGACAAAGTCACTTTAGAACAGTGGTTCCCAATTGGTCCAGCCACGGGTCCAGATTTCTCCTTAGTCATTAGTTCAAGGTCCACACAGGTTAATACATTTAGCATCATACTTGTGTTTGGCCATGTCGTTGACCAAGTTTGCTGTCTCTGTCAAGAAGCTGTCCATTATTCACCAAGTCTGTAGCAGGCAATAGCACTTCAAAGTAAAAGCTTTGTGCCTGAAATTCACCATGCTTAAAAATAAAGTGTGTTTTTTACAAACTTGACATGTTTGTGAGTTACTCGCAGTCCAGAATGGACTTGCGACCCACTATTGGATCATGACCCACCCCTTATAAACATTAACATGATTCATATGAAACCTGCAAATGTAACATATAAGTGGTTTGCAGAAATGGACAATTCCATCATTTTCTACTAGTGACTAGGAAGTAAAAAGCCAACGAAAAACCCAACATTGCCCCCTTTCTCATGAATCATTGATCCTACAGGATAATTCACAGAACACAATGGATGAGTCTTAAACCTCTCCCTACATGTTATTTACTGTCAGTTTCTTTTTAGTGCCCCAATTCTGATTGTTAAATTTATACTGCAGTGTCTTCAAAACACTACACCTGCCGGTGGTGAAGGTAAATGACGATTTCTAAGTGTCTGAATTCTTAATTTACTGCTCACTAATGAGTAAAATATTGAGCATCTATTATACAGAGAGTAGTGAATGACTGAATGAGGGACTGATTTCAGACACAGCCAATGTTAACTATTTTGACAGGGACTTTTATTTTTTGGCAGGAAGTAGCTCTAATAAAAACAGTTCATTCAGGAAAGAGGTGTTGGTTCAATGCTGTGAGCACAAAAACAAAATCCCAGCACATGAAACAGGAACATGGCCACATACCAGTAGTATTAAGTGAGAAAATGCTTTCTTTCTTTCTTTTTTTTGTAACAGGATGGGACTGACCCTTTAAGACATCAAATTTAGAATGAATATCAATGATTTGAAATATCTGGGTTGCAGAATGTAGTGATACAATACAAGCCTGGACTCAGCGGGGATTATATAGGATGTTAAAGCAGAGCTGGTCATGCAGCACGAGAACATCTGAGGGCTATAAACCACAAAGAAATATATGTGGAAACAGTATGATGGCACATCCCAGTGTTGCTTATTTATCATGTGATACTCTTATTCCACATCTTTGAAATCCCTTGTTTAATTTGTGCATCTGCATAGGATATAAGTTTGAGACATAAACATACAGAGTTGCCATAAAGTCTGCTGTCGAGATCCTATGCAGCACTCTGCAACAGTATGAGGATGAAACCTATAGCTGCGTCTTAATATTCTTGCCAAAACTGAAGCTCTGTAATCACAAATAATAATTTCAATATCCCCGAATTTCCACCCCATTGTGTGACCACCTGCTGGCGCAAACGCCAGGAAGACACGTGAACGTACACGCAGCATCTCAGACAATGTCTTGCTTGTTTTCCTTCTGAATATATTAGGAGCGTCTCTCCATCAGTTACCCTGGTGCAGCAACAGTGTGATGCTCGACACCCTTCGCCTGGAAAATTCCCAAACAGCGTGGAAGTCTCCCAGATTTAAAGTATGCATATTCATAAGTCATAATCATGGCTGAGGCTGTGTAGAACTTCATTACATATTCATACACAGGGACTTTTCTTATATACACAAGTTAAACTACTTTATGTTAACTCACGGTTCAACAGTATACTGAATTAATAGGGATAAGAGGAAGTGAATGTGAGATATCCTGCTGTAGTTCAAGGTCAACGCACTCTTGAAAGACTGTGTATGTTAAAGGTAAAGGCAATTAAAATACTTGAAGTAAAATGACGTGAATGTATTTGAGACAAGAAGCTTGGATTAAACATGTTAACCTTGTCTTTACACTTTATTACTGTGAGCTTAACAAATGCTGTTTACTTGGCCGATAAGTTGGAATTTAAGTGACACAATGCTGGCACAGGCCGCCGCATTCTGGATCAAACAAAATAGAGACCAAAGATACAATAAACACATGGCTAACAGATAGTACAGAAAGAATACAGTGACAAAGCCCCGACTGTCATTTAGAAATAGTGGACATCTTGCCAAACGTCTTACTTGGGCTTACAGGGAGTGCGTTTTCTTTTGAGCTGCTGCCGTTTATTTCTCATCCATCTGTCAGGAGAGAGTTGCAGCATGTCGGCAGTGCACTCACCGCCTTTGTCTTGTAAATTCAACTTCTGACATCCACGAGACTGCAGAGGGTTGTCGCTCGACAGAAATAGACTTCTGTTTTTGTTTTTTTTTGCCTTTCATCCCCGTTTCCTAACAACAAAGCACCTCTGTATCAAAACCGCAAAGGGTGTACCTTGAAGTAGGAGCCATATATAGAAATCTTGTAAATCAGGCATGAATTAGCACTGAGGTGGCTGTTGACTTGGAACATTTCAAACACCCTCAGAAAAATGATGATGTTGGCGATGACAGAGGAAAGGATTTATTATGAAGGAGTCAAGCAAGCCAAGAATGCCCTTTGTTCTAATGGAGCACAAGAACATTGTGGTAGTACCTGGGATGATTTAATGGAAACAAATGCATTTTTCATTATGAGTGTAGCAATTAATGCCCCTGTGAATCTGATATTGCTTTTGAGCTGAAAATGACTCCCCTTCAAACTAAACTCGTATGTATTTTGGAGCAAAAATGAAAAGTTTTTCGAAATCAATACGTAATAGCCTGAGATTTAAAAATACTGTGCCGGTACACTGCACAGTCTGAAGCGGGATCAATAGAGAAATGCATCTGGTTCACAGCAGGAGAGATGGAGGGTGGATCAATAATAAGCAAATTTCCAGGAATTGCAAGCGGTATCGACTATTTAATTAGCCATTTCTCTCAAAAGGTGCATCAAAGACTCACGATAAAGAAACGCTAATGGGCCTTTGTGAGAAACTTAGACTACAGCGTGCAGATGAGTGAACGCTTGTTGCAGGACAGAGAAGAGAAGACATGCATGGAACATCAAAGTCATATGTACTGACGTCTAAACTACACCAACTCTCTCATGAAGAAGTATCTTTTCTATAATGCATCATGTTTGTGCTGTAAATTTTGGGATCTCAATAAATACACTTTAAGATAAAGGGAAGTATGGTAATGTTCTGTTTTTAATTGCCAACACATTCCATGAACAATGAAGTGATACTAATAAGTATTGTCTGTTTAACCAAAGCCTGATGGAGCTAACTCCTCTCTCTTGAATCATATCCTTGCACAAGTTCCTTTAGTACAATGACCATGGGCACTGCAGCTTATTTTACACTCATGCATGTACCATACTGGTGCTGGAAATACCCACTAGAGCAGTGACTCACAACCTCTGGGTCTGGACCATCGGGAGGGGTTGTGTGATGAATTTAAGGCATTGTTCGATTCGATTCAATTCATTCAATTCAATTCAATTCAATTCAATTCAATTCAATTCAATTCAACTCAATTCAATTTAATCCAATGCAATCAATTTATCTGTCCCTTGAAATCATATGATTCCGGGAAAATGCAGTCAATTGGTATATTTGAAATACTGCAGTAAGGAACAGATAAAAATAAATAAATAAATAGATAAATGATTACTGGGTTATAAAAAAAGAAAAAACAAAAACTTGCTACCCCAAATTTTATTCTTATTTCAGACTTTTCTCTATCTGTTGCTTATTTCATGTAAAATATTGTTTAACTTTTCCTCTCCAGGCCTTTTATTATTATTCTAATGAAACAGTCTAAGAAGGAAAATCAGTTTTGAAGGAGTTACAAGCAGAGAAGTTGGTGACTGTTGCACCAGAGCACCAAATGTGTATAGGGGCTGCACACATGCCGCATTTTTTGCGCCTTCAAATTCATTGTTTTCAGTGTAGACATGCGGCAGCCACACTTAAACACCAGAGTGACACCATCAAGGTGCGCACGTGTTCCTGAGTGACCATTTTTCAGGCCGCGACGGCTGCGTCCTGAGATAAACTGAGTTTGACTTTTGGAATGCAGCAGCGTGCATCGCATGTCATGTGACGAGGAACAACCAATCACAGCTGACAGATATCTTTCCCTTCTTCCGGGAATATCAGTCTGTGGTAAATATGGAAAAACTGATACCCAGAGCTTTTCATCTGTCCCACGGATGATATGCCTACACACATATAAACAGCTCCTGGAATTAGATCAGCTCTGCACTCAGGATTCAAGGCATACTGGCTATGATGCGGTGCTTGTTAAGGTTGCTTAGTAACCTCAGACGCAACCTGCCACCATGTTCTTGAAAGCTGGCACAGAAAAGTAGCACCCAGCGCCCGACCTTGTGTTTTCCAGGTGGTTGAAGATGCAGCATGAGCACGGGCCCTTAATCCACCACTGGAAACAATCCCCAACAGATGCACCATGTGCCCCAGTTTGAGTAACGTGTGCTATGAATTACAATGCCCAACTGTTCATGAAATTACTGGGACTTCAAAAAACAAAAACAAAACTACTAGTACATTTGATATCATACGAATGTGTGCCTCATGAATGATGTTGCATACTTAACCTAGTTACATACTTGACATGAAGTTATGGAGGTTAGGTTTACAATGACTCAGACCTCCCACGATTACGAACACTGGTCTCCTGGGGAAAGTCCTGTGTTTTGTTACCCATCCATCCCAACCTTATGAAACTACTTTCTTCTTTACTCCCGTCAAGGCATCGATCACGTGATCTCAGTCCTCCCAAATATGTGGGCTATTCATGAAATACTGGCTCATGATTACATGGGATATGTGCTAATTTTGGTGCTATACTTTACGTCCAAACAGCTCATGAGTACAGCCTGGTATATGGCATGTTTTTATAAGACTTATGTCTTTAATAGTAACACATGAGTCTGAAAGCTACAGGCAGGGTGATTGTTCAGAGTTGAACACCTTTTGGTCTTATAACAGGGTTTGTTGACAATAAAAAATATCGCCTGCCATATGAACTATGCTATTCACATATGTCTTCACTTTACTCTGCAGTCTATTAGAAGATGTGATTCTGTCCCTGAGGGCAACTTTTGCTACTGATGAGATCGCATTTGAAGCCCAGACATGAGTGGGCGTAATTGCTCAACAGAATGTTGATATCATAAAGTGGCACTTAAAAGAACACTACACCCACTAAATGATCATTTGTATATTAAATGCTCACCTCGTGTTATGTTGGAAACTATTTTTCTTGCATGCTTCCGTGGTGAACTAAGAATCCAAAAATGGAGAAAATGATGAATTGAAGTTAGAGGGGTCAACGTTTAACAACAGCAAAACTATATAAAAACATCTGTTTACAAAATCTCGTACAACTTGTGCAGTTTGATCCAAATCCGGATCAAATACTGAGCATACGACTGGATGAATTAGACTTGGATTATAACCGCACAAGTTGTGTGAAACACGGACCCCTTCTACTCCAGTTTATGTAGAATTTTCTCCCATTGTGGTGAGTCGGCAGATAGTCTGCCACGACGAGTCCTCATGTGTGAACAAGCCTACGAGCAAGTCGCGCCCTCGTCTGCGACTGGGACTGGATGTCTAGCATGCTAGACAACTGGAGAGGTCTGACACGACTGACAAAGAGCATCAGCCAATGAGAGGCGGGATACGGCGATGCGATGTACAGCTCTACCAGCCCCAGCAAGAAGTGCATTTCCCGAAAACCTGTTCGATCATTCAGCTATGATAAGTACAATAATCTGGGTCAGAATACATGCATAGACTATAGAGACAGTACAGTGCAAGCTAATAGGCTAGCAGCACAGTGGCAACCGAGTTTCACTCGTAGAACTCACAACTGACCTGCAGAGCTCCAAGCTGTCGGACATCCATGTTTAAGTTTAGCGCCGGGGCATTTCGTAATATCCTGTTTTGTTAATGTGTGACAAAACGTAGTTTGGTGACGTCACCAAGTTATCTGGGGCTCTGTCGGCGAGGGCTCGCTGGAGAAATCTTGTGGTGTGCACACACAGGTCGTAACGCAGTTGGCGAGACTCCCGATGACAGAAACACACATCGCCAAGTATGAACACTCAAAAGATTGCGATAGTCTCCGCCACTCAAGACTGGCTCGGCCAGTCGTGTAATGTGAACAAGGCTTTAGCGTGACACGGGGTAAGTAATTGATATACAATGATCATTTAGTGACTGAAATGATCTAAAGAATCTGCAACCCTTAATTACAAAATACATTTCATGTCAGAATTTTTCTACAGTAACGACTGGACATTTTACTTTGCTTGTTTTTCTCCTTGTTAAGACAGTCACCAAGACTTGACTGCAGTGACTTGCTCCTCTGGGCGAGGTGAATATTCACTCAGAGGGACATTAATATAGAACATACACAGAGAGATGATAATAAGCATCTGTGCACAAAGGTCTGTAGATACACCTTCGCTGGATAGCCTGCAACAAACACGAAAACAAAACAGATGAATCATGAAAACAAACAAAGAAAAAAACCAAGAGGAAAAAATCTGATGGATGCCTTTGTGAGAAAACACAGGAAGAAAAAACAAAACTGCTTACACACCGAGGCTGAGTGACGCTTATGGGCATTCGAGTTTTTCTTGTGATGACTCCTCTCATGATTTATGTAGGTAGAGGCGTCTCCTCTGACCTTGAGAGACGCTTCACTTTGTGCTGATGTTCGGGTTAACTGGGGATTGTGGGAATTGGAGGTCCCTCTGAGGGATCTTTTTTTCTTGACCTCACGCAGGTTTTCAGTGTGTGCTGCTATCATGATCAATATCCACCTCAGTTCATGTGGGTTTTTCAAAGATATAAGGTGCTGATGATAGATTGAGGTTTTGATATTGCTTTGATCCCACCTTGCCTGGAAAATACATTTTTGATATTTCGCCAGCCTGCAGAACTCTGAGTTTATAACAAGTTTGCTTCACAATATGAAACTAAAATGTAAAATTAGCTGGAAACTAGCATGGTATTTTTATTTTCTTTTTCATTAGCACAAGGGGGCAGATCTCTGAAAGAACAGACATAAAAAATATTTTCTCTTGTCTCCTTTCTGTACATATTAATTATAATTTAACCCTAATGGACAGTCTTTTCCCCATCATCCGACATCTCCTTTCTGTCATTTCAAAGATTAACGATGATCAACTGAATCGACTCTCATAAATTCTCATCAGCACCCTGAGGGGAATGTTCAAAGCTACTAAATCAGTGTATTCATCCAAAGATTTTAAATATTCAGATGAGTCCCTGAGGCTTCGATGCAATAAAAGCTTATTTACCGGGGCATGGGAAACACACCTTGCATCTTAATAGACTGACAGAGTGAGAAGATGAATAGCGTGGTTACATCTGTATCATGTTCACGGTAGATCAATCTGTCACTCTGCTGCGGTTGGTTATTCAATATTGTCCTTGGCCTTAAACTCGACCAAGTGAGATTTATGCTGTCAGCGCCAGCTTGGTGAAGAACAGACAAAATCAGGACTCAAGGTGCTGTGGAGGCTTTTGATTCCCTTGATTTGAATTCATCACTCCACTGATGGAATTTGCATCAAGGCATTTTTGTGCTATTTTTTTTTTCTTCCAGAAGTCACTCATGAGAAATTCTATAATTGTGAGCACAACACACTACCGAATCCTGCGCAATCACTTTGTTCACTGTCATCAGTGCTGTTGACAGTTCAGTAAATCTGCAAAAAGAATAATTAACATGAAAACCTTTGAAAAAAAATCACTGCTTGTGGCAACAAGGAAAACAATTTCCTCAGAGAGCGAACATGAAACAGAAACATAGATGAAGTCACACATTCAGTTGCTTCAATTTTCAGTGTCTGGTGAAAATTTCCATCACAGTCTTGAGTATGTACTGGCATGTTTACTTATCTTCAAAATTAACCATGCTTAATTTGAAGGAAAGTGTAAAAAGCAGGATACATTTATTCCCTGCAGATCAGATTCTTGTAACAATAACAATCTCCTGGTCCTGACAAGTGAAATGTTCATAAATGTCTCTCTTGTTCCACCTGTAATGGCACATGATTAAATGCTGAGAAGGTCTAATCATCTCCAGGGCTTGTGTTGTGTTAAACGCACCGGCAAGGTTAAACGTTGCCTGAGTCACATTTCCACTGCTTGTTCAAAGATACAGGGCTTTTATTTCTTAGAAAAATATGCTGAGAAGCGTTTCATCAGCTGCTTATTCCAAACAGAGAGCGACAAGTCAAGACCCCTGAAAACTCCCAGACTAAATTTCATGTAGTCATTAGTGGTAATAACCCACAGAAAATTACAGTGAGCAATAAATTCCTTCCAAAACTCAGAGTGCAGATCTACTTCCTGTGTCAATTTGCCAATCTTATTAAAGTTGTGCACCCACCAAAGACTGTATAAAATAATGGGCATAGCAATCAGGAGGTCACCTGTTGCTTTGTGGACTCTTTGTGGCCATCTTTGTTTTTTAGAGCTAAGAATGACCATATGTGGACATGAGGCTGGGGGAGTGAGGGGTGAATCTGACTGAGAAGCCAACAACACACTCAAAGCAGCCCACCTTTAATTATGCATAACTTTAAGCCTCAATGAAATGCAAACGGGTGAGTTAATGAGTTCATGAAAGTTGAAATTAGCTTCAGAGACCAAGGCATGGCTCTGCAAGCAGTTGACAAGTATGCCTTTCTGTTTTTGTTTCTTACTGGTGGGTCATGTTCAATGTCACAGATGGGCCCAAAAACAGGTTAGTTAACAGAAGAAAGAAGCATTGAGGCCAGTGAAGATGTTATAGTGATTACTTCTTTTTTTTATCTTTTACTTATTCAGTCTGTTCTGTAAATAAGTGCAGACTAAAGTTGGATTGATATTCGAAAGCTGCTTGGATGGAGACAGAGAATAATATGTGGCAACTTGTCACTGCAACTTGCCAGCAAAAGGCCTAAAATTAGCACATTAGCGCGTCTGCCCGGGGTGTCATATTTCCATCACTGCCGATTGGGGCTGATTGGACCTGGAACTGATGAATACCTGTGACTACTGCAGAATAATTTGTACTGGGAGTGACTGCTGATTGTAACCTTTTCCATGAAATACAAAAGCCACATGTTAGCAGGTGTAAGTGTTTTTTTTGTGCAGTGGGAAAAGGGCTTAACCTTAACCTTAATCATGTTCTTCATTGCTTATCTTTAAAATAACTGTACATATAATACCTACAAAGTTCCCCTAACCTTTACTCAGTGCCTTGAATTGCCAAAACAGAACAGCAAAAACCTTCAAATGGAAACAGACTTCAGTGCCATTGTCCAGAGACAACTGGATCGCTTTCCGTTTCCCTCAGAGCCCAGCAGCTGCCACGGTTACTTTGTTTGCTCCATCCCTACAGGGTATAGTGACTGCACGAACTTACAGTGATACTGTTAACAATACATCTTTACAGTGGGCTGGGTTTTACCTGAGGGACAGAGAACAAGGAGTGGATATAAGTAGAACTATGTCCATAACCACAACCACTAAAATGTGGGGTCCCACAGGGTTACATTTTAGGTCCACTTCCCTTTTTTTCTATATGTTAACACATTTGATTCAGCTCTCCTTCACTCTAATTATGACAAATTAGGAGTGGGAAAATTGTAGTACAGAGCTCCACAAAGTCAGCATCTGGCTCCCAGAAAATAAGTTGTTTCTCCATCTCGGTGAAGCAGAGTCGATGCTTGTTGGGTCAAATGCAAAACTAATAGAGTTTCCAATAAACAGACAATAAACAATAAACAAGCCAGAGAGAGTATGGCACCGAAGGTTCTCTCAAAGACCAATCAAGAAATTAAATTCCCCGCTAGAACATCCACTTCAATTGATAGAAAAGCTCTTGAATATTGGCAGCGGCACTTATGCAATGCCATTTTGATTACGCCTGCACTTCATGGTACACATGGTAACATCCATAAGAGTCTTAGAACAAGCTACAGACCTCTCAAAACAAACTAGTTAGGCTGATTCTTAAACTCCATGCCTGAGCACCATCTTGGCCCTGCTTATTTATTAGCTGCAAGTGGCTCAGAACGGAGGACAGAGTTTCTAACATTAAAATGTGTTTTGTTCTGAGTATTGTCAATAATGTGGTACAACAATATTTATGCAATTATTTTTGTCAGGTTTGTGATGTTCGTAGTTATCCCGTCAGAGGGAGCTCCACTGATTTTGTGTCATGCAGATTCAAACGCTGTATAGGAAAGGACACGTTTTTATATTCAGCAGCAGTTATGTGGAATGGGTTCCCTGAAAGCCTGAAGTCAATTAAGTCTATTGAAATCTTTAAGACCTTCTTGAAGAGTTGGCCGAGTAGCAGCTGGTCCTAAATATGAATATTGAATTGGTTGAGTTGCAGTTGGTTTTAAATAGCCATCATGTTTGATTTAATTGTTCATGCATGGTTAGGAAAACTGTGTCAGGTTTATGTGAACATAAGTATTGAATTACACTTTAAGGACCATGATGGAAATAAGCTCTTAGGCATTATTGTGTTTCATTCTTTTAAAATAATTGTAATACGATGAGATGTGCATATGTTATTTATTTATATATAAATATGTAATACTTTTATATATATCTATACACAACTCTTTTTTTCAATTCAATTCAATACTTTTGGGAAACTGGGGATAGCTACGAATAGCTACCTGGGAAAACAAGAGCGCTTTCCTCTTCCTGTTTTGGTTGCGCAATAGTTGACGCACAGAGATCATACCTAATGGCAGACAGAATTGTATGGCGAAAGCGAGGTATACAGGGAAGCAGTTAAAAAACTGTTTGTGTCATTGTTTTACTCTGCAGCAATGGAGGACTCAGACACACACAGGGCAAAAGAGAATTAGAGTAGAGTCAAATGCTGCTATTTACATCTTGGCTGTACAGATAATGAAATCAGAAATGTCCATGTTGGACTCCATGCCAAATGAGGCATGAATGATGAGTCACCCTACATGTGGGTTATTCTACAGGTGCATCTAGTCTGCCATCAGCGCTTGATTGAACACACATGAAGCTAGCTACCAGCAGATCAAGTCATTACAAACCAGTACAGCTCCATAACACTGACACACTCATACACACACTGACACATTTACAGTACATACAAATGTTAGCTTGTACAACATGAATGGGACTCACTTGTACAGAGAGAAAGAAAAATAGAGTCACAGAAAACAGGTCATACCTAGTTCTTCATTCAGGCCACTGGGGTGTAGCATTTTAAGATAAAAGAGCTTTGATCCACATTTCCAAGAAGATCATCAGGAATCATCACGTCATGCCACAGAGTGTCTGATCTGTAATAGAATGACTGCCATCTGTAAGACATCTTGCAACAGCTGATTTTGGATGAGTGCAGTGGGAGCACTTTTATGTCATTATGTTTATGTCATTATTCCATAGTCACTATAATGTGCAATCAACATTTATTTCATAATGATCCATTAAAGCAAAAACTTGTCTGTTCCCTCTTTAATCACACATTTATTAGTGAATATTGAGAATGGAAAAAATAATCTGGCATATATATGTTATCATTCCTCCAAAATGTATTGGGAATTTAATTCAATAGTTTCAAAGGATTTTTAGTAAAAAAAATAGGGGTGGGAGAAAAAAAAAATTGATTCTTAGATGCACTGCAATTCAGATGTGGATAATTTGGTATTGATTCACAAATGTCAATAACCGATGACCTGAATGTTTATTAATATCGTGATGCTGAAGGAACTAAAAAAGCAGAATTTAACCACGAGGTCAGTGTAACACCCGCAGGTGTGCGGCACAGACACGCTAGACTTAAGTCATAATTTATATTTTATAAAAAGCAGCAGTTGCAAGCATGTTTTAATTTGATGTCTAAATAATTACATTTGCAAGCATGAACATGATGTATATTGTGAATACTTATGCCATCACCTAGAGACTAGTGTTAACGGAGTGGAGCAGGGACGTAAACAGGCTGACCAACACATGCTGCAGTATTAGCTAACTTAAAACACCTCTGTGGTGAAGAAAATAACTGTTTCAAAAACCCCACGCCCGGCCTGCTCGGCGTCTCGGCTAACGGAGCCACAGCTCCACTGTTGGCATAAGGTAAATAACAGCTGCAGAGCACTCTGCCTATCGCTTATGTTGTTTTTATACACACATGAGACTATAACTTGCTCTTAAATTCATTCATTCATTCATTCATTAATGCAGTTGACTTTTAAAATAAAAAGGCTGTGGATCATTTATTATTCAACAAAACATGAATTGCATACTGTTTCCAGGGAAATGTTACAGTGTGAAAACACTGGATCCTAGGCAGGCATGGATATATATCCCATATATTGTACATATATCCCACATAACTACTCCAGATGGGTACAATCCAACTGGCACCCTCTGATTTGAAAGCTAGGGGTATGGAGGTAGGGTCCTGGACAAGAGCCATATTGTATGCCAGTATGTTAATTTACCTATGGATCACTGATTGAATAAGTATAGTGTAAGTATAATAAGTTTTTCATCACTGGAAAGACTGGGCTTTCTGTGCTGTAGAAAGATGCTAAAACGTTTTGAATTGGTACCACATGACCAGAGAAAACAAAGGAAAAGGGCTGTGGCATTTGCTTTTGCTCAAGAGGTAGAAAACCTACAACTACCAGAATGCACTTAACCGCACGGGACCATTAAACCCTCCTGCTGGTGGGTGACGTAATGCGAGCTTGGCAGTGTTGACGCAGAAAAACATTTTTATATTTGATCAGCACTGCTGAGTTTTACTGTTTGCCCTAGGTTTTTCAGCCTGTCTAAAGAATACAGGAAACAGTATGGCGCCCACTTCCTGTTCTCATATTCTTGAAATACAGCCAAACAGTGCACTAAAATATTTTTCTAAAGACACTGTCAGTGAGAAATAGGCAACACAGCAAGAGACAATAAACTTCTAGGCATTGTTATAGATAACAAACTACGCTGGAAGCCACACATAAATTATATCAAAGCCAAAATTTCAACTGCAATGTTATATGAAGTTAAAGATGTTCTAAATCAAGCCTCATTATAGACCTCATACTGTTCTTTTATTCTGCCATTCATTACTTATTGTGTGGAAGTGTGGGGAGATACATGTAAAACAAATCCAATTTTCATCGCTCAAAAGAAAGCCCTAAGAATTGTGAACAAAACCTCATGCAGAGAACCAACAAACTCATTATTTATTAAACTAAAGACTCTTAAATTTGAGGATTTGGTTAATTTTAAAAAGCTCAAATTATGTACAGAGCAAACAAACTATTATTACCTGAAAGTATCCAAAAGTTGTTTCAAAAGAGAGAAAGTCAATCTGCTTTGAGAGGTGTTTCATGTTCAAAAAAACATTGGTGAGGACCAATGCCAAACTGCACTGTATCTCAGTTAAAGGAGTGAGTTTATGGGAAATTGTAGCTGAAATTGTAACTGAAAACATGTAGAACACTAAGAAGGTTTTAACAAAAGTTTAAACTCAAATATGAAAATGGATGATCTGACTGTAATGCTGATGTAGGGGAATAGAGTGCAGGAACTTGTGTGTAAGCTGCCTTTTTTATTCTAATTCTAAATTCTATAATTTTGTTTTATATTTGTTCAGCACTGCCTAGTTTCACAGCTTGATCTCAATTTAGTCTGAGTTTGACAGAGATAGAGGGAGCGGTCTCTCTCTTGATCAGCTTCTATACTCTTTGTGTCCTAATGCGGGAGTACAATCTGTAGTTCGAGCAACAGCCCTAGAGCCAGTGAAAATCCACCAGATCACGTGAAACATAGATTTGAGCTGGGAGATGAGCAGGGAGATCTGGGCACTAGTACTATTTATTTACACATACTACCCACATTGTTACGACACAAAGCTGGTTGAAAATTGGCAAAGTATCCCTTTAAAGCATGACAGAGTGTGTACGGCGCACTAATGTTGTGTTGATGCTAGCATGGGTTGAAAACAATAAACTATCAATCAGAAACTTCACCTTGAATATCTAAATCTAAATCCAGCTTAACTGGGATGTGTTTCATTTACGTCTGTGGCCTGTGCTAATGGAGCTCGTTCAGGCAGGAACATAAAGTAATTTGTGTCTTCCCTCTGAACCAATCATCACCTGATCAGCACCATCCACACAGCCATTCACATAACAAACCACCCTGTAAGCATAACTATGTACATCTGTTCCTGCTGCAGTGGCTGAGGCTCCACTGGAACATCACCACACCAGCTTTCACCAACATGTTTGATTGCAGCCGTTTAATTAACCAGACTAGTTAACCTTTTGACTTGAGTTACATTTAAGATACAGCAGGAATTTAAACGTATATCTCTGCCTTAGAGCACCTCATCACGTTCACATAAACAATGTTGTGACTCCTGTTCGCCCTGCTCCCCTTCAGGGTTTTGTTTTGCTTCGAACTGAGCCACGACTGCAAATTCAGCTGCGATGACTGTATGACGAGAATGTTTCTGACTGAACTGAAGTTAAAATAACTAAAATTACAGTGCGGTCATCCTCTCGTACTGGCCTCTGAGCATCAGACAGCAGATGCTGCCGGATGACACAAAGTGGTGAAAGCTCCCTAGTTAATGAGGTCTCAGAGGGTTCATAACCCCCTAACTGCTTCTTTCCGTGTGTTTCTGGCAGTGTTGTTTTTTTTCTTCATGCACACATACAGCACACATACACTTGCAACCCACGCAGTTTTTTTTTTTTATATGTGCTGCTGATGGCTGCAGGCAGTAGAGTTCATGCAGCGGGTCATGTTGTGGGTCAAAGGTGGCTGCAGGATGAGCACGCATCTTGGGAAAGCTTATTGTTCATTGAATTCTTATTTTAAATTGCAGAGGACAACAGGTCACGAGCACCCACTGCCTTCTGCTAAACTGCTGATTGGCTCTCCATCATGCTATTTACCCCTGCTTTGCCTCCCCCCCTTGCAGTAGGTGCGCAGTGACTCTCCTGACTTCACAGATTTCCATTCGCATGTATTGATATCTTCATCACGTTAAACAATTCCCTCTCAGGGAGCCTGTCTTCAATTCAGCAAATCTAACAGCATCAAGCAGTAGCTGCTGTGGTTCAAAGAGGAGCTATTCCGGCAATACAGCCCCTGGGTTCTGTTATTTCCCAGCCAGAAGTGAACATGCACAAAAAAAGTGCGGCAATATATTTTGAATATAATTACAGCCTGTGTGTTATAAAGTCTGGACCCTCAATTCCCAGATTAGTTATTGAAATAAAATGAAAAGAGCTCTAATTGACTGGCTTCTAGTGATTAAAGGAGACAAATAATTGCCCAACCCTGAGCTGCAACTGGAAAAAAAGGGGGATCTTCAATGCTCTCACATTCCCCTCGGTACGGCCGAGGCCATCCCGTGTTCACTTCAAACGAGCGGTAGACATCACTATATTTGTCAAGCAAATGAGCATTTTAGATTTACAGAGCCGTAATGTGACATAATCAAGTTATAATTTATCAATTAGAATAATTAGGCGGCAGATCCAATTTAATTAAAGTGTTGAAAAGGCTCAGAGGAAGCCAGCCACACATAAATGAGCCTGTGTGGAGGTTTTTTTTTTTTTTTTCTGGTTGTGGTTTCAGATGCTCGAGTGAGTTTACTGTCATTCTCATTCACTCTCCATCTAATTGATTTAGGATCTTGGTTCGAAGGGATGGAGCACATAGTTCTTTTAATCGCTCCTTTGTATAGATGAAAACGGGGAAAAAAGGACAGATCTAAAAAAAAAAAAAAAGTAAAATGTAATGCCTTGTGGCATTATGACTTAGAGTTTGGCTGTGCGTCAGTGGACACTAATGAATTGGCACTGTCAGCAGTGTGAACTCTAGACCCGGCAGTGGGGATGTGCTTAGTGGTCGTGCTGAAGCATGTCAGCAGGCGAGGCCCAGTGAGCTTGTAAGACAGAAATGAGAGAATGAGAGAGGGGAGGGGGCACGCAGAGAGAGAGGGAGGGAGTGAAAACCGCCGACAGCAAAGGCCTCATCAGCCGTGTTTGATAAAATCAGCTGGCTCTACTCCTGGTCTTAAGGATGTAGGATTGCTCTCCACCTGCCCAAGTTATCACTGTGTCACACACTCACACTAGAGATTACCTTTCATAATTTGGTGTTGGATCAGCCGCGAAAAATGCTCTCTCACACAGTCATTCAAAGCTAAGGGAGGATTTATTTTCTCTCTTTAAATCACCCCTCCTGTCCCCCCGCTCTCCTGTGTCCCTCGTCCCTTCCCTGCCTCCCTCCATCTCCTCCTCTCTCTTCATTCAACCACTCCCCCTTCTTCCTTCCTCCTTCTCTTGTCCTTTTTGCCTCATAGGGCAAACGGCTCACGAAAGCAACTTGACGCCTCCCACAATGACAAACGGTCATTTAAAAAGGCCAACCTGTCAGGCAAGACCGCACGGCAGAAGGCATTGCAGAGACAGATGAAGGGAAAATATACTCAAGGTAAAGGAGACAAACGATCAGGGTGAGTTGAACAGGAAGGGATGGAGATGAAGCGGCAGGAGATGAAGACTCCTCGGAGGAAAGAGACTGAAGGTTCCTGACTCCCTGTCCCATTGTGAAACAGCCTCACTATATTCCGAGTCAGTTCATTTTAATCTATGTGTGCTGCTGACTTCATATCAGCGAGCCTGCATGCATCCACTTTAGATTTGGAAAGTTTCAAGATGAGCGTGCCGGTCCTCTGTGAATTTGCTGGAATGTCACTATAAATAATCATTTCAAAGTGTTCATCTGAGCCCATAAATAAACAAATTAATAATTCAGTTTGTAAGTCAATCCATCATCCATCCATCCAACCACATGATCACATGATCCCCAACAGACCACAGAATCCAGAGATGTGAAATGTAGAATATCACCAATCATAGTGATGTATTTTACCTGTCAATAACACAGACAGGAGTATATATTTTACAATATAATCTTTACTGAATCAGAGCTGAAGAGTCAAGTTAATTGACTGCTTCTGTAATAAAATGGTACTGTCATGATGCTTGATTGTTATAGACTGTTTCACTGGAATCGCATTGTTAGGCAACAGCTTGGGTCCATGTTTACTTCCTGTCAGCTGGTGTCATTCACGAACACTGCAAAACCCTCCAACAGAAAATACAAAGAGACCCATCCAGAATGTTTATGTTATCAAGTTTCTAACAGTCCGGGAGGACTCCTTAAAAACAGGGGGTTTCACCCGGATAGGCAGTATTATGATGGTCAGTTTGAGGATTCATCAGCAGTCTTTAGGTGCAGTTGTAGTCATGGCAGCAGTTCACAGAGCAAAAATTAAAGTGTATCTTTGTTTTTTTGCAAACATGTTGAATTCAGTTTAACTTAAAAGTTACACTGGGGGACTGGATACGGCACTCCATCCTTACATCAGTTTGTGTCCTTTATCCAAGCCTTACGTTTCCAAAGAGTCTTCAATGTCACCATTTTTTATCTTACAAATTCCAAAAACATTTCCCAAATATCAATAAACTTAGAGGCCCTATTTATCATGATCTAGATGAGTTTTCAAGAGCCAAACTTGCTGTTAAATCTTTAATCCAACGGCCAAGAGAGGGGCAACTCCCATTCTTCCAATGGGCTGTCAAAGTCGCCATCACAATTGAATGAATAGGCCAAAATATGTTATTCACTCCTGATTTGATTTTATGATTTAACACTTTGCAGTAATTTCCTCCTTCAATGTTTGATTTTCTTTTCTTCAATCATTCATCTGTGGGCATTTTTCGGCCAAGGACACACGTGACTACCTCTGCATTAAGAAAACCAGGTCTTAACAGTAGATACAAGTACAAGTAGATACAAAATACATGTGTAGCAAACATAACTCAACCATCATTTGCTGTTTCCTAGCCAGAATAAAACTGCCTGAAAACATGCCCAACAAGCCTAGTCCAGGACGTTAGGGTAATGGAGATGAGGTCATCCGAGACACAAACTGCAGTAATGACCTCCAGAATTTTTTAAGTTTAACACACTCCCATGAGCAGTGATACAAGGTCTCCAGCATTGGTCAAGAATATTCGGATCAGATTTGTTCAGTTTCACTGTTGTGATGTAGGTTCTCATTGCCCAATTATATCGTAGTAATCTCAGTTGAGTATTGATGGTTTGAGTTTGAGCCTTTGGACACATTTTACCCCACTCAGTCTCTAAAATGTCATCTTGTAAGTCTTGAATCCATTCCATTCTCTTACTATCAGTGTCTCAAAATGTAGCTTTGTAAATTGATGGTAATAAAAACAAAACAAAATAAAAAATGTATCTCTGTTTGAAGTCACAGTTAGGCCTCCTGTAGGATTAATCTTAGAGTTAAAGCCATATATAAGGCCAATAAACAGCTGTTTAGGACACGGTTTTGCAGCTTATCCAGCAAATGAGAAGATAACCCCATGCGAGCTGATGAGAACTCGCATCAGAACACTCATGACGCATGATGTAACTACAATGTCAGCTGGTTTCAGCTTAATATTCTGCTACTGGTACTGCCACATCACAGTTTAATTGACAAAAGCTGTGTCCAAAATCGCATACCATGAACTCAGGCCCATCATCAGGAGGGTCAAAAGGTACAGATGACCTCTGGCCCAAGGCCAAGGGGGGCCCATGAAAAGATCCATGGTTAACCCTAATCGGGATCAAGTGCAATAATTTACTTACTGACTTAATTCACTGACAATACAAGCTATATGTATTTACATAATCATTTTATAATTATAACACAATTCAGTGTGCCATCTGATACTAGTCTGATACTAACTGGGTATGACTGGAAAAGTGTTGACAGCCATATACTCTTCACACTGTTTCTGTTCTGCACATAGTTTGACCAATATTTAATCAAAGTCGCCGTCACAATTGAATGAATAGGCCAAAATATGTTATTCACTCCTGATTTGATTTTATGATTTAACACCTTGCAGTAATTTCGTCCATCAATGTTTGATTTTATTTTCTTCAATCATTCATCTGGGCATTTTTCGGCCAAGGACACACGTGACTACCTCTGCATTTCAAAATAAGAAAACCAGGTCTTAACAGTAGATACAAGTAGACACAATATACATGTGGAAATATGATTAATTGGATTAAATATCATAGTATGTATAAACATGGGTGTAGATGTAGGGCCCACTTTTAAAAATGTTGCCCCCTGCCCATATTTCCTAATGGCTGGCCTGCATGCTCTACACACCCAATATGTTTATCATCATCCTGGTGCAGGGCCACAAGCCCAGCTGACACTGGGTGAGAGACGGGGTACACGCTGGACAGGTCGCCAGACTGGTATTTATAGAGGAGGAATGTGCGCACAGGTGTACACATGGTTTTACCTGAGACATCTGTGGGTGATATGACAGGGAGAAGATTCCATTAGTTAAGAGATGGAAAACATTGTTTTTGGTTGTTTGCCAACATCGCTAATTGTTTCACTAGCTTTGCAGCTCACACGGCTTTCTGTAAGATGCCAATCAAAGGTGCATTTATAAAGTTGGTCTTAAATTATTTACGAGTGATAAACTTCACCATTATTTTTATCCACCTCCATGTAATGGATTTTTAAAATTTCATCCTGTGGAGCACTTTGTAACGTCAGTTTCCACATGAGCGCTAAGAACAAATCATTCATCATCCTCGTGACATTTAACAATGATGATGATTGACATTTTACTGCGATGATGGTTTGCACACATGTAATTAAATACTGGTGAGGACACTGCAAATATCCACAGCCGTGTGTAATAACGGCTGCTCTGACACTGCTGGGGAACCTAGCTGATGCAACATCTGTGGTGACATTGCTCTTTCTTTACCGTATTTCTTAAAATGGTGGGTGGAGGGGCACAAGTATTGATATGCAAACAGATGTTTAAGGGCACCCAGTGCCACAAAGAATGAGTTTTATTAAAGCAAATTAGGCGTTCGCACGGCTTTATAAATCTGACGAAGAGAATGCGTACGCACATTTCTGTCTTTGTACGTACACATAGGTGTAGTCATGAATCTACAGTTTTATGCATCTGGCCCCTGGAATTCCTGGTGTTCAGTCAAACATACTGACTATTGTGGTTCATCTGTTTTCACTTTCTATTCCTGCTCTACATGTCTGAATGTAATGCTAATCTGTGTGTTGGTGCTTCGTGTTGCTTGCATGTCTCTTTGTGCTAACATGATGTTTGTTGTTGTTGCATTACTGATGCTCTGCTGTTGCTTGTTGCTTTGCATGGCTTCTGTTCTGTCTTGACAATTTCTAATTGCTGTAGTTAATGCTGTCTTTATGCTGTCTTTGTCCTGTGAATTTTATCCTTTTATTGGTTTCAAAACATCTTGCCAAAGGACTGCTGTTGAAAATTAGCCAGCTGGCTAACACTGGCACATTTACACAAATGTTGATTAATGTGCGTTGTCCTTAAAGATAAATAAATCTAAATCTTAATTTAAAACCCTGAGCCACCACACAATCACACACAGACTGTGAACATGATTTGGTTGCTAACTAGCTAGCTTGCAGCTAATGTCAGTGGATATATTGGTTGTGTGTTGCAAATACTGCATTCTCAGTAATTAACTGTCAGGCTAACTTATTTTTTTTTACTCTTTTTACTTTTGTGCACTCCGTCCGTACGTTTACTTGATTAATCATTGTTTGCTTCTGCTAAAAAAAACCTTCAAAAGCCACTTCTTTATCCTCAGTCTTTTATGGAGGTGTGTTTAACTCACTGTGTAGCTGTTAGTTTGCAGGAAATTACCGTAGTTCACCATTATGTACAAACAGGAAATGAAACAGGACGTGCACAGACGGACGCCAATCAAACCGCTATTTTAAAAAGCTATTGCCAATTAAACTGAACAAAGAAAATGATGTTTCCTCAGATGGAATACTTTCGTTTTGGCTTTCAGACATGTTCCGGGAGCTGTCTCGCCACTTTCAACAATGTGTTGTATTTTTTTTCCAGCTGTGAACAGCTCCTCTGTTTCTTTTGTGCAGAGTGGTGTGGGACAATAGTGTCCATCAATAGCACACTCAAAAATCAAGCTCATTTAGAACGGCCATCTGTGAGTACACTTAATTTTCCCACATTGTACAACAATTAGTGTCTAGTATAGATCTGGGACACCTCTAAAGAGTGAAGATGGTCCTATTTGGGAAAAGTGCAGCCCATTATGTCATTTGGAGACATATTTTTCTTTACAGAGGCTTGAGATTTGTGTAGTTGTGTTGTTTGGGGTAAGATCAAAATAAGATGACAGGTGCATCTATGCAATCAATTGCTTAATGTTGATGTTTGAACCTTTTCCAAAGAGATGTTGAGATTTTTGTCTCACTCCTACCAGCAGCTGAGTTTCTCCTGGCAGCAAGCTACATAAGAGAAAGAAACAAAAACAAACTTTCCATCCTTAAATATGCTTTCTTTTTTTGCTTGAAATTGACACCATTATTCTCCTTGAAAACTTTCAAGGTTTTTTTTTAACTGCAAATTTCTATCTCAACTTTGGAACTGCAGTTACAGCCAGCTATAGTGGAGGGAGGAGACCTTCACATTGCACCCAAGTCACACAATGCATGTGGGGCTTTGCCATATGAATTCAATTTTCATTACCCCCCGTAATAAATGCGGTGTGAATCCTGGGAGGCCATGGCAGCAAAAAATAAATCTGATACATGAATAAACGATGTCCCCGGGGAAGGCAGGCTCCTCCTTTGTGAGGAAGATTGACTCCTCCAAGATGGGACACATCAGCCACAAGGAACGGAAACAGAAATAGAAACTGCCGACAGAAAGGCGCTTGCTCACAGACTTTCTGTTCAGCCCCCCAACCAATCTCAAAGCTGTATATAATAATAATACATATTCTATGCAGTGTGACTGCAAGCCATCAAATTCTCCCAGAGGTCAGCACTTTTGTAATTTCCACACTATGAGAATGTAATTAAACTTTGACGCAGAAACTTAGTCACTGCACTGCACTTGTCACTTCATCCTCCGTGTCTTCAGTCTAGTCAAATCATTTCTGTGATGCATGTGTGGGATGATGTTGGTGTTTACACATTTCTGACTTTGTCAGGTTCCTAGAGAGTGGATGATGTGCTGCTGAATTATATTTTCATCCCACTTCTGTTGCAACACTTTGCGACTGCAATACTACTCGTGCTTTTGAGGTGTGTTTGTGCACTCCAGCAGCCCCGGAAAACAAAAACACATCTTTATTTGCCTGTATTTTTTTCCTTAGCTCTTTTCTTATTGACAGACTAGCAATATTTTTATGTTTACTTTGACAACAGCGGCTGTTACTCTACCATTGTCACAGGTGGTGGTGTGACATGGGCTGCCAGGTGGACATATATTTATATGTTGTCAAGAGCTGCCAAGACATGATTTCCTGTCTCCTGATTAGACCTGGTGGACAGTAAACTAGGTCTATCAGGTATCTGTGATGTGGGATGTTGTCCTGAAAATGCTGCCCAGCAACAACATAGGTCATCAACATAAGTTTTATGTTACTAACTCACAGTGCATGTCATACTTGTACCTGTAACATATCTAAGAAAAGATACAGAACTACATAGTAAATATTGCCAGATTGCTAAATTATGTAGGGTAAAGTCAGGTAACTGGGACACTTTCTGGAAGATTACCAAAAAAACCACAAGCAAATTCTTAAGACTGCCTCGAGTGTTACATTTAGAACTTGTTATGGCTATATTTCTATAAAGAAAATATGTTACCAGGTAAAATACCTAAACTTTGGACCTTCAAACATGTTAAGAACTAGGGCTGCCCCCAACTAAGAATTTTCCTTGTCGACTAATAGTCGTCATTTAGAGCCATTAGTCAACTAGTCGCCCGAATGTTTACGCCTATATTTTATCTACAAGTGCACGTCACACACTGAGCGAGCCGCCTGTTAATGACGCTGTCGGCAAAGCAGTAATGATTGTGCTAAGTGGCTAATGGGCATGTAGCTACTTACATGTTTCAGATGATACGTCATGTTTGTAGTCGACCAATGAAGATGAGTTTACATATCACCTTGGGTTCATCCTTCACCTTCTCAAAATGATCCCACACTTTGGATTTCCTGCCCGACATGTTATTAACTAGCCTGTGTAATAATCGCAGGTACCAGCCCTGGAAATTAGAGGCCGTACACATGCCACCTGGAAAACGCGAGGTTGGTTGCTGGGCACTTTTTTGTGCTTTTTTTGCGCCAGCTTTCAAGCCTCAGGTTGCGTCTTAGGTTGCTAAGCAACCTTAACAAGCATCGTATAGCCTATTTAAATCCTGAGAGCAGAGCTGATCTTCTTCCAGGTGCTGTTTATAAGTGTGTAGGCCTATCGTCCGTGGGACAGATGTAAAGCTCTGGGTAGCCCTGCACTAACATGATCAACTTTTCTGTATTTATCAGACTGAATATTTACAGAAGAGGGAAAGATATCTGTCAGCTGTGATTGGTTTGTAACGTGACTCCTGTCTGACTGCTGAGCGTGGCCACTTCCTGTGTCTGTCCCTTCAAATTAAGTCCACACATGGTCCAGTCATATAGGATTTGATTTATTTTGAATAGACTTTCAATTTTTTTCTGCAACTAAGCAATCCATGAAATCTTGCCGGCTAATGACCTTTCTGGTCGACTAACATCTGGTCAACTATAAGGGGGACAGCCCTAAGAACTCCTACCTCACTCTGATGACATGCTCAGGTACAATGGGAGAGTCATATTTGTTTGTTTTTTAAATGGTTCAATCCATTTATCAGTTCAGTCAGTAATTCATTAAACCATTACTGTCACCTAACCATTCATTAAAAAAGATGGCCCAACTTTTCTGCCATGTTTTTCCTGCTCTTTTGCTGCCTGTTTCCTCGGTGCCAAATTGTCTCTAATAGACATGCGTGTGTGTAACAATAAACAATTCTTTAATAATTCTGATTCTGACGTTATCTTTATTATTATTTAAGTGACAAAAATACTGAAAGTCTGTGTGATATGACAGGGTGTCACACAGTAACACAGGTCATGATTTGATGGTATCCGGCAGCCTCAAACATGCTGTTGTACTTCAGAAAAATGTGACATTTTAGCTTAATTTTTTTATCCCATTTAGCTTTAAAGCACTCACTCAAAACCCTTCCTCATAAAAAGTAAAGTGTATTGTGAAAATGTTTTGATTATGAGTCACACGTGTAATAAAATGTAACATCTTACAACCATTTTGTTTTGTTACACCTACTTATTGTTTTGGCTGCAGTACTCTTATTACCAAAAAGAGAAAATGTCACATGGCTGACTTCGCATGTTCTGAGACCTGTGACTTTTTTATACTTTGCTCTGCCCATCCCAGCTCTCTCAGACCAATCATTGCTTCCTGTAAAGCACATCTGTAATACCAATCTAATAACATGTTTGGTGACTGGCTGCTGATATTTAGGCCCTAGTATGTAAAACCGTATTTGTCCAAATTTATCTGCTGTCTCAAATACACTGACTTCACCCTACAAAAATAAAATATTCAAGACCTGATAAGGGGTTATTAGTGACTGTCCATGACCATCTGATCAATCTGTGCCGGTACTGCAACCTCAATAACAATCAGAGAGCATTTCAATTGTATTTCATTAATCCCCAAATCTCTGAGGGAACAAACACTTCATTTACAAATCGGCCCATGCTACTGTGGTGAATCTCACTGAGGGCTATTAGCTCAACCACCGAATTCAACCTTCTGCAACCCCCCAATCTGGCGTCACAGCAGATGGGCGGAGGTCTGTGATCTGTTGAGGCAATTTTGTGCATGGCTGGCATGGCCTGTCCTGGTGTGACATCTCCTGCTGCTAGTCGGCCTGTACCCTGACCTTCACACTGGGCTGGTGTACAGCTGTCTGGCTGGGAAACGCAAACACACACTCACACCCCTGGCACACACACACACACATGCACGCACACATAACACACTTGCAATCCCTGGGGAAGAGCAAAAAGTTTAGTTGGGAGAGAGGTTTGGTGTTATGTGTTATTGCACTGGCTAGCTACAGTAGGCAACTAGCTGGCAGGCGAAAGGGCAGCGTGCTCTGTTGAGCAAAATGTCAAATGTGGCTCCAAACATGGCGCTTAGCTGGTCACAGATTTGATTCACGTAGATGATGGAGACTGGGATAAAGATTATATGTGTGTGAAGTGATTTCAACTGCGGAAAATGTCAAATGCGGGGTAAAGGAGTGGATACACAGAAACACACAGTCCCACATTCAGTGCACACATGTGCTCAAACACACAACCCCCACCCCCCCCTGCACTTCCTATTTGTCGGGTTAGAGCGCGAGGACACATAACGTAAACCCAAAGAGACACTTCCTCCATGGGGAGAGATCTCCTCTCATTACGAGCAGGATTGACACTGGGCCTGGCCTGTCCAGAGGGAGGTCTAAACCAATAAGAGAGTAATTGAAAGAGGCGCTTGACTTCCCGTCTGTAACAGCTTACAGACCAGGGCTGATGTGCCTCTAGGAGCGTGGCGTTTAGAAAACAGATGGGCAAAGACAAACAACATGAAAGTTGGCTCAGAATTGCAGGGGAAGAAAAAAACAATTCAGACGGAGAAGGCATTTTCACCTCGTAGATTATCACGTTTGTCTCCACATATCAGTCTGTGTGATGCCTTATCTCAAACCCATGCTGATTTCCCGTGTGGATACATGATTAACATCTTGTCACATTTGCCTTGTGTAATGTACTTATACAAAAATGACTGTGTTGCATGAAGCTTAAAGAAAATACCGAGGATAAGCATGCCAGCAGAAGAGTGTTTCATAGCTTTCCAATATCCCCAGAGCGGCTGTGGTCCTGAGTGTCAACTGCTGGAGCCAGAATGCGGAGAGGTAGAGGTGGAGGCTGTGCCACAGCATCTTGTCTCACTGAGGTGTGTGTGTTGAATCCCGGCGGCTAGACTTGTTACGGAGATGACAGCATGTTTTGTTTCACTACACAGCCCTCGCGCTGACAGTCTGAAAGCCTGGAGCCAAACAAACAGAGGCAGCAGCGATGCCAGGTATCTCAAGATCTCTCTCTCTCTCCCTCTCACGCACACACACATGCATGCAGTACATATACGCAGTACAGCAGATACACACACACACACACACACACACACACACTACAGCGTGGAGAAAACACAGACACATACACATAACCAAGCAAACACATTTTGATGTTGTACAAAACATCTGCATCACTGCAGCACTTTGGATGGTGGAAGCTGAGAATGATGCAATTCCTCCTCTTTCTACACCACAAGCGGATGACTATTTTACCTCTAAATGTTGCGACTAAATAATCTACAGTGGTCATTCAATGGACCTTTAGAGCAAATAAAATCTTTCGGCAGTGAATATTGCTTTCTAAATACAGTCCGCAACCCAGTGTGGATGAGTGGATGTGGGCTATGCATCATTTACCGTACTGTACGCACCTGTGGGGCATCAATAATTCAAGCATGCACTTGAACCCCAGGTGTAGGAACAAGGCAGGCCTTGAAACACTCCTGGAGAAACTGCAGTACTTCTCAGATTGACGCAACACTCGACATGATCAAGAAACTGAGCTGGCAGAGTGAACACGCTTTACTAAAGAACAGAATGTTACTCTAAGACTTGTAGAGTTTTACCCAGAAGCTGCTCACAGTGCAGTCCTCCGCTGCTGCAGTAATCCAGCTCTTTTGAGCCTTGGCATTCACAGGAAGGGAGGCAGCGAGCGAAAGGTGAGACAAGGTGGGCTTGTGAGTGAAAGGCTTCAGTTTGAATCCCTGGACTGCTGGTGGAAACAAAGTTTGAAACACTCATAAATTCCTTCACTTCATAGATGTGCTTTAAAAATGTGCTTAACCCCCAAAATACTGATAGAAAATGAATGCAGTTGTGCATTTTACAGTATAAATGAGAAGCAAGACTGCTGAAAAATACAGTTTATAATCAGCTGATGTTACCTTATTAGAGGATTTTTTTTTACGAAGAGATGAATGAATCTGACCCCTTTGGCTTCCAGCTCAACTAAGGGCTTGAAAGCACCCTGTCTTGTTTGGAGGCTCCACTCATCTTGCAGAACTTTGGATGAAGAACAGTGATGCATGATGAAAGCGCTTCCTTTCCCTTCCCCTCCATCTCATTCCTTTGACCAAGCCTTCCCTCCTCTCTGACTATCATCTTCACCAAAAGCAGCTGGAGAGAATGAGGATGAAATATTGATAGTGTGGCAGTAATGAAGTCTTAATAAGAGGGATCCAGTCCAAACAATGAGAGAGAGGGTCACACGGGGCGGAGGAAGGTGTGACGCCCAGCGCGCCACATCAGAGCCATCCCTCTTGTTATTTTATAAGGTCAACTCAATTATGTGGCCACCACAGGTAATTTATGCAATTGGCACACTTAATAAACACTGGAGGGGACGCTCCCGCCAGCGCCGAGCGTGGACTTTGTCACTTGCAATTTAAATTATAGACCTGACTCGGAGGTACAAGTTACTGAAAACAGACAACAGGTAATGATCTATTGCTTAAGAGAGGCTGCCAAAGTGAAAAAGAAAGACAGACGAAGCTTGTAGGGGAGTTGGGAAATGGGAGGGGCCTTATTTAGCAACTTCTATTTCCACATTCGCACTGAAAACAAAGGGAAGAACAAAAGAAAAGTACCTCTTGAATTACTGGGGGAGCTGGCACACTTGTTTTCTGTGCTCTGTGTTGGAATAAAAGATTTGTCTGCGAATAATTTATTCCAGTACTCCCTTTGCCATTTCCCTCTCCTTCCCCCAGTGATACACAGAGGCTTTTTGTGGTAGAATTCCAAATGATAAATACCGCACATTTATAAAAAGTTGAGAGGGGATATTTAGAACACAGGAAGATACTGCATAAGGCCTTATGCTTTATTCACGTCCCTGTGGGAGCCACAGTATCCAGGGATACGTTATGTAAAACTGGTCAAAGCCATGCTAATGTGATTTTGAATGCATGACTTCATCATCTGTGTACCACAGGTATTGCATTGCAGCACAGGTTGCTCAGGCTCGTATGTCACCCGGAGCCAAAAGCCCCCGACTGAAATCAATAAATAATTCTGAAATTTTAGCCTACATTGCAGCAGAATATTAATCATTACATTTAAGAAAAAAAAATGGCTCCGTATTAAAGGCTCCCGAGCAGGCTGCGTGGGCACAACAGAAAGAAGAAGAAATGGTTTTGTAAATGTGATTAACTAGATCTGATGACGGGCAATTAAAATCTGTGCTTTAACATTTTCACATTACTCTATCCTTTAACAGTCTTGCTATTTTGGAGTGCGATGTTACGTTGGATAATGCTTGTGGGAATGGACTTGTCACCAAAGGGGATGCTGTTGAAATGATGCATGTGGGTGTACATGTGGTGTATTGCTGTCTTCGCCTGGAGCAAGAGATGAGAATATCGGAATAAAGAGACGACTCAGAACATTTCATTTTTTTGGTTCAACACTGATGCATACACTGCCAGAAAAAGGAATAATGAAACATCCACATGCAGAGAAAGCTACCTCACATGCTGTATACATGATGACATATCACAGTCACTAATTTATTATGATTTGATTGACATTTGCTTTTCTGTCTTTTCTCTGATCTCCCTTTTTCCAGGACTAAACTGTTGCACCTTGTAATGCAGTAAGAGTCCATTGGAGTCCTTGGAGAGCTCTGATCTGGTAGAGGAGCTGGACAGACAAAATAAATGACTCATTGAAGGTTTATGAGGCATCCTGACATCCATAGCCGTGGCAAATCAAGTATCCAGCCTAGATGAGAAGTCACTCGATAAGATACAGGAGGGCCTGCGCACCGGAAGCCAAAAATGCTAAAAACATAATAGTCTGTTAAACCAGCAGTGAAATGAAATGGAGGGCGGACAAGATTAGATTAGATGTCAGACATTGCCAATAGAGATTTGTGTGACATGCCTCGATATGACTCCATTGTCCTCTGGTGAAATACACGATGGAGACATGAGGATCTTTTTATGAATGGTGGGTGCAAAACGAAAATACGGCTTTTCATATCACAGCACACAGGTGTTACAACACTAAGTGGAGTGGTTGTAGTTGTCATCAATATTTTTTTTTTTTGGCTCAGCCGCAGCCTAATGGATATAGAAGTGAGCATTCGACAAGGTCACTAGTTTGAATTTTGGCTGGAAAAAATCTGGGTATGTGAGTATAAGAAGTGCTCTCAGCTCCTTTGACACGTGCCTCCAAAGTGTCCTTTGATAAACAAGTGCCCTTGATCAAAGAATAGCCCAAACTGCCTCAATTAAGCTGCTCAGCAACAGCAAAGGTTGTGACAGGCCAGGAAACCCCCCCACCTCCCCAGTCTGAAACTAATCCTCCTAGGTCGGTGCTGTAATATTTAACACAATGAAGAAAGTCAGGAAAGTTTGTTCAGTCCAGTAAAAATGCAGCCTGGTGTGATTGTGTCCAAGGTTCTGTAATTAATTGGTCAGTATAGACCCTTTCTCAATGTGTGTTCTTGTCTGTACTTGTGTGTTTTTGCAGACTTGGAAAACGCCACCAGTGACAGCCCAAGCACTGTCCCAATTTAATGTCAGCATTTGGCCAAGTATGGTCAAAATCCCTAGCTGTGTTCGAGCTACTTATCAAGGCTGCTTTGGGAGCTGGGTTGTGTTAACTTGGCATAAACAAGTATCGCAGCAGTACTTTTCCATCAGCCAGTGGTGATGGCGGAGGATATGAGCCAGACTTCAGGCCTGGACACCACCAAGATTTAAAATGGTGGAATTTCACAGTAAAATCATTACTTGACAAATAGACAACCATTATGACGGAGCCAGAAGAGAGGAAGCTATCATAGTTTACTAGCTGTGCAGCAGTTTTTGCTTTTATTTTATCTAAACGGGTAAAACAGGTCCATAAAGAGTGATGCTTTGCAGACAGTTTATGACACAGGAGCTGGTGCTACAAACAAATTGAAAATGTATTGTTCCATTAGCAACCAAGGTAAGCTAATGAGCTAACTGACTGTTCACTAACTACTCCTGTGAGTCGTCACTGTGTCATCAAGCTTCTGGCTAGGCTTGAGTAGTGTCTATTTGACATTTCATCAGGGTCTATTGTGTATGATTTTATGTGTGTGTGCTAGGGCATGACCCATCCTACTCTGCCTATGACTGGCTAGTACTCATTGTCCTCATTGTTTGGGTTGGTTAGGCATGAGGAGCGAGATAGGCCAATATCATGAGAGTAGGCGAGAGTAGGGCGGGTCATGCCTTCACTATAACAGGAAAGAAAACTCTGGTTTGGTCAAAATAAATCCTTAATCAACAGACCACAGTGGTCACCCTAACAATCGCTAAAAAGATAATTTTACTAAACTGAAAAGACAACAGCAACCTCTCATTATCTCAGTGGCATCACCTACTCTCCACTCTAGAAAGACAAACAGCTTTAAGAAACAACCACATTGACACATTTCACAGATGCTGAGCTCCATGTAGTAACACCACTTATCTACCCTTATAACATACACATACACACATACAGACACACACGTGCACACTCTTACCCTGGTAACTACCTCCTCCTACTGCTGCTGACACCAATGCCCCCACCTACACATACCTCACACTACACATATTTATTTATTTATTTTAATTATGTACATATTCATTACTTATTATTCAATATGTACTGTATGTATTTTATCATAATTTTAATTATTTATTTCTTTAGAATTATCCTTATTTGGTTTGCTTTTTTTTTTTTTTTTTTTTTACATGTATACATAGTCCTTGTTTTCATGTATATACAATTTGTTTTTGGTTTGTTTTGTACCTGTAAAGTCACCACGGTGTTAATTTTGAACCAATAATAAATAAACAAAGAAAATAAAATAAGAAAATCATAAATTTACAGAATTAGATGTGAAACTATGCTGGCTTTACCGCTGTTTCCCCCGCTGCCTCTCTCTGCCATGTCTGGCTGGTTGGTTTTGTCCTGTAACGTTATCCCCATCACTCCCAGTCGCCATCTTACCCAGCTCAACTGTTCCACCATTAGACACTGACCTCTGGTGGCACATTCACTGCACTACAGACAGTACATCCTCAATACAGCATCTCCGTATCAGTTTAACAGAAAGAGGAGTGTCTGTGTTTGGGATTTCTAATAACCCTGGTATACCCTAATGTGATAACGCCTAAGCCTACTTCCTGCCCCACCTATTTCACATTTGCATTTTTTTTTTTTTTTGGTTTGACCCCTCCAAGAACAGGAGTTTAAACTTGCATAGCCTGTATTGAGAGAAGCACATTACTGTGTGCATCCTTATGAAGGAGAATATCTTTTAATGATCTGTGCAGATTTAAATGAGAGAGGATACTGCTCATAGAGCCACATTACCAGTGTCCCCCTCTCAGCGTTATACTGTAGCTTGACTTATATATAATTTATTGTACAGTGATTTGCCTTTGAAATGACAAAGACTGTACACGGTCATTTGGGTGAGACGTACAGAACAGCGTCCTGAGATTGACAGAAACTTTGCTCATCTAACTTTGATGTTACCTGCCACACCTTTAGACTTTTCATCTGGCGGCACCACTTTAAATATTTATGCCTGAGGTCCTTTGTGACAAGCATCAGGAAATCCCTTGTGATTCCTCTCATCTTTGTTCTGTGTGCAAAGACTAGTCATGTCCCTTGGTATTTATGAATGACTGCGTAGTCTTTGTCCCTGAACTTTCTGCTCCTGCTACTGTAATTTTATACTTTTCAACTTCTGTTAAAGCACTTACTTGGAAATTGCTTGTTTTAATTTAGAATGTATTTATAATATATACAGCTGTGATGCTGGTTCAGGATCACTGCTGACACACTGGGATGCAACAACACTCCAGTCAGCTGAATGTACAGTGTTTGCCTGAAACTGTATGTAGTACTCTGCATTTTTTATTTATTAATGAAAGCTGATATCATACATTACTTAATAATTAAGAACACGTTAAGAAATTATTCATGTGTAATAACAGTTTAAAGATTGAATTATTAATTAGTGAATGTTTTAGAGAATTCATTTAAAGATAGCAATGCAGATTGTTTTAATAGTGAATTTAATATTCAGAATGATTAAACAATGAGATATGAGCATTACGTGGGCCTCTGGTGATGTTGCAGTTGGAATAACTGTGTTTGTATGGTGCATATTAATGCAGCTAGTCTGCTACTGGCTGCAGACGATGGGTTGATGACCATCCAAACCATTCATTCAGCGATTTAAATCCGCTTCAAACCCCTTTAAAAAAAGGCATTTTCTTCAGTATTGGCACCACTGGATCTCTAACATCCCTCCCCATCATCACACACTATCACATCTCTTTTTGCCTGCCAGAGCTAAATATTAGAAAATAAGTAATCAGGTTGTATATTCCTGTCAATAGACTGTGCGCCTGGCCCGCACAATAGAGGATGTTTTCCTTGGTAGTATATTCCCTTAAATGCTTTAGGGTGCTATACAGGGTCTGGTGCCTGGATGACAAATAGAACATTTCACATAATAGAAAAGCTGGTGTCTGACTTTATATGTAATGCAGTTTTTGGGGGGTCGATTTGTTATTGTCACCCTCTGCAGTCTCATTGTGCTTAGTTTAATAGTATATACAACACATTTAGCAGATATCAACACTGTACATATTGCCATTCATTCTCAGATGCATGTCGTTTCACTAATTCATGACTTAAAAATGATTTGTGAGTTGACCATTTAATGAAGAATAACAACAGGTAAAATGACTGCGCATTCCAAGTTGTTATTATCACCAGATTCATAACAGATGCCCAGCACCTCATCGAAGTGGACTCACCGTGTGCCAAACTTCCACTGTCTGTTTAAAAAAATAATTGTAGTAATGTAATAATTTGGAGGAAACCACTGCGGTAATTATAGGTAACATCAGTGATTTTACATTCCGCCCCTAATTGAGTGCCGGTGTGTGTCAGAATTCAATCAACCTTCCTATTCTTCCCCCAATCATTCTGTTTAAGGACTTTTAACTAGATAATTGCAGCCTCATCTGCCATAATGTGCTTTTTTAGGCTACTGTCATCTCATCAGTTGAGTGCTGCAACCAATTTATGTGAAGGTTAGCGTGTCACTTTGGGCGCTGTGCAAACAATATCCGCCCTTTAATGGGGAGAGTGAATATGACATTCTGTTCTCATTTTATGATGTGTGTTTGTGTGATAATTTTTCATATGAGCAATTATTGCTTCTGATTGTTGTTGTGGGAATCTGTCCACGCTGTAGCTACGTACAGCTGGTTGTGCCACAGGCTTCATTCTCATGAATCAATGGCTAGGTGAGGTCTGAATATAACAACATTCTTAATTTGATGCAGGCCATGTAAACAACATGTTCAGTTTAGATATTCCAAATTAAGTCTTTTTCTGGACTTTTCCCAATTAAAACATGTGGGATATGCTGATATTACTCTGGTTTTAAAAGCATTTCTTTGACATATATACAGTGCATTCTGAATATGCGTCTAATCTGGGGTTTCTATTGCAAGTTGAAACAAGAAGAAACACACCTACTTTTAACCATTATGAAAGACTTAGATATCAACAAGTTGTTGAATACGTGCAAATATCACAACACTGACCTTTTCAAGAGCACAGCTGAAGGAATGAAAGGAATGAAACGCTTTTCTATATTTGACATGATAAACGACATGTTAGGGCACGTTAAGCAGAGTATGTGCAGCTGCAGGTAAACAGGAATATTAGTGAAATATTAATATTTATTAGCCATGTAACCAGCTTAGTAGGAAAGCTTCAGTATAAGGGCAAACACTGGAATATTTTGCGCTCCAGGTTTTCACAGGCTGTTTTTGGATCATGGCAGCATTTCTAAAAAAAAAACTGGCGCATGTTGCAATGTTTATAGGCATTTTTTGCAATGACATTGCAGGTACAAATGAAAATTGCAAACATAGTTGTGATGCTGCCTCAGATTCTAAGGTCATTATTATAAGTATTCAGTGTTTCCCATAGAGTTAGATTTTTTTTGTGGTGATAGGTGGCTGGGAAAGTGCACTGAAGCAGCCATGAGCTACGTGAGCTGCTCCCTTTCTGCTCTCTCTGCCTGGCACAAGCTAACACAGCAGCAGCGGCTAACATCCAACACCAAGCTGTTAAACAGCCCAACAATCTCACATCAACACCGTAATAGCTTGACTCTGTTATTAACCCTGTAAAAAACCATTGGGTAACGTCAGCTGTGTGATGCTAACAGTAGAGGTGGATTCATACTTGTGCACCAGCTCTACACAGAGCCTACGCCTGTGGCCTACGCCATTTTAAGCATTTATAATTGTGTGGTGGTGTGTCTCTGTCACTCTGCAGTTGCACCTCCAAAACACTAGTTGGTGGTGGGGTTTCTGTGAAGTGCTATAAAGTCTGACTGATTCAAAACACACACAAAACACACACTAACACAACAAACATGGCTTAATAGAGACAATTTCAAACACAAGTGCACAAATCAGCTCCATTATGACACAGGATTCACAGACAAAACTTGTCTTTTGCTGGACACATTTTCCCCACAAATACAACATGCTAACGTTATTAGCACAAATCTATAGCATTTTACATTGTATAAATTAGCCTAGCAGCTAGTGGACTTTTCCTCTACTCATATGAAGCCAGGGACAACAGCAACATTTAACAAAGGTAATGTTACAAGATTCTGCTCCATTGCAACTCACAAAACAACTGTCTTATACTAACAACCTGTCTTATACTAAACACATTTTCCAAATACAACACGCTAAGGTTTTTAGCACAAGCCTATGGCATTTTACATTGTATAAGTTAGCCCCGCGATAAGCAGAGATTTCCTCTGCTCATATGAAGCCAGGATAAATCACACACAACATTTAAAATGCTATTTTGTGGAGGCTTTATTGTCTTCACAATTTACTGTTTCTTATCTGTAAAATAAAAGCAAATAAAAGCTTCATTTTGGTTTCAGCTTACAAAAATAGGAGGTCTGCGTCACCGCAACGTGAGGTTACAGTTCTGGGGAGGTGCACGTCAGGCTATGGTGTAGAGATATAAATCCCACTGTGGCCTTGTCACTGTGTGTGACTCTGTCCCAGGCGGAGAGTTTATCAATTCACTGCGTGCAGCGCTTCAATGAAATGAGACTTAACCCGTTTTAAATATTGAAATTTGCAGTACATTTTTGGACAAAATTGCAAGGCCGCGCAGTATTCACAGGAATTGGCTGAATTTGCGATTACAACATTTCAACATTTCGGAAGGACTGGTAAATGTAGTCATTACTGCGAGTGATACACACATAGAGCAGACTTGGTTTAAGTAAGCTCTGGTTTCTTTGCCACGTCTTGTTCAGTGTGATGCAACACAGAATCAGTTATGTGCTCCCTGCTTCCTGAATCCTGACAGCTTCTTTGCTCCCTGCTTCCATTTCACAGGTGGGCTCCCCCACAGCAGGGGCTGTGTTTGTTTTATGTGAACTCACCGCTGACCCTGCTGACCACAAATCATGTCGAAAGAGGAGTGAGAGAGTAGAATAAACCTCCATCATGAGAGAGGAAAGTACCTTTTAAGATCCGTCAAAGCCTTTGCTAATAGGGGTGATCCATCCAGGGCTTTCAAAATGTCACATCCCAGCCTCGTTCATTTGCATAACCTCTAAAGGGAGCGTGCGGTGCATTGATTTAGCCAGTGGTTTGGGAGATGCTTCCCTTGTTGACACAGACGTCTAAGCGAGTGTGACTGTGGCACTCCTTAATCCACTAAACTGTGTGGCGAGTAAGTACTCCGCCGCAGTTTTACAACCCCATCATGAGTCATTCCCACACACTCAGGCTTCCTAATCTGCTGACTACTCTTGGGTAAATATCATTATTTGATCTTTGATAAATCATGAATATGTCTCGTAGTAGCTCACTGAAATGTTCAGTGAGCTTATGGTCTGAACTATGGAGAGCTCTGTGTGACTTTGAAAGCCTTACTCAGCAACTTCCAAGTCCATTAATGGATGATTTCCAAAAACAGTAGAGCAGCTGTAAGTGCATTAAATATTATGACAGTTTAAAATGTATATCACACCAAGTGAGGGGGATAAAAATTTAGCACTGACACATATTACACTGTTTCGTCTATATGTACTCGTGTAAGGGGACTGAGCCACCTCCCACAAACTATATATCTCTATATCACATGAAAACCACCACTGTTATAACATAACCACATGTTGTTTCATGACACCTTAGTGGTTGTATTCCAGGCCAGGTGTGTTTTTTTTCCAGTTTAGATGGAGGTTTTTTGTTTTTTTCTGAGGTTCAAAGTTCATTCTTGACCTTAAAAAAAGAGAAAATCTCACTGGCACTTTCAATAAACTACTTAACTGGTGTTGAGAATAGAATCTGAATGTCTACTTCTCGTCTGCTGTCACTTCAACTCTTTCTCTTCTGCTGTATTTATGTATTTATTGAGGATTGGAGTCAATTATGGCCTGATTTAGGGTTGTAAGCTCACATGCCCCAACTATAAAAAGCTAAAAGACAGAGACTTTGATCTTCACAGAAAAGAAACAATATCCGTAGGTGTCTGGAAATCTGGTTCAAATCTTATCTCTGAAAATGCAACTCAACCTTAGTTCTCGGATTGCATTTCAAGTGTTTTATTTTCAGTCCTTTATGTGTATCACATACGAAATCAAAAAGACCAGAGAGCATGAGAGAGAGGGAGCGAGACAATATTGTTGCCTTGACAAAAATGCTTGCTTTTAGGAGAGCTTTCTGCCTCACAACTCTGAAATGCATTATAAAATCAGCCAGAATAAGAAAATCCATGTTGGTAGCTTGTTGCAGCACCCAGAGGTCTTTGAAAATAATGTGATTTTAGCATGTGACGGTCCTTTTTGTTACTAAGACAATTAGTGTAATGAGAGAAAAGTGTGTTTCCTTGTGCACCGTTGCCTCTGATGGTTGTGTTTGGTGCTAAGGTTAGGTTATGGTTACAGGATGTAGAGATGAATGGTGGAGTTTAGGGCCAGGTTGGGTTTAGGTTGAGTGTCACAGAGAACAACTGGTTGCAGTTAGGGTAGTATTGTATAGCCAGGCTTATCTCCTCTGTGCCGTGTCAGTGCTAGAGAAAGGTCTGGGAGCACACATTATCATTCTGCGACAGGAGACAAAATGCTCTGGCCTGTTTGTACTAGTTTAAACCAATCACAGTCGTCTTGGGTGGTGCTTAGCCCAGGATGTAGTGACCATGTCTTTGCAAATTGAGGATGGGGGGGCTTGTTTTGGTGAAACATTCACATATGGGGAGCTGAGCAATGTCCTTGAAATGGCTCCCCACCAAAGAAGATGCCACAAAAAACAGTTACAGATGCATGTCAACTGTGTGATTTAAATTTTACTGATAAAAAAAAGACAAACATAATTTAATAATTAGTGCCATAGAGGTGAAGTGTGACTATATTTTAGCCATGGAGGAACTCCTGGACCCGTTTAAACCACAGACGTTTGCGGACAGTATTATGATGATATTATAGAACCTCATGTGACGTAGGGTCCAGGGTAAAACAATGTGGTAGTAAATCAACTCTGACTGGTAGTGTCGGAAAACAGAACATCTGGCATGAGAGTCAAACGAGACGGAGTCTGGGCTTTACCAAGGTGCGTTCACAAGTTGCTTTTTTTGTTGTCGAGCTTTACAGCAATTTACTGAAAGAACAAAACAGGCATGATTGTTGCACGATCCACATCTGATCTACATATTTTGTTATGACACTAGTACTTAGTAGCTGTAGACTGCATAACAACAACAATGCTGTTTTTACTTCATTGTCTTCTATATGAATCATGAACTGTTGAGGTTGCCTTATATTTGTACTTGGTGTAGCCATCTAGTTCATATTCAAGAATGCTTTTAATGGATTTTGGTTTACAAATGAGAAATACTGCTAACACTACAACAACAGCTACAACAACAGGTTTTTCAATCAACTAGGAGCTAATGTTAACTAGTTAGCTACTAGCTACACTTAATAGCACAAAGAAAGCACTAATTTTAACTGATCAAATATGCCAACAACATTCATCTTTTCAGCAGACAGGGTGCAAAGACAAAAAGCTGCAGTCAAGTCGGACAGTTTCAAGTGATGATGCTCTATTTCCAGTAGCCTTTTAAAAATAAACAGGAAGTCACAGAAATATTAACACCCTGTTGGATCCATCTGTAGGCTAACTGTTTCAAACCACGCACTTCTGTTGTTATCAACCGCACAAGATATGTGTGTTAACAGGTTAAACTTTCATTGCACAATAACCCGATCTCACTCCGAAGTCGTTGAAATGCGCCGCTTGGGCAGTGACTCACTTTTGTTGCCTAAACCCAATCACGTGCATTTACTGTAGAAGGAAAAAAAAACGTCAGTTTGCCGTGTTGTACAATGTAGCGCATTTATAAACAGTAAATTTCCTGTGAAAACAGAAGTTTATTTTTAAAAGAAGACAATGCATGTAACAGGCAGAACTTGACATAGCGTCCTAGATTGTCAACAACCAACACAAACAGGGTACCTTGCACGTCATATGTTGACGTGGAAAGTCCATGACCAAACGTCGATATGGGACAAGGTCGGAGTGAGAATGTGTTGTGTACAGCATTTGACTAAAAGCCTTCAATCTAATGTAAAATATTACAATTACACACACTACAATTTTCCACAAAACATGGTGTTGTGGGTAAAACTAAGAGCCAATCAGCTCACTGATCAGACGAGAGCCAGGTCTTTCCTATCATACCCCAGTTCTTGCAGTCGCCTATATCTTGTGAGCTTGTCGTTGTCCATGTGTGCATGATGTCAGAGCAAGCTGACTGATTTCTTGCTGGCCTGGCTCACCTCCAATGAGCCTATCGAGAAGTCTGATGGTAAATCTGCCTTTGTTATTACAGTAGACTACATATGTGCCATTGAGAATGGTAATCCTGACTGCTGAAGTTATAGAAACTAATGGGGGTGGGGCTTAGCAAACAGTAAACCATGCTACCCAAAAAAACCCAAAAACTGACGGAGCAGGAGAATGAAAGCTCTGGCAATGAGAAATTGTCCTAAGTAGAAGATACTATAAAAGTCTTATCCTTTTCCATCTTGAGACGCAATATGAGGGTTTACTGCAGCCCAGACAGTAAGATTAATTCACCTTAGGGTGAGGCTGTGACCCATCGAAATGGATATGTGCAACTGGAGAAACAAAACAAACAGATAGCCCTTCCTGCCCAGAAGAGCCACACCAAAGAGAAACTCATTAGTGAAACTTTTTTCATCGTTCCAGGACTTTCGGCACCATCAAGACATTGTTTGGCAGAGACACAGATCACTGTATGGATTGTCGACACATTTCGCTACAATTCTGAGAGGCATTTTAAAGCATTGAATTTGTTCCAAATCATTGCTTCCTATTATCATATTAAAACCCTTCACTCTTGGGTGCCTCACAGCATCAATAGCGATCATTTTGGTACATTCTCAGCTGTCGGCAAACCCCAGCACTGAGGAAACTTTAATTCTCTCCTTTTGTTGGCAGGTCAGTCGCCAACATGATTAGAGTTTCAGGATATGTGCTGTTTTAAAATGTGCATTTTTCACGATGAACATCAAACACAATGGAGAGTACGGTAAGATAATGGAGCGGCTAAGTGCAGCATAGGGAAGCGGGAGAAATGATGGCAAGTGAACTGGAGTTAATTTGTACAGTCACAGGCAGGGGACCATCAAGGCATCATTTATCACCACCTCCATCTCCCAAGTTATTAATCCCTTACGGCATTGTTTCTACAGATAGAGATCACGATGACACAAGAGTCTGGTAAAAGGAAATTAGAAAAGACACAGTGGTGGAAAGTTCACTAAGTAGATCTGACCCACTGGCTCCAGATCACTGCTGAATGAAAAACTGATAACTCCAGTTCTGCTGCTGCACATGTGATTTGCCTGAATTCAGAGTAAATGCTTCTGTATGTCTCATAGCTAAAAGACGGGGTGACACCTGTTAAATTAAAAACCTGCTGAGAGGAATACAACTTCTTCCCACCCATAGTGAAGCATTTAGCAGCTAAAGAGACAGATATTTTAGAAGCTTGTAGAAACTTAAATAGAACAAAAACAGAATTGCCATTGGACAAGTGGCCAGAAACAACATTATATTGCACAGTAATTCTATTGTATTGTTTTTTTTAATTGAAAAAAGAGAGCTCCAAAGTTAAAATATAACTGAGTATTCATCTCTGACCTGTCATAAAAACCTTTTCTTCATAAGTTTCCAACAGATTCCTGATTAGTAAGACCTGACTATGACCATTAAACCTAGGCATGTCCCAATCCAATCTCAAAGATGGGGATCTGGGCCAGTGGCGTAGAGCCCCAGTGCATGCTATTGTGCAAGTACTGTTATGACACAAATAGAGACTTGACATTGGACAACATAAGCATACATATAACCCAGCAATCATCATTACATATCTGACAAAAATATCAAAGATAGGAGAAAATCCGTTCGGTTTTATGGTATATTTATAGATTTTATAGCTTATATTGAAAAAGCATATAATTTTGTTTCAGATAGCTGCTGACTATCTAAAAAAAAATAAAAAGAACAAAGACAACCTTGACGCAGATGGGTTTTTTCCATCAGTTATCCTTGAACATAGGTATATCTCCAAGGTGGCAATCTGAATCACTTGTAAGGGCCTGCTCTCTCTACAGGCCCCTCTACCCTAGGGGCCCCAGTGCAATCTATATTTACGCCCCTGATCTGTTCCAATCAAGGCATTTTTTTAACTGATCGGGATCTGTTTATTGAGCTCTATAGAGGATCTGATCCCTTGTGTAACATCAGCTGTCACACAGGTTTTTAATTGCAAAGCTTTCATGCTAAGACACGCAGAGCGTGGCCATCCCCAACTCTCCTACACGATGAAAATAAACACTGAATGAAATACTGTTCATTCAGGTAACTCGTGCAAAGGCTGCACCAAGGCAACAAACACTGGAGAATAGGCTACTCTCTTAAAGGGACAGAGACATTCCCTTGAGGCAGCTACAAAAAAAATAAACATTCAGGAACAGCTTGGTTGAGGGATTTTTTTTTCTTAATGCATGGCATTAGTTGTCGAACATATACACTGAATACATTTTAATAGCTTTAATATACTTGAAGTGTGCACTGTGCAGCTGTATTATCTAGAAAAATAGAAGTGTCGGATTAGTATTCAGCAGATACTCAATATAAAATGACTCTTGAGTGGGACATCCCTAATTAAAAGGTTCATGTGGTTTTTCTATTCAGTTTTTGTGAATATAAAGAGAAAGTCACCTCAAATTACATTAAAAAACACTTCATTTAAAATAAATTCTTAATAGGTTATATGAAAATTTCAAAAGATTTCTGTTATGAATGATCCTAATGATGACTCTCTGTTTTTGAGAAAGTTAAAGGGAAAGTCACCTCAAACTACAACATATGATGTAGCATCCCCGGCTCATTAATGGTCTGGCTCTCTAACTGATGGTTCATAAAGCTGCATTTTTAATTATGTATCTCCAAACATACCACGAACGCACCATAAGAGCTAGAATGAAACAAAAACAAAATATTACATTTCTACCTTAGCATAACAAACTTTAGGGACACTAGGCTAACAGCAATGTAGCATTTTTCTAATGCACGTGTGCTCATTTAAACTCAGAGAAAACTATTAAAGTATGATTATAAAGCAACACAATATTAAACACAATATGAAATAAAACGTAAACAAACCTTGTGCCCTTATCAGCCAGGTGCTAATGCATTACTCTTGTTGTGAAGATGTTTCTATGCTGTACACAACATTTGTTTGGTTTCTTTCCCACTACCGACAACAAACCCATTACAATCTAACTTTCCCTTTCAAAATAAGAGCATGCCTTTACAATTTCACTAACACAATAAAAGCAAATTCTTTGACTATAATAGAGCATGGTGAAGGTAATTTTCATAAGGCATTTATTATTTGCTCATATTTATCACAGTCTGTCTCGTTCATTGAGTGGGGGCCAATAATGACACTATGATGCTGTTTGTTAAGAGTCCATGTTACATTTTGTTTGAATATGGGTTGCTATAATTCAGTAGGTGATGCTATAAATTAAGTCAGTGTATGATGTTTTAAAATATTGTCCCATCTGCCCCTTTTTAACTTTGAGCATCTGCCCCTCTAAAGCTCCCTGCACAGCCCAGCTCATCACAAAAGCTGAAAGTGATAACGTGTCATTGTTTTGTTTCCAGCTTGTTACAGACCATCTATGGAGTAAAAATATGAAATATTTTCTGCTTTTAGTTTCTGACATACAAGTACGTGCTTCTATCATCATGACATATCAACATATTTGGGTTTTTTGATTATTGGTTCAGCAAAGACAACATCCTAAAGATGTCAGCTTGGTTTCTGGTAAATTGTAATGACACTGACTAAATGTTTGATTGATTCATGAAAATAATGGTATGGCATGCCATGCAGGATTATGTTTCTGATTGTAAACACACTTGCCAGTGAAAGTACAGTAAAAAACGAAGCTCAGATTCACTCATTTGCGTCTCTATATTTGTGCTATTTTGGTGCTGTTGCTCACGGATGCCTGCTACTAAGGGTCTGGTACCTTGTTACTACCTTTTTATAAAGCCCCGACCTCACCTGAGTGCTGTGGGGGTTCACACTGACAATGTCCTGAACACAGAAAATAAGGAGAAAATAAGAAAATACAGGCAGAAGGTAGAGACCCTGCAAAAAAAAAAATACACCACAACACACTCCTAGTGGGTCATAAGTATATGTCATACATCTTTAAAATCACAACAGCAAGTTTTAAGTGACTCTTGCGAGATAAATTTACTTTTATAAACTAAATATATAATTTACATATTTATAAAATTCAACAGAAGCATTTTTGTAATTGTATTTGTAGAGTTTTTATGAAGTTTGAGGTTTAACTTGAGCTAAAAAAATAGATTTCCAAGTAATGCAAAAGTTTCATGTTTACTCGGACACATTCATTTTTTCTCCATCCTCAAGTTGTGTAAGTTTTATTTCTGTCAGCTACAACTTAGCTGTCAAACACAGAGTTATCTCAGCATTGCAAACTGCAATTAATACTTTTGACAATAACCCAACCGCACAATGCATTCTGTACAAGCTCAGTCTGCAAAACAATAAACCATTAGCATGCATGATTGTGATGTATTATACTGAAAATAAAATAGCGCCGTACTTCATATGCTCGGGGCACTGAATCGATTGGGAGTTGCAACATCAGCTGGAGTGTGTGTGTGTGTGTATGTGTGTGTGTGAGAGAGAGAGGGAGCAGAATGATTCATTGGGAAAAGGGCTGGGGGGAGGTTTAGGAATGATGATGAAAATCGATAAAGAATAATAAATGAGAAACAACTGGGCAGATTATAGAGGTTATTAGGATGTGGAAAAAGACTGGCTTCATCCTTTCAATTCACACAAGAGTACAGTGGGAGACAAAAGCTTGGAAAACACCTTAATGTGGTAATGCTGGAGTGAATCCGCTCTACTGTAGGTTGTTCGCTGCTCCTTTTTTATACAATGGAGGGTGGCTGTAGCCTCAAGGTTAGCGAAGCAAGATTGTGAGCAGAAGGTCAACGGATTGAACTTCTCTGGGTGCAGGAAGAGAGTGAATAATCTCTTGCCCCCAACTACTAATTAGGTGCCCTTGAGCAAGGTCTTCAACCCCCAACTGCTCCAGTGCATCTACTCAGGGGTGCACCGTACGGAGCATCTCCCAGGTGTAAGTGTGTGATGTGTGAAAAGCAGTGCTCAGTCTTTTCTGGGTAAATACATTTTTTAAGAAAGGAACAGCAGCGGCACAATGCTGGCTGAAACACAATGAGTTGCTGTGTGACCTGGCAGAATTGAAAGTTTGTTGAATACATACACCACTGGTTAGTAGAATTGCAATCACAGGCACAAACAATGCTCGGAAATTAAAAAGCAAGCGCTGCTTTTGCCTTTCTTTATCTTTAAGAAAACATACTGAAGCTGTCTGCAGATTAATTAAAACCTTATAGTATATTGATTAGAATATGCCGGTGGAAGAATAACGACAAATAAATAGACAGCTCGGGCCTTTCAAGGAAATTCTCACGCTTTGACAAAAACAAACTCAGAGTTATTTAACAGACAGGTGAAAACAGAGATAGCTAAAAAATGAAAATTAATCTTCATGCAACAGCCTTAAGAGGAGGTGTGGACGGGGATACACCAGTAAGAGGATGTGCCTGGAATCACAATTGTTCTGTTTACCACTCTAGAAACAGGACACAAATGTAACACGTATTATTTTGTTTTCAAAACTTTTATTAACCCTATCACTCACATTCCTTGTCGGAAGCTTAAATATGGGATATTGTCTTTATGGGGAAATTTAATAAAGATATTCCCACATTTTCATTCTGTTTTCACTTCAAAAACAAACCAGCAAAAAGAAAAACCGAATCTACATTTGTAGGTGTGTTTCAAACACAATGTCTGATAAGATAAGATTGAACTTAATTAGTTGTTTGATTTGATTTTTGACGTCAATCGTAGATGTGCATTAGGTGATTATATACCACAAAGTGTAAACCAGTAGCTCCCAACTGGTGGGTTATGGTCCAAAAGTAGGTCACAGGTCGATTTTGAATGGACCACAAGTGACTTTCAGTCAGTGTCAAGTTTGTAAAAAAAAAAAAACACACTTTTAAAGTACAGCACAGAGCTTTTATTTTGAAGTACCTTTTGCTGCTGAAGAGTGAGTGACTAACACACAGCTACTTGACAGAGACAGCAAACTGACTCAACGACATGGCCAAACACAAGTATGCCGCTGAATGTGTTAGACTGTGGGACCTTGAACTAATGCCTAAGGAGAAATCTGGACCTCATGTCTAGACCAGATCGGATCCACTGGTGTAACAGTGTCAACATGCTATCACCTTAAAAGCCAGCAAACCAACCCGGGAACTGGATCAAGTTGTTGTTGTAATTTTTGGAGAAAATGAGAGAAAAACAGAAGAAATGTAAACTTCTGATTCCCAGTATTGGGACTGGATGCGACTGAGAATCATGATCTGCCATCTTTTCTGCAGCCAAGATCTCTTTGCTGTGTGCTGAGCAGAGAACTAAAAGTAAACCCAAATAGTAAAGCTGCAGGGCTGTAAAACCAAAACACAGAGCTGCAAGACGCTAAAATGCTCTGTGGAGCTGAAGGGAACTAGCCTGGGAACCAGACAACTGGAGCTCCTGTTTTATTTGCTCTGGCAGGTCCGTTTGGTCCCCTCCAGTTTAAACAGATTTCCAGCCAACCTGGCCCTGGCTCGGACCAGTCACAAACCCTTATATAATATGGGGCAGATTTTAGGCAGTGACTGACAATTTCTAGAGCCTGTGTGCTTTCGGCAAAAAAGCACCCTCACACCAGGGATACTGCAGCGAGCATAAACCTATTCCCATCCTAACTGTGATTACCAGGGGACCTCGTGTGATTTAGGAATTACCCACCACATCTGTGTCTCATGCGGCGCATTCACACGATATAAGCAAAGTTTGTATTTTACTCGAATTTCCTAACATTATCCCTGGATATGATGCGCACAGTCATGTATAACTCCACTCTACATAACACAGAAGCACTACACAGAACCATTAGCGGTGATATAGCCTACATTGTGAAACTTTCTTCTTTTTTAATGTGGGTTAAACAAACAACCGGTTTTGACACACTTTCTCACGTCATCCCTTCTCATCATCTTTTGAGACGCCACTCTCCTGATAGATTTGAGCTTGCCAAGCTTTTATAATTGCAAAAGCAGCCTCTATAATTCTCAACTTGGGAAGAGGTGAAGAAAAAAACAGAAAAAAACTAACTACAACCCCAAATCACAAAATACCAATTTGCAGGGACAAAATTGAAACATCCTCTGTGTTTGGCAGAATATGGAAAGTAATTTGCAGTGGAATTTTCACTTGACAAATTTTGAACATGGCAGATTCACAAGGGGTAAAAATCAAATGTGACATCTGCAGTTATTAAAATTACCAGAGGTCCCCAGGGTGATACTAGTCCCGTGTGATTAGGCCTTTATTTAAGGGTGCTTTCACACCTGCCCTGTTTGGTTCGGTTCAATCGAACTCAAAGTTGTTTGACCCATAAGTGCGGTTCATTTGGGCAGGTGTGAACACAGCAATCACACTCGGGTGTGCACCAAGAGTTGGTGAGGTGAGGAGGTGGTCTTGGTGTAGTTACAACTGAACTCTGGTGCGATTCGTTTGTGGCGAGAACGTATTCCGACCTCGATCTGACCAACTGCAGTCACATGACACATTGTTTGGGTTAAACATGAGCATGTTACAGTCCTGGAGGATTATTAATGTGCGCCTCCTCCTGTACTGCCTTAATATCAAAAGTATCAAGACATTGTTTTCTAGTTGGAGCCGCGCCTCGTTTTCAAACTGTATGGTTTGACTAAAATGACCAATGCAAGCAAAATAGTCCACAATGACCAGCGCTAAAATCAACCTGCGTAGTTGTCCCTCCATTGTGACATTAGAAAGTGTCACATTTATCTTGCAAGTGTACTCTTCTTCAACGTTTTGTTTACTTACTGGATTTTCCCACATGGAAATTCTGACCAATCAAGAGCAGCTTTCTTTCACAAGGCATTTTATCTGGTCCACTTGTAAATGCTGCCGTGAGAACACGAACCAACTCTAGGCAATTATGCAACTGTAACAAAATTAGTCCCTGAGTCAGACTAAAGCTAAAACTGATATAACTGATGTGTAAGTTTTTGTTAAAGTACTGCTTTCAAATTCTGATGGCAAAAACAGCAACACTTGTTTTCCAACACAGCTCATCTCTGCACGCTTTAGTCTGTCTACATTTGTCTGTCACTCAGATCTGCGTCACCGTTTGTTGCTCTGATGGGTTGTAAATCTATCGAGTTGTGCCCACAGGCATTTTGATACACAACTGTTGATAACACCCTTCAGAAACTGAAAATGAACTGAGAAGTTTCAGACTAACTCGCAGTTGGGTGATAATTCTCCGTTGGTTTGTCACCACAAACGACACCTTCCCCTTTACATGTAGTCATCTGGCCCATTACTAATATCAAATACTGATTTATTTTATTTTATTTTGCACTTTAGGATACATAGTAGTGATAGAGGTATAAATCATAAGAAAAAAGAAACATAAAAGGGAAAACAAAAAGTAAATAAAGTAACTGATTAAATAAATATCAGTACTGATAACTGATACATTTCAGTCAGAGGATACATGATGTCAACACACACACACACGCACACACACATGAGCATTGATTAAAGCAGCTTTAAAGTGTTTTGTTGTCAATCCTTAATCAAAACTTTCATAAATCTGAGGTAGGAAAATAAAACAAGCCTGAATCAATACTGGGGAGTGAAACTGGCACTCACCCACTCCAAGGCCAACGCAGAACTCATATCATTTAACAGCACTCATTTAATAAAGCACAATTACAGCAGCTGTAGCAATAGGCACAGTGTGGCTGGCCACCCACCAATATTGCACATTACTCAGATGATCAGCTTCAGCTTTTATTGTTGCATATTGTATTACCCAAACATGAGGCCATGCATTTCAAGAAACCAAGGTTCTCAAGGGATTCTGGGCCGTGGCTTAACCATAAAAGAATGACCAGGTGCTTTGATGAAATTGCAGAGGCCATGCACAGCTGGCTGTGGTGGATGAGGTGGATGTGAGTGGTGCGGGTGTGTGGATGTGGGGGTGCGGTGGCAGGGCTGAAGCAGGGGGACTCCGAGCTGAGAGCACACCTCAGAGAGCTCCATCTGTTGCCTTCGTCAAGTCCTGATGGGCAGGGATTCCCGTGCCAGGATCCTGCTGGCTGCCCCTCCTACTGGCAACGCACACACACACTCACACACGTATGCCACACACAGTGGCACAAGCGCAAACAAACATAAACACAGATGTACAGTACACACTCACACACACACAAAAACACTGTAATTGAAAACTGCGCTCAGGATGTGGCTTGTCAAAGAAAAAAAGAACTCATTTTTCTCTGGCTCTGTCCTCCTCTTGTCCTTGACCTGGTGACCTCAGGACCAGAGGTACTACAGTGACTTCGGACTGGAGGAACCATTTCAAGAGACAAGGGAATAACCATCTGCTCTTGATGCAGCTTCACCAATGCTCAATACTAATTCACCCACAAGAGCAAGGTTGAGACTGTTCAAAGATGACACGCGAAACTCTGTTTGTCATCTCTTGTGGAGGGAACAGCGCTTCAGTCTCATCTTTAGTAGCTAAGAGGATTTGTCTCAGCGAGGTGCCTCTGCTGTGAGTTTTAAATCACTGTTGACAACAGAGTTTCTCCCTGGATTAGATCTCCAGTTTCATTACGATGGCCCTGATAGCATCTCCCGCAGAATTGATAGAAGGTGGCTTATTATTTTACACTAAAATGTTTCCCTCCTCGCCAGACTGAAATTAATTTCGAGTTAAAAGAGGCTCGTGTTGCCTCGATGTAGGACAGAGCCACATATTCCCTTTTGAAGCTAAGTGATAAATTGCTCCTTTTGAACTTGCTTGTCAATCACTATAAGTTTCTGTAGATGTGATCTCTTGTATTTCAAAAGCGCACGCTGTGTGGGTGGACACCTTTGTGTTTACAGCCGCATGTGTGAAATATGGAGATGCACGCACAGTATTGACTGCTCGACAGTGTCACTTCAGCGCGGCACAATTAATTTAAGAGCTATGAGGACAGTGGAGCTTCAGATGTTCTTTTGCTTTGTGTAGGCGCACTCGTCTAATCTGTTGTTGTTTGCATACTGTAAGTAGTGTGGATACAGAGTAGATCAAGTGTGTGAACAAACCTGTGTGAGCGTAAGCAGGTACTGCAGTGTGTGTCTTAAAGCTTTTATGCGATGACAGAATTTTTCAAAACATTCTGATGGCAAAAGTTTGGTTTGGAGAGAAAATGACGCCCCCAGGAACAATGCTCTGTCATATCTATGACTTACATTACCATCTAAATGGTTGCAGTTACAAACATAACATCATGTATGTCATGAGGTAGACGTCACATATGTCATGAGCACAGTATGCTACATTGTTCTTAAAGTCAACGTTGACATCAGGCCATGATCACCAGTCTCCTGGGTGAAAGTCCTGTGCAGAGTTTAGCCCTATTCGGACGAGATTAGTTTAACATGGAGACGTGGGGTAAAGTAACTATTACCAGGGATTTTAGTCCCGTCTGAATGTGCCATGTCTGTGATCATTACGGATAATGTCAGTAAAAATTACGGCGACTTTTACCGTCTGTAAAACGGTCCAGAGAAAACTCCTTGGGTAATATTAACCCTGTGTGAACGCGATCCTCTGTAAAAATGTATGCAAATATTTCATCACGTCCTGATTACAACCACTTTTCCACGTTTACAACTAGTTTTCTGCGTTTTTTCGATGATGGAGGTGCTTGAAGAAGCATTTGGTGTTGTCGGCAGTCGTGATAGTAGACGTTCAGAGACCAATCAAAAAGGTCGAGAAGAAAGCACTTTTCAGAGCCACGAGACTTCTGGTTATGTTAAGTAGGCCTAATATGAATCCATATTGCTAATCGCTGTGTACACACAATCCTGATCATGGGCAATATTTCATATTGGGCTAATCATTAATTATTATTATCCTTCAGCTGATGCGTTATGCCCTGCTCCACCAACATCCTCCACCATGTAGCATGCACATGCCGACAGGGAGGTGACGCCAGGGCGCAAACTGAGTTACTACCCCCATCTCTGGTAGAATTACGGAGATTTCTTGTCACGTGCGAATCAGACATTTATATTAGACATCCTGTGGTAAACTGACATTAGTTGACATCCCTATGTAAAACTAATACCGTCCGAATAGTACTTTTGTTGCTTTTTATACCACGTCACCTCACGTCCTCCTGTGCTCCCGAAACAATTACTCCTGCAATTCGAGGGTGCCACCTCACAATAAACGTAAGTGTAGCAAATAATAACGGCTTGTGCAGTCGCCCTATATAGCTGTTTTGCAAGGAGTGTGGCCTGCCGAGAAATAGAGCTGCGCTTTAAAGCTAATATGACATAGTGGTCAAACTGTGTACTTACAACTTCTGGGTCCGTCACTGTGCCCAAAAATACTTTTTCCATAGAATTGAGTTGTGAAAGTGACGTCTATCAATCAGTGGATCTTTTTTTTTTTTTTTAGGTTCATCTACCTCTCAGTTCAAACTCTTAAATACATTTTGTTAGGGGTCTTGGGGGTCTGGGGCCTATACCAGCTGACATTAGGCAATAGGTGGGGTACACCCTGGACAGGTCGCCAGACTATCACAGAGCTGACAGACAGAGACAGACAACCATTCACACTTACATTCACACTTATGGGCAATTTAGAGTCACCAGTTAACCTAGCTCAGTGGCTCCCAACTGGTCCAGCCACAGGGTCCAGATTTCTTCTTCGTCATTAGTTCAAGGTCCACACAGTTTAATACATTCAGCGTCATACTTGCATTTGGCCACGTCATCATGCTAGTTTGCTGTCTCTTTCTAGTATCTTTTAGTAAGTCACTCAGTCTGCAACAGAAAATGGCACTTCAAAATGAAAGCTATGTGCTGGAAAATCACTGTACTTTTCACAAACTTGACAAGTTTGCGAGTCACTTGCAGTCCATTCAGAATGGACCTGCGACCCACTTTTAGGAACCACTGACCTAGCCTGTGTGTCTTTAGACTGTGGGTGGAAGCTGGAGAAAACCCTTGGGTTTGCAAGCTCCGTACAGAGAGTTTCCCCCACCCCGTGGTTTAAACCAAGAATCCTCTTGCTGTGAGGCGACAATGTTATCCACTGCACCACCATGTCGCCAACTCTTAAACGGCACTTAGAATTTTGACAGGCATTTTCCTGACATGTTACAGACCAATTTATCAGATGTGCAAGCAGATCACTAATTGATAAATACACTGTTGTACCCCTAATACAGCCCTAAATATATAACCTGATCAGCAAAACATTAACCATCACATTCTCATGTGCTCAAAGGAAATCCATAGATTTTATCTTATTGCTGAAAAATACCCATGTCAGAGTGCTGCTGCTTGTTAAGACTGTTAGGTAGCAGCAAGCTACCTTGCCAGTCTGTTCAGATCAAAGTCAAGGCACAAAAAATAATGTGAAAGTAGGTTTTTTGTGTAAAATACTTTAATACCACAAAAGCCTCATCATCTCGTGCTTCTTTAGTGCACAGTTTCATCACATGAAAATCAATTGTCTAAGACATAACTTGTTTGCTTGACAGAATTTTCATTCAGCGAGATACTCAAGGTAAGACAATGTCAGAAGCATGACTCTGAGTGCTCAGCAATTGTTGCTGTAATTTTAACATCATTTTAATTAACTCTCACCACAACCATGTAAGAAACGTCCCCAGAGGGGATGTGAGCAAGTCGTGAGGGCAGGAAACTATGTGATGCACCCAGAAATGTTCTTGTATGCACTGGAGACTTGTACTTATGTCCCTTTAGGGGTTCCATGGCTTTCAACTTTAAAGCTGAGGTAAGCAGAAAAAAACTGAAATTGAAAATACACTCTCCTCCTGCAGCTCTTCCCTCTCTGTCCTAAGCTCCTCCCATCAGATGACCATGGGCATACACTTCATAACCCATTGTTTCCCATTCACTAATTCATTCAATCTCTTATTTTATTGTAGAGCTCTCTATTTATCAGGTCACAAATGAGACAAGAATGAGCTAGCTACCACACCCCCCACAGTCCCTCCTCCTCGCTCCACGCCGCTGTGTGAGGACGCCCAGCAGCAGCTCTGGAAATAGACCTGTAGCAGCAGCTGTGGCAGCTCGAATTCAGCCAGCGCAAGCCTTCCAGTGTTGGGTGGCCAACAACAGTCCTGGGTCTAACCTGTGTGACAGTTTCCTGATCTGGCAGGGAGTTCTGGTCTCCTGGAGCTTTTGTGCTGGCTTGATTTGGGTTGCTGCAGCCGCTGACTGGAGGCCCATCTCCACTGCTACTGCTCGCTCTACTCCCACTGAGGTGGTCTGTAACAGCAAGGAGTGAGGCAGAAGATACACTGTGATTCAAGGCTCTAGCTAAAGTTAGCTACATAAACATGAACTGCGTTAGCCGCAGCTTTGAGCATTTGTTTAATATCAGAATCTCTTTTTGATTCATCCATCTTTGTTTTTCGGGTTCCTTTATAGCATAGGCAGTTGTTGCTAGTGCTGGAATAGCAACTTTCTCTGCGGGATTCTCCACTACTAATTCAGGCTTTTAATAAAGTGACATGCACGCGTATCTGCATTTGCAGAACAGCCAATAGGAGCGCTGTTCCTCTGAAATGACCAGTGATTAGTCAAAAGATTCTCTAAAGTCTGAAAACAGGGCCAAAGGAGGTGCGAAGGTTTGGTGTTCTTTTAGTCCACGTGAATCACAATATGGCCAAAGTTTATGACGGGATTTTTGCCCAATGCGATCAAAATTAAACTGCAGCTTTATGTATAGTCAACTGAAACCACTCACTTAGGGTAAGGGAAAGATGTATGTCACCAGTATAAAATGTGTTTGGTTGAAAGCATTAAACAGGGCTCTGGTGTTGAAGAATAGCTGCATACTTTGTAGGGAGAATGTGTTGTGTATGTGCATGTAATGCAGTAAAATGTGGCCAAACGTACATTTTAAAAGACTGTGAAAGTGAGAACGAGAGACAGAAATAGAACTCCACAGGTCATCAGCGTGCCTCCACAGTTTAATGGGCACATGCTCTTTATAACAGCCTACTGGGTGCGAGGTCTATAGTGCAACTGTCTGAGGAAATCCGAGGCTGTAAAGAATTAATAAAGGCAGCGATCCACCCCTTTAACCATTTTGTAATTCACAGATTCAAATCTCATTTGTGGGCTGTAATAGCAGGGATATCCTGTCATAACACAAGTGTGACAGGGAACTGCCTGCCTCAGTTGGACCAACTCATGCTTGATAGTGCATTATCATTAGCGGGGAGCCGCAGATTAATATTTCATTAGGACTGTGGCTTTGCAGGGGCTTCCAGGCATACCAAGTGATATGTTATTCCCTGCTTCACACCGATTACTCTCTCACAGGCAGGGCTTGGATACAAGGGCTCTTATTATGATGGACAGAGCAGTGAAGCAAGGTGTTCAGGAAAAAAAAGAGATATCCCTATTTAACGGTGAGTAAGCATGGCCGGCCAAAGCGGTGTATCATCACTTTTCAGGGCATGGCCATAACAAACCATTATTGGGCTGCTGTGGCTGGTGGGGAGGAGAACTATTCTCAACAAGGCCGCTTGTCATGGACAGCGGGGATGGCTAGCTCCCTTTGGGATTCAAATCTGTAGAAAAACAACAGCATGAAGAGAATGCTTAAAGGGTGGGATCGATTTTTTGAGGATTTCTTTTATATCATATTGTAGCATATTAAGTAGCATACCTCGTATTCGAATCCAAATATTCAAATTTTAGATAAAGTGTGTTTTAATGTCAAAATACAATTTGCCAAGCCCTTCTAAAAACGACCTCCCACCTGTACTGATGAAGGTTTCTGCATGATATAAAGCTAGTGTGCTTTTGCTACATTCATCTAACTCCACTAACCGGCACATAAAGCTAAGCAATGTACTGGCTGTGGATACCATGTGAGTCTGATCTTAAAGTCAAACCATAACCATACAAACTGACCAATCGAGGCAGTGGTAGACCAGCAACTCCCTTGCTCTGCCAGGTAAAATGACTGTTTTTGTCAAAGAAGTCTGGTGGCTTTAAAGAGAATAATATAATGGCTTCAGTTTTCCGTCGGAAAGGGCTGCCTGACAACAAGGTAAAGCAGTGAAAATGTTACACTGACGATAGATAAGTACCCCTTACAACCCAGCTTTAAAAAAAAACTAAATATAATTATTATCAGTGATTGCCACTGTAACCTATGTGACTGCTTTTTGCTAACAGTTGAGTGGGCGTTCCCATTTGAAACATGTGGACAAGGAGACAAATAGACCTGCCCTTTAAAGCAGAATATCATGATTTTGAGCTCAAAAGGCAGGAAAAAGAAAGAATAATCAAAAGCATGTTTCATTTATATGATTACTTTAGGAGTTTTATGAGCAAATTTTTTACACTGCTGTAGTGCTCTGGCAAAGTACTCCAGCAGAAGGAATAAATATGAATAAATACAAAGCTGCATGCTATGCTTCGTAGCATGGTACGCAGCCTGAATTATGTTCAAAGACCACATTTCTCTCATTCATGTACCACCTAGGCCTCGGAGGGCACTGGTTTGGGAGGATGGTGGACGTACCAAGAACAGGACATTGGCACTAGAGCTTTGGGTTTGCATCCAGACTCCTGTCTTAGGTTTAGGCGTTAAATGCACTTTGGTTAAGGTTTGGGTAAGATCAAGATTTTGCTTAAATATGAATAAAGTGGTGATCAAAATAATAATGCTGTAGTCGCTATGACTGGATACTGTATTTGGAGATTGCCTAGTGTGGCAGAAAACAAATTGCGTAGCATTAGTTCAGGCAGGACATGACGTCAAGCTCAGCTCACATCCCAGCTACATCAGCTGATGTCAAACAGCACATTCAACTGATGGAGTAGCTGATTGATGAAGGGAGTCAGCTGATAGATCACATGATCCCTTTCTATGTAACCAATTGGCGAATCTCATTCAGGGCACCCTATTTAAACTGCTCTGGCCTGCCTACTGTTGCTGCTTCCTCTGCAAGCCGCTTTGCAACCCACCTCCACCCCAGCTCCTCCTTTTCATGTTGTGTCTGACTTATAACTGTCATCTCTGTTTGTCACTGGGGGTCTTTGCTGCTGCTCCCCCTGCCTTAGGCTTTCCACGTAGGCGCATGGAAGGGCAGGGAGGTTTGCTCTCCCTGCCTTAAGGCTTTCCACATAAGCGCGTGGAGGGGCGGAGAGGTGTGTGCTCTCTCTGTCTTTGGCGTAGGTGCGTGGAAGAGGTTTTCTGCGTAGGCCCAAGGAAAGGCAGAGAGGCCCCAGAACAGAGCCATACCACCAAATATAACACTGCAAATGGAAATAAAGTTTTCATTGACTTAAGTGTTCCTGACTGAACTAATATATGTTGTCAGTTTGTTGACATGTTCAGTATCAGCATTGTAATGACTTGACAGGCACGTTCATTAGCAACATTTCCCCTTTATGTTAACAGAAAAAGTAATTGCTGTTTCGTTAGTTGTATGTACAGGGCTGGTATATTGCGTCCTCCCATGCACTTGTGTGTCCTTGTGCAGGATAAAAACAAATTCTGGACTCCCTAAAAAACACTGCTCCTTATTACTAGTGGTCAGTCCACCGGGTACCTTTTACCTGTATTGTTGATCTGTTGCAATGAGCTGCAGACAATAAGCTTTTTGGATTATAATGTTTTTATTTTTTAACAATTTTGATTGTCTGTAAGGTGTTTGCAGTGTGTGTACAGTACAGTACCATTGTTTCTAACTTCTATCACTTATCTTTAATCAATCGAATAGCAGTTTACTGTGACAGGGGAAAAAAACTAATTTTGCAAAAATGTGACAGTCAACCATGGTTGAAACTTTGAGAGGCCTAGACATGAGCTCACGTACACATACACATGCACATAAAAAACCCGGCAACCTACATCATGCTTTTACTTCATCAGAGACATTTATCTGATACTTTGTTTTGCTATTAACACGTCTGATGTTGTGTCATGGTGAAAAACTATAGCTTATGATATCAAGCTGCACAGTAGTGATTTTATTATTGTACACACATTTACACATCTGTTTTTTCACTGTGCTTACTCAAAATTAGCTTTTCAATTCCTTGGCATGTGCTTTGGCATTTTACCTACATCTTAAAACTGAAAACCCACCTTGCAACAACCTGCCTGGTATTTCAGTGATAGTCTGACAGACGCATGCACAGGCTACAAGAGGAAAACAGACTAACTTTCCTTGAGCTCGTGGTTGCTTCTTGTACTGTATTTTAGGCGGCATCAGATTTCATCAAGAAAACTGTTTGATAAAACTTAAGCAAATCCTCCCCTCTGCAAAGTGCCAGTATTATTTTTGACATTCTCTAGAAGCTGGGAGTCTTCAAAGACGGCGTGTTTAAACCTCGAACTGTTTGAAATATCAAAGCGCTAGTATGGCAACTTTCTAAATGTCACCGTGGGGGATCTTCCTCTCGTTTGATGCTCATTTCATGAGGAACAGTAATGACAGGTCTGAAGGTGTTTCAGCAACCCTATCAATGCAGAGGCTCTGCTCTTATGTCATTCCTGTTTGAATACTGACTTTGAGGATATGAACATGAATCGTTATTTCATTCCCTAAACTTGCACATTTTTCATCTTTTGAATGATGTAAATTTATGACTTACGGAGTAATTGCAATTGTCATATTCCTGGATTTCTGAGGCCCCTATCAGAGGTGTCTATTACAGCCTAAAAGCATTATGAATATAAAGCCGAAGGATACCTACAGGAAATACTGTCTTACAACCTCATTTAATAGGCAGATATTAGTGTGAAGAAAGTAAATGAGGAATCTTCTTATTGCTGTGAGTATTGCGGCATGCTCCGAGGCTGCTACTGACAGACTAATGATAGTTATATACAAGCCGATGGGCTGAACAGCAGGGTTTTTATGCAGAAATGCGAGCTCCACTAATGGCCGCATTGACCCAACACGGTGTATGCATACACAAGGCAATCCATCCATGAGTAATGCCTCCATTTAATAATTTGGGGCTGAGACAACATGATTGTTACTCTATTTGATGGTTATCCTGCTCACAGAACACTTTTGGTCTGTTTGTATACCAGCTCACTCTCATTTATCAGTGTCTCCTCCATTCATTTCTATTCCGCACAGTGCTGATCCAATCCACCTCACAGAATGTCTAATAGGCTTTAATTAAGTTGATCAAACATCCCTCCCCCCTTTCCTGGCATCCGTTTGGGAACGAGGATGGCTGCAGATAAAAATATGGTGCTGATTGCTATGCACACATTGTGCACAATGACTTCATGACCAGCTAATCAGCCCATCAATGGTGTTAATGAGCAGTTGTTGTGGTAATTTATATCAACACCCGGTTTCCCATTCAGAAAGCAGGAAAATTTCACCTTCGGGGACCTAAAGTTTTCACTTAGAGCATGTGTGTTCATCGATTAAAAAACAACAGGCGCACAATCTGATAAAAGTCCAAGCTGAAGTTCTGACATATTTGGTCTACTGAAAAACAGCCAAACCCTTAATTACTTTGCGTAGGATGAAAATAAAAAAAGACTTGATGAAAGTCAAAATAAGAATAAATAACTGAATGCTTGCCTTTAAAATTTAAGGCTCTATTCTGTGTATGAAAGACTTGATGTTATGGGATGAAATAGTGCACACAACACAGTGCAGCTTTGGGGGTTTACATCTTTATAATCATACAAGAGTGAGAAGAAATGTTACAGTCATATAAACACTTTTATTTAGACGGATGTAGGTGTCACTAAATAGTTTAGCTAAATAAATTAAAATAAGGCTGTAGAGGCTAAGCCAATGCTTTGAGCCACTGAGACGTTCAGGGTGACTTAATTGAAACTTGCCAGTTAAATACTCCGTCCATTTATCTTCCATCACAAACTTGTCAGTGTCCGTTAAACTCGAATATGTTTCCAACAATACTCAAAAACACCCACATGTGTAACTCCTACAGCAACAAAATGCTTCAGCAGTAAAAACCTGACCAGACAAAGAAAGGTTCCTACTATATAGTGGTGAATTACCTCATGAGACCTGATACCCAATACAACATAAACACCATACAAAAAAAAAGGAAACCATCATGCATATTCTGCCCCTACTAAGGCAAAGACACTGCATTTAGAATGAGGGATTATTGCTGAGTGATTTTTACTGAAAAAGATAAATTTAGACAAAATGAACCATCTCACTGAAATCAAATCGTCTAATCTAGCACTGACAAAAAGTTAATAGAGGTTAATTTTGCTGTTTGTTTTGGAATTATCTGTTTTCTTTATTTTTAATTAACATAAAAATGTCTGCTGCAGAGAGCTTGAATTGTTTCTTTAAATGTACCTGTAAATTGACTTCAATAGATGAATTATGATTTACCCATCTCTGAATACATATGTAAACAATTAAATTTTCAAGTGTAAGGAATGTTTGACATTTTATGAAATTCGCTGTCTTGCACAGAGATGCATGAGAAGATTGATTCTCATGTCACTAAATATGCAGCTGGAGCATGAAGCCAGTTAGCTTAGCTTAGCATAAAAAGCTGTGGGTATTAGCCTGGCTCTGTCCGAAGATACACGACACTGACTGACGACCAACCATTGGCTTAGTGTGTCAGGACCCTTAGAGATGCTGGCTGCTGGATTTTGTAACCTTGAAGCCCAGTTCAGACCAAAGATTCCCAATGAGATGAAACCATTTTAGAACATTGCAGAGAAAAGTTGCAGCAGTGTCACCTGCAAGTCAGCTAGCCAAATCGCTGGCAGCTGGTTTTAGAACGTAAAGCTCGTCACCTGTTTCTACAGCCAGTTGGCTTGTAGTGAAGTCTGCTGGTCAAGTCAAACTGACCACAGACGGCGTGTTCGCCTACTGCTGCAGGTGCTCTGTCCCCTCCGAACCCTGTTTCTGTCCCCACATGTGCCAGTGTCGGACAGTGGGTCGCTGCTGCTGATTGCTTTATGTGCCTATGCCCCCTCACACACACACATTCTCAAAGACTAACTAATTGATCCTTCTCACTTATATTATTGTGGTGTATTTATTATAAATACAGTCCATCTGATGCTACAAATGCAGCTGTAGCCATTATCTCGCTATCACTATCCTCATTCATATTTTAAGAGGCTACAAATTATATTCAGCCACAAAATAAGCCCGAAAAGCTGTAAACAGAGCGGAGGTACAGAGAGTTGTTGCATAGAGATGATACACCACCTCATCTAGTTACATAGGTGTGAACCGGCAGGTTTTTAGAACGATGCGGAACAATGCATTGCAAGTTTTTGCACATTTCACCTCATCTTGTCGCAAATCTTTGGTCTGAACTGCGCTTTAGACAGAGCTAGGACAGCTGTTTTCCCCTGTTTCCAGTCTGTGTGCTAAGGTAAGCTAACAGGTGTCTGGCTCCAGCAACATATTTACCGTACAGACGTGAGAGTGATATCAGTCTCTTCATCTAATTCTCAGCAAGAAAGCAAACACGCATACAGGTATTTCCCCAAGACCTACTCCTATAACCGACAAGATACAGATACAGACACTGGTTTTGCTTTACAGTCTTCAAGAAGATTGTTTTTGTAGGGAAATAGATGCACTTCTTGAGTAATACTGATTTTGGGATTTGGTAAAACTGGTTACAGTGTCTTCCTTCTTATCTTGGATGTTCTCTGGTGTGGTTAAATACCAGCATCAACAGTCTTCAATGATACAGTGTCAGCAATGTCCCTGACCATCAGATTAGATATTTGAGTGGGAAGGAGTACTTCACATGTGCTGTTGTCCACAGTGCACCTGAGAACAGCCAAATGCACTTACGTTATTGCTCTCCATTTGGTAGCACTGGCCTCTCTGTCCATTATTGTTCGCAGAAGGACAGCCACTGATTTCATATCTGGTGCACCGACAGCTGTGTGCAAGTACACACACATCCATGCACACACGGTACACACACTGCCTGAGACCGTAAATTTACCTCCACTTGGAGTCTTCTCCTGTATGCATCATTAACCCTGTCATTAACAAATTCCTCCTGCTGCAAACATCTCAAGTAATGTCACCTATAATTGGTCATCAGAATCTGTCCACAGACAATAACTGTTGTTATTGCTGCTTTAGTAGCCTCCGCACACCATTCTCTACGATGTTATGGCATTTGTTCCAGCATGCAGTGCATGGCCAATGCCAGCCTGACCTGTTTTGGACTTAGTGTGCAATTCTGTAGACGCTGGAGAAAGAGCAAAATACATCAGTCAACAGGCCAGGGCTGTTAGCTGAGTGTAGACCTGTGCTGTTGCTTTGGCTGGTCCACTGTGTCTTCCCCTCAGTTTGACATTCAGCATGGTTTCCCCCATGCTACCGACCCCCTGACCCTTTCACATCCTTCTCCCAGACTGCTGGTGACTCATACTGACCTGAGTTGTGGGCTCAGCAGAGCTCCAGAAGAAGAGCTGGGAAGCATCCTCCTCCAACAACATCAATATTTTAACTTCCAGGTGGGCACATCCAGGGAGTATGCGTGGGGCCTTCTTAAGTTCATTTTATTTATTTATGCATTTCTGTCCTCAGTTTTGATAGGAACAACAACACAACATCGAGGAAAAGGGGCTGTGCAGATATTGTTAGCCCATTCAGATTTATTTGTCTAACTCTGTACCTGATTTCCCCCGAACTTTTCTCTACATATTTATTTCTCACAAATTAATGTGTTAATGTTACAAACAGCAGGACTGCACAAAGCACCTTAACCTGTCTCCAGTATTTCTAGTTTGTGTTTAAGAGGAAAAATCAAAGAGAATTTTAATGTTTCCTCATGTTCCCCCACAGCTCAATGGTTAGGTTGTACTATAGCCAGATTAATTGCCTTTTTCATACTGTGGTCTTATAGAACAGGCAGTAGAGGTGACATGTGGTGGGTTTCTCAAGCGACTTTTTCCTAAGTTAACACAAGCTCTCTCTACTTATTATCCTGAAAACAGTCAAATTCCCAGGACGCTTTTGTAACACTTTCTGTGTTACTCTCTGCATGGTTGATGTTATGGCTTCAAGAGGGTCCTCTGAAGTCCCAAGCTCCTCAGAGCTGATGCAGCATAGAGTTGGAACCATCAGGAAACAAAGGACTGAGGGAGCATAAGCTCCCATTTTCCAGAGCAAGTTAAAAGCAGCACAGCTCCTTCTAATGCTCAGAGGCCTATTTTAGATATAGGAAGCTTTTAATGTCTAATGCACACTGCTGGGCTCACTGACAATGTCGATGGTAAAAGAGGGACTTCAAAAAAAGCAACAAACATGGAATGTTCCACACTTTTAGAAAGAGGGATGTGCTGCCTGAATGAATGAGGTGCAAATGATGTAATTTGAGTGAAAGTAGCAAAACATTTACATATTTCTGCTGCTGGTTTTCTGTGAAATATTGTTTTTATTAATCATGTATATTATTACTTGACAAATTGGGTTGCTGTGCTCGGAAAACACCTCCTTCTATACCTGGATTCTGTTAAGGGTCGCAGCGGTGCAGGAGCCTATCTCAGCATGCACTGGGTATGAGTGTGTGTGTGTGTGTGCATCGGGGAGAGGCATTGTAAAGTGCTTTTGTTCTGCTCTCAGGTTAAAAGCATATAGAAGTGCTATGGAAATCATTTTCAGAGATTTTGCACCCATAAGGAGATCCATTATGTATTTTTGTGCATTTTATGCCTTTATTACGCCACTTTGGAGACAGTGGTGTTGCCGCCACTCTCTCAGCTCTCTTAGGCAAGCAAGCCCAACAATTGCTAGCTAAATTAGCTGGTTGGCTCCTGTTAGCTACAGCAACAACAATGCCAGTGTCATCTAGCTTGCTCCTGTTGACTTGAGCAAGTCTGTCCACCTTTTACTAGCTAGTTCGCCTGCTAATTGAATAGGTAGCATGAGCAGCCTTGTTAAGCTGAATGTAGATGCATCATCAGTGATGTATCCTAGGGTCATTGTGTGTTTTGGATCTTTTTAAACATCAGAGACCCTCACCCAGGCGACCCAGCCGGGGCTGATCAGTCAGCAGTTGACCACGGGGAATCCCTCTTCAGCCAGAGCCACCTAGTGGTTCTCTCTGTGGCATTGATGTTAGTATACATGGCCCTCCTCTTAGCCAGCCCCACTGTCCCCAGTTAGATGATGACGTTGCAGAGTGACTGGCCCGCAAAGCCCTGACATCCAACCTCCATAGGCTCACAGCGGGTGTTCCAGCCCTGCCTCCTGCACTGCTCTGTCACCTCCGTGTACTTGACGCGTTTTCGCTCTTGGGCTTCATCCATGTGCTCCTCCCGCGATACACTTAGTTCTACCATGGTGGAATCAGAAAAGACGGCCATGTCTGGACGGAGGGTTGTTGAAGCGATGTGTCTGGAAACCACAGTTGCTTGCTAAGATCAACTCTCAGTTGCTGGTCGGCTGCTGAGGCGAGTAGGCCAGTTACTGATCTTGGTTGTGGGGTGTTCTTCTCTCTAGCCTTCACAAAGGTGACAATCGCAACTGCTTTCAGCACTTGATCATGCTGCCATCGGTATCGGCCTTTTGCAAGGGCCTTAGGGCAGCTACTTCAGATGTGTTTAAGGGATCCTCTTTTGGATTACAGAGCACAAGATGGTGTTTCGCTCTTGCTTTAGACGTGGAGATTTGCCAGACTTGGTAGGCCATCGTACACAGCCTGGATTACAAATTGGACTCTGAAGAATTACTCTATATTCACTTGATATTCACAACTTTAAAGCTACAAAGAAAATGAGGGGGACGCAAACAGATGGCCAAATTTGAAGTGGGGACTAGAGCACAGCTTAGGATGCATATTCCTTTCAGAACCTGACCCAAGTCCAAAAACTAGTAAACAATCCTCACCTGAACCCGATAGATGTTATTTTTTTTATTTCCGAACCCAACCCGAGACCGACACAGTTTATGTAAAACAAAAAAACACTCCGCTCCACTGCTGCTAAATCATGCAAGCAATCTTCTTTACACTGCTATGTCCATTTCTGTCACTCTGACAACAAATCAAAAGGCGATATAGCAAGACGTGGATATTAAGTGGGAAGTGAAGCATGAAGCTTTATAGAAAATTCCAAGTACCAAACTTGTACTCGAACGTCATTTGTAAATATTTGTCCGAACCTGGCCCAACAGGTCCCGACAGGTAGAGTAGGGTTCAGGCTGGGTTATTATCGGGAAAAAAAAGAAGGTAGTCCAATTTAATCCCCATTAGTGCAATTATTATAGCTGAAAAATGGTTCATCCATGACCACTGATTTGTGTTTTAAGTCACTTTTCAAATATTTTATATGTGACCTCTGTGTTATAGCATGAATAAACAGGCAAAATAGGTCTTAAATGAATATTTAAATTGTCGTGTGTCGACATACATGACTGACTGAAGTGTTCAGCGAAAGGATTCTCATAAATCCTAAAGTAAGGGGGGAAAAAGAAGAAAATAAAGATTTTTGTCCTTAGAAAGAGACAGAAAAATACTGCTCCCTTATGAGCAGACATAAAGATGTGTCCACTTTGGTGCAGCTTTTCCCTGAAATACACCCCACAGTGCCGAAGTGAACCTCCTTAGGCTATGGAGCGCACAAACTCTCCATGACATAACCTATAATCGACAGTGTGGCCAAGTGCTTTTAATCCCTTTTTCAAAGGTTAAAGGGTGCTGCATTAGGTCACTTAGAATAAGCATTTAAGTCCTAGATGTCCAAACACACCAGCATTCCAACCTTAATATCTAATTCCTCTTGTCCCCCTTCATCCTCACTATCTTCAACAAACTGACTTCAACAATGGATTGTCGGATGTAAGCACATTATTCAACTGGTAAGCCATACACCATGTTCCGGCTGGAGTAAAAGAGCAGGGTGATTATGTGCTTATTTACTTTCGCAGTACATCAGGCCTGCGCTCTGTTCTTCCTGAATCAATTTTTTTTCCAGGGTGATTACAAGACAGATTACAAGGTTCAGGCCTCTCTTCTACCCTGGAAATAAAGGAAAACCTCAAACCAGCACTATAATTTTAACACCATTGTTTTCAAGTTTCCAAAGTTTCATATATATTTTTTAGTTTTCTTTTCACATTTTCACAGAGCAGTTCTGTCAAACTCCAATCATGTTGTAGTCTGCAGTGGTTTAAGTGGATGTCTGCCATTTTCCTTAACCCTAAGCATCTTGATGAGAGATCATGTGAGGCTTGATACTACACCCTCCCCCAGCTCAATCGTTGTAGCTTCCACACTGCAGCGTCTTGGTGTTGAGAGAGCGGTGTGATAACAATCATCTGTACTGATCTGTAATGACAGGGCAGGGGTATGGGGGTCTGACGGAGCAGATCTGATGAATGAGTGCAAAGGGAGGCAAAATGGCAAACAGGGAATCCATCTGGCCAGGAGAGGGCTCTGGATGTCAGGAAACTAACAAGGATTCTGCATAGTGGGAAATGTCAGGCTTTAGAGAGCTGATTAGATGGGCCTGCCATCATCTTCATCATCCTCTCTCCTGCTTTTTTTCATCTTCTGTTTCTTCAGCTTCTTTTTCCTCCATTGTTCACTTCTCATTCTTCTTCTTCTTCTTCTTCTTCTTCCATCCTCATCCTCCTCTCCATCCTGCGCACCAAGACACCAAGCATTAACACCCTGGTCTAGTCTCTGACTGCTGTTGAATATTTCAATATAGCTCTGCTTATCTGGCAGCCCCTATGACCTGCCTGGATGAGCGAGGGAGAGGCAGAGATTCGCATGGCGAGCTGTGGAATGGATACTATACACAGTCATATATAAGTGAAGAACTTGCCTCGAGGTGAGCAAGCACATGAATACCAGATCTGCCTGCACTCTCATTTGTGTGGACGGGCTCCGAATTCCATAACACATACTGAATTCCAACCTTCATTTGGGACTTTTTTTCTGGATTCTGTTCAAATATCCCAGGCAGAAAAAAATACAATTAAATTAAATTAAAAAGAAAAAAACTCTGCATTTTTTTTTGTAAATGCAAGTGAAATGGCCATGAGAGTAAAAGTTTTCTTGTTTATTTCTTGTGAATTTCATTACAGTTGTCACAAGAGAGGCAAATATTGAACTAAAATATTGCATAGTCTAGGTCTCACATTCACGGTGCTTTGTTCAGCACAAATCATTTTACCCCTGGTTAATGAAGCGGGGCTCTTGAGATGAAGGCTTGGGGTCATTTCACTGAGGGAGTTAATAAAACTATAAGCAAATACTGTGGCATAAGTTTCTGTAAATATATACTACCCAGTCAAACTGGAAGGCTGCACCTATTGTTTTCTTTATCCTCTCTTATACCAATTATTTTCTTGATAAAACTGTCAGCAAATTAGCAAAAAAAGAGGCCATTACAAGTTTCCAAAGCCCACATTGATGATTAAAAAAGCTTTTATTTTGTCAAGCCAACAGTCAAAAACCCAAAGATGTTTAGTTCCTATCCTAAAAAAAAAGACAAAATAATAAAATTTGAGAAGCTGAAACTTGACAAATTTGCTTAAAAATTACTTAAGTGATTTATTTATTCTCATAATAGTTGTGTTTAATTTTCTGTAGATCGACTAATGGTTTCAGCTCTAAAGCAGTTACAATGTATCAACCCGATTGCTAGAATAAATGTTGATATTGTGTGTTTCTGCAAACCACAAAGATGTAACATTTATATTATTCATACTGAATGTAGTAGATATGTTAACACTTTACATTTCTTTGCATTAAAATTTTCAGTTTAATGTTATAACTCTGTTGTTTATCTCTGGTTAGCTTTAGTCACAAAAAACACTTGGTTAGTGAAGGAAAACATCCTACTTTTGGTTAAATTACCCAGTTTGGTCACTACACTCACAGCTGCAAATGCCTCAAACTTTTGTTAAAAAAAATACCTGATTTGGTTGCTACAAACAGCTAGAAATGTCCCAATCTATTGTTAAAAAATACTCAGTTACGCTGCTACAAACACAAAAAAACACAGGAAAAAATATCCCAAATTGCAATGTCCCAAACTCTTGTTAAAAATTACTGAGCTTGATCACTACGATCACAGCTGTAAATGCTTCAAACTTTCATTAAAAAATACACAGCTTGGTTTCTACAAACAGCTGGAAATGTCCCCATCTATTGCTAAAAAAATACTCGGTCATGCCACTACAAACACGACTGGAATGTCCCAACTTCTTGTTAAAAAAAACAAAAAAAAAAAATGGCCCAGGCTCTTGTTAAAAATTACCCAGTTTGGTCACTACGATCACAGCTTTAAATGACTCAAACTCTCTTTAAAAAATGCAACTGGAATGTCCCAACTTGTCGTTAAAAAATACCTGTTTTGTTTGCTACAAATACAGCTGGAAATGTCCTGACCTGTAGGTAAAAAATGCCTGGTTAGGGTGGCGACAAAGTCAGCAAGAAATGTCCTGTCCTATTGCTTAAAAAAAAAAAAAAAAGTTTGGTTGCTACAAACACAGCTGGAAATGTCCCTACATGTTGTGAAAAATATGCAGTTAAGTTGCTACAAATGTCTGTAAATGTTCCAACTTGTTATTAAAAAAAACAAAAAAACAGTGTGGTCGCTACAAACACGACTGGAGAGTCTCAACTTGTCATAATAAAAACAAATAAACAAACAAAAAAAAAAAGATATGGTTGTCCCAAACATGGTTCCTGTCAAAAAAATACCTGTTTTGGTTGCTACAAACACAGCTGGAAATGTCCTGACACGTCATTAAAAGACATCTGGTTTGGTCTGCTGCTGTGTGCTGCTTGTGAGCAGTCTCTTTCGCCTATAGGTCTCATGCCAACCATCATCCTCTCCTCCTCCTGATGAGAAACTCAGCTCATATACTGTACATGTAATCTGAACTACATCACTTCAGACATGTTGATATGAAACGTATGAAATGAACAAACGTAACACATCGGTGGTTCACAGAATGGTACAACACCAACATTTTATTCTGTCCAGTGGGCTGAACAATTAGCACTTCACTGGGAGACACCGATCACTTAATATTCATATGATTTGTAAATTGCAGCTTTATTGTGCGATGCAGCAGAGACTCAAGCGACTGCTCTTCAGACCGCACTGCAGCGCAAATACCATCAAACAAGACTGCCTACTTGTCAATATCTATTACCATTAAAGTGGTGATTTCATACATGTAGTCTCTGCATCTTAAGCACACTGCCTTGTCTGTCCTTGACTGGTGACTGACGTGTTTCCAGAATGCACAATGAGATTGGGGAATATACTGACCACCTAATCCTGTGGAACACCCCCACCCCTCCATCTCCTCATTGTTAGTGCATTACACTGGGTGGTTAGTGATTTAGAGACTTCTGGGTTTGTATGTTGCTGACAACAACAAACATTGTGGTCTCACCACAGACTAGCAAACTGTCAATCTAGGGGGTTGGGACTGACTGTTGGGGGTCTGGGCGATGGACCACAGAGAATAGGAAGAAGGGCCTGAACCTCAGATCAAGAGAGGCAGCCCAACATTAGGGGGGCATTGCTTGGGGAAAGATTTGACTCCGACCAATGGAGAGGAGTTAAAGGATCATGGGATAGCAGCGTGGGGGGAACAGGGAGGGTAGAGGACACCATGCCGCCTCTAATTGGTTTCTCTTTCTGGAACATCCATTGCTCCCTTTCTCTTGGAGAGCTGCTGTGCTCAGAGAGCCACAACTGAGAGCCCAGCAAAGCCTATTGGATTTAACGGGAATCTGTATCTTAAAGGGGTGCTGGGCTGCAGGAGGGGGGGCCATCACAATCAATAATTCATAAGGCCTTTCCTTATTAGGGCTTCTTCTGACTGGGCTAGTGGTTCTTATGCCCAGCTCTGTGTCGGATGAGAAGCTTCTAGGAAGGCAAAGCCGCACAGGAACTGCCAGCTGTACGGTGTTGCTAGCTGCTTGCTCTGCCATTCCCACCCTGCACTCTCACCCATTCACTCAGTGCAGATCCCTTTGTTACTCATGATTTCTCAAACCCTTCAAATATGAATCCAGCCTCCAGCCCTCTTAGCATAACAACGAGGACGCTATGGGGCACTTGATATGTAAAAAGGTGTTTGCATAGACAGGGCAGGCGGTTGTTAAAGCTTATTGTTTGTCTAGAATAATAAAAAAAAAAGACACGTTTCAAAAATCTACAGACTAATGTGAAGGACAGGAAGTGTTTATAATGATGAAATGAAGTTGTTTGGGGTTTTCTGACACACACACTTGACAAGACCGATAATGAATGCCAAGCACATAAGAGATTATGTCTGAGTTATGTCTGAGTACTGCATGTTTCTATGGGTGAATTCATTTGTTTGTTATGTTGCCTTCAAATGGAACTCATGACGCTGTATTTTTCACATTGGAAGTCCTCCATACAATACGCCGGGGACTTAAGTGTTGCAAGAACACAGTTGCTATATGACTGACAGAAATAACTGTTTCCTATTCAAACACATTGCATGATTTCGTGCAATACAAATTCATGTTGCGATCAAGAGGAAGTAGACAACAAAATAATAACCCTGTGGGCTCAGACAGTTTTTAATAATGTCAAGTTACGTCAGAACTCTTGAACCGGGAGGTAGCAGAAATTTTCCACTCACAAAGCTGTGAATACCACATCCATTGGTTGTTCAAACAGCTGTGTTACTTGTCACCATGGTAAACAGGACCCTACTTGAAAGCACCATTAGCATGTATGCAACAAGCATGTGTTTGGATCGAGTACTAAATAACCTTCAATTAGCCTTGCAACAAAAATGACGATATAATAGTCATGTTTGTGGTACACAATACACAGATAGGTGTCTTTCGATCAGTGCTGGTGAGGGTCTTTTCCATGTCTTACATGAAGACACACTAAATTGACACAGCTGATTCCAGAACTTTAGAGCTGTTTGGACATGATGTACCTATTTAATCCACTGGTCTCACATGGGAGATACAAAAACCCTAAGAGAAACCCTTTTGTGCATCTGCATACCAGCCTTCCCAGGTGCAACTAGTTCTCATTCCCTCATCGTCAAATACCAATGCTTTGTCACGCCCCTCGACGTCTCATAGCAATGTACAGGGCACTCTTTAGCGTCTCTATGTGACGCACAGCTGAAAGACATTTTCCCATCTCTGGCCCAGTCTATCAATGATTCAGGGCAGCTCTTATTCCAAACTGCTATGATGACTGTTGGAGTTTGTCTGTGCTCTAACAAAGTATTATAAATTAATGAAACATGTCCCTTAGCTAATCCAGATAGTTTCCTAATCAAGTCCATTATTGGATGAAAAACAAATTGGCTGTCACACTTGCAATTTTTCAAAGATTTTGAATCGCGTAGGCTATTATTTGTCTGTATTTCAGTCTGCGTATTCTAATAGAGAGGCTTGCAAATAAAATATCATTCTGGTGCCACCAAATTCCTCTCAATATTGAGCCATGGTGTTGAGGTATTTCCATTGAACCAATTAATTAAGGGGCAAAAGGTAAGAGCCTGGAAATACAAATTAAAATTGGGTATTGACAGTGCATCAAAACTCTTTCTTTCTTTGTAAAGTTACAAGTTTTATTTTTGGACATCTGCCTTTCCACGGAAATCTAGTAATAGTATGTGTTTTGTCCCAATATCTTGGAAAGCTGAAACACATTGTAACACGAGGTTAATGTTGTGAAACGATCATGTTTAGGTTTAGGCATCAAAACTACTTAGTTAGGTTCAGACATGAGATCATGTTTTGGGGTAAAAATAAGTATATTTGTGATGTAACTATGATGTAATGTGACATAAATGTATCATGAGTGATGTTGGTGCGCAGAGACCATATGGAAATTATGTAACGTTACCTTAAAATAACATTGACTTTGGGTTTCATGCGCGACATTAACTGTGATTTCCTGGATGACATTCTTGTTTTGTTTGACCCATCCACGTCCTCTTCCTCCTGCTCTACGTGGACTTTCTTGGTCTCTGTACTACGTCAATTGCTCTCAGTGTCAGGTATTGCCAGGAGTTGAGTCCAAATCCCATTAAAGGTGCCTTCGGCGTTGATGTCACACGCCGAGGTGTGTGACAAAATGTCAGTATTTGATGACCTGAGGATGAGAACGGGCCGGTCCTCCTCATATCTGAGGTGACCGATAACTGCAGAGTCATGGGGAGCTGGTGGCCAGGTCTCCTCTCTGGGCCTCTCTCATTAGACTGCAGCTGCAGCACATTAAGAGCAGATGAATTACTCATCTGCCATGTGGTGAGATCTAATCACGACCACGCAGCTCCTCTGGATGCCTTTCTATCATTAGCTCCCCTCAGGTTTTTCCTCACACCTTGTTTGGCTCATCATCCCAACCCATAAACTTGACCGGATTTATTATCCTTAGTAGCACTTAGAGAAGTTACCTTGCAGTTACTGAACCTTTAACCCATTGGGTTTAAATTCTTTTCCTCTACGTCCCACCATTTCAATATTTGAAATATTGCGATCACCTTGCAGTGATGAATGCGATTCTGAATATATTTCGGTTAAGGTCCACGGGGGACGGTGCTTAGAGGTGATATTTCCAGGCGCATTGAATTCCACATGTTCACTTAATGCCACTAAAAGTGACTGCTTTGCAGGTAGGAGCCATGATGCGAAACAGATAAACAGTGATTACGCTCACCGTGATAAATGAAAGGGCAGCTCGCCAATGTGAGGAGTTTTACTCACCATAGATCACAATTTGTAAGTGCTGCTTGCTTGGGATGCCAGAGTGGAGTGGAAGCCGGCTCTTTCCTATTCAATCAATAAGATTTTATGCAGTTGTATGCTACATTAAAAAGGTGGCTGCAAAGGAAAACACCCAGCATCTGAGTCCATATTAAAATATTTCAGTCCATACAACCTTAATGTTGGCATCTGTCATAGGCATGAGATAGGAAGCCATAATATTGCACGTTTTCTCATCTGTGCTGAGCGATCACACACTTTAACCTCTTTAGCTCCTGTAAACAAGTCAAACCAAGAAGACCTTGCTGCTTTTCATGACATTATTTCACCTGTTTAATGACACCGGTGATGGACTGTAAGTACCTTTACTCAAGTACTGTATATATGTACTGTCTTGAGATACTCTCATTGAAAACATCCTTTTACATATGTCTAATTTTTACTAGGGACTGCACTGATATGATAACCGATAATCACCTGCTTCTCATGGACAATTACTGATTTGATAACTGAGAATTTCACATTTTTGTATCTTAAGAAGAAATGTATAACCTGTAGTTTATGTACACCTGAGGGTAAGAAAGGCTAAGATGTACTGAGGAAATATGAATCATTTAATATTCCATAGCTCTGACTGAACCAAATCAAACCAACATCACTTTTGCTAACACAACAAAAACAAAGAACAGTTCTGACTCTTCATACCTGCCAACATCAGGCTGTGAAAAAGAGGGAGATTTTCTGGGGTATTATCAAATGGCCTACACTCAACGCCCTTGCCTCCATATAACCCTGCTACAGATGAACATAATTAATACAGAATATGAAAGTAAAATGACTTTTAATCAGTATTAAATTTACAGTAAGAGAGAGGGAATTTGCGAAGCCCACTGTTACTGTATAATTCTCTGATGTATCGGTACACTGACAGCTGACTCATATGAACAGGTTGAATTTGCATCAGCAGGTCTGCGTTACATGTGGTGTATGAAACATTTATATTGTCAGGCAGCATTTTTATAAACACACCAAGGCGCCATCTCACCATCCCATGATAGACAAGCCTTCAACCACCGAGAAGAATAGCGATGCACTGTTCACCTCACACATTAATACTTAGCTCAGACAAACAAGCGGCTGTGTCTCACTCACACACGCAGCCAGAGAAAGAGACATGCACCAGACTGGGTTGCCAGGTAACGATACAAATAATCGCTAACTGTAGCATCACATGGCTAACAGTTATTAATAACTTAAACAACAAAGTTGAGCCTTTTACAAGCTCGGTGTTGGATGTAAACCGCCGCTGCTTATTAGCTGGTGCTAACACTCTGTAGACGGACCTTCAGCGCTGCGTCTAACTGGTGTCGGGGGGTTGGAGATCAGACCCTCAGCGCAGTCCTGTAGTCTTTCTCTGGAACTGTGACAGACGTCCACACCGCGACATGGTTAGCCCTCTAGATATCGTGCTGCAGTTGTTGTTGTTGTCGCCTCTGTGTTTAGTGGCGGCTCACAAACCAAATTTAAAGGTACATGTACCTTTAAACTTGTGCCATCCACTGTGTCAGTTGTGTAGATGCTGCCCTTGTTAAGTTAGTGAAAGCAGTCTGACTTTGTATTTTCAGCACTATTTATCGGCTATAATTTTAATTATCGGAATAATACATCATAATTAAAATGATCCATTATCACTCGCTAATTTATCGGTGTGATATATATCATGCATCCCTATTTTTTACTTCACTGCATTTATCTGACGACATTTATTTTACAGGTTTCACTGTATTCATGAAGACTTTGAATCAAAACATATCATCTCTTTATGAAATATGGTACATTGTTATAGATTAAACTACCTAACAGTAATGTTAAAAGACACTCCACCTCCACTAATCTACAGCTTCAAAATGCTACCTATGTTTTACATAACATCCTTATGGAGTACTTCTTTAGTATGCATTACATTTTACTGGGAATGTATTTTTACAGCATGATGCTGCCACTTTAACTTCAGTAAAGGATCTTAATACTTCTTCAACCACTGTACAACACAGCTGTGTATCACAACAACCCATACGCCACAATGACGACGACACAGAAACACAATAGACGTGCCTCATCCTGCGTATATACCATAAATTACTGAGAGTTCTTAAGTTAAGATATCTTGCTAACCAAGCTGCTCCTGACTTGAATCATGAATTTTTATGTGGAGCAGAGGAAGCACTGAAGTGGGTGAAGTGACAAGGACTTGAATTCCTGCATTTTTCAGTGACTCCAGCTAATCTTGATTGACAAGATAGATGGTAAGAAATAATGAAACTTTGGTTGTGTAAGTTTTCAAATGAAAACTACACACAAATGATGAAAAGAAGCTGTGTAGAGAACTCTAACACTTAGGTTTGTGCTATAATGGAGTATATGTGTTCTTCATTTAGAAACATGACTATAATGACACGACAAAGCTCTTTAAAGGAATATTTCAACATTTTGGTAAAAGCTGTTTCTTTGTCTTCTTGCTTAGGATTAGACAACAAGATGGATACTCTCATGTCTGAAGACTGGAAGCAAAGAGAAAGTCTCTGTTGCCTCCTGAAAAAGTGGGATTTGTTTTAGAGGTATTGGAAAGTGTTTTTGTCTTTATCTTTGGACAGAGCCAGGTTAGCTGTCTCCCTTTGTTTCAGTCTTTGTGCGAAGCTAAGATAACCAGCTAGTGTTTGTAGCTTCATATTTAGCAGAAAGACATGAGAGTGGCATTGATCTTTACAGCTACGCGAGCATGAAAGAGAATATGCGCATTACCCAAAATGTCAAACTATCCCTTTAACGAACCAACGCTGCAAATGACAAACCACTTTAGAAGTAAATAAAAGGTGAAATGAAATCCCAAACCTCCTTTGATCCGTTTAATAATCACATTTATTTTATTACGGTAAAGTGTTGCAGCTGAGTAATGAGAACCTTTGAAATGATTCAACCACTTGAGGTCAATGCCACATAAATACCTCATTTGTATCAATTTAGTGTGGGAGGTTCAGGCATCACCGAGTACGTACCTGTCTTATCTGCTAGTCATCAGTGAAATGCAAAGTCGACGCCTTCGTGATTCCACCTGGAATTACAATTTAATTTATTCCCTTTTTCATGCACCTTAAAGATCTGCATGAAAGGGAGGAGTAAGTGCTGAGGCCGGTGATGATCAGAGAGAAATCCCCCACCAGTACTGTACTGTTTACTTTGCCTGGCCAACACCAGAGCCCTTCCCTCTAGAAAAGGAAAGAGGCTGAGAGTCCTCTTTGATGTAGCTGACAACTCGGAGTCAGTAATGAGGCTGATTTTGTCCTTATGGGAACACCACCTGTTTGAATTCGTGGGTCAGCTGTACCTCTAAATGCCTGTGTCTGAATTCAAAATATTTACCCAAGTAAATATTAATACCTCACAAAGCTGAAGGGGAATCTGACAAAAACATCTCCTTTCTTTACTTTGGTGACAATTTGAAGTTTTAAGCGCTTGGTTTCCAGCTGACGGTTAAGCAAAATGTTAGAACAAGAACAAACTCGCACTTCAAATACACTCTTTGTCTTTATCTTTTTGCTTCCAGGAGTCTTTGTTTGTTTCTGACAAGTATATCATTTGTTGTTTTATTTCAATAATTGTGGGATTGGGGGGGAAATGCTGCATGAAAGGCTTCTTTGTATGTTGTGAAGATATTCCAAAATAATCTCAAACAAGACAGGAACCATTAGACATTGTTTGCCATGGAAATTAATCAGGCTTTGTTTATCGAAAGAACATCTTAATGTCTTATTCTCTTTGAAATAATGAACTGCAACAAGATGAAAACAAGTTAATTTCTTAATCCATTCTCCGTTTCGCATTGCCCTATTACCCTTGAGTATTAGCAAGTTTTTTGTTCTTGTATTTCTGGAAAACAACAAAAATGCTTTTGCTACTTTCAATTATCTTTGTGCTTATTTATTTGTCGGCTTATGTACTCCTGCCTGTGCTGTAGTGAACCTCTAATATATGCTGACTGGTTGAGTTGGATATGGAAGTGTGACTGTTATGGTATATAACACAGTCCCATGATATTTTGTGAGGCTATAGGCTTGAAATCTGTAGCTGTTTTCTCTGAATACAAACACTGACCTAACAGTAAAGGTGCCCAGCTGCATGTGTCTTCTTTGTTAGAGCCTGGGGTTTGTATAGGTTGCTGGAACCTCATCTCATTCTGTACTTTGCCCTACTGTACTGTGTATCAATGCCAGCTATCTAAATAATATACATGTGTTTTTGAAAACTACCCCTCGGAACACCTCTAATAGGTCCTCACATGCATTATGTTTCAGTACAAGCACAAAAGAGTGGAATCTGACTTGTTTGCGTTCTTACATTATGTATTTCACAAGACACAACAGGCCTCTTGACAGAACCACGTCTACGAGCAGATTTATTCTTAAGAGAGTGCTCCATTTAGGCAAACACTGAGGGTGTCACTAAAGAGGTCTTATGTTGTTCCATGAGGGACTCAAAACACTGCGTCCCTGTAACACTACTGGAATTTTTTTTTAAAGGAACCTCATGACATTATGTTTTTCTGTCTTATGTGTCTTATATATTCTGCTGCAATGAAGGATGCACATATCAAATGTGGCCAAAGTTAAAAGTAATCCCTGTGAGCAAACACGTCAAGCTTCAGACCAACAGTTTTTTCTAATCTGGCAACAGTATGTGACATAGTGTGACGAATTTCTTTATACGGTCATCCGCTCCAGGCAACGCTACATGTAGCTACATGCTAATGCCAGGGAAACATGTCAACTTGGTTGCCATTGTTAGAAATTTCTCCTTGATTTTGGATCATGGAGTGCAGAGATGCCTGGTTGTGGACTTTCCAAAGCAACATGGTACCCTGGGTGCGTTTGTGTTGATGTTCTGGGACGCCGTGTTAACTTCTGTCTGTTACATCGTTGTGTCTTTTCAAAGTACACTTACTTTTTACAGGAAATGTACTGTTTACATGCAGTCTCTTTCAAAATAAACACACCACGTCAGTAGAACACAAAATATTGATGTTTTTCTTCCTTCAACAACAAACGCACGTGGTTGGGTTTAGGAAAAAAGAACAGGGTTTGGCTTTATAATCTTAAGGAATACCAACACCACTTTCCCGGGTGAAGGTTGGTGTTTGTAGGACCCATCGACCACCCACCGCCCGCCCCACTCGCACTTTTGCCACCTCAACTTTTGTTCTTGTCCCACCGCATTTCCCCCTTACGCCGCAAGGCATGGTTAAACTATAACAGCGACCAGCTACGTATCATGTCGACGATAAGGGACGGCTTTTTCGTCAGTGTCTCATGCTGCAAGTCACTGCCCAGACTTACGTTTTTTCCCTTCAACTACAAACACACGTGGTTAGGTTTAGAAAACAATAACAGACTTTGGCTTTACATTCATATGGAAGGCGAACATCAGCCTCTTGGGCAAAAGGTGGTGATTGTTGGACCCAACAAACGCCCCTACCGCCTGCCGTACTTGGACTTTTTGCCCCCTTAACTTAAGCTGTTGTCCAGCTGCGTTCCCCCTGACACCATGAGGCGCCGTTACACACTGACGCCGACTGGTTGCATATCAGATTGCCATCATGAAAAGATGGCTTTTTTCACTGGTGTTTGACGCAGAGCTCACTGCCCAAGCGTTGGCATTTAACGACTTCGGAATAAGACTACGGAAAGCGGAAGACCCAGATACACTGACCAAGAGCAGACTGGGCTTTTTTTGGGAGGGAGGCAGTGGAGCATATCAGACAAAAGGTGAACTTCTTTTTTTCCAGGACAGACAGTAAAGAGGAAAAAAAATTAACACCGTCTTTTCCTGTGTCAAAACCTGGCATCTACATAATCTACAAGGCTACTTTACTGGCAGCAGTTCATTCAGAGATTCCAGTATGCTATGCAGCTAGCTGCTAGCCTCAAGCAAAGAGGAGTGGGCTACAGAGGTCTGGTAAAGTCACTTCCTTGTAACACCCCCAGATTATTTTTCATTTTCAAACTTGCAGTCTTCAACCTCAACCAACGCTGCCCAGAGTGACGTCACCTGCTCTTGCATTGGGCCCCATGTTTAGCTTAGACATCTGGGAAAATATATATGTGTCACCATTTAATTCATTTTTCACATTTTCTTATGTAGCTGCAGAAATAGGCTGCGTTCCTACCGTATCTCAGGTGACCGAGGTAATTCATTGTTGTTGTTCTTCTGGGGTTTTTTTTAAATGTGGCCTGTGTGCAGAGGGACTTGTGTCAGCGCTTTGGGGGGCTGGGGCTTTGCCAATCTGTTGAGCTGCAATGACATGACAAATGAAAAAAATTGCCATTGACTGCTCTCCACCGAAGTGGGACAACATCCCCTCATAAAAGACTACTTGGCGTTATCAGTTAAATTGTATTTGTAGGTATATGCCTGTCCGTTCACCTTTCATTAACCTTCTATCATTGTTTTATGACAGCGGCTTTCAGCGGGCAGGCTCCACATTAAAAAGCTGAAGTGACATCTCGGCAGCATAAAGGTGTTCTGCTTTAATGAAAGTTGACTGCTCATATTCACTTATTGCGTTGTCAGAAAGAGGTTTGTTTTGTTTCCTTTTTCATGTCAGTGCCTTTGGTTTCCTGCGTGCTTCATCTCTGCACTGTCACCTGGTTGTTGGGGGGTTTTAGCTGATATAAATAGCTCCACTTTCTGCAGCTGTGTGTATTGTTAGTCAGTGTTGCTGTCAGAGCCTGTTTACGCCACAAACAGCCTCCTCCTAAGGTCTGCGGTCCTCATACTGTCACATGTGATTGGCCGTCTACTGCTCGATGGCCCATTCTGCCAACATGCTGCAGAGGGAGGGAGGAGTTGCGAAGCCCCAGAAGCACCAGCAGTCACTGTCATCTCTGGGCCTGACTGTGGGCTTAGTGAATAAGCGAAGGTAAAGATTGATAGATGACATGAACAGAATGTTGTAGGGGAGATGGGGGTTGCTGACAGAATATGCTTCGGATTGGAGAGGTCCTGAGAGGGCCAGCTTGACTTCAACCACACATGACTAACTGCCCCGAAGGCAGGTAGAGAAAAGGCCCTGTCATAGTCTATTACTGTATCTCAGCTCTCGAGGCAACATTACAGCTACACAGCAAATGCATCTGCGCCTTCCGTATTGGGCTGAGGAGAGAGAGTTTGAAGTATCTGTGCTAGTTGAACTAAAATATGAGTTGTACTGCTTGTTAAATCACACGCAACACGCATTCACTTGTATCCTGTGGGTAATGTGTGTAGCCCTGCTCTGCCTAAGACATGTTTATCATAAAAATCAATATGCCGTCCTCCTAAAACCACATGGAGTGAAAGGTGTCACATTATCACCTTTGAATTCAATAAAACAATGTGGCCCCAGCTGGATGTGCTAATGGTGGACAGACAAGGACAGTTTATTAAGAAGCAGTTTAATAAGACTATGTTGTGATGCACAGCTGAAATAGGGAAGCATTTTCAGAGGATTTTGTCTGTAGGAGCCAATCTGCTTCATGATACGCGCCCTACAACGCCGTGAGCTGCATCAGCAGCACTCAGCCGAGCTCCACTGCAACACAACCCCGCTGACAGCAGTTAAAGCGCTCATCTTGCTGCAAGGTGCACGTGTAATCCGTGTTCAGCGACAGCATTAGTCACATTTTAATCTTTGCTGTATGAATGAGGAAGGAAGTGTCTGTGTGTGTTTTTCCTAATCTCCCTCTTTGACTCCTACAACTACTATGTTATTTGAAAAAAAAGTTACACTGGCAAAAATGGGTTTTGGCAGAGTGTGGCTGTCCATTATAAAGATGTCAGCTGGGATAGGGCTCTCCAATCACTCTGGCTCTGTGTAGCCTGGAATAGGGGATCTTTAGTTGTTTGGGAACAGAGAAAATTTGGGAAGTATTCCAGGCTCCTTATTATGTAAATTCTTCACTTGTGGATTTTAGCACCATCTGTTGGCAGCTACATGGGCTAAAATTTCCTAAAGATATCTGCATGGCGCCAACAGAAAAACCAGATTCAGTCATGCTGAATTATTACAAGTTACTATATTTAACCTGCACTGACTAACAGCTGAATGTTCTTTTTTCTGTTTGCTCCGTTTGGTGGTCGTTTTACATTCATTAACTTTAATGACGAGTGACTGTATTAAAGAGACAGTTACTTGTAATCACCAGTGTTGGGCTCGTTACTTTTCCTCTTTTCAAATACTTTTACTTTAGTTATTACACTACTCGTTATATTACTTTTCCGTTACACCCCATAAAATTGGAAATTGCGTATTTCCCCAAAATTCAGAAGTGTGCCTCTGTGTGAATGTCAGGGTAATCGTTGGTAAGTGTGGCTAATGCTACATAGCATGCGAATTATTATTATCATTTTTTTTTTCCTAGGGGTCTTCTGTTGGCTGTGACAGGTATTTTACCAAAGATCTGCCTCAAACACAGAGAGCAACATTTCATCCACCACATATCCAACCAAAAGCTTCATTACTTCTCTGTACCTGCAGCTGTGCACGATTAAAATCCAGTTTTGGTTGTTTAGCCAGTGCAGGGCCACAGCCGACCTCCAATGCCTTGTTGTGTTGTTGGTCGTAGTAGCCCAGGTGTTTCAGACTGGAGGTTTGAGGACGCGTTTTTCGCAGTGGAAGAGTTTTAGTCTGACTACCTGCAGAAACGGTGTTCTTGTCATCTTTCCACCTGACAAAATCAGAGTAATGGGAATACTTCCTGCTGCTAAGGTAAGTGTTTCCGTCTTCCAAACTAGCTTCCTGCTTTGCGACGTGCCTGTGACGACAGTTACTAAAATGAGTCTACTGATGTGACTGCTGTATTTCAAGTCAGTAGTGATGTGATAACAAAAGTAATGAGTAACGAGTTATTTCGTTTTGGAGTAACTGTAGTATTATTACAGATTTTTATTAGTAATTAGTTACACTACTTGTGACTGGAAAAAGTAATCTTATTACTGTAACGCGTCACTGCCCAGCACTGGTAGATCACAGATTGCAATTTGAAGGCCTTTATCTCACAATCCTCTATCATGGCTCTATAGGACTGTCATGGTACAGGGAACTCACCATGCGGTGATTAAGGGTGGCTCAACAGCATGATATGTAGTATTACATCAATTTTTGTTGTTTTTGTTAACTTTTTTGTTTATCTTGAATTCATGTTATTTTCTTTGGTTGTGTCTTGTTGGTATGACACAGAATATCTGTGGAAGCAACACTCACAAGGTGGAGCACCTACTTGTTCTGGCCCTTTCTCTGGATGAAGGGAAGGCTAAAGCACATGGGGAGAGAGCACAGACTCGCTAGTCTGTGTGGGTTCAGTATTAATTTCTTCTCAATTGTTGTTGTGGTTCACCATTGTGACGCTTTTTTTTTTTTTCAGTGTTTTCAATGTCATCGTATAATTTCATGTATCTTACTCATTACAAAGCTCATGTATTGATGACATTTCTTTTTTTTAAATGACAAATTATGTGAATAGATGTGTCACCCAGCGATACATCAAAATAACAAACTTCTGATTTACAATGATAAATAGAGATAGATAATAACAACAGTTTCGTTACAGGTTTGAATTTTAAAGTATGTTATTGGAATTTTGGTGTCACAGAAAAATATCTTTGATTGCATTTCATATTCAAGGCTCTGCCTGTGCAAAGTGACGAGTGGTCTTTGTGGCATTTGTCCCACCCCTTCTCCACTGACTGAAGCTCAGTGTAAGTCAATTAGGAGGACTTTTTTTGTGCTCATCCATTCAAAATTCTCTCCATCACACTCCCACTGCTTCCCCTAATCAGCTGACTACGGGTGTTCACACTTCAAGTTATACAATTAAAATTTGCCACGATCTCTATCAGCCAATCAGGACGCTACTGCAAAATATTAAATCTGCTCTCTCCTTCTCTCGCTGTCAGCTGTCATCTTCAGCAGAACTGTCGTGCCCTCCTCCACCCCGTTCACCTCCAGTCATCGTATCCAGAGTCCAAGACAAGCTCAACAAAGACTCATTCCTCTACTCATCCTGATCATCAGCAAATCTCCATCTTCTTCTCAGCTCATCTTCACCACCTCTACCACCACCAGTGTCTAGACCCTGGGGGGGGGGGTTCCCTGTTTGACTATGGATTCATCACCCTCCTTCAATCACACCATCTCGATGGGGCCTAATAGCCAAAGAATTTTCACATTTTTTCTTCTTCTTTTTTTTTCTTCTTCTTCTTTATTTTTTATTCTGCACATGTTAATAAGTATTCTTTTCACCATAAAAAATGAGTCTCTCGTGATTGAAATGACAGTTACGAGCAGCTGCATTGTTTTACCCAAGGCTGAATATCCTTTAACTCTCAACAACTAGAAAAAAAAAGGCAAATGTGGCGCGCTCAGTATGGAACAGACGCTCAGCGTCTTGTCACGCTGTTGCTGTTTGAAGCATAGTGTGAATATAAGGCAGTGCGCCCATGAAAAAGAAAACATAGCAGTGGTGGTGGTTGCTTGCAGTGCTTTGCGGTGCACTGGTCAATGGCGTGGTTTTGCAAAACTGCAGTTATCACAACAGCCCTAACTGTAACTCTGAAAGTCTCTAAAAGGCTCTGGAAGACTCAAAAATGTAAACTGTGAATTATTTTTCTTTGGTCTTTGTTTTATATTTCTTTTGTTATAGAGATCCAGGGGTCGAGGGATAAAGAAATGATGGACGATGGCAAACAGTTAGTATTTACATTATAAACTCCACAGGGGAAATTGAATTCTGGGAGCATTTAATGTATGCTGCATGAGCATGAAAATACAAAAAAACAAAAAAAACAAAACACACACACACAAAGAAAATCACAAATGTATTAGCAGGTACATAAAGACAAAATCGATCATCCGTGACCACTCGATTGCTGCTCACTGCGACTACTAGGTGAATAAATGTGTCTCTCAAAGACAATTAGACTATGAACATGGACACTATTACAGGACCAGTCGGCTGTATGCCTGAGGGTGTGCCTCAGGTGCAGCTCTCTGTAGAAATGGAGGCACTTCAGATAGTGATGCCCTGACTGACTGGTCACTAGACTGGTTGATATTATCTAAATGATAGGGCAGAGGGTCTCCCTGAACTCTGATCTGACTTCTTGTCAAGCAGAACGAGAAGCTGGCATCAGCATGAAACACTTTCTATCAGCTGGTAGCAACATGTGTGCCGCACAGCTTGTCATGAAAAAAAAAAAATTACACTCATTTATGGTCACAAGCTGCTGCTCAAACCGTCAGAATTTACTCACATATGGATTTAATGTAAGATTACAATTAATGGCATTCAGTGAATATTTGGAACGTATACTGACCGTCACTTTAGTCAAGACGTTGTGAATGAAGTAAAAACTAAAATATAGTAGCCAAATATGTTCCACATCTACAACAAAAACTGTCTGGTAGCAATAACTTAATTTGGACTAGTAACAGAACTAAGACAAGAAACATTAATCATTAACATTGCATCTTCAATAAATATCATATGAATGTTTTCCCAAGAAGTCCAGGTTGTTGATCATTAATTATGACTGTTATTCTTCGAAACTGAGACCTTGTACTTTATTTATTTTATTCTATCAGACATCAGAGGTTTAATTTAGAAGTCTCAAGGTCTCCATGAGCTGCGGTTAGTTTTTACTGCTTCACAATAAAACCTCCCTGTGTCCTGCCAGTCAAATAATTTTGTTGTGAACTATCAGCGGTAGGAAACGTTTGGTTTGTTTCAGCAGTAACTTAGAGGAGAAGTATGCGACATTCAGAGCATTAATATAGCAGCAAACCACATTTACGATGTAAAGATATACACTAGTGGACGAATAGAGTCCTAAACTAGCGTCCTATGTGTGTTGTAATCTAAACCTCTGTGGTTGTTGCTGTGTTAGACCATCTGGCGGCAAGTACATCTTATTGCATGTGAGTCTTTCTGTGTGTATCCCACTGGCTAGTTAATTGCCGCCGCTCTGTACTGCGCTCATATGAGCTGATATCAGGACGGCATAGTTGCGGAGATGTAGCACCCACCCTGTGGTTCCCCCAGGTTAGCACCAATAGCACTATAAGCATGTTGCTGCACTGTTAGCACTGTTAGCTGCTAGCCGCCATGTTGATTTTGAGAACTGCATACAGACAACTTGAATCAGACTCTGAATTATCAACACATTCTCACTCCGACCTCGTCAACTATCTACGTTTGGTCATGGACCTTCCACATCCAGATACAACATGCAAGGTACCCTGGGTGTGTTGGTTTCTGACATTCTTGGACACCGTGTCAAGTTCTGCCTGTTACATGCGTTGTCTTCTTTTTTGTCTTCTACCATTTACATACAGTATCTTCCAAAATAAACGAACTACTTTGGTACCACACCGCAAATTTCTGTTCGTTTTTTTTTTTTTCAATCAATGACGTGGTTAGGTTAAGGAAAAAAGAATAGGGTTTGGCTTTATAATCTTACAGGACGTGAACACTGCTCTCCTGGATTAAGGTCCGTCACCCTTCCCACCTGCCCCACTGACACTCAACTTTCATTCTTGTCCCACCACTTTTCCTGCTGACGCCGCCAGGTGCTGTTAAACTATAACGGTGACCGGCCGCGTATCATGCTGACGTTAAAGGACGCCTTTTTTGGTCAGCGTCTGATGACGCAAGCCAGTGTCCAGGTGCCAGATTTCGACGACTTTGGAGTAAGACTAGGTTGGAATTATAGATATGCTCTGAATGTCATACAGCACTAATTTTTCTGCAACACAGTGAAGCCTGATGAAATCTACTTGTGTGATGTGGCCAAAAGATTGAGGGGACAGGAAATATCGTGGGTAGGGATGTAAACAAACTCCAGGAGCTAGCTGATGACAGCAGCCCACACATTTTTTAATTATACATTGTTTCATCAAACGTTTTACTGTCATGAACTATGCAGTCACTATAGATAAGCAGCATCCCTTCCTCTCCACTGCTGTTATTATCTTTGCCGAGCAGTTCTAGAACAGGAACATGAACGAACAATATCTCCTGAATGAGAGGTCAGTCCCTTCCCCTCTCTTGAACTGACCAAACAAAGGAGAGCCTTGCGATTTCATGTGCCAAAGTTCAATCAGTTTGAACTGTAATGATCCTACTGCACCACGAGGAGGCCGATATAAATGAAATAAAACTACAAACAGCAAAGCAGGATTGTTTCCTGTGAATCCTTAATACAAAGGCAATTTGAATACAGACAGGTGATGGCGGCACTAACAATAAAAAACTACTACATAAAGATTTAGTTAAATGATGTAAATACAAAGAATGGCTATTGTAGAAAGAATGCAGACCATATAAAACATAGTGTACGGGTGCATGTGTGCACATCAAGAGAAATGAAAAATGAACAAAAAGACGAAATATCTCAAAAAATGTAACATAAAGAGACCAATCTAGTTTGACCTTGAGCCTCAAGAGTCCTCACCTCTTAATTAGTGGGTTTCACTTAATAATTCAACAGACACATCTTTGTGAAACTGATTTGCAGTTGTGGAGTAATGGGACAGAACTGAAACTTTTCAGAGAGTTGAAAGTGATCAGCGTTTCTGTGATCATTATTATTACACCTTCCTGTATTTCTTTATCCAGATGGGCGCGTTTCACCGATCCATGAAGTGGTCATTCAAGTGTCACTCCATGAATAGGAGGCTGATCAAGTGGAGGCTGTTGTCATAGCAACTGCCAGGGGTACACAGGTAAGGGCATAGATGATTGCCTGAACTGAAGAGTGCTTGATGAGAGGTAGGGGCCACTGTACAATCATGGCTGAGTGAGTCAGGTTTCATGTGACAAAAAAAGAAAAAGAAAAAAAAAAACATTTGGGACGGTGCAGCAGCTATTCCCAAATGTCTAAAAATCACCAGTGATTTGTCTGATTGACCAACCAGATCCGTCCGTCTTCACACCTTTTGACAGTTCTATCTGAAATCTCACAGGATTTGGACGCTGGCGGTTTGATGTGCAGGTTTGCTGAATGGTCAGTGGACTCAGAAACTGCTGAAAACACTGTATGAATACTGCATAGATCTATATCAGTGACCCTCTATTTTAGGTCATGATATTGTCTCCCTGCCTATTTTACAGCGTTTGATTTTTTTGCAGTCTTGACATTAACCTTGTACAAGGTGTTCTTCTAGACTTTGTGTGAATCATGAGGATGCTGCCTCGTGTAAGATTATGGCTCTAATAGTCCTCTACAGATGCCCCATTATTGATTCTCACATAGCGCAAATAGTCAGCTTAATGTACCAAGCCAGTGGAGCAAAACTGACATCATCCAGCCGTGGCCCCCTTTCCCAGCATGGCACATAGAGATAAATGTTCTTCTAAACAAAGCAGCTTATTTTTGAGCCTTACCCCTGGCTGATGGATTAATTGTAGTAAATAAAATTTTTCTTTTCCTCTTCTTATCGATTTCACAGAGTGTATATACAGAGGCTGAACGTATGAGCGCCAGCATCTTTGAGCATCCACATACCCAAATGCCACAATATGGAGCTTTCATCTTTTTGTGCAGGGCCCTGCGTGAAGTCGTGTGACCATGCTGTGGTGTCAGGTGTTGTCTGGGTGAAAACTGTACAATAGGCACTCAAAGTCAAATGCAGGCTCGTGAGAAAGAAAAGATGTCAGTGGATAGAATAAAGAGAGAGACAGCTGCGTTTGTCACGAGGGGTGTGAAAGATTCGGAGTGGGTTTTTAACGCTTGTCACATGTCATCAGCTCATTAAAAGCACAAAGGAGGTTTCCATGTTTGTCCTATCTAACTATGCATCCATCTATTGTATCAGTGAATCTATTTGCACTCAAGTGACCTAGAAGAAATTGACATGTTGCTATATTCTGCCATAGCCTTCTATAAGTATGCGTATAGATGTGCACATTAATTACTTAGTGATAAAAGATGCTGCTTCCTGACTCATCAGAGCAGACTGACAGCACAGTTCCTGTTTAGGTCATAATCACACATGAGCAAAATTAACATTGGCACATATTTGCTTCCCATTTACTTCCATTAAAGGCAAGCAGAAGGGCAAATAGACGGCTGAATCCAAATGTCCACCCTCTGAACTTGTGGGCTAAGCCCAGTACATAGTGTGACGTATTCACTGTCATCATGTAAAGTCTGCGAGGGCAGTGCAAGCGGCTGATAGACAGTCCCCGGGACTGTTTTACTCGTTGCCGTGGAAACGGTCAACTATCGCTGCTGTCATATTCATATATATGTCATATGAGTTGATGAACAGTGTCTACTCATCTGTCCCTGCACATAACAAGATATAAATCCCATATAATCTTTATTGTGACTGAACAAAAATACATTTATGCATCTTTATGCTACACGCATTCAAAAACAAAAACATCTTTAAATATGGACAGCACTATAACACAATAAAACTCAATAACTTGGGTATTATTTACATTAGAAGACCTTCTTTTCCTGTTTTTCTGACATTTTTTTTTAGTCTATTTCACTGCACAGCCTGATAGGTCACAATAATGAATGTATTTTCATTCCCTGTGCAGCCTGTACTTACTACCTACATATTTCTGTATCATGATGTGGTTGAATATTTCTGGCCTTCATGATTCAAGTAGCACCAACAGGCCTAACTATTAATAACTATTGACACATTCATATGCTTTTTTAAGGGCAATTGAAAAACCACAACATCACGTCTGTATGGCAATGAATTGTGGGTTATTATATCAGTGAAGTCTGCACCCCAAGCGGACTCTCTGGAAGTCTGCAGAAAGACCTCTTGAGGTCCCTTATGGACTGGTTAAATTGTGGGTTTGCGTCCGCAAAGTCCACCAGTCTGCAAGTGGGGTTAAGTCCAGACATTTAGATTCATCCAAACATCCACTTCTAAAGCAAGTTTGCGTCTTTGCATCGTGAGTTCAACTTTGGTGAACTTTGACTGGCGAAGTTGTAGCCTCAACCAACAGTAAATAAGCATGGGTGCAGGAGACACTGATTGTTGCCGTGTCTAACCAGCTAATATTGTGTCATATTTGCCATTAAATACACAAACAGTCCCGCAGGAGAGGTGCTGTCTCACGGGCAATAAGTCAGAAGACACGCATAGAACGCAAGAAAATGGAAAATGTATCATTAAAGAGGAGTTCCGGTGTGAAATGGATTTGGGATATATTGTACATGATCAGGAGTTCGAATCGTGTGTTGGGTACAAAACCGCGCTGATGCGATGCATTCTTAACTAGGCTGTTTTTAGCCGATTCCTCCAAAAGGCTAATGCCGCTAGCACTCAGGGCATGTCTCCAGGTGAAACGAAATAGCTGCCATTAAACCACTTACAAGGCTCAAAGTAGCCCCACACTTCATTGGTAGTATAACGAGGGTCCTACCTTTTAAAAAGAGCCATTAACAACTTTGTAAGTGCACAGATAGTTTATTAAAAATGACTGTTTACAAAGACAGTACCTTGAGGTAGTTTACTGGTCACCGCCATTTTGAATTTAAGTCAAAACAAGTCAATGCTGAACGCGAATCTCTGTGCTGTTGACAGAAGAGGGCTGACCATGGGCTGAACACGTGAACAAGGGGTGACCGGAATGTGTGTTGTGCACGAGCTTGGACGACAACTTTTGAGGAGAGGAGAAGACGAGAAGAGGAGTCGGTAATCAACATGCGCTGAGTGCTAGCAACATTAGTCTTTTGGAGGAATCGGCTAAAAACAGCCTAGTTTAGAATGCATCGCATCAGCGCGGTTTTGCACCCAACACAAGATTTGAACTTGTGATCGTGTACAATATATTCCAAATCCATTTCACACTGGAATACCCCTTTAACATTATATTTTGTGATATTTATTAGTAAGCTAACAAGTTAGCTTTCTGTGTGCGTCAAATCACATTTAGCACATTTGTTGTCTCTGCAGTTAATGGCCGCTAGTTTGCAATTGCTCATGTGTGACTGTGCCCTTATGGTGGGAGTGTATGGCAAGTGATCCCAGTCTTTTATCATGCTCGTCAGAGCAGACTGACAGCACAGTTGGTCACATATTAGTGAAATTAATATTCGCAAATATTCGCCTTCCATTTGCTTCCATTAAATGCGAGCACAGGGTCAAATAAAACATAAGCTTCGGGTGGTAAAGCAAGTTTGCATCTTTGCATTGTGGGGCGTTCAACTTTGTTGAACTTTGACCGGTGCAGTTGTAGCCTCAAGCAATAGCAAAGAAGCATTAATGCAGGAGACATTGATTGTTGCCGCATCTAACCAGCCAACATTGTGTGATAGTGGCCATTTTATACACATACTGCCCCACATGAGAGGTGCTGTCTGGCGGACAGTCAGTTGGAGGACAGGCACGCAAGAAAATGGACAATGTACCATTAACATCATATGTCATGGTATTTATTAGCAAATTAACAAGTTAGTTTTTCATTTAGCACAAATATCGCCTCGCTAACTGATGGTCACTCACCTGCAGTCGCTCATGTGTGACTGTGCCCTTATGGTGGGAATGTATGGCAAGTTATTCCAGTCTTTTATCAAGCACATGCCAAGCAGACACCTGGTTACCTGTCCACATCGTCAGGATATTGTCTTTCTCCGGAAGAATCTAACTAGGGAAATCACATTTCTCTGACCCCCCTACTGTGATACTGGAAACCAGGTGTGTTGTTCACATGATGTTTAAGAAATCAGCTAACTGGAGAAAGTGGACTGTAAGTGCATGTAAGCATCCATATATATGGCTACATATCCGTTTATCTGAATGAGAGTCTGCAGCAGATATCGAGCACACATTAGTCAGTAATTCATACTTTAAATTATCTTTCAGCAGGGCACAGTACTTGTGTATTTATTCTGTTTGCCTTGGGAAATGTTCTTCGCCCGCATGTACATGAGCTTTTCCGCCTATTGCAGCAAACCCAGTAAAGCAGAGAATCTAATTATTGGCCCCCATTCTCTGAGGCCTTTCCATTAAACTATTGGCAATACTATCATCCAATTAGTACTTGCATTTAATTATTGATTTCACATTGCCAGTACCCTAACCTTCCATTTACATATAAACAAATGGGGCACACTATATATTTTTTAAATTTCAGTTTCATCACCGCTGAGGAGTCGCTGATCATTTAAGCAATCTAAATATTAACATCACTGTTTCTATTTTAAGCCTCAACAAGCACATGCCAAGTGCACACAATGATAAATACACACATCCAGAAGTGGTCATGTATATTCATGTCATCCCGCTGGGCATTCATTACTCGTCCTTCTACAGTAGAATATGCTATGTATTTATACGCAGGAGATCTACACAGAAATGGAAATGAGTTTGTGCATGTTTAGTTGTGTGGGTTTTTGTGTGCATGAAGTACAAATGAAGAACAAACTGCCCCTTAATTCTATTTTATATATATATTTTAAAAATAATGAATTTGCTTTCAGGCAAAGGCGGTAAACTAAACACGTTTCTTTCTCTCTAAGAGACTCTACAGCCTTAACCACACTACACTGCAGAGCAGCAACAAGGAAGTCCCATGCACTCTCTCATGAGCCTTGCCTCTCCCATATTACATACAGTGTATATGGATGTTGTGACTCAGCATCCATTTTTGAAACAGCAACACAATTAATCCATAGTCAAAGCTTAAAGAGGCTACAATCAATGTTCATATAACAATGTCAAAATAAGGTACTCTAAAAGGGGTTTCTGATACTGATGAACAGATATGTAATTATTACCTGAATCTGCAGCATCCTCCAGCTTCATGGTGCTTTACAGTGAGTTTCACTTACTGTTTAGCTGTTTGGCCCCCGACTTTACAGTTTTGGTTCACTCTCACCGCTTTTAATCAGTTTTGGCCACAGCAGGCAGCTGATTTCAGCAAGGGGCCCTAAAAACCCAGTGAACACGACCTGCTCAGCACCAAACCACAGACAGACACAGATGCTCATGAACTTAGTGGAGCATTTAGTAGCTAAAGGGCCCACATGTTTCCCTCAGGACCAAAAACAGATATGAAAGAGAGTGAATTATGGACTAACATACACCAAGTGGAAAAAAAAACACAACTCGAAATAATTTATGTTGTCACTACGTAACTTAAAACATGGAGCGACATCACTTTTTTGTGCTGCTTTCAGACACCTTTCGCAAGTATTCAAACCCTGAGAAAACTGATGTAATTTCTCTCAAAAACATGGGGAAAAAGGCGATAAACAACTAGGTAAGAAATGCTCCACAACTTGCAAAAAATTAATAGATTTAAAAAATTATTTTGAAAAAAGCTGGGAAAAAAAAAAAAAACAAAGCTAGTGAAAAACTATATTTATAATTATCATTATTATATATTTAAAATTATCTCACAGAATTGTAATTTCTACGCTGTTATTCCAGGTCATTTCCTTGTTTTCCTTTTTTTTCTGTGCAAATTTTCTTTTAAATTTTCAGTTTTTTACTCTTCTTTCGTTGCTCAATGCCTTCTTCAAAGCAAATTGTTCACAAACAAGTTCACCAGCTTGAAAACGAATGATATGTCAGTGCTGTGTTCACAACTTTTTCCCCCTGTCCGCAAGTTGCCAAAGACAATCAGCTCTTACAGCTTCTAACAATTAAATTTGAATGAGCCCATCTTTGAATTTTATATGACATGGCAGCAATCTTGCACTATAAAAAGTAAAAAAAATAAAAATACTCCCTGTTCTTTTGTTCATTGAATTCAAATCTATCCATGTAATGTATAACATTTACAGAGCGTCTGTCACTGGCTCCCTGCAACAATGCTCATTCCCAGTGTGTTTGGTTTCTGCAGCTCACCTTCATGCTCTCTGACTGGGCAGTGGGGGGTGTCAATCTCTCTCGGCACCGTGTCCTTTTTTGGTTCACAACAGGTGTCAGCAGAGCGGGAATTGAGGTGACCGATGTTTATACGTTATAGTTGTGAGCTTTGGCCCTGTTTGTCAACTCTTTCTGACTCGTCTGCTTCTCTGAGGGTTTGGAGATGTTTAAATCTGTTTTTTTGCCCATTCAGTGGTCCTACAGTACATTCCCTTTTTAGTTAAGAAATATGTTGCAGCTTCTCTGACTCATTTCTCACATCACACTACAGAACAGTCAACACCGAACAATACTGATAAATAATCGTTTTTGGCAGCTTTCATGTTTCAGCAACAATGCTCGGTGCTGATGTCAGCGTTTGAATCTAACTGGACATTTTCAGCATGAGCGAGTGCAGTCAGCTCTGATAGGCTGGCTTTGGTTGAATCTTTCCAAATAGTTTAAGCACCAGGGGCTACATTTGACTCTTTAACAGTAGCTGTTAGATAGTTTGGGTCCTACTGTGTGCCTGGTCCTTGCATGGCAATTTCTTCCACTTCTGGGCGGTTGGAGCAGTTTAAAAGGTTTCAGTGTCACGTGGCATTTATTGTCCACAGGACAGAAACTAAGCTGTCTGTGTGTCCACCCTTTGGTGAGATGGTAGGTTGTGTTGTTTCTCTGTGGGAATGCATTTTACACTTTGAAGAGGCCTCTGTTAGTTGAGAGAGATTGCTGAGCCTTACAAGGCTGTGTTGTGAGATCAGATGGAAAATGTCCTACTACCCACTTGCTTTAAAGCATGTTTTTATGACACCCGCAGACTATTTCAACCTGGTCTCACTCTCAACTTGTCAAATACACGTTTGGTCAGTGGCGCTTGGTGTTGGATACTGAGGAACCAAGGCTCCCTTTAGCTGTGGTGTAAGATACACGCATTTTTTAGTATTAAAAACGTGAGTGGGAGGGGAAGTGGATAGGTCAAACAAACTTCCAACTACTGTGTGTTTCCTTTGTGTAACCAAAAGTCATTCGAGTATTTGACAAGATGGGGGTGAGAATATAAACTACTGGGGGTGAGGGTTGCTGCTAAATAGTCGAGGGTTCTGGTGTCACACAAGCCCAATGTTTAAATCGTGTCTATGGGTAAGGGCTTAAGGACCAAAAGGAATGTGATGGTTGGCCCAACTGCACCCTATAAAAAAATAAATGACACTGTAAACACTGTAATCCCACTTCTATAAGCACAGGCATTGCCCTCTAACCATTTCACCGCCATATATAACTGATAACGTTGATCTGATGCTTTGGTATATTTCTGTATTACCAATTAAAACTAGCAGAATGGCTCACCGGCTACTTTATTAAATACACATTTTCACCTGCTCATTAACGCAAATAGCTAATTAGCCAGTCACATGGCAGCATTTAGGCATGTAGGTCAAGACGACCTGAAGTTCAAACTGAGCATCAGAATGAGGAAGAAAGGTGATTTAAGTGACTTTGAACATGGCATATTTGTTGGTGCCAGATGGGATGTTTTGAGTATTTCAGAAACTGCTGATCTACTGGGATTTTCACACACAACCATCTCTAGAGTTTACAGAGGATCGTCCGAAAAAGAGAAAATATCCAGAGAGCGACAGTTCTCTGTGAAAATGCCTTCTGATGCCAGAGGTCAGAGGAGAATGGGCAGACTGGTTCAAGATGATAGAAAGGCAACAGTAACTCAAATAACCACTGGTTACAACCAAGGTCTGCAGAAGACCATGTCTGAACCAACAACATTTCCAACCTTGAAGCAGATGGGCTACAGCAGCAGAAGACCACACCAGGTGCCACTCCTGTCAGATAACAACAGGAAACTGAGGCTACAGTTTACACAGGCTCACCAAAACTGGACAATAGAAGATTGGAAAAATGTTGCCTGGTCTGAGGAGTCTGGATTTCTGCTGCCACATTCAGATGGTAGGGTCAGAATTTGGTGTAAACAACATAAAGCATGGATCCATCCTGCCTTGTATCAACAGTTCAGGCTGCTGGTGGTGGTGTAATGGTGTGGGGGATATTTTTTGGCACACTTTGGGCCCCTTAGTACCAACTGAGCATGGTTTAAACACCACAGCCTACCTGAGTATTGTTGCTGACCGTGTCCATCCCTTTATGACCACAGTGTACCCATCTTCTGATGGCTACTTCCAGCAGGATAATGCACCATGTCACAAAGCTCAAATCATCTCAAACTGGTTTCTTGAACATGACAATGAGTTCACTGTACTCCAGTGGCCTCCACAGTCACCAGATCTCAGTCCAACAGAGCACCTTTGGGATGTGGTGGAACAAGAGATTCACATCATGGATGTGCAGCTGACAAATCTGCAGCAACTGTGTGATGCTATCATGTCAATATGGACCAAAATCTCTGAGGAATGTTTCCAGCACCTTGTTGAATCTATGCCACAAAGAATTAGGGCAGCTCTGATGGCAAAAGGGGTCCAACCCGGTACTAGCAAGATGTTCCTAATAAAGTCTGGTGAGTGTATAACAAGCACAATAAAATTTGATAAGAGATCTTAATTGCCATTTATTTAATGTTGTCTATAACTCATTATCTGCCTGTATTCCCTCAGTAAGTTCTGCTGATGTGTTATGACTGGTGAGTCACATGAGGGCCATGTTAGTTCAACATCCTGCGCCTGATATTGACTTCATTTATTCAATCACTCATTCTCTTCTCATTTGTCTAAGAGTCTTGTTAATTGGAAAAAAACCTTTGCTGACAGTGTAATATGCAATGATTCAATTACTCTATTAGACATATCATGAGGCTGCAAAGGCTTGTTTGAAAGGAATTAGACATGAACATAATGTTCGTTTGAGCGTCTGAGTCTGAGTTATCCTTCAGCAGTAAGAAACCAAAGTGAACAGTTTTTCTTTATGGCAAGGTCTTAATATGAAACTTTTAGGATCTATGTACTGCACTTTAGATGTATATGTAGTCAACATATATAAATATTCCTATAAACAGAATAGTTTTATTTGTATCACAACATTTACCATAACCATATCTCTGTACCTATACTAGTATTGTGAATGTGTAGACCAGTATTTTACTGAGTGAAAAGAAAAAGGAAAAGGAGTAAGAGAGAGTGTGTGTAAGAGTAACATTTCCTGACTACTCATTTGGGATCATCTGTAAGTCCAGTTTAATGAAAGTAGTAGTAATCCTGTCGTTATGCTTGGAGCTAATGCATTCCGATTGGCCTTCTTCTCTCCAGGCAAACCCGGAGGTGTCAGACTTCATCCGCTCCCGTCCTGCCGGAGGGGATATCATCCGGTTTGATAAATGATGAATTCCTGAAGGATCGCCTCCAGTCAGTCAGCAGACAGAAAATAGCTCACAGCTCACATGACGAATGCTACCCTTCCCACACACTCCATTTGACCCTAGGAAAGATGGACAGCCTGCCTTGTTGTTATTTTTCCCCTATCTTTTTAAAACAACACGCTCGACTGTCAGTAATGCTAACAATTACCACGTCCACCCACTAAATGGGTACATTTTCAGGGGACAGATTTAATTCCTTTAACATACGCGTGAATTGATTGTTAGCTTCAGAATCATTAATTAAAGCACGGGACATTTCCTGGCAAGCTGCACATTGATGGAGAGAAGATCATTAGTGGCCCTTTGGGTCCTTTTAATATACTCTTCCGACAGTCGGCAATTCAGCAGTGACTTGAGTAGGAGGACCCAACCCGCAAATCAACCTTGTTGACCTGTAATTTGCTGTGGGCTGGATATCAGCTGCACTAAAAATAAGGAGCCACCCCCCTGGTGTTTCCCAACTATTGCTTTTAAATAAGCTGGTTGGAATTGTTGAAGCATTTGCCTTTATATGTGCAGCAAAACTGCAATACACATCCCTGATTATTACATAAAATCTCTAGAAATTCACGTTACTTTGATGCTTTGCTATATTTCTGTATTTCCAATTTAAACTAGCAGAGTGAGCTATAACAAGCTCAATACAATTGAATTAAAGATCCTCATTGCTATTTATATACTTTTGTCTATATCTCATTATCTGCCTGCATTCCTTCAGTAGGTTGTGTTGATCTGTTATGACTGGTGAGTCACACTGAGGGCCATGTTAGCTCAATAGCAATGATCACCAATGCTGGAATCAATTGTGTCCTTATTTCCCCACTTGTAAGTATTGGCAGTTTGATAGATCTCATAACTTCAGGGTATTCCATGTAATTAAATGGAAAGAAAAGGACCCTTATGGTAGCAAGGCTTTGCATTTCAAATGGACTCATTTTCAGAGCTTGCATTCTGGTGCAAACAGCGAGAGAAGAGGAAAAAAAAAATGCGTGTGGCAGCATCGACCTCACCTTGAGCACATAAAACTACAGGCTAGTAAGATGTCACATTAAAGTGAGTGTCCCCACACATAACACACTGTAAAAGGCTAGTGACCTTTACGAGGAGGAAGTGCTCACACTCCATTGACTATGAACTCAGAGTGATGGAGAAAATGACATGCTTTCTGAAAGCACTATCCTCGGACACACACAAAAAGGAAAAGAAGCAATGAATCGATAGGTTGCTAATTCTTAAAGGCATGTCTCCACGGGGCAGACATTTGGTGGTGGCAGCTCCCTTGTGGGCCCCCCGAACTCGACAAACAGCCAGATTTCAGGTCACAAATCAAATGGAGCTCTCGATTGGATCTTCAACCAACATTGATTTCCTGGGTCTGCGGATGACCACAATTCAATGTCTGGCCTCTGATTCAACATCAGCGACATGTTTGATATAGTGGTAGAGGCCATCTCCTGACCGCCACTGGTACCACTGGGAATCCATCGCTGATTTTTAAGTGCTTAGTTCACTGAGCGGCTTCTTATTATCCACCCAACCTCTGACATCAAGTAGAGGAGAAGGACTTCCACTGATCTTAATACAATTACAATCAGAATCAAATGATCCAAAGTCACAAAGAGCATTAATTTATGCTTCAAGAATAATGAAGTTGAAATTACGGTCATGGAATAAAGTTTAATCCACTGCCCCCAGATCATGAAAATGCTGCCTGACCCCTCATCAACAATGGATTAAGAAATTAAAAGAGAATTAGGGAGATTCAGTGATGTCTAGTGGGGAGGACTGCAGATTGCAACAAACTGAAACTAATTCCTTCAGTTTTGTTCAGGAGGTTTTAATGGGAGCCGAATTATCCACAGAGGTCTATCCTCTCCAAATCAAATGGACGGGTTGATTAAATCCATAGACTGTAACAATAATGGACACAGCTACTGTAACGTCACCCATTGACTCCTGTTGTGAAGCCTTAAGTTCAGTATTTTGATCGTTGCTATCTTGTTTTTTTTGGAGCTAGAAGTGACCATTTTTGGATGTAAGGCTGGCGCTGTGGTGGAGGAAGGGGTGGATCTGACTGAGAAGTTGATGACGCTACCGGAAGACAGCCTGTCCCTCAAAGTGGCCCGATCGGAAATTAGCTATAGAGACCAAAACCTTTTTGTATCAGTTGTTAACATGTTTATTTTGGCTGTAAAGTTGCGCATTTTACATGGGGGTCTTGTGGGATTGACTGGCTTCTGGATCCAGCCTCAAGTGGCCATTTAAAGAACTGCAGTCTTTGGCACTTCCTGTTGGCTTTGTTTTTTAGCTCCAGAGGTTGCAGCTTAATCAAAACCAAGAAAAACACTAAATAAAGCAGTTTCACATTACAAATTGGTGTTTCCTCTATGCTGTACAGACAAGTGGCTCACCTATTTTTCTCTGAGAACTGCCCACCTAATTTCTGATACAGACATTCAGGAGGTTTTTAGCGGGAGCCGAACTGTCTGCTGAGGTCTCCTCCTCATGAACCCAAACGGACCTTGTGATTTAAACTGGAAAAAACACCAAATAAAGCAGTTTCATGTTACAAATCAGTGTTTCTCCGATGTTGTTTTGCATGCGGGAGATGGGCCATTAGCCTAGCACCTGCTCACATGTGCTCACCATTTTTTTCTGATATCTTAACTTAAGATCCACATGTTCAGGAGATTTTTACTGGGAGCCAAATTATCCACAGAGGTCTCTTCCTCTCCAAAACAAATGGACTCAGTGATGGAACACTGAATAAAGCAGCTTTACGCTAAACAAAAAATAATAATCAATGGTTTTCTGATGCTCCTTGTCATGGAGGGGGTTTCTAACTACGGTGGCCAACACGAAAATGCAAAGCGTGAATCTCCTTGTTGAGAGCCAGTGTTTGGTCTGTCTGTTCCTGACTGTTGTAGAAACATGGCGGTGCAACATTACGATTCCCACAGACAAGGACCTGCTCCCTATATAAATGTAAATGGCTCATTCTAAGGTGATGAAAACACAATGCTTTCTGTTTTCATGTCATTACACACTAAAGAAAACATAGCTGCCAAAATACCCCCCCTAAGAATTACACACTGTTCCTTTAAAATAGAAACCTAATATGGTTGAATGAGAAGTAAACAGTGCTTTGTTATCTAGTCTCCGCATGTCCACATAAAACCGAGTCATAAAAAGCCTGTGGGCCAGTTGTACATCATGAAGGCTATGATTTGCCGTCAATGATTTTTCTCCAGTTCAAATGATTTCTGTACAACCTGGTCTCTGTCCACAGCTTTGAAGCATTCACAGGTGAAGCCTGGACAGCAGGTCACCCGGGCTTTCGGCCCATTTTGTCTTTAACAAAAGAGCCACTTTGTCCTTTGAAGCCAAATTAATCACCAGTTAAAAGTATCGTGAAATATTTGAGATAAGCTTCAGTGGATAACATTATTTGTTCCTATCACCGTCAACTGCCCATGACAGGCGCTTCTGATCCAGGACTTTGATTCAAAATCTAGGGGTGGACAAGGTTTAACACAAGGACTGAAATGATGAAGCACAAATTGCATTAATTAATGTGATGCCATTTTATAGCTGCTGCCTTTTGAAGGAGGATGAAACACGTATAGATCGACCCTACGGAGAACAGAAGAGGCTTGCACCCATTTAGCGTTTTACAGCCAGGCCAGTGTCCAGTATTATTTGGTAACTTGCTGAACACCTAAATAAAATGTGCAGTAAGGAGTTTTTCCCTTCAAGGAGGATGTAAACGGATGGGGTGCTCTGCTAGAGTGGATTTGGGGGAGCCAGCCGAGGCTGACTAATCAGAGGGTGCTTGGGAGAGCATTAAGACAGACGTGTGGAGGGGAAATGTGACACCTGGAAATTACACAATGTAATGGAATCAGCCAAGTGGTAAATGTAGCTTTTAAATAGGTTTTGTGTTCTCCATTAACTTGCCAGACACTGATTGGTCCTGACAGCAAGGGAAAGTGACGGTCAGCATGTTGCCCCCTCCCTCCAGTACAGCCTCTGCACACACACACACACACACACTCGTACACTGGCGTGCACAGACACGCACACACTTCTCACTGTGGGACACAAAGTTCTCTGTAGTTAGTGGGGGCTTCTGGAGCCAAATGAAAGTCTGGCTGGTGCTGGGTACAGGTGATCACTGCACAGTGGCTGCAGTCATGCTCAATTGCATCCTTTTGTAGTCATAGCTGTAAACGCAGGGTTATAGCCAAATCAGTTCCATCTCCACTTCCTCCAACACTATTTAAAGTTATATCTTTAAATTATAATAACGCCCATTAAACTGGATTTGTGTGTAGCGCAGCGCTGATTCATGTTACACTAAATTGATTTTTAAAATAAACAAATCTAATATTATTGTGAAGAATAATTATTCATGCTTTTGGGTGTTTTGGATTTCCTACATGTTGTGTAACCGTCCTGTTTACATATTACGTTCCTCAGGCAAAGGAACAATGCTCTTGTGAGAACTTGTGTTATCTATCAGTATTGCAGGGCTCTAATTTCTTTGTGAGTTTTCTGATTTAATTTCCTGTTGAGAGTGGATTGGATTTTTTATTGAATTAGCGAGATATGCTCCAATTGATCATGTTTCATAGCCAGAACGTAGAGGAATTATATGATATACAACATTCTAGGAACATTCTTGGCATCAACCTTTTCACTGACTGATTGTAGTTGCAATATTTCCCAGTTTTTAAAGTAATTGCTGTGCTTTTGATTACATATTATACAGAAGACATTTGAATTGTCCTCACGTTTTGCATAAGAGGAGAACAACTCTAATGGCACCACAGTTATTGTGCATATTTTTTTTTTTCCATTTTTCAAAAGGACACGTGGAAAAAGCATGTTAAGCAGCAGCTCTTTCATGAGTCGTCTTTTCACCTCAGCTCTCTGTATTTTATACTGTGATTTGAATCACGACATGGAGTAAGGCAACGAATCATGGAGTTACACAGGAAGAGCACAAAGCACAGACAGTGCTGAGATGGTGCAGACTAGGGGTGGGAATCATACGATGCTATCATGATACATTACTCACAATGTTTCAGGAATTACTGATGTACTATTATGTAAATATTGTATGCACTGTGGTGTCACTCACATTGTAGGCCTAACTAGGTTTCACTCCCAACTCCTCAAATACCAACGCTTGGCTAGTGGCCCTCAGCTTCAGATTGTGACACACCGAGGCACCCTTTAGCAGCAGTATGAGACGGACTGGGTGGTCGCACTTTTTTACATTTCAAGCAACTGCTGTAGTATACGGAATGAGAAAGTCCACACAGGGTGGGCAGGGTGGATTAGTCGAATTGGTCATTTCATGACATTCTGTACCTAAGTGTCAAAAAATGATGCTAGAGGGATACCAAGAGTGTAATAGTTTGATATGTGGAGCCACTGACTTTGGTTTAAAGCATGTTTCATTAAAATATCAATACATGGCAGCAGTGTATTGATAACATATGGCATGAGGAAGTAATACAATATATATCCTTGTATCTATGTATTGTCCCACCCCTAGTGCAGACACCCACACAGCTATTAAAGTAGCCTAATCGAATTATCAATACTGACATTGTTGGAAACAAAAATTCACAGCCCCTGAAAGATACTAATGTAGGCGGTGCTATCACTGCAGGAATACAGTTTTTTTTTTTAACCAAATAAGTACACAGATCAAAGTAAACAGCAGGGATATAAACTGATTTCTTCCTAAAAATGAATTTCATTTGCTGTTTGACCTTAATAGATGCAGGCTTTGCCTAGAAATTGAAATTTCTATTTAATTTTGAATCACAGCTGTTAAATCTTACTATATAAACTCAATGAATCTACGCAGGCAGGCAGTGAAACACTTAGCATGTAAAACACCATGTAGCGCATTAACACACACTATACTTGGGTATTTACCCAAGTTTCCATGTCCATATTATGCTAACGCGAGTGGGGGCAGTGAGTGCTGTTTGCCTTGCCTTTGCTCAGAGCTCTTACATGTTCACCAACATGTGGGAGTATGAACTGGCTCAAGGGGGCCCACACAGTGCCACGAAGCTCATAAGCCTCAGCCTTCACACGAACCCTGCAGTCCTTTCAATGCAAATGAGAGAGGAAAAGAGAGGAGGGCTTAGTTGGGTATGTTCAGTATCTGCCTCCCCGCTTTTGCATTTCAAATGAATAAATGATAAAAGCCCACTTTTTAGTCAGTCGGTGACTGTCCTCTCTCACTCCCTCTCCCTTTTCATTTACCGAGCTCCCTCCCTCACTCTCTCCACCCCTCATCCCATCCTTCCTCTCATTCGGAGTTTACTGTGACTTTCCCTTGACTGCATGGTTATTCTCCCTCTTTTGAATCTGAGGTTGCGTATGCATAATATCTGAGGCTCATATTAAACGGCTAATTTGACCAGTTGTTGGAATCGTTATTCTGGCAATTAACTGCGTTTATTTGAGGGCCCCTGAGGTTTACAACTAGCCATCAAAGAACAAAATTAAAACACTGAAAGTAGAGCCTCACTGAGGCCAACAAGAGTCTGCTCAGTGAGGCCATTCTTAGAAATGTTGGTTTTCACTGTGGATCCCTCGTGACAGTCAGGCACCGCCCTCTCTACCTCGTCTACCTTCGTTTCCACTTCTGCTCTTTAGCCTTAGCAGCCTGTGGTAAATGCTATAGTTGGTGTGCATCGAAATAATGGGCCATTACTACTCCTCTTTCTGAAGAACACTGGAGGCCCTTAATGCTAGAATGGTGGGAGGGTATGATTGAAACCGTGCCCTACCTCATGGGATGTGGGGGTGGGAAAGAGTATGTTCAAGTCAAACACCAATTACTGTAGGCACTGAACTCTGGATAATCCGCAGCAAGAGAAATACTTTTAAAACTGAATCTTCTGATATTATATCAGCATTGGCGAGTATTACAAGATTTGTAGATTACCACAGATAAAACCCTCTGATTAAGTGATATTTCAATTCTTTACTGGAGAAAATTTCTCTGTGTGAATAATTAGATGTAATTAAAGAGTCCAAGATACCATCAACTAACTACTGTTTAGCATTTTAGCATTGTAATACCTCATTATTTGCCATTTGGTAGTGTCGCTACATGTGAACAGAACATGGAACATGTGAGTATGGGGGCTTTGAGTTGTCTAAAGGCATCTTTTTATGACAGTTATACCTCACAGCAAGAAGGTTCCGGGTTCGAACCCCAGGATTTGGCAGCCCTTTTGTGCAGGTAGTCTGGGATTCTCCAGTACTCCTCCCACAGTCCAAAGACAGGCAGGTTAAGTGGTGACTCTAAATTGCCCGTAGGTGTGCACGTGAGCGTGAATGATTGTCTGTCTCTTTGTTTTAGTCTGGCGACCTGTCCAGGGTGTACCCCGCCTCTCGCTCAGTGTCAGCTGAGATAGACTCCAGCCCCCTGCGACCCCTAACAGGATAAGCAGTTACAGAAAATGAAATGAATGTAACAAAATAAACGTACCATGTAATGTAACCAACAACCTATTCTACAGTTAAGTAATGTAATTATGTTTATAACTGAGTAGAAAATTTCAAGTAACACTGCCTAACAACATCCGCCTGTCTTTATACACATTTTTAATTGGCACATAAAAATCCTGAGTGGAAACACTAAACATTCATGATGAGATTATATGGTAACATGTTTAGGCACATTACAAGCATGCACTGGGGCCCATTGTAACTATCCTATGCCACTGCCATCAACAGTAGCAGTCGACCGCATTGCTATTCAGAGTTAAAATATTTTGACCTTTTCTCCTCCTCTGTGACAGTATTTACAACTGGATGTTACATAGCTCCTTCACACAAGGAAAAAAAATAAGATCTGGATAGTTACTGGACATAATATGAGTAATTACATCAAATAATAACTACAACATAATTTTATTTAATTTATTGTATTCCATTTTTTTGTAAACAACTCAACATCACTGTCGCACCATATCGTCATGCATGTTTTGTTTTACTATCCTGCCATTCTGAGTTTTTGTCTGTTTTTCTCGTGCTGTCCAGAGGGCACTGTTCATGTGCCATCTACTGTCCGCCTGATTCCATGTGGACGCAGCATAAAAGGTAAATGCGAAGTGTAAGCGGTCAGAACATTCTCACTCCGACCTCGTCACATATCAACGTTTGGTCATGGACTTTCCACGTCCAGATGCGGCGTGCAAGGTACCCTGGGTGTGTTAGTTGTTGACGTTCTGGGACACTGTGTCAGGTTTTGCCTGTTACATGCATTGTCCTCTTTCAAAATACACCTCCGTTTTCACAGGAAATTTAACATTTACATACAGTCTCTTTCAAAATAAATGCACTATGTCAGTACAACAACGTGGCTGACATTTTTTTTCCTCCAACAACTAATGCACAGGGTTGGGTTTAGGCAACAAAAACACGTAGTTAGGTTTGGAAAAAAGGACAAGGTTTGGCTATTCTTACGGGGCACAAACCATGAGGGTTGGTGTTTGCTGGACCCATCCACCACGTCTCCCATCCGCCCTACTTGGAGTTTTAGCACCTTAACTTTTACTCGTTCCCCTGCGTTACCCCCCTTGATGCCATCGAGTGCCGTTAAACTATAACAGCGACCAGACACGTATCATGCCGACGTTAAAGGACAGCTTTTTTCATCAGTCTCTGACTGCCACAAGTCACTGCCAAAGCGCCTGATTTTGACGACTTCGGAGTGAGACTGGGTTGGTATGGTCATGACATGGTACAGTCATTGCACATGCCACTGCAAACTCTTTTCATTGTCTCTGGATGGCCTTCAACATGCTTATGTATGCACACAGGGCTGTTACCAGAACTCCTTCAAGAGCCCAAAGCTGTGTTAGTTGTTCAAAATTCACTATTTCTACTGTCCACTGTGCTCTCTGTTATCATACATCCAGCTTTTTCCTTCATCTAAGCTTTAATTGGAACTCTTTAATTACGCCATCTCGTTGTGCCTTCTTCCTCTGCAGTGGTATAATGGCATCTGACTGAAGAATTAGCGCCACCCACTACTGCAACTTCAAATATTTGTATAACAGTAGTGGATGAAGAAGTGCACAAATTTGCATTTTCTCTTGCCGGTTTCCTAAAAATCCGGTTAAAATTTGTGCTACATTTGGATGGAAAGCCGACTGCTGGTGCTACCAGATGTGAATACGCCAGGGGCAGCGTGCAGACTGAGGCAAAGACACTGTGCAAATTGAAAAATGTTCAACTTGAGCTGTCATGAAACTTCTTCATAAACACACATGGACAAGAGCAACATGAGAGACTGGAGGGGAAATGCAAAAAGAACTGGAGTTCCTGGTGAGTTCTGAGATCAAAAGCTGACACACACACACACACACACACACACACACACACACACACACACACACACACACACACACACGGTTGGGTGTGTGTTGCTAGCTACTTGTAGCTTACAGCTAATGCCTGTACAGTCAGTACACTGGCTGTTTGGGATGAAAAAACAGTCCTGCTGTCAAACTCATGCAAATAACACAGGGCTAAAACTCACCTCACTCTCTGAATCCACCTTTAGGGTACTGTGGGTAGATTCTTTCAATGCCAAGATGTGAAAGCAGCAGCAGTAAGACCAACTGGAACATGCACTGACAAACAGAACAGTTTCTACTTTATTTCCAACTAAAAACTTGGGTCTTGGCTTCATGAAGGTGACACTGAGGAGACGCTGCGTCACTGTGAATCCTAGATGATACTTTATTTACAGACTATTCGTCCCCTGGGACTCAATGAAGAGTTACAGCATGATATTCATCTCTGTAACACTCTCTGTACTCTTCACCCAAGATGTTGCTCAGTATAAAACATTATGGTTTTTGATGATTTCCTGCATTTCAAGTGAAATGGAAATGTATGACAGCGTGCAGATATTCCACTGCTGACTCTACAAGCATCAACTGAGACTTGGAAATATATGCATACTTTGAAAACAATTACAGAGAGAAATAATTTTAAGAAGTAATATTTTTTCATAACAGAGACATAACTTTGGAATTAAACTTTTTTTTTTCATTATTGATGTCAACATGAGTATGAACACAGTAAGAATAGTAAACTACTTGTAACACACATGATGATGAAATTAAAAACTTTAACTTTTTTTTCCCCGACACGAGATATTTAATTTCGTCTGCAGACGGGTTTTGCAAGCAGAAAAATCTGGGACAAATTCATTCATTATTAATCCGGCTTTTATTTCCACACTTTCTCATTTGATTATCTGCTTTCTGAAATGGCAGCGCTCATTTGCCTTCATATATTAATAATTCAGAATTTATACTGGTGTTCAGACACAGATACTTTCACACTCGCCGTGTTGTGTAACAGCGATGCTTTGTTTCCTTGTTGCATTCAGTGAGAGTCCACAAACTTATTTTCTCTCTAAATCCCTGCGTGTTGTCATTAGGCAGTTTTTGGAGACAACTGACAGCAGTAAAACATAATAAATGCTCATATTGGACGAGATGTGTTCATGACTGAATCATAGTAAGGCATTATGAGCATGTAGGGAGGAAAGGGTCTGACTCATCCTGAGAGGAGACTATTCTGAGAAGGGACACAAACAGCGATGCAATAGTCAAAGACATGTTGCTTTACAGTAAGAGCTGTCTTGTTTTCTTGCTTCTTACAGTATTTTCAGCATCTAGAGTTCTTAAGGTTTGTGGCGGCAGCAATTTTGTACAAAAAAGCATCTATGGTGTCTCAAAAACTCTGCACTGAACTCAGAGTTTCAACAGCAGCTGCTCGTGTTGTCTGCCCTCACAATGCTATGTGAGTAGAAATTCTATTAGGCTAAACATTTACCACATTTAATCTTTAATGAGACTGGTTCAAATTTTATCACATTTCCCTTTTTCGTAGCATCAGTCAGAATCATTCACGCCTTGTGGAAATTCTGAAGCCATGATGCGAGACGAGTCTTATCAGGGAAGACAGATGGGATTGTCGATAGTTGACAGACATGCTGATAACGGATTTTGGGTTTTTTTATCTCCAGTCACTTCATAGGGTTGAAAGCCTGACAGCCTACATCTTCAAAGCCACAAAAGGCCAGAAACACACCATGCTCAAACAGATGGAGAGGCTGTGTTTTTAATAACCTCGGTGCCACCACGGCCCGGAGATGATGCCAGACACAGGGGTGCCAGCGAGGGACACCACACTGATGTGCCTTCTTGGCTCTCACATCTGTGAGGCTGCAAAGGTGATAACGTCTTTTCCAGCATTATAAAAATGGCAATATGGTGGGAGGGGCACTTGTGTTGGGGAATTTGCTCCTTTTGTTTGCTTTGAAATGTTAATGTATCCTTTACATGTTGTCAGATTTAAATGTAGCAGATGTCGGGTCACACTTTTGCATTTCTTTGAGGTTTCATCTTTAAACGCAACATTTCTGAGGGCTGTGCATTGACGTTCATACACTGTGGCAGATTGTTTCTTTGTTTATTATTTACTCATGTGCTGGAGCCATCAAGTAAACACAGTCAACGTCAGGTCAAAGCCATTTATCTTAAGCAGCAAAGCTCAATCCATGTGACGTCCCCGCAGCTGGACTGACATCTCACAAGCTTCAGCAAAAGCTGCTTTAACTGTCTCGGTGACAGTTACAGTAAGAGCCACGACTGACCGCAGAGCATTAATGTGAACTGATCGCGTCTCTAAACAGCGCGCTGAATTCTAATGTCAACAGTCGTGCTCGGTTTTTATTAGCATTATGAATCACTGCCTCGGCTCATCATACTGTTGCTCTAATGACTCACTGCTGTGTAGGTTAGCCGAAACACAACTGATCATTCCCTCAGCAACTCCTGGAAAGTGCTGGTGCTTTGCTGGATTTCAGTCCATGAAAAATTATGATTTCAACCCACTAGAGATAATATTTAAAACAATAAATCACACATATTGAGGCACTTGTGCTCCATCACACATCATATTAGAGTTACAGAGTGAAATGTAGAGCCCTGTGGAGAAAAGAACTGACTATTGACTGGCCATTGATAAATAATGTATAACTCGACAGCACAATTTGATGTGAATTGCAGAATGGCTGCTATGAGGTTCTTAATGTTTAATGGGAACACTGTTTAAAAGTGTTGATAGAGTACAGCTACAAAAAAGGTCTGGTAATTATTTCCAGCCATTGACACTGAACTCAGTGTTAATTTGAGACAAACTGAGAGCGTGAGTGAGAAATGGCGTAAATACAGTCGTACTTGAGAGCTATATTTCTCATATCCTATATACATATTTTCCCTTAGCTATGACCTACACATGATAAACACACAAAGGTTGAGTATACCACATGTTTCTTATACCTGAGTTCTTATGTACCAAGCTGACAGCTCTCAGGTATAGCTGAATAGATAATATGATGCTGTATGTCTGTCATACATATGTGATATAGAATGTACTGTATTATAGAATACAGATTTACCCAGATGGCACTCAGTCAGATAAGTTTAGGTAGGGAGGCTGACCAGGAATAACAAGACAAGTCTTCAACCACACAAGCAGCTCTGTGAGGCTGTACTTTGACACAGTGGTGCTTTAAGCTACATGCTATTGTCACAATGATAATGCTAACACGCTCGTGTCAAGCAGGTATGTTTTCTATGTTTACCTACTTAGTATACTATTTAGCAAGCTAACAGTTGCTAGTCACATTTCACTTAAAGGGATAGTTTGAAGATTTTTAACCAGCTTTGTATTATACACTGTGGGTAGGGTGTGTAAATGAAGTGGGTAAACCTCCCTATATCAAACCAGTGCCTAGACCTCTTTGCTTATATCCGCTGGCTCTAGCAGGATGTCTACAGATATGAAGTTAAATTCAAGATGTTTTAAGACCTTTTTCATATGACCTCATATGCAATTTAAGACCAAGTCTGCAATGGAAATATGGAAATACATATTATATATATCATTATATATATTTATGTGTGTGTATGTGTGTGTGTGAGAAACACATGTGTAAGTACCCTTTCGAAGTACACATACTGATGTCAGTTCAAAATGAACAGTAAGGAAAAATGACAGCAGTTGGGTGAGTTTAAGTTTAATGTGTTTAATGTAAAAAGAAAACAAAATCTTATCGCAATTGCGAATTGCAATTCTTCGGTCTGTCCAGTGATTGTAAAAAGTCGTTGGGTCTGTCAGGCTGAACATTTTTTTGCAGTATTTATTTAATCCGAATTTAACACAATGTAAGACTTTTTAAGGCCTAATATTAAGAAAACTTAATTTAAGACATACATTCATAGACTTTTTAAGGACCTTCAGACACTCTGTCTAGGACTGTTGCTCAAATTCTGTATGCCCACCACCATGGACACAAAAGGTAAAGAAGTGGATTGAGAGAGAGACCTGCCCCCCCTCTCAAACCAAACTCAAGTGAAGCAGTAAAACTAGACAGTGGTGATCAAATATAAATCAAGATTCCATTACTGTACTGCCTATTGCTTGCCTATATTGTCTTCAGAAACATATTTTAGTGCACTGTTTAGCTGTAATACAAGAATCTGTGAACAGGAAGTGGGCGCCACACTGTTCCCTGTATTTTAAAAAGGAGGCTGAAAATACGGAGATCAAACAGTTAACCTAAGCGGTCATAACGATCAAAGATTTTGTTACTGAGTTTCCTTTTTCTTGCCTCAAATGTTTTCAGAAACACAGTTTAGCTTTCTGTTTAACTGCAATTCAAGATTGTTTGTTACCAGCTGGCCGCCACATTGTCTTCTGTGCAAAACTAGCTAAGCTTGCATTACATCACCCAGTAGTTGCTGGTTTTCTACCTCTTGACCAAAAATTCAAGCCACAGTTCTTTTTCTCTTTTTTTTGTGGTAATATTGCACCAATTCAAAAGTATATGCGCCATTCTACTGCATTAATAGCCTTGAAGAGACAGTCTTTTAAGCAGTGAAAGCCACAAACATCAAGCTCATGGTTGTGCTGGAGGAATAAAAACGACTGGACAGGACCGGGACAGTGTTGAAATTTCATGTCATGAATATCCCTGCCAAAATAACTGCAATTCAGGATATCCTAGTAATCATTAAAATATGTATGGAACCATTAAATGAGCAGTAAAACATGCTGAAATAATGTTAGCCCCAAATTTAGTTGTGATGTAAACATTTTTACTGCATCACTGACAGGACAGAGATATTTTTAGTCAACATAATGTTGAAAATCAAACAGTCTTAAATGTAAAATGGCATTGCATCTTTCAATATGAAATATGTCAATGCTTCCTTGAGATCGTTTGAGTCATTTTTTGTTTGGTTTGTATGCCGCCTGTTTTTGCAGAGTGTCTTCTGTTGCTGGCTGCCTCGCAGTCTCTTCAGGTGCTGTGGACATGATAATTACAATCCTCCTGATGATGGATCCATCCAATAGCTGTTGAGACATTTCAGTTTGGACTAAAGCGGTGGACCAGCTGACTGTGGGCATTGCCATGCACAGTGTCATGCCACTTGCATGGCTAGCAGGCCTGGTTTTGCTTGCTGCTGTCTGAATCCCAGCGCAGTGGGGGAAGTGACAGATTTGTAGCTATTGTTTTGACTGAGTCACCTCTACCTAAAAACATAATGTACTACTGTAGTACAACCTAGCCCTAAAAATAACACCCGTCTGCTGATGAGCAGCGGGGAACCTCAGGCTCAATCTATGCACATCTGTCAGGCAGGTTTGAGCAAAAGCATGCTGCATTATTAATGACGCCCCGCTTAGGGAAAAGCTGGAGGCCAAGCCTAGGGATGACATCTGTCAAAGAGCAGTACATCTCTTTCGAGGCAGTCCAGACTGGCATGAGAGGATGAGAAGTGTGCCTGTGAGGGGGGGTTCTTCTATGTTGACCTTCAATTTCCTTAACCTTTATTCATCACCCATTCTTCCTACTAATTTTCTTACATTGCTGTTCTTTCTCACAGTGCAGTTTTACGCAGCGCAGCTTTTTCAGACAACACACTTGAGGCTATTTTAGAACTCATTAGTTTAATTGGCAATAAACTGCAATTATTTTTGCAGCTGCAAACTGCATTTCTAAGCTACTACAAACACTGTTGGACTGGCGAATGAAAGGAATGCCAGCACCAGCTTCCCTGGATTTCTCCCTCTCCGTCCTGCATGGCTGTATGGAGAGATAATAATTACTGCTGAGGGGTGGGCAAGTTCATCTAAAAAGTTCCCCTGCACCAAAGGAGTCAATTTCTCCTCCCCTGCCTTAATAATAATACAATTGTGGGCTTGTCTGTGGCTTTCCATGACTCAATAAAAAATAGATGAATAAATAATAAGCTCAATTGTAGGCACTTGGTAGACATTCATGCTCCAGCATCTTCTCCCTTACACAGAAACCTCCCTATTCCCTGCTCGCATGCATTATTCATACCTTAAGGAATGCAAGCGTGTGGTTGGAAACCTGACTGATGATAGGATATTGTACACACGAATACAATATGGCAGATATACTGAGAACACAATTCTGTTGGAATTCTGGTGTTTATGCATTTAATATTATCATTACAACCCGTTAAAAATCCAGAGACAGAAGAAAAAGTTTTAGATAATACATGCAGTATGATGCATGATAGAGTCTGGTGTAGCAGCAGCACAATATAGAGATTCACAGATTTTAAATACCTGCACAATAAAGTGCCACTCTGCTAATTGAAAACCAGATAATCGTAGGATACTCTCTTAATGAAAAATGAAGGTGGAAAGAGACAATCACATTAGCGGAGAAGGTGGACTAACTGAAAGATCAAAACTCATTTGAGGCCAGTTAATGGCCACCTACACAACTGTATAATGTACCACAAAGAGGTACAAGGTCTGGTTCAAGACTGGCGTGTCACAGGTTGTGCAATTAACCTATGTGAATGAGTGTTTACTACAGGAGGATGAATGGCTTGTGTGTGTGTGTATGTGCATTTCTCTATGCATTTGTTTTCCATGCGTATACGTGCGCATGTGCATGTGTGAGTATATCTCTCAGGCAATGAGACCTTGGACAGGAGAGTAATTGATTCAGAGAATCTTCAAATCAATTCTTGGACAGCTGGGACCGAGGAGATTAGAAGTGAAGCACAGGCGGCCCGAAGTGCAGTCAGACAGGCCCCAGAGCAAACAGTAATCTCAGGATTATAGACCTGGGGGAGATGTACCTGTTTTCTCTCATTTCGTTCCCTCTTGCTCTCCCGGCAGTGACAGTCTATATTCACTACTAACCACTTTCCTTTTCCCCCAAAATGCTGCACTCCCTTCTTCCATCTGTACAGCTTCACAATAAAAAAGGTGACTAAAAGCTCTTGCTGACATCGAGGTAAGATTTCAATGAGAATATATGAATGTAAGGCAATTTGGGGAGGATGTAGCCTGGCTGATATACGCTGCCGGATGACTTTTGACCCTCTTTTTTTTTTTCCCTCTGCGTTTTCTTCAAATAAAGCTCATTGCAAAAGTAGCCAAGTCAGAAGCCAATGTAGCTCAAAGGAACCACTTAACCTAATGAAGAAAATAAGGTAATGTGTTCAAAGGTCATTTGTATAATTGTTTTGGTCGGACTGAGTGCAGACGAATGATGCAGACCTTTGTCCCATGGCTGGAATATATCTCATTGCCCTTTCCAATTGATTGAATTAAATCACAAGAGTAAATCTGTCAGCTTAATGGTGGAAAAATTGGCCTTAGAAGGAGGTAAGGAGGAGTAATCTTAAAAAGAGCTCGGGAACAGACAGCACCACAGGCTGCAGTTGACACAAAATAAACCCTTATAGCTCGCCCTATGTGCCATATTTGCAGTTTGACTTCTGACTGCTTTTGTAATTCTGCCTCTGAGCAGCCATGAAAAACACAGTATATAAACCCCTAATTAACTAGAGCTCGCGAGGTCCACCGAGTGCATCTTTGCGCTCACAAAATATGTCTTAATATGAGAGGGAGAGAAACCCCAAATCCATTATGCCATCTCTAGTATTTTCCAAAATTTTAATTGTTTCTCAGGGGATTTTAATGAACAATGCCCCAGCTGAACATAGGGTAGTGGGACAGTGCACAATCACCAATCACTCACACAAGGTATTCTCTAACTGAAATGAAACAGGCGTGCTTTTTTCCCTCATTACCAAGTTTAATATTCACACTCGCAATGTCTGAATAAAAGTATTTAAAACTTTAGATATTAGAATTTAGCTTAATATCTCCCATAAATGAGAAGTAAATACACTTTGACAATGACTCACAGTGTGTTTTGCTCATGACCATTTTAATAAGCTGTAGGGACAAGTGTTTACTTCCACGACATAGTGGCAGCTCTGGAATAAAGAGATAACATGTTTACAAAGAATAACAACAGAACGCATAGCAGTGCGATTGAGCTGACACTACCAAATGAGCAGTTACCATAATGTTGTATAGTCTTCTGGGACAAATGAGTCACTCGTGCTTGACTTATCAGTCTGTTCATCGAACTACCTCATGTTATTTGGCACTGAAACAATGAGGACAGCTTTTATTTTGAAATGTTGGGCATTATTTTCTGAGAAGGGCTGTTGAGATCTCTGCCTTGGTTAGAAATGAGCAGAAGCTGCAGGACTTGTGGCAGCGTCGTCATTAGTGTTGAAATGATTAGTGATCAGCTGATGGACAGAAAAACAGCCAGAATGATTGAATATATGGCACTTTCAGCTTCTTGCACTGAGAGGATTTGCAGCTTTGCATCAGTATACAGTGAGTTTCTTTGAGTTTTTCACTGTTGGTTCTGACAAAACAAGCAATTTCAAGTCGTCACCTTGGGCTCTGGGACAATAGTCAAAATAATCCATCTAGTAATCATTAGTTGCAGCCCTAATCTACATATATCTGAAACTGCCTTTTCTTTGAGAAATTTGAGATCAGGCCTGGAGGTCGTCACAGTAGCGTCTGTGTGAAAAGCTCAAATTGAAAATGTTCTGTGTGAGGAGATTAGAAGAGGAACAATAGCTGGAGGATGGATATCTCAGTCAGCATATTCCTGCTGGAGGGAGTTCAAATGAGGCCCTGTAACAGGATGAGACTTGTGTCAGCTGTGTGGTCACATTGATGAGAACGGTGGCTCCAACAACGCTCCGTCAAGGGCTCGACAGGCTCTTAAGGTGATTACTGGCTGATTAGTTTTACAGTAATCATGAGATGATCCCTGATATGGAAGTGATTGTTGCGCCACTGTTCATGACCGCAGCACAAGCCTCATCCCTGGCCAGTGAGCGAGATGAGGCCGGGCAGATGAGAAATCATCTGACTGTGTTCAGGCGCACGTTGGAACATGATGAATTCAACTTACATCGAAGCGCTGTCATAATGTATTTTGCAGCCTGTCCTTCAGTCTGACATTAGAGCCTATTGAATTGCTGATCCTGTCTAATTTATGGTTGCGATCTTTATAAGCAGGGAGCAGATCTCAGAAAGTATCAGTTCTTATTGGTCTTTCACCAAATATATTCTACTCATGCAAACAGCAGTCCAGGGTTCACTTATACTTTTAAACAGGACCAGAGAGTCTACAGTCTACAGTCGCGATGTACTGAGGCACAGCAGTACATTGAGCTAAATGCTCTTGTCAGCCAGCCCTGTCTCTCAGAAATAATGCTTATATACAATAAATTTGAAACAGCAAAAACATTAATGAGGGAAACGTAATGCTGAGTGAATTTCTATTAACATTAAAACGAATTGTTGCTAACTAATGCAAAAATGTTGATACTGAATGTTTCCGCAAAATGTTCACTGGCAATGTATTTCATTTGTTTTCCACCAAAATTAGCAATCTTGCAATATAACCAGGGAATACCAACACAACACCAATTTATCCTGCTAAAACAATATGCACAACTTTGGTTAATTTTTATGAAAAACACTTGATTTTTCTCATGGACTAAAGAAATATAAATAATTTACTGAGTAAACGAGGAATAGACACATATTCTTACTTTATGACAGCTGCAGAAGAAAGGAGTCACCAAATGTTTTTTTGTCAATGATCAATGGTCTTCTCTGGTGCTCATGGTTTCAGTAAAGTCAAATCAACCAAGCTAATGTTGTGTAGCAATGTTAGCTCATTTGGAAAGTCAACAGTTCAGTTTATACATCCAAAGAACTTCTAGAAAAAAACAGGTGTCTAATTAAGACAGGCCTTTATTTGTCAAAATGTGTAGCCACTCCAGGCTAGTAAAAGAATCTGGGCATTTAATTGAGACTAGCCTTTTAACTGAAGTGTTACAGTATCCACTCATAACCCTTTCCCTAACCCTAACCCTACCCTTTCATCAACATTTGACCGAAATCCCAATCTTTCCCAAGCCATAACTAAACCATACAAACTTGAGACTCTGGTGTCACAGCCCTTCACTTTGTGTGTCCGCAATCCACCCCAACAACCTCCTTGCGAATCCAGCAAAGCACAGAAATGTAGTGTTTCACTAATAGTCTTGGAACATAATCCAGGCAGTGATTACGCTGTCATCACAATGCAGTTATGAAAACACAATAAAACTGATAAAAACAAGTAATGTACGAACATCATTTCTAGGATACAGACACGTATCAGTCTGTTGACATGTTTACAATAGGAAAGCTAAAATGCTGACATTTAGCGTGTTAAGTGTTGGCCATTTGTCACCGTCTTAGTTTACTGTCCAACATTTGCTCACTGAACACAACTACAGCTGAGGCTAATGAGAATGGCATTAGTTGTTCAAGTATTTGGTCATCAACCAAAGTATCGGACAAGTTAAAATTTGACCTGATTATGGTACAACATGATTGGAGAATACCAAAGTTATTACATTCCGTCTTGTCGGAGGTCATTAGTATGTGTACCATATTTCACAGAAAATCGTAAAGGCACTCTACTAAAAATAAAATCTCAACTTCATGTTGACGCCACAGGAAAAGTCAAAGGATCATCAGCGCCGTTAGGATTCCTCTTCTTCCTCCTCTGGGGACCATGAATCTCTGTGTAAGACTTTATGCCAATGGTTATTGAGATATCAGAGTTGAGATCAAAGGGATGGACTATCCAACTGACCAACGTTGCCATTCCTAGAGCCACACCACTAGCAGGGCTAAGAAACAGTTGTGGTCTGACCTTTAACTTAATGTAACACTCCAGCAACAGAAAGCTACACTTCACACACACAGAGCATCACAATATATGCAAATCTTCTTTGCCGGTTGTACTGTAGAAATGGTAAAGTCCTTGTGAGCCGCAGTTTGAAAACAGCCAGGAGTCTTTGAACTGATATTTTCCATTGGTGTGGAGGTATAGGGGGGAATCGAGGCACGATGGTGCAGTGGTAGAATGTTAGTGGGATATTTGCTTGGATTATTCCAGAAATCAGATGTAGAAAAAGAGGAAAGAAAGGCAGCCGGGGCTTGTGAGTGGGCACTGGTTGTAATGCAGCGCTGCATGTGTGCAGTGATCCAAAAACGGGAGGGATCGGATCAGGAAGAGAAATTAGAAGAGCTCCTCGCAAAGCTTTTCCTCTGGAAGCCTGAGGTTTGACAGAACCGTGCAATTTTTATACTTGTCAGAATGTGTACCAGATGCATGACATGTAAATTAAACTGGCAACAAAACACAGCCAGTGGGCAATGAAGCCAACTGAGGTCTGAAGTTACCCTAAAATATCTAAAAGTATTACCAGGGAATAGATTTTGAACGAGTGTGCCATTGTGGCTGCTGGAGGAGCTCTATTACTCTCCACGAAAAAAACAAAAAGGAAAACATTTGCAGGGTTGAAATTCCTGCCTCACTTGTCTAACATTGCCAGTGGCAGTCAAAAAATCAATAACTCCAAAATAAGACTGCTGTTCCTCCAAATCCTCTATGATTACTCCCACGTCACCAATAACTACTGCAAACACTGTCCTTAGCCACACTGTCTCAGATAATCTGATATATAGTCCAAAATGACCCACAACTGAACATGAAGTCTTTTTAGAGACAGGGACATCACACATCAGTGTCTCCTTTATTACCTTGATGACATGCCAAAACACAAATAGAACAAAAGTACAGTAAATTTAACCACTGTTTTTTTTCTGCACAGTGTTCTCCAGTTGACATTTGGCTTTTTAAAATCAGGGTCATGGAGCAGAGCAGCTGCTTGGCCTTGACCCGAGCTGTTTTGGATACACCACATTGTGCAGGATTGTGGCGGGCGTGGTTTTCATCATGCATATGCTAGCTGGCAAAACCTCCAAAGCGGAATTCTGGGAGGATTTTCTGCTGGCAGTGAGAGATGGCAGCAGTTCAAACAATATGGAAAAAAGATGCTCAGCACCTTCTCCTGATCAACACAACTCTACCTAAACTATATAACTTAAAAGGATATCACACTCTCAGATACAACATGAATGATCAAATTCAGTGGTTCTAAGTGCATCGTTTTGTGACAGTTGTTATAATTTACCTTTTTTCCCTGTGCCTGCTTTCTCCAGCGTTTCTCTTTGACACAGTATTTATCTCAGAATGACTTTCTACATACTCAGAGAAGACATCTGAACTTTCATTCCATCCGAGCAGCTGAAAAGATTTATAGCAAAATAGTAAAAGTAATAAAGTGGAATTTTTTCAGGTCACAAAAAGGTGAGTTGCAGCCATTACTCAAAAACCTGCCCTTTGTCCTTAATGGATTTTTTCCTGTATGACTGCTGAACATGGAGGCAACAAGGCACGTCTTGAAAGAGGCCCCTGCTCTCTGCATCTCAAGCTCCAACAATAAAATCTGCTGTTTACATTTAAGTGGTGGATAGTGTTTTTTTTTCCTATCAAACTTCAATGTGGCTGTACTGAAAATATCTCGGTGTCCACAGTGGACACCGGTGGACCACAACCAGACAAGAAAACTGGCCGAGTAATACAACAGTCGGACTGGGCGATACAGCAAGTATATATATCAAGCACGATATAAATTTAGACAACACCGATTATATCGATGTAGGGTCATGTTGCCTTACATAGCGCATACCAGTGTGCATCTCTCCTCTCTCACGCTCTCCGCACAGCTCCGCCCCACTCATTCACTCACAAGTTCTCCAGCAACATTAAAAGAGACACAGAGCTGCTCCTCTGTTTAATCTGTCTCTTAATTAGTCTACAGTGTGACATTGGTTGTGCTATGCTAAGTCAGTCTGTGAATGAAATGCAGTGGCACACGTACGTTCCAGAGCTGCGCTGCTAGTTTGTGTGTGAGGTGGATCATAGTGCATTACAGTTCTTCTTGGTAGTTGTAGTCTAATGTGTGACATGGAGACAGCGCCTGGATGCAGGCAACAGGTGTGTTTAAAAAAATGCAGCAACAACACAGACGTTTCATATGCAAGACGTATATAACGTGGACGAAGTGTCTCTCGCTCCTTCCCTCCCTTTGCCTCTCTGTTGATGCTCTGTGCGAGCCCGGTCTCACTCCGAAGTCGTCAAAATCCAGCGCTTTAGCAGTGAATTGCTGCGTCAGAAATCAATGAAAAAAGGTGTCCTTTAATGTCGGCATGATACGAGGCAAGTTGCCGTTATAGCTTAACGGCATCCAGCAGCGTCAGGGGGAAACACAATGGGACAAGAACGAAAGTGCAGATGGCAAAGTCTGAGTGGGGCAGACGGGATTGGTGGTGGATGGGTCCAACAAACATAGACTTTTACCCAAGAGAGTGGCGTTCATGTCCCGTAAGATTCTAAAGCCCAACCCTTGTTCTTTTTTTACGAAACCTAACCACTTCCTTTTGTTGCCTAAACTTAACTATGTGTGTTTGTTGTTGAAGGGGAAAAAAAGACCATTTACAATGTTGTACCAACGTAGTGCATTTATTTTGAAAGAGACTGTATGTACACCTTAAATTTCCTGTAAAAATGGAAGTGTACCATGAAAGAAGACAACTTGACACGGTGTCCCAGAATGTCAACAACTAACGCACCCAGGGTACCTTGCATGTCATATGTGGAGCACTATATTAATTTGAGAGGCCATGGAACATGACTTTTTAACTCCCACTACAAAGGTATTTAATTGTTCCAAACTACAACGGATTTAGGCCTACTTGATACTTTTAATCTCATGTTATAGTTTTGTGTCTGTGCTGCAAACCTTTAAACCTCTGTAGCTCCAGTGCTATGTGATAAAACGTTAAGTACAGCCCTGCTATATATTTTATATCATTTTTCATTGACATGTTGTACAGCTGTATATTTTCAAACAGGGAAAAAAAATCCCTGTCTTTGCATTTTATTTTGATCACAGTCTGTTTTTATGTAAGTGCTTATGACATCTTAAATGTGGCTTTGACTTGCAACTGAAAACATGTAGCCCATTTACCGAGATGTATATATTGTATTTCGCCATTCAGCCTGTAAATACCAAGATATTAATTTTTGTCCATATCTGCCAGTCGTAATACATGGTACATGGTTTTTAGCTGGATTTTCTTATTAAAAAAGATCAAATAAAGCTCGTGGAAAAACAGACTTGATTAATGGAAAATGGCAGTTGTTTCATTTGACACTGCTCCCTTTGTTATAGAAATCTTCCTTGTTTTGTTCGAACAAATCCTCTCAGAAATCAGCTTTTCACATACTTGTGAAGTCTGAATGCTCACCACCGCATTTGATTTCAGGAGTTCCTTATGCATTCATGCAGCCCCCTTTTCCAATTTTCAGGATAGGGAGCACATTAGCGTGATTAGCAGGTGGCCCCAAATGTTGATTAATGTGATTTCATACGGGGAGATAATTCTGCCTGATGCCTAATATTTAGCTGATCCAAAAGACAATGGACATTAATTATCATCGTTACTAATGCTTCTGGCACGAAATGTTCTCATTACCTATTCCCATCCAATTTAACACCACGAAAGACAGAGAGAGAAAGAGAAAGAGAGAGAGAGAGAGACATACAGATTTAGCGAGCAAGAGGAAATATAATGAGAAAGATCAGAAAGACAAACAGAGGGAAATATCAAGAGAGATAGACATTTTACCCATTTCTCCATATTGTCTAAAACACTACTGTTATCAAACATAAACAGGATAGAATGACTGCACCCTTCGACAGCATTAGCTCTGTGACTTGGTCTGAGGCTTTTTAATGTTTCCAGCTAACACATATTAAAAACAGAACCCTGCAACATCATTTTAATATTCATTCATTCAGTCATTCGGAGGAGACTAAAGGCTAAAGCTGCATGTCCTCGATGAAACATATAGATCACATGGAAATCAGGGAGCAGCACTGGTCTTGTGCTGCAGCATGGAGCTTGTTAGCCCTCAAATTATAGTGCAGTATTATGAGAAAACATTTAGGTTATTATTTATATATAACATAATGCTAATTAGATGTTTACTGGAAGTAGTGCACATAATAAGTTACTTTGACAAGTAAGTGTAAGTATTGTCAAATAATATGTTTAATTCTCTCATGAGAAAAGGCTTTGAGGATGAAAATGAACCAGTGTGTGTGGTTGAGTATTTTAGATAACTTCCACAAATCCAAAATAGTGCAGGACAGAGCTACTACTGTCATTGTAACTCTGATACAGTGGCATATAGGACCAGTGTTACACCAACTCTCATGTGCATGATGAGGAGCTTTAGAAGGCAAAATTATATTATATATATATATATATATATATATATATATATATATATATATATATATATATATGTATATATATATATATAATTATTATTATTATTAAAAAGCAACTAATTATGCAACTTTTTTAAACCTTAACATAACAGCTACACATTATTTAGATGGTACACTTCCATGTAATAGCAAGAATAGTTTACGTATCGGGGCACATAATTATTGGCTACTTGGAAATATCTGAAATGTATTCGTCTTCTGGAATAATGCAGAGATCTGGTAATTATATGTTTTTGTTTCTGGCTGTAGTACTGTGTTATTTAGCTTAGTTAGCTGATCCTATTCTATACTGATGTGCCTTGTGGTGCACATGGAGATGCAATGGGGCAGCAAAATGTGATGTTAAAATGGAGCTCAGACGCTGATCAAAAGCATATATATATATATTTTTTTTTTTCAAATACAAACTGTAGATGCCGTTGGTGAGGTGCAGTGCTTTGTGGCAGATAGTAGACACACAGAAGCCCATGGAAACATTAAGGAGCGCTTTAAAGGAGAAGTCCGGTATTTTGCACTTTGAGCCCCATCCCTGGTTGTTTATGATGAAATAGAGTGGTTAAGACCAAAATCTTGACGATTGCTCCTTCTCTGACAATTTGAGAGAATTTGGCTTTCCCCTGCCTGGCTTAACAATGCTGTCTATGGCCATGTGTAAATCTGTCCTAAAACCACCTTAAATGTTTGTTTTCAAAGCCATGAAACTCACCGAGTGGTCAGTGGTGTTCCTTGATGTTCCCACATAAAAATCGTAGCAAACTGTGGTTTCGCTATTCATCTCGTTTGTGGAACTATTTTTTCAGCTGCCTCACACCCGTGTGTAAACTTCCGCTTGATCGTTCATTTCGTTCACCCTGAAGCGTTATACACTCCAGCCCACTTGATGGTGATAATGCTCCTTTACGGGAGTGTCGCCAACCGGCAGGAAACCATTGCAATGTAATGGGACACAGAAAAGAGGCAGAAGAAGAAGGCTGGCGTTGTGTTCACAGGCATCGCACTGCGAAGGTTGTTTACAAGTGAGTAATAATGGGCAAGTTTTGTGTGGTCAGCGACTGCGGGATTCAGCGACTGTCGAGCCGGCACCTTCGCTGAGCTAAAAGACTACAATGACTACAACCTTGTCGTAAACAACCTCCTTTCCGTTTCCAGTGGCGGATTACTACCAACGGACAATGAGGCTTCCTATTGGAAATCAACGCATGGACGAAATGTCAAATAAATCATCACAGAAACCACAGTTTACTACGATTTTTATGTTGGAACATCAACGAACACCACTGACCACTCGGTGAGTTTCATGGCTTTGAAAACGAACGTTTAAGGTGGTTTTAGGACAGATTTACACATGGCCATAGACAGCATTGTTAAGCCAGGCAGGGGCCAAATTCTCTCAAACTGTCAGAGAAGGAGCAATTGTCAAGACTTTGGTCTTAACCACTCAATTTCATCATAAACAACCAGGAATGGGGCTCAAAGTGCAAAATACCAGACTTCTCCTTTAAGAACACCTCAACAGTGACTTAGTGATAGTGTAGCTGGTCATGCTGTTGCGTTACCACTGCAATTGAAGCAGTCCGAACTACCAAGGTTTCCAGAGTAATCAGTGCCAGCCATTCCCACACTGTCCCAGACCTTGCTAGCTAGCTGTCACACGTGTGTGGTGCATAGATGTATAATAATATATTAACGCATTGTACAGTATGTTTACAATCGCTGTCAAAATCTTCTCTAATGCAGCAGGTCTTATGCCTTGTCGTGAACATGTTGTAAACAGGCTAAACCAGGAACAAAACCAGATAATGTTAAGATGACTTTTTGTGATTCAGCTAGCTCCTTTTAAATAATCATTTATTTGAATAACCTACCAAATTTCATTCAGAGACCTGATAACTTTGGGCTACTAGTAGTCAACTATTGTTAGCCAACAATTTCCATAATGATGTATTAATATGCAAATGAATGACAACAGATCCAACGCTGAAACGGCCCCTACTTACTGAGTCACCCTAATTCACAAACAGTGCAAAATCTACTGATTACACAGTGTTTGACTACAATCTTGTGACCAGCACCCAAACCTGTTCTGCCCCCTGAATGTGCACACCCAATAATGTCTGTATGTAATCAAGAAACACATCTATACTGGAATTTTTGGTTTTGAATAATGATACAAAGGATACAAGCTCTTTGAATACTGGGTATCAGCCTCAGTAGAGCTCTATGCACACCAGTTCAGCATGTGGAAAAATCTAAAGCTTAACTGACCTGTTACGGCTGCAAAGCTATAATTGGAGGGAGGAGTGTAATGAACTGTTGATTGAATAGAACCCTGGGTGTCTTGTTCCTGCTGAGGAAAGAACCTGAGCTACATTTGACCATTCTGATTGTAGAATACAGAGAGTGAAAGGCTTCAGGTAACATTCCTCACTTCCTGTTCACAGACTTGTTGCTTGGATGTGGTGGTCTCATACAGCCCGCATTGAGATTCTCAACATGTCACCACTGAGAGAAATTTCAAACACTTACACCATTTTTTTCTCTATGAAGGCTTCAATTTAGTAACTGATCGAGGACATATTCTCAGCCTGTACTACAAAACCTTTTGTCCTGTTGAAGTGAGATAACGATCCTTAGGCAGAGCTCAGAAACTGCCTCTCCTTGAGATGATAGAAGACCTGCGCAATGCCTCCCTATCCAGCATTCAATGGGAAAACAATAAACAAGCCTGGAGGGGGAGACGGAGAGATTGATAGGCGTGCAGTTCTGATCACTCAACCAACAGAAGCTCACTTTACCGGTTCTGTGCTTTATGCACATTTGTGTTTATGAAATTGCAATCGATTGTTTCAATTACATGCGCGGTTAGACCATGGCGCTGTCACAATTGATGTGCTACTCTGAGTCAACCTTTGTAAAAATCATTCAAGTTGGAAGTGGTGTAAAAAAACTTCTTTTTCAGACTTTTTTTTCCATCATATCCCACTGTAGTCTGCAACACTGCAGCAATACAAACTCTGCATTGGACTATGGTGGGTAAATACAGAGAGAACAAAGCTTTTGTCTTTGTCCTGACTCTCATCTGTGGACACAAGCTTTGTGTAGTGACCATAAGGAAGAGATCATGAGTAGAAGAAGATGAAATTAAGTTCTCTCTGTAGGGTGGCCTGGCTCTTTCCCCATGACAGAGTATGGAGTTCAGTGATCTGAAAAGACCTTGGAGCCAAACCACCATTTCTCCGCAGTGAAAAGAGCCACCTAGCGAATGCCAAATTTCCACTGCGTGGTTCAGATCGACGTGACTCGACTCACCTTTGATACCAGGTTGTTTCGTCTATTTCATTTCCCACAGAGATTTGTATCCCCTCATTGTAGGTGGGATTCTCAGTTAAAAGCCAACGCGACGTCAAACTGCTGTGACATCATCTTCAACGCAACACTTGCTGAATCCCTTCATCCGAGCCAAACATTGTACTGCGTAGTGTACTTAGTAGTTTTACAGGCTGCCATTTTTTAAAATTTTGGTCGAGTGAATAAAAAATTTAGGTTGCTACTGACGGTAGCTTGGTTTTTTTAAAATGGTGGGTTTGTGAAGGATGTCTCATGTTGACAATTCTCTCTAACCAGTCAGCTGTCCTCAGCATTTTAACCCCACCTTCTAGTATCTACTCAGTTTGCTTAGAACCTTGATCAAGTTGGTACCCCCCCACAAAAAAAACTAGGTACTTTCCACAACTTGGCTAACGGAAAACCAAAAAGAGCATGTTGAGTGGAGCTGTGCTGTATCATGCAGTTGAAATGCAGCATAAGACACCTGAAAAAAAGTCTCTGTGGTCGACCATCTCTTAACAAGGGGTGTAACTGCATGACTTACTGTAGAGATCATATTTCATGGAAGGCACTACGGTACAAGTGGTTTCAATACATGAACAAACAGATCTTTAACACCAAATCCTCATCCTGAATGTAGCTTTGACAGCAGAATTAGCTTTGGCAGCATTTTCAGCTAAGCCACGATATACAGTACAGTATGTCACCTCCTGGTTAAAAGCTCACTGAAAAACCACGAAAGCCACAGACCACAACCATGAGTTTAATTTATTGTGGATAGGTGGATGTTGCAGTAGTAACCACCTACACGGTGCTTAAAAGCAACTGAACAAAACAGTCTGAAACAGCTACAGAGTGGAGAGTGACTAAAACTGTGTCACATCCATGCAGTGTAATGGAAGGTGATGCAATAGCTTACTTGTGTGTTTGGACCACCTCAGTGTTTTTAGGAACTAAAACTAGATGAATCTGCAATGTACACTATATGTCCAAAGCAGAAGTTCAGTGTCAGTGCAGAGATTAGTTTGTCTTTATGCCCTTTCCTAACTTCAATCAAACTCATACCACACCATATTCAGTCATAGCTGCAGTGTGTGGATATTGGTGGCAATAAAACCTCAGTCCTTGAAAACAGAAGATAGTTACTGAAGCCCTGGCTGGAGCGAGCACCAAAAATAGATGGGTGTTTTTTTGGCTGTGGACGATTTAGATTAAGAGTAATAATGCATTATAACTTTAAAGACCCCTTGATGTGTATGCTCCCAAATGCTGTTTTTGCTGTTTTATTGCCCTCCACAGAGTGGTTGATACCATTTGGGTAAAGCACCATCCCTCTTAAAATTAGGCTTAAAAAGACAAATGTTTAGTGTAGTCTCCTCCACCAGTGCTAAACTAAGTGCTGCTGCTTTCTGTGTGATTGCACTATTAAATGTAATCATTGCAACTTGCAAAATGGCCACAGAACTTCATATATTAACAATAGTGCGAAGGTAAAGAGAAATCCATTCACACATAATAAAAAAAATAATTTTGTGGTCTAGCTCTGTCAGGTAATCCTCTGTTAATTACTACCACTGCACCTGTGTTTGATTACTGTACACTGAGTGTGTGTGTCTGTAGTGTGTTGTATGTTCCTGTTGTCATTTTTACAGCCTAGTCACCAGAAGGAAATGTTGGCATTGTTTCTGCATACCACAAATACCTTACATTTGCATTTTTCATATGTATCATAGCCTCCTAAGACCTGAACTTTTGTTTGGTATACATTTTTAATTTCTCCTAGCTATTTGGGATCAGTAGGACCCGATAAGTATAAAAAACTAAACACTAATTTCTTCCAAATGTCCTCAAACGAGATGATAGCAAAGTCCCAATGTCTTCATACGAGTACTTCCTAACGAACAGTGTCGTAGCTTCTTACTGTTGCTTAAATTGGTCAAATCTGTTGCCATATCAAACTATAAATATTATTAATCATAGATAAACAAGTTTCACCCATAAAATGTGATCAGGTTTTGGACCTTGTCCACTTTTATGTCGGGGTCGGCTGCAGACTGACTTGGCAGAGATGGCTGCCATCTTGTTTTTACATAGTTTAATGCATTGTGCTCTTACTACCACTAGATGGCCAAAAAAAGTGTCCACGAACAAGGACAACAAGTCTAAGGTAAGTAGAATGAAGTATGTGGTCAAGTAAACCCAAAATGTGATGTCCTCATATGAGGACACAGGGTAAAGTGACGTATTATATGAGCTGACTTTGTCATCAGGAGGTGGAGGGGATGGTGGATGGCAAGATGCCTGCCAAGCTGCAGACCACTGTTTGAGACCAGTACACAATAATACCAATGTCATTGCTGTGTTTGCAGCAACTTTTCAGCCCCCAAACATGGGTGTGTTGCTGTGACCCATTGCTGTTTTCCCAGCTGCTTTTCAGGCATCAAACATGGGTGTTTTGTAGCAACCTGTCTCCTTTTCAGCCCCCAAACACTGGTGTTTTTTAGTGACCCTTTGCTGTGCCAGTATCCCTGCTTTTTTAAAAGGGGACAGTGGCACAGAAAGTGGCTGTTTTTACAGAGACATTACTGCTTTTCCAGCTCAGCAGGCCACCCCCAGAAGTGGGTATTTAAAGCCAAAACATGATCTTTTCCTAACCATGACCAAGTGGCTTTTGTGCCAAAACCTAATGACATACTAACTACAGCATTGTTGAAATGTGAAGTTTTAACCTATCAGCGACAGTAATGTGCAAATGTAACATATCCGGGGTGTGCAAAAATATACAATGTCAACATTTTTCTGGCGACTTGGTTGAGCGTTTAAACATTTACAGTAAAAATAACGAGTCCAAGTTGGACTTCTTGTTTCATTATAGGGGCTGCAGAGAACTTTGAGGCTGTATCTGTAATTAAGAGCCATAAATTAAGCTCCACTCAGCTAGAAAGCACCCTTGGTCCACCTTAATTTTCAGCATACTGTGATGGCTCCTCTGCTGTCCTGTTTCTTTACATAGTTATAGTCCACAGACAAAGACTTAAACATCACATGAGCCCCATGAGTAAAATAAAAAACTTGTTGCCGACTCATTCGTCCTTTCCCACAGTATATAACCCACCCTCCCTCACCCAAAGTCTTTCAATTTACTGAGGTAGCACTAAGGTGTTGATGGAAATTTCATTGACGGTACACAAATCCCTGGCCTCTAATCCCCATAATTCCAGCATATTGTATTGTCATTAACCACTCACTGGCTAGTAAATACAAATCCTTTCACCTTTCACTTTGCAGTCCGTGGATAATTGCTGTATCCTGTACTCAGAAGCGTTCCCATGGGGAGAACCTAGCAGTACCCCGGAAACAGGCGTAGTTGTGCTTGACACCGTAATATGGAGCTGCAGTAAACTGGAGCTCACTTGGCAGTGAAAGGAAGGGCCTTGTACAGGTCTGCCATCGCTGACAGAGCAGACACAGTGGCTAATTAGACCTTTGCAACCTCCCAGTGGTGAAACACTTAAATGTGTGGTCTTTGAGTTGAAGCTCCAATCTTAAAGGCTGCTCCCTGGTGGAGCCAGAGCTTGGTGTTGTGGTTTATTTAACAAAATGGAGGATGCTTACTTGAGACTGAAGCTCTACCACTCTGACAATAGAGAGGGATGTGAACATACAATGTGGAATACAAGTTGATTGATTATAAAATGTGCATTTGAAACAACTGTGATCTCTTCTCTGTTGTCAACGGCAATAAACGAGTGACTATGTCCCTTCAAAGGATATTGGATCTTTCAAAGAGGGGTTGAGACGGAAAAGAAACGAGCAATATTGTGCTTCATTAGACGTCTGCAGCAACTTAAATAAAATTTACATTCTTGTCAGGTTACACCCTCTTATTGACTATTCAAGTAAAAGGAGGAGCACTCAGTTGCAGTATTTCCCATGGGGCCTTCAAGGGATATCATCATGAACAATATGGGTTAATTAATTCTCTTGAGACTTGCTCTGGTCTATGATGACTACAAGATTTATGTAATAACAGAGCAGGCTAAAAAAAAAAGCTAAGAGGAGCAGCAACAGCGGAAGGAGCATCAGTGAAAGCATTGTAGATGAAACAATACATAAAGGATCATCTCATTTAGCAAGCGTCCGGTTAATATCAGTATTGTATATTTTTAATTAATATCACTCCGGGCCTGTTGCTGGCATTAGGGTGCAGTGCTGGCATCTCATTCCACACCCCTCAGAGGTGCTGAGGGTGCTACAGCAACCCTGAAGTATATTATGTGTATTATTTTTTTATCTGTCACGAACATCCACTTGTCCTGGTCCCTGTCACCTCCAGTATCTATTGTTTTAATTTTTGTGAGCAGCACAAGCTTTCCAAATGGTTTCCTGTAATATTTTGTAAAGTGTCTTGTAGTAATTTGTCTGTAGGCCTATTGATCTGTTATGGCAGGAAGGTTTGGACCAGATTCAGACCGCCTCTCTAGCATGAACAAAATATAATTCAAATGCAGCTTTCAAGCATCAGCAGCACTTCAAAAATATGGCTGTGTCACGAGTGACGACTCCTGGTGTCAGTGCGTTTATACCGATGACTAAAGGTGCCCACATTTCTTAAGTATGCTGTCATATTGTTTTGCCGACAAATGTCATATGGTGCTGCTGTCAAGATGCAGTCCACCATGTTGCAAGAGTCTTTTGCACAAAACTGTGTTGCTGGTGTTTCATTGACCAAATTGCACTGCATGAATAAATTGAGCAAAACACATTGCATTGAAAACATCATGATTCTTGCATCAGAACCACAATGCAGCAGCCTCTCAAAAATGTTAATAACACCATCCATTTCTTCCTGATTTTTATCCAACAGTATAAAAATTAAATAAAAATGTAAATATCCACAATGTTTCCATTATTTACCAGTACTGGTTTTAATTATTAACGAATGCTTAAAAAATGAAAAAGTGGGGAATCGGATGGTAAAGTTTCCTTTGGCAAAAGCACTACGTTGCTGTCAGTTCTCATTCGGCTTTTTAATGTGGTTTTATTTCCTCTCTAGTAAATCAACCTGCAAATTTAAAATCTATTAATTTAACTTACTGATGTTAGGAGCTTATTTTTCTTATTCATTGGAAATCTGCTGATTTACCTCAGATTTAACAGTACTTACATTTTGTTTATTTCTAAAAAATGCATTGCAATCTTCTCTATTATACCTCTCATGAGTGATTTCTTTTTGTTCAGAACCTCCATGGCAACGGATGGAGCTAATGTCCGTCTTCTGCTCAGCAGCATAAACGTCCATCTAAGTCGTCCGGAAACATGCTGTGCGTTCCAATCCCCATACTACCATACTATATAGTATGCCAGAAACAGATTCAGTATGTCCCCATACAGTGTGCCAAAAATACCAGGATGTTCTACTACATCCGGTCAGATTTTGCAGTATGCAAGCCAGCATGTTTTTCTGGCTATTCTGACCCACAATCCTTTGCGTAGCAGACGATACGTCACATTGACTGAGCTGCAAACAGATGACAGCTGATTGACAGCTGTTTGACAGCTGATTGGCAGCTGTCAGAAGTCCCAGTGATGGATGACAGCACATTAAAGTAACGGATGACCAGTCGAACAGTACTAATAGGAATATTAATTGATTAAGTGAACAAAATAATCATAATTATTACAAACAATATGACATTACTATTAAAAGTACTGCAGATGTATTTTCACTGTCACAAATATAATATGTTAGAATCTACAATCTGTGCAGTTACGACTTTAATGTTGAACTACATACATTGCAAAGTAACAACAGCAGAGCTCTCAGGGTTGATCTCCATCTCTGGGGAACTCGGTAAGTGGCATTTGTTTTATCTCCACGGTAACGGATATAAAAGCAAGAGGGTCAAACTTCAGGGCGTAATGTTATGAGAAAATAGTCCAGATTGTGTGCATACTGCATGCAACAGTACATTATTTTAAGAGCAGCTGCAGTACCTATTAAAAGTAAAAAGAATAAGGTATGCAATTCAGAACGCACCCATGCTTAAATCTTCTCTTCTACAACTGTTACTGTAATGTGGTTGGAAAACACCAAACTGGTTATTAGCGCCACCATCAGGTCACCACTGTGTTTGAATGGACACTGTTTGGTTCCTTTTGGGTCTCGGCAGGTTAAGACTCAATTCTGTGTCCACAGGCTCAGACAAAGATTAAATGAAAATCTGGAAGATAAACACAGCTGTGTGAGAGAAATATGGGTTTTTCCTCTGCTTTTCTCTCCTGTCAATCACCTGGTGACCTCTTAGATTTATCTCTCGGCTCCTTGTGGGGGTCCTGAACCTCAGGTTGGGACTATAGTTATACTGTACTTCATTAGAGGCAAAGAGACCTAAAGGACAAACCAAATGAATGAATACACCAGGGTTCATTCATTCATTATCCCTTCATAAATGCAGTCATGAGTTCACATTAAAGGTCCAGTGTTTAGGATTTAGGGACATCTGTCCCTAACTATAACTACAACTATATTTTCATTAGAGAATAATCACCTGAAAACAAGAATCATTGTGTTTTTGTTACCTTTGAATTAGTGGTTTACTGTGTATCTACATATTGAACAGAGTCCATGTGGTTTCTACAGTAGCAAAGAACGGATAAACCAAACACTAGCTTAGACACAGCTGGTCAGGTTTTTGTGTTGGCCACCATAGTTCTCCTACACACTTGGCACATGCAACTTCACAACTAGATGTCACTAAATCTACACACTATACCTTTAAAAGAGACTGTCCTTCTCCAAAATATGACCGTTGATAGCTGGTTTTTGTGTGCTAAACTCAGTTTAACTACATTCATAAATTAATGTTGATGTTTTGATATCACTTTGCATTTCTTTATTTCATAATCATTTTAGAATAATTTCATATCAGCTTTTACATCTTTCATATTTACTTTTATATCTTCCATCTGTTCACTGTGTCCTCACATATCTGCGGTATCCTGAGCTGAACTGTATATGTACAGAGCTGAACTCCTCTCCAGTTGTCCTGGGGAGCCTAAAAGCTCTCCTGGCCTTGTAAGGATTGAGAAATATAGCATTTGGTTTGCTAGAGTGTCAGCAATACCTTCTCAGGAGATGTTTCACTATACTAATGGCCAAGCTGATGTTTTAGCTGGCAATGAGCATTGGAAAATAGGAGGATTTCATATCACAAACTCTCTTGGACGGGGATTTTCTCACATAAACATTGTTATGTATGCACATACCTACACACTTGTACACATCTTGGCAGTAACACTACACATCTACTCAGCAGCACATGGACACACACATATTCAGACACATATAGGTTCCTCCTTTCAACTACGTAGGCTGTTTTTACAAGCAAAAATTTCTATGGATATTTACGCTTTTTGTTTGGTGGTGATCTCTACTGGCCAAAAATAATTATTGTTTGAGCAAAGGAGGAAGTCAGGTGATGAGGTATAAAGAGCACCAGAGTCCCAAAGGCAGGGAGTCAAGAAGGGGGATGGATGGAAGCACTGGATTTCCATCCAGGAGACCAGTGTTTGTGTCTGGTGTGAAACCAAAAGTCAACGTAGAGTTATTTTAACAAGGTACTGTAGTATGTCGTGAGTGATTTCACATGACATATGTGACGTATGTCAGGTGAGAGAGGCTACGTTTCATAATGTTAATAACAAATGATCTAACAAAAATCTTTTTTTATACCTAACCAAGGAGGAACCACAAAATTGTTGTGCAACTGCGACTGTTTTGCAACATACCCCCGTGTTTAAGGGGTCTCTCACATCTGAGCCCAGATCTGAGTACACTTGACCCCAAAGTCCAGTTGATTCGTGTGTTCACTGTGTACCATACCCTGCCACGATAAGCCGATCTGTGCCTGAGTCTACTTGGAAAGGTGGCCTTCAGTTCAGTTCATGTGTACACTGCTACAGTATACATTAGCTAGGGACACCAACTCTACCAAAACATGTGACTACAGGGAGTTCTTAAACAGTTATGAAATGGTTTTAATTCAATACTGATGCCTCTGCAGACTTAGATCCGGCTTTACTGGCGCCTTCAACCTGTAGTCCTAGCTCTGATGGGAGGCGGAGAACTCTGGCATCGAGGGAGTGGAGTGAGTGGGAGTGGCAGGATTTAGCAGGGTTCAATTCAGAAGTACGAGCATACGACCTATGTGGTTGTATGGGTTTGAGGGCTTGTTGGAGAATTTAAGCCAATGTAAGAAGCAGTGACATTTTCCATATCCACTTCAACAAAATTACAGCAGCTCTATAATCGATGCAGAATTGCATTCCAGCCCTCCATTAAACAGAATCAACATCAAACTATAACCTCACTGATGTGTGAAAAATGATTGGAAGAAAGTGCTTTTGATGTTTTTCAGCTCCGCGCAGATAACATCACAAACGGTGATCCACCGGATAGAGTCTGAGTGAGACTGACTCCTGTAACTCAATATATGCAAATGTCAGCCAGGCAAGGTTCACTTGTAGCGATTATCCATGTACAAGATCTGTGATTAAGCCAGCACGGTGCAGTGTACATTGATTGAAAGAGCACATTTCCAACCGACCCCCTGTCTCTCGTTACGTTTTTTTTTCCCCTTTAAACCCAGTCAGTGATTACTTCAGTAAGTGTGGTGGTCATTTTTCCACTGTGCTTAAAGTGTGCGGACATACACTGTAGCAGTCAGGCATTAAACAGGTGTTTTATACCTAAACAAGAGCACATCTTGTACTCATCAACATTTAAATATCTAACAAATCTTCCATGAATGATAAGTTGATGTTAAGTATAAGACAAAAAAATGTAATATTTCTGAACTTATTATCAGACTGAGTACACCTTCATGGTTTCATCATCATGTTATCTCATCAGATGTATCCCAAAGGTCTATTTAATCCTCTCTGGAAAATTGGTCTCATATCATTTAGGATATTAAGAAATTCCGGGGGGAAGAAAGTGTACGAATAGGAGACTTGTTGGTATAATACTGCACACTTCCTTACATTATCCACCCTAGTGCGTATCTGATAAACTACCGAAATAATTGAGCTCTTGTTGCAACATTTTTAATTGAACAGAATCTGGTGTCTACATGTTTCACGACGTGAGCTGCATCACAAAGTGCTTCAAATGAGGAAAGATGTTTAAAAAATGAATTGTACTTTTTAAAATTCTCCTTTCTGTTTGTTCACCTGCAAAAAAAAAATAATGATATAAGTTTGTTTAATATCTTTATCTACTGGTCAAACACGATTGTGAAGCAATGAAGCCTCGATGTGTTCCTTGACTTGAGTGTGACAAGAGGGACTTGCCCAACATGAAACTGTGAGTGACATGCTGCTGGTCGGTATGTGCTTCACTTCACACTCATCTGCTCCTATGATGATGGACAGCACACACACACATTCATCTCCACGGGGAGAGCTGTTTCAGGCATAGGCCATACAAGACATAAATGATCCACGGTGCCTGAGGAATACGTTACAGTGGGTTCATTCATTCATGTTGTCAGCGCTCTATCTCTGCTATTCTCTTTCTTTTCTCCTGCTGCCTCTCTGTAAGCATACTGCGGCTTTGCTGCACATTATTTTTAAATTCCTTATCATACATAACACAAAGGATAATCCCTAAGTCAAATCAACAAATAGCATGGTGTGAGTTTATCTCAGATTAATAAACATGTTTTCATGATTTAGGGGAGCCGGTTCTCGTGCAACACCAGAGTGAATGTAATCGTTCAAGACTCCAGCGGAGACATTAATGCAGGAGAGCGTGTGCACACTTTGTAACATAATTAAAAGTTGTCCAGGGGTAGGGACTGCTGCAGGGTGCAATTACTCATAACTGCCAATGTGATAACATAAAAGTCTGCGGATCACTGTATTGTGCACAAATGCAGACACGTTTCAAATTAGGGAGACACTTTCTTTCACAGGTTGTCTAAATGTGTGTGTGTGTCGGAGTGGGACTTGTTTACACACACACATTGAGACACAGGCAGTCCTCAAGCTGCCATCATGTGTGACCTGCCTGACACGAATTTGCTCTCTTTGACCAACACAGCCAACTTGTGGACCGCTCTGTCAAACAAGAACAGTAACATCAAATGCAGCACACCTCAGCGTCCCTGCTGCCACACAAAAAGAAATGTAACGTGTTCACTCTTGTTTCAAAATATCTGACAAGCTCACGTCTGTCTAACATTAAAGTCAAATCAATGAGGAACCCACGAGAGGATAATCATATACAAAACCCTGCTGATTCCCAGAGCTTCCATGCTCTGCAAACACCTGCGCTTTCATGATATCCATTTTATGTTGCTGCAGATTTTTTAATGGGCCATTGATTTGGCAGACGCAAACGAAAACAAGGTGGAAATGCATTCTAAACAATTTATAATGTAGTTTTGAAGCCACTAAGCTTGTCTGGGTTGGATGCTGCATATAATTAATTTCTCATTGTTTGTGTTAGACAGGGTCATTGAGGTTAATTGAGTCTTACTTCAAAATTCTGGCTGGGAGCCACACGTGCAGCCTTTACTGTATATTCATTTTAATTAATATAAAAGGAGTAGGCAGCCAGCCTTGCCAAGCCTAATGATGGGCAAACGCTGTGTAAACAACAACAAAGGCTCGCCCTGTTCAACTGCCTGCGCAATATTAGCCGACATAGCGTCTAATCGTGCTGTGGCTGTCACCGCTGCTCCCTTTCCGTCACTGATAGATAGGCTACTCGAGTGAACTGAGTGGAGAGTGAAGATAACCTCCGAGGCAAAGCCGTGTGGGTACTGGCTGCGGAAGTATTTGCGAGGCATGTCATGATACCGGCCTCTCATTCCGCCTCACTTTGAAGCGCTGAACGAACTCTCTGGAGATAGTAAACACACTTTAAGGATGCTTCGCTGATGGCCTTCCCGTAGTTCTAAACGAGAAACCCATAATTATGTTTTTACACAAATTCACATTGTGCAAACTTCCAGACCTGAGACTTTGCATGAAGCTCAGCACAGTCCACCTCTCAGGGGGGAAATCAGCATCACTGTGTGTGAACGCAGCTTCATTAAGTATAATAAAGAAGCACACCAGGTGCTTGTGACATGAGGGTTTGACGGCATTTTAATCTTGACAGTGTTGCATTAATCACTCACTCTTGCTCACTATATTTGAAGCAATTAACAAAACAAATATAGTGCAAACTTCCTGTGATTCCAGCGTCCGAAGTTTGAAACATTAATTTGGGTTTTGGAATGTTTGGTCTGACAATGAAAGATGTCACCTGGGACTTTCAGAAACCATGATGTGCATTTTTTTCCACTGTTTTCGACATGTTAAAAACAAAACTGAGAAAATAATCAGCAGGTTTCTCGATCATGAAAATAATTGGTAGTTGCAGCTGCAGATACAGTACATCCATGCCTATTCTGTTTGTAAATGAGGTAACTGGAGTGTATCAAGAAATATTGATGTGTTTGCCCTTTCCACTCCCTCTCTTCACCTTCTGTATTACTGCATTATGTGTAGAATATTTCTGAGTGTCTGGATTTGTTGTAGGGCTGTTGTTATTTCAAATTTTGTATACTGAGTGAACTCAAGTGAGGTTTTAGCTCTTTTTTTTTTACCTTTGGTACTTTGCACTGGTAACAATCAGAAACTGAGAACATTAAAGAATGGTTTCTTTTAGTAGAAAATGTATATAACCAATCACAGCAACAGCAGCTGGAAATGCTCAGTGAATGACAGTTAGTTAAACTGTTGCATGTTGCTCTCAGTCAAAATTGGATTTGATTATCATGAAGAAAAGAAGAAAACTAACAGGATATTTTGCTTAAACGGCACAAAGCACAGTCTTATCAAAGAAAGAGAAGAAATGTTGTGAAACAAGACAACAAATGTGGATCTGTCTTTCTTTTTAAATATAAAACTCAATCATAACTTGAGCGTTTTAAGTTTGACCTCGTTTACGGATATTGTTAAGGACTTGAAATTAAGGTTTTGAATTGCTCCCAAGTATCTTTCTTTCTTTTCTTTTCTCTTAATTTTGGTATTTTGCTTTTATAGTTCGACAGTGGAAACATGTGAAATATGATGCATGTGAAATAGGGGCTGGGCGATATGAGGAAAATCAAATATCACGATTTCTTTTAGACCAAATACCGCTATATTGATACTGCAACAATATTGTAGGTTGACCATTGGTGCTTATATAATTTGTTTTTAACCTTTATTTAACCAGGAAGTCCCACTGAGATTGAAAGTCTCTTTTACAAGAGAGACCTGGCCGAGGTAGCAGCAAATCAAAACACATTTAAAATGCAACAAATACAACATATAATACAAAAATCCACAATAAAACAACAACTATTCAAACATAGTGGCCTCTCAAGAAAAACAAGCACGTCTCTGTCACCACAGTCTTTATGATGCCCTTAAATTAATCGAAGGATAAAGTGTGAAGTGTTTTTAGATCTTTACAATGTTTACATAATACGATTTTCCACAAATAATGTGGATATAATGACTAAGTAGGTAAAAGGTGGCAGAGGAGATATCCACACACCATACCACTGGGCTGGACAGCCACAAAAAAGGTTCACAGGCTGAGATCAATGCAAGAAAAAGTCAATTTATTTAGGACATCTGAGCACAAAAAGAAGGGTGCTCAAAGTGCAAAAAATAATACAAAAAAAAAAGTGATTAAAAACAGCAGCAAACGTTTCAGTCCCTGACTTTGATCAGTGCTACTGATATGAGTGCCTCACAGAACAGATACAGACACAGACAGATTGCTACCAGGTGTCATAGAGGGCTGCTGTCCTTTCTTGGTTGTCCATTGTACATTTTTTGGTTGCCCTAAGAAGACGCAGTTTCACAGCAGCCCTAAGACTTTTAAGTGGGTGAAGGCAAATAATAGATCAGCTACAATAGCCTGGAAAATGCAGAAATTATATCGCTTTACAGTAATGCAGCCTTTAAAATCAGGAAAAGACAACACTGATGATATTACGCTATCCAAAATCTAAGATGATATCTAGTCTCATATCACGATATTGATATAATATCAATATACTGCCTAGATCAAATGCTTGTGGGTGACACGCGACAATGCAACTCAAATCTGAAATTACACTATAAAGGAACAGGAACCCTTTGCTTAAATCAGTGGTTCTCAACTGCTGGGTCGCGATCCAAAAGTGGGTCACGGGTCCATTCTGGATGGACCTGCAAGTGACTTGTGAATGTGTCAAGTTTGTAAAAAAAACTCACTTTATTTTGAAGTACAGTGAATATCTGGCACAGAGCTTTTATTTTAAGGTACTGTTTCCTGCTGTAGAGTGAGTGACTAACGGGCAGCTACTTAACAGAGGCAGCAAACTAGCTCGATGACATGACCAAACGCAAGTATGACGCTGAATATATTAAACTGTGTGGACCTTGAACTGATGACTACCCCTAACCCTAACCCTAATCTGGACCCCTGGCTGGACCGGTTGGGAACTACTGGCTACTACTACTAACCCTTCTTTATGATGCCCTTAAATTTATTAGTGGACATAAAAGTTCCTTATTTTAGATATTTTTGCTCATTTTTTCATGCCCAAGGTGCATTGTAGGAAAATAAAGTTTTCCCCAGATCTGTCAAAACCCAGGGTCCATTATGTCTAAATGTGCAGAGCTTCTGAATACATGCTAATATCATATTTAACTGCAGCATTCTGTTGTGTGAAGCAGTGAGAGCTTGGGAAATAAAGCAAAAACTTGCCCTCAATCTAAGGAACCCAAATATCCAAAGTGTGACAATGACTATGCAAATGACACGACCTCCGCACAGGACAAAAACAACATCCTGGCTGCGACTACGTCCTGATGACAGCCTGAGTGTAGGTCAGGACCGGTGATGCATACGGTGCGCACAGGGGTCAAGTATAATCACAGAGAGTTTTAGGAGAAAATTAATCACTCCTTGATTGCACTCTATAGGTTCTCCAGCTGAAGTGTTCAAGTGTGATTTTAATTCCCCAGTTCGCCTCCTTGACCTTAAAGGTCGGCCGACACATCAAGGACCAGTCACTTGAGAGCTGCACGACTGGATTTTTGTTGTAGCGGGAGCATTGTTCTTTATTTGACAGGCTTGTATAAGCATCTTTTTAACCACGACATTCATCATGTTTTTTATAGAAGCTTCTATTCACTTAAACTCCAAATATAGAAGTGTTGATTTAAAGGTCATGAGACTGCAGCTGGGTTTTTTTTTATTTTTCTTTATACATGTGTACCAACTGCTTCACAATTTTAAGCTGGCATTCAGTGGTTATTGAAGATAGATGACGGGGATGATAAAGATGATAACACTAATAATTCAATTGATAAATCAGGTTGGGTCAGGAATCTATTATTACTCTGTGCCTTTCTCATCTATAACCAGTGGCTGAACCCCGCTAGCAGTCATTTCCCATCTCACAGACTGTCTGGATGACTGATCAGGGTTGTGATTGTCTCCCCTCTCCCCGACACACCACCGCTACATACGTCAGCAGCAGCACATACATCTTGAGCAGTCTCTAACTCCAAGCCAGAGCAGTATAGAGCCCCAGTAAACGTTGCAATCAGCGCCAGAATTGGGCCAATTCCTCATAACCTTGTCTGCACATGGCACCTTGCCTTGAATCATAAGAGCGTGAGGCTGTAGCAAGTGTTCAATCTGTCAGCAAAGCAGCTATATTGCCCCGGTACAGTTGAAGAGGGTAAATCGACATTTAATTATCTGTGTGCCCACAAAAGCTGCATGGGCATTGTCAACCTGATGTAATGGAGTTTCCACAGACGCTGTCATGGCAGCAATGTATGAACAGCAGCTATATGATATTGCGTCCTGGTGCTGTTCTGTGCCCGGGTGACAGCGGACAGGTGCTTTGAACAGAGCTTTTTGAAATGTTTTATTTCTAAGAAGACACAGGGTCTTCACAAAGGAAAGAAATATGAAATAGACATCTCAGGTGGACTTTATTCCACTCACAATGAAAACCCAAATATGGAATATTTATTCCCAAACATCAAGCCTCTATGCCTTCAAACCTATTTTTGATTCGTCGCTTTCTTTTCTTCAAAGAGATCAATACAACTCCCTCATAGTTTGAAAAGTTGACTCTGTGGCCTTTTGATGAAACAATCATCTTTTCTTTTAGCAAAGCTAAAGCTTCACCATCAAAAAAAGTGAATGCAATCAAAAAGACTTGGGAAAAAAAGGCATCTAATTTATAAGCACAGACTTAGACTTAGAAATGAGTTCCTATTGACCCATTGTTGAGGGGAGATGTTCGATCTTCAGCATTATGTTCAGTCTGGTGACTGGAGTTCTTTATGTTTCTCTTGAAGAGACAAACAAAATCAATGGTGAAAATGTTTCACATGATTCATTTTTGAGGCTCAATCGAAGTGCAGCAATTTTTCCAAATAATTATGAACAATCTAACATCTTGGATTGCACATCTTCTCCAGCCAATCATAGGTGTGTAAGCAAGCAGAGAAAGACCCTGTGTGGAAATTGATTGTCCTCTTTCTCCTCTCTCACAATCTTCAAAAACTAAACAAAATGTGCTGATCAATCCAGTCAACTAAGTACACCTCTTGTGAATGTCTCCAGCTTCACAATGGAGACTTGATGTTTCTGGAGCCATTAGTTATGACCAACTTGCCAGACGAGGCATTGATCGCCGGCCGGTTGTAAATGCAACAGCAATCATTTCACAGGGAAAAAATAGAGCCGACTGTGCTGTCGTATATGGATGTGTGACCTGCTTAAAAAGTGTCAACTGCAATGACTTTTTAATTTACTCAAAGTAGAGAGCCGGGGCTGAGTTATTTTAGCAGAGGTTGGATGAATGGACCCCAGTGTCCTCTAGATTTACTTTTATACTCCTGTTCTTGTTTTTGCATCAACATGGCGCTGCACAGATATCATAGAAAGACCAACATACTACCATTTTTTTCTATCAATGGGAAGTCAATTTAAAATATGATGCTCATGACCCGTACATGGGGATATATTTCAGGTGCAAGCTGCAACCTCCAAGGTTGAAAAATGAAGCCAAAAACTGCAGTTCCTGTAATGGCCACTTGAGGCTGGCTCCAAAAGCGAGTTGAAGCAGCATGAATAAACATGTTTACAGCCTGGTACAAAAACTGTTTTGGTCTCTATAGCAAATTTCTCCGTTCATGACAACTCTTTAGGGGGTAATTCATCTGTTTATATGTTACTAGTTCTTAAAGTTACGCATAATTTAGGGCGTGGCCATTTTGAGTGATAAGTCGCGACCACAGCGACAATGTTACATGAACATAACCATGGTGCAACCCCAGATTCACAGAGTATAAGTGTAGCTGTAGCTTTTTCAGTGTGTTTTCAGTTAATGTACATTAAATGTAGGGTATTTGTGTTTTGGTCACCTAAAAAAATCTTACTCTGTGTTTGGCTTTACTAAAAGTTTTTTCCGGTAAGTACATTTTGTTTAAATTATTTGGAGCTGTTTTGTCGCAAGCTAAAAGTAGCATTAACATTATTACAGTTAACGATAGCTGTAAATGCAGCATGGTGACCAAGCTAGCAGCCAGTGTTGGAGTTATCTCCACCATCTTACTCACATATGGTCACTCCAGTTGCTGGGCAGTAACGCATCACAATAATAATATGACTTTTTCCAGTAACAATTTACAAATAGTGTAAATTACTAATAAACTTTCAGTAATAATATTACAGTTACCCCAAAACCAAACAACTTTTGTTATCACATCACTACTGACCTGAAATACAACAACCATATCAGTGGACTCATTTCAGTAATCGTCGCGCTGTGCTGGCACACCATAAAGCAGCAAGCTAGTTGGAAATGCTTCCCTTAGCGACTGGAAATATTCTCATTACTTTGATTTTGTCGGGAGTAAAGATGACAAGAACTTTATTGCCGCAGGTAGTCGTACTACAACTTTTTCCACTGCAAAAACACGTCCTCACACCTTAAGTCGAATACACCTCGGCTACTATGACCGACAGCACAACAATGTGAAGCTCCAGGAAATACACCCCACCAATGTTGAGTCCTCTGCGGCCGCGGATGTTGACTATAGATGTAAAATGGCTTAACAGCCAAAACTGGATTTTACTCGTGGACAGCTGCAGCTACAGACAAGTAATGAAGCTTGTGGCTGGATATGTTGTGGATGAAATGTTTCTCCATGAGTGACTCTCCATCTTTCAGACAGAGCCTTGGGAAAATACCAGTCACTGGCAACTGAAAACACCCAGATAAAAAAAAAAAACAGCTATCTAGCATTAGCTACACTTAACAGCGATCATACTGACATTCACACAGAGGCACACATCTGAATTTTGGGGATACGCAATTACCGATTTTATGGGGTGTCACGGAAAAGTACTGCAACAAAGCACTGTAACAAATTACTGTCGGCAGGGAGAAATAAGTAATGTTATTACTTTTGACAAGTGTAATGAGTAATGAGTAATATATTACAGTTTTAAAAATCCAAGATGGCGACGGCCAAAATGCCAAATTTAAGACTTCAAAACAGGAGTCAACAAACCAATTGGGGATGTCACACTGGCTAGACCCATTATTTTATCCAGATTATGTTTAGATGTTTATTAGTTATTATCCTGTCCAACAGATAGATATGTCTCTTCTAAATCTGTCTAATAGTTTGATTTTTATGCCTGTTTGAAATTTGAGGTCAGATATTTCAAAAGTGGCATAAATTTGAAAAAATGACAAACTGATTTATGTGACAAACTATTTTCTCTTTCCCATTAATAATCTCACAATCTCATATTTATCTTGTGATCGTTTTTGAAGCGGGCCGACCCCTAGATTGGGAACCACTGGACTAAACTACCATAATGCAGATGAAGTGGTAACACTACACATTATTGCATCAGTAATAATATCAATTAATGAAATAATGTGTGATATAATAAGATAATGCTCATGAGTAAATTATGCAGGATGAGTACTTTTACTGTTGAAGTGCATTTTGCTAATTTCTGTATTTAAGTGGGACTTTAAATGCAGGACTTTAACTTGTATTGGACTATTTTTACATTTGCTGTATTAGCACTTGCACCTGAGTACACTGATTTCAGAGGGTGTATACAACATAAGAGAAATGACGTGTATGCGGTGACACCAGCACTGTTCTCGTCTCCTCTAATAATCCTCCTGCCTCCACTCCCTCCTGCTGCCACAGTGCATTTCTGCTAGTTCTTGTAATGGCAGGAGACATTGTAACATATGGCACTTCCTACAGTGACAAGGAGTGACGGGGAGACAAAACTGATGGCTACATAAAGATTTAATGCCAACTCCTGTAAGAAACACAAACACTTCAAATCCAGTTTGCTTCAGCAGCCACTCCAGATGTAGAAATCTAACCGAGATACATCTCGTGCTTCCCGTGTCCTCTCTCTGTGCCACGGTGGGGGAACTCTCCTGCTCCAGGGTCTGACTCCCTCCAGTTATCAGCCCAGGTGATTGAGAGCACAGACCGCCATCTCTCTATAGAGGGCACCCACAGACCCAGAATGTCTTGTTTGCTAGAGCTGTGTACATTTTGTATTTGAAAGAGCAGCAAGTCAATGAATCTCGATAATGCGAGAGCCGGGCCACATAACTCACGTTGATAGTCCTTACATTGTGCCAAGAGGCGATAAATCTGCTCTGGGAGACATGAATATGCAGTGGCAGTCAGTCTGGCTTGTTCTTGCTTGCATGCCCCCTGATGCACAGTTTATTCCTCTCCCCCATTCCAAACAGAAAAATAAAACCAATGAGCCGCAGCACTATCTCATCAACAGTGTTCTATTAAGCACAAAGAAATGTAGCAGTGCATTTTTCAGAATATGCTTAAAAACGGCAAATCATTAGAGTAAAAAAAAAATCCCATTTGTGGTGTTGGTTTATTAGGAATATAAAATCTAAAATATCCACTGTTATTATCATTATTTGGATGTCAAATGAATCCATTTCTATCTCTCTATCTGCATATTAAAAATGTTCTACATCTAAAACATGATTAAGATTTAGTTTTTAAGAGTTATAAATCCTAGAGGGTGCAGCTTTCATCTCTCCAAACTTAATTTCAGCCTTTTGATGATGCTACAAGTTTCACTTATCAGTTTTAGGCTAAATGCATAATACATTTACTGCAATCTGTACCATAAACAGGTAACTCAATACTTTGGCTTCACCTCCTCCACTGCAGTGCTGAGACAGACATGAGCAGCTCTCACTCCTCTGTGTGACTGTATATGTAACCTGCAGCTTGTATTTGACGGCTCTTTGTAAGGCATGAAAAATGGACAGCTAGATAGGCACCAGGCAGTTACGGGGGGTTTAATGTACTCATTGACACAGACAGAATGATTCAAATAACAGCGATAAGAAGCCTGCTTTGTCAATGGCCCAATCCTCAGCTGACACTTATTTCCCTCGTGCTAATAATTTATCCCACTGTTCACAAGCAGGCAGACGGGGGTTTCCTTTCTTTCCTGCTTGGGGCGAAGAAAAACAAAATGCAATTTCTATCTCAGTGCTGTAAATAAAAAGAATCTCTAACATTCCGGAGAACACACAATCACACAAAGCCCTGTATCACATTATATAAGATATGGAATTAACAGATAACGTGATGCATGTGTATACAACAAGTGGTAAAGTAGACAACCGGGTCATTATTCGGATCCCTCTCACCTTCATAAAATACTTCTTGGACATAGTTGACAAGTATGCGTAACGACGCGTGCCTCTAGTGGCACCGTGCAAGGAGGGTCGTCAGACGCACGCAGATGCACGGCTTTCTGCACTGCCTTTCCATCCAGCACAAACTACAAGCTTTTTTTTAATGAACACTGTGTAACAAAGAACCTTTTTGAACACATTTGGACCCTCTTCAATAACCAGCCTCGTGCCACCACCGTGCGCAACTGGAGGGGAGCGTCGCGGAGCGGAGCGGCTTTCCCACCTTCACAAAGTACCTCTGTGTTACATGAGCTGGAATTGGAGGGACTGGAGTGATTAAACTGCAAAAAGGCTTTTTTGAATGTGTGAAGTGTGCTGATACCCCTGAGCAGTCATCGCGTGACGCTTTTCTGTGTTTGTCTTTCGGGCGACAGAATCGTTCGAGGCGACCCAAAGTTCCGCAGGCGCAGTTCTCCTCCTCCACAGCGGTGCGGGAGTCCGGCTCGGCTGTTGCCGTGGCACTTGCCAGTAGACAGATAGCATCGGCGGTAGGAGGGGATACAGAGACTCCTGCAGGCTAATTGTAGCAGCCTGCGTTTCGCAGGTGTATCACTGATCCGCCTGTGAGGGACTGGGGGGCTTCATCCTGATCGAGCCGCTCTCAGACTTGTGAGTAACAGCAAGACAAAAAAAAAAACCTGAGAGAATGTTGCACCAAGTACAATGAGCGCAAATTTGTCGCAGATACCAAAATCCATATATGCTCCGTCGAATTCAGTTTTGATGAGCAATTCTGAGTCGTCTTTGGAATTTTAAAAAGTGGATCCCGCGACTTTACAACAATGCGAAATACTTGGCTGTCTCCCCGGAGTGCGATTTGGGAATACTGGACATCGCTGATTGCATGTCTCTTTTGGATTCACTACTCTAACGGGATGCCTCATGTTATTCGAATAGGTAAGTTGTCCACATTTACATGAACACACACACACACTCACACACATTATAACCTTGAAAGTTGCTCCCTATCCCCGCTCGTCACGGTGCGGGTCCTCGCCCGTGCGTTCGCAGCGGCAGCGGGGAGTTTTTGGAGTAAATGAGCAGTCCTTTCCATTTACAGCTCGCCTCATTCGGGTCGTGTGTGAATTTTCATTTGACTTAAAATAGGGGCAAGCAGTGAGCAACAAGAGAGCAGAGTATTATTGCAGACGATTGCCTGTAAAATTGAGGATGGCTTCTCTACTCAGAGAGCATGCGATGAAATATAGTGGGTTAGTGTGACCTCTATGCACTCTGCTTTGTCTGTTCCATTTTCTGCAGCCAGCATGTTGAGTCACCAGCTAAATTCAGGCTCATTGCCATGCCTTCTGGGACTAAGTTTTAGCATTTAAGGACACTGTTAAATTAAAAGCTACAGTGTCATATTAAAAAATACAGCATGAGAAAGTTTCAAACAGTGTTATAATTTATTCATGAGGGACAAGTTAAGTTGGATGTAATCTAATATTATAAACAAAGTGCGCGCAAAATCAAAGTTGCATTGCACCGTTAAACACTGAGTCCTCCCTCCTGATCTCACACACACATGTGAGACAAAAAGCAGAAGCAGGGCTCTGTGCAGCCGTTGTCTCTTTCCCAATCACTCACTGAGGAACAATGTGAGAATTGTCATTCGGAGCCTGGCGATGCGATGAAACATTTTGCGCCGCCAAGAGACAGGAGCAGAATGAAGATCAATACGGTTTTTGTCACGAGGCAAATCGTTTTTGACATTTGGCGGAGTGCCATGCAGGACAATTACTCAAAAAATGGCACTGGCCCACATTAACATAGCACTACAAGAGCCGGGGTGCAGGCAGGCAGAGAGAGCATCTTATAAGAGATTTTTTTTTGTCTTGGAGGTAGAAGTGATGGGTGGAAATGTTACAAAATTGCATTTTCTCTATTTCAGTGCTCTAACAGAGGTAAATGGCCTTTCCAGACCTGCTGTCTTTTGTGTGGCATATCTGCAAATCACCTCTCTGATTTTGCAATACAATTCCTGTCAGGCTCAGTGGGAGGTCACTCAGCTACATTTATTCAAATTAAAGTTATTAGACTTTATCAGGATGAAGTATAGCTACATTTTACAGCTCTATAAACTTGAGTGAATGCTGCCAAGCCTTCTTTGTATTTAATGCAAATTCTAAAAGGGGAGATTCAACAGAAACAGAATAAAGTCAAAGAGTGTAGAGGAGTGTTTGGTGCTGAGCATCATAAGCAGCTGTCGGGCAGGCCCAGGATGTCCCTGTGATTGACTGCTGCACTCTGAAGAGCCATGACTTCTCTGACATTGCTGTGTATGGACTTTGGTGATGTCTTAGCAACTGCACAAATCCTTAAATCTCTCTTTCTACTGATCTGAACTGAAATCATTTGGTCAAAGGAACATTTTTTTCCCCGTTTTTTAACTGTGGCAGCAACTCAAATGAAGACCTGAAATAGACTTGACAGGCTTTGTTTTTAAAAATGTCAAAGTGCTGAGACAAATTTACCTTGAAATGTGCTACAGTCGCACTATTGCTTTTTATAGAATCTATCATTGCTCGCGGTGCAGGAGCAGTTTGTTTTTTTTTGTGTGTTCCTAAGATTGTATTTTGACAAGCTGAGAAGAGGGGACATGCAAGAGAAGGTTGCTGAATTTGCCTCATGCCAAAAGAAAAAATTATAAAGGCTTATGTCTTTATGTGATCTTTACAAGCTGAGTGTTTACGTACAACGGCCATGTGTGCATCCATTTTATTTTGTCACTTAAAAAATAGGCCTGGGTGAAAATAACAAGAAATACGTAGCAATATTTCAAATAATGGCATTCATACAATTTAATGTGATCTGTTTTAATAGTGGAGAAGCTGGAGGGTGTGCATAAAATATGCACAATGTGTATTATTGCACACATACTGTGGTATTTTCTGTGTGAGGACGTTCACAGTCTGTTGATTCGTTTAGGGATGAGCGCCTTTTTGAGTGGGTGTGTAGTGGACCTTTTTGTCCCCCCCCCCCCCTCTTATTTTTTTAAATTCGGTACTTGGTGTGCAAGTGTGTGTGCGCGCTGTGTCACAGCCGCCCTGTGAAAACCAACACAGGGCTATCTTTTAGTCAGCGCACGGCGGCCAACGTTGCTCCTCAGCACTGGTTACCAACACAAACAAACCAGTGAAAAATCATCGAGGTGGGCGGTGGTATTTGAGCATGGCGCTCTCTGTCTGTGTCTGTGTCTGCTCCTGGTTAGGTGGCCTGTGCAGTTTCTCCAAGCACACCATCTGGGTAATGGTGGGCATCCAAGGTAGAGTTGTTGCCATTGATTTTAGTGCTTTTACAGTGCACTGCTCTAAGTTGAGGCCAGATGGTCGCTCCGTCTCGTTCTGCAGCGTCTATTTGTTGGAGGGAATAAAAGACTGCTCCTCCTGTATTTGTCCACTTACACGCTGTGCTTCTCTTTAGTCTCCCTCTGCCTGCCTTTCGTAAATTTATTTCCATCCTGACATGTTTTGCAACCTTTCATCTCATCTAGAAACCATTTCTGTAGATAATGCAATGTTGTTATAATAAAGACGAAAGTGCTGGAGGGTGTAATTTTTCTCTCAGAAGCTAGCATGTGTCTGTGGATAATTCGTACGTTTGCCAGCATGGAAATAAGACGCAGAACACTGATTATTTCATTGAATATGATAGTTGCTTTTCATTGCTTTGTTCTGTAACCCCAGTGTGCAGCGTTCTATCTGCACAATTTATTTCCATACATGCACTGCTTTCTTCTCCACCAGACGGGGATTGCCCAGTTGTGATCAGTCGTAAATGTATTCACAGCGTACATGGATTGATAAAGCATACAGTAATGACAGATTATTATATATTGTCTCTTTCATCCGTGGATTGATGAAACTAATTCATCATTTGTTGTCTCTTTTCTCTCTCGGTGAGGTTATTCACTGCCTGACAGGGATTTATTGAATAATCAATTACTTTATCTACCTAATACTTAAAGCACTTAATCAGTGCCAGTTAATCAATTTCCCTCATGATTTCATGTTGATTTCATTTCCTTAGCTCCTCGCTCTGCCCCGACAACACCTGGTCACATGCATTTTTCATTCAGCCTCCCTAAAATGCTTTGGGCAGCCATGACTGCAGACTTAATTATTGTGTGTGAAACAGCCCGAACATTTAAATGTAAGCAGACAAATGTGCGGCACTTGAAGCTGTATGCAGTGTGACCACTCATAAGCTTCAGTGGGATAAATCGGGTTTGTGGTCACCACTTTGGCTGAAGTCTGCAAACACAGAGCCACTTCAGAGGCTTGTCTTTATCCCCGCACCAGCGGCAGAGAGAGACTGAGAAGTTTTCATGTGATTAACTCTTCAAGCGAGCTATAGAGAGAGTGCACTCTCCACTTGCATGCTCCCCGAGATCCTCCTCGCCGGGGTTTGTGCAAATGTCTCATCTGAAATGACTCAGACATATTTCAAGAGACCGCGAAAAGCTGTAATGGTACTTTGCAATTCTGCTTTTAACAAAGTCAAACCCAAAGGGCTGCTTGTATAGAGAATTACCCACAGGAGGATGGTATGGTTGGCAAAGAGAGGGAAGAGAAGGACATGAAAAAAAAGTGTTTGGTGATGAAAAAGAACAATGAGGAGATGTTGCATCAAAAGTTGTATCAAATTAAGATGGCCATCAGTTGCTGAGTGGAAATGAATATTTCATTTTCATCTAAATTTAATCTCTCCCTAGACAGAGAGAGGAAGCAGGGAGAAGCCTGCTGGTGGAGGCTTGGGGCTGGGGAGTTGTCGTGGTGAATATGAACAAAGGCTGGTAGAGGTCACAGAAGAATTGGATACAGGGAGAAGCTTCTTTGATGTGTAATTCCATTATCTGTTAGCGAAAGCAGAGATTGAAGGGGGAGGAATACAACGGTTGTTTTACCTGCGCTTACACACTCCCCCTTCATCCACTTGTATAAACATGGACGGATAAATGAACTGCAAAAGAAATAGCAGGGGCCTCTTTTCCGCCTCTCCCAGTCTTGGGGCATCTGTATCTTACCTTCCACACACACACACATGGACACACACTATATAAAGCCATACTCCATCCACAACATTTTCCCAAACATATGTCTGGTCTCACTGGGCCTCTTGTACACAATCCAATTCCATTCTCTCTGTCAGCACACTCGCGGCTCGTCATTAGCTTCAATCTCGCTGATGAGAAACGGCAGATGTTCGTTTTGTTGAGCAGAGGGCCCGTCTCTGAACGCGCTGTCTTCTGTACTCGCCTGTGATCCTGTTTAGACGCGTTAGAAAGGAACATTCTACTTCCACAAACAAATATGTGCTCCAGGCGTGCTATAGTCTGTCTTTTCCGGAGCACAGCGCCTGTTTTTAAGACGGTAAAGCCAGTTAAACGCGCTGTGTGAGTCCAAGTCAAAATGCATTAAATAAACAGTGTGTTTCACGTCTCAGACAAGGTTTAATAAATGTGTAATGCTCTGAAAATGTGCTCATAATGTGTCTGATCACTAACACTAACAAGACTTAACTGCGTCAAGGAAGTGCAGGTACTTAGCTTCTTGTTCAGTCACACATAATAATGATCATCCAATAATCCAAGCCACTAGAGGCTAATAGAGCGGATCTACCAACCAGTAAGATAATCCTGTGACACAGCAGGGCCTCATCTAGCCCCAGCTAGCTTAGCCTAGCCGCTGCTAACACACCAGATGGTGTTTTCATATCGTACTACAAAGTGGGTGCTCTGCAGTGAAAGGTCTGCTGCAAGCATATGCTTCTGATGCCGATTGAAATAAATAAAGGGCCGAGTTCCTTATGGCTATACATTTCATCTTTTTCATTCAAAACATGAGGAAATCACTTTGCTGTCATAAAGATTGTAGATCATTTGCAGACAATATTTCATTGGTTGTTATTCGTAACCATTTGGGGATGGAACAGGAGCTTAAAGGGTTGGTGCGCCCAGATTACAAAGTACTCTTATTTACCTATAGCGCTAAACCCATGCAGATAGTTTTGGTTTCACTTGCTTTGGTTTTGAGATATCGTCTCTGAGATTACTACTTCCACCCTTGTTCACTGCAGATGAATGGCATTTTGTTTGTGAGGCTCAGAGCATTGAAAAATTACTTTTCAGCCATTTTGGTTTTACTCTAGATAATCCACATATCACACTTTAAACAGTTATCACAGGGACTATTTCTTTGTAAAAAGAAGCTCCAATAAAAACATTGATGTCATTGGATTTCCTTAAAATGCCATTTTTTCAATGCTATGAGCACCAAGAGCAAAATTCCCTTTGCTGCCTCTGTACTGGGATGTGGCAGAAATCTTATACATAGACAATAATATCTTTTTAGCACTTTAAAAAACACAAGGCCAACAAAGTTCTTCACAGAACGCAGTGAGACCAAAACAGTAAGTAAACTAGAAGGTCGCTCAGAGAGCGCAGACCTCAGAAAAGGCCAAATGCCTAAGGTTTAAGAAAGTGAAAAATTATCTGTGGATCCCACCCTGTGATTCGGATCCACACCGCTCTTCCTCGGGCCATGCTGCACCCTCCCACAAAGTTTCATAAAAATGACGTCGGTAGTGTTTGCGTAATCATGCTGATCGACAAAAAAAAAAAAAAAAACCTCCTTGGCAGAGGTCATTACAACAGACAAAATAATAAGGTTATAAAATCAATACAGGGAACATCTGTTGAAAATATCAAAGGAGAAGAGGAAACTAAAATGAAATACACAAAACAGAGCTTGATTAAAAGCCAAAAGGCAAACGACAATAACAAGTAAGAAACTATTTCAGTTTGTTCTTGGAACGAGTTTTGGTGATGGCTTGTTGGTTGGAGAGCTGAGGTCAAATGGGAGAGGTAAAGGCCATGGAGACATTTTTAGAAAACTGAAAGAAAAATCCTAAAATATATTCCAAAAGAAACAGGATATCTCAACACCTGAGGCAGTAGAGCAAAACCTTTCTGCATGGCTCAATACCAGGACTGAGCTGGATGCTTGGATAAAATGAGTATCGGGTACTGATAATGTTCTTTTTACGAGCATGAGCATCATCAGAATAAAAATTGTCTATATCCATACTCATGATAAAGGAAAATCCTTGTTTGGGTATGGGGGTACCTGTGAAAATTAAATATTGATATCATGCTTGTAATACACTTATGATATTGTGTAAATAATCCAGCATCTCTTAAGTCATTTGTTTCTATCCATTCTCACTTTATCTCTCACTCCACCTCCTTACTCATATATTTTCAGTGTAATTCATTCACCAAAAAAGAGACAAAACACACAATAAACAAAATTAAAGATGAATTCAACTGATAGCTTTATTATTAATAGTATTGTTTTTAAATTTTCTGTGGCTATTGCGATAATATTGTTGTCATAGATTATTTTGACCTTAAAAAAATCTGGTATTGTGCCAGCCCTAAATGAGTAGTAAATGTTTAATTTCTTACTTTGTCATCAGAAAGGATCTGCAGCTCAACTGTGAGGCTGTGCTGGAAATAATAATAATAATTTTTCAATCAAAAAAATATTTATAGCAACTTTTGATGACGTCACATCAATTTTAGGGTCAAAATGTGAATGTAACAACTGAAAATAACAATTTTTCAGGTTAGCCCCGCCCACTTCCGGGTGGACAGACACAGATAATGGTGTCCTCGCTCATCCTGAGTTGATACCATCAGGGGTAAGATTTGTTTTGTCATTTGGGTGAAGTGACCCTTTAAACACCTGCACACAGCTCCACATGGAGACGTCCATCAGAAACAACAGCCTGATTGATTTGGTCCACAATCTGCCCGAGTCCCCCCGCAGGCCCCGCAGGGACTCAACGTCATTATAGCAGGACGTGCGCTTTTTTGGATTTGACAGTGTTTTGAAATTCATGGCATGTCAATGTTGGCCATTTCCCTGTGAATGTTTCTATACCAAGGCAATGAATCAAATTTCATGCTCTAGCCATTTGTCTTTATTATGTGCCCTTGTCCTTTCTATTTGACTCAACCATCTCAGCCCTCCTTGGGGCTCTGCTGAAAAAGTCGAATAACATCAAAACAGTTTGAACAATGCTTGATCACGGGGCATTTCGCTCTCAGGGTCATGCTAGCAATATAACATTGTTAATTAGAATGATCTTGTTGGAGGTAATTTGGTGATTATTTTTTTGCATTTCAGCACGGGGAGCAATTTGTCTTCACTTTTCCCAGACACACTGTATATGCTGGCAAGCCGCGCGCACACACACGGCGGCATGGGCGCACAGAGAGCTGCAGCAGAAGAGACAGAGGGAGGGAGAAAGAGCGAGGGTGGTTACATAGATGAAGCTAGGGGACTCTTATTTAGCTTGTTAATTAGCTTGAACCTTTTGATCCCAATTTTAAAACCCGCCACGTTGCAATGCTGGCGCCTTTTGTGTGTTGCCCCAAGCCAGATAAAACTAAGCTTTATTCCTGTGCCTTTCAAACACCATGGCATTCACCGGAGCAGCATTAGCTTTGCTCTCCCTCCCTGCGTTAGCGTCGTCCTTATCTATTCTCAGACGCTCTGTGTAAACTTGGTCACCTCTGACACCTCGGTAGCATACTGCTACGCACCTGCATTACAATAACAGGACCTTTTCTTCTCACTGCTTTAAAGCAATCAGGAATTGACAGTGGAGGTATCAGCAGCAATGCACAGGTTTAAATCCTATTTAACTTGGGCTAAGGACAATGAATGGAGGATGACACTGTTTCATTCTGCCCTTTTAATCAAGCTCTCATTGTTATAAATGTCAGGTCTTGGTTGTGTGATTCCCTCAAAATTGCTGTCCCATGACTGTAGGGAGATGTGTGCTCATGAGTGTGTGTTTAGGAGAGACAGAGAGAGGAAGAGGGGAAGTGTGAGTATGTGCATGACAAGGGGATGTATAAGGAGAGCTGGCATAGAATCCCTGGAGCGTAGGGGTAGAGCAGGAGTTACTAATCAACTGTGAGAGAGTAGGCTAGAGAAGACTCACCCTCTATTTTCCCCCCGGAGAGAAAGAGAAGGAACAGATAAGACAAACCTCTTCAGGCCAAAACCACTACAAATGAATGACTATCACCAAAAATATCAGGGGGTGGGGGGAACAGAGATCCTTTCCTCCACATTCTACCTCACACATCTTTTTTTTTTTCCTCCTCATCCTCCTCCTCCTCTCCGTCTCTTTTTATCCCGGCAGTAACAAATGTGAGGACGACCGCAGGAAGTGCATAAGACTCGGGGGTTACCTCTCTAGCCCCTGTGCTCATCCCTCCACTGATGGATAGCCAGGAGGTTGAAAGCCAATGTCAATTTAGTTAACACAGCCAATACCCAGAAGATTTCACTCAGCACTCGCACTGTGTGCGCAGGCAAGACGATCTGGGATGGTCTCTCCTGTCTCAGCGAATGTTTTACCGGCTGCCGATCTACTGTCCAGGTCGCCCCCGGAGAGCAGTGTGGTTAACCGCAAAACGTTCCCTCGTGACTCATCCGAAGACAGCTTGTCTGCATGTGACCGGCCTCAGATATATGGAACAAGACAGAGATTATCATTGACAGGCAAGGCGAGAAGAGGGAGAGGAGATAGTGGGCGGTTTGAGGCTGGCGGTACATTTTAGTAAAGCTATTAGTGATGCTTGTATGAATTAGGGTCTTTAATGTAAAGCCAGGAAATGCAGTAACTTCACTGTCCTGCAGGTTCAGATGATGTTTGAGGATTAGGGATGGCTGTCATAGTAACCACAGCTCACGTAGTTGGTAAAGTAGGATATGATTGGTGGAGATTATAGCGTGTGATTATTCATCTAACCACATTTTTTTATTTTTTGGTCAAATCAGTTCTCTAACACAGAGTTAATGAAAAATTAGGCTTCTGATTGTTTTGTTCCTAAATCATGTTTTCAAGCCTCAAGTGCTTCTGTTGCTTCACTTCCAGCCTCAAGTTTTTATTTTCTTCTTTTAGTGAGCAGTTTGATGTTTCACCACCACACCCAGTCAGTTTCATACATTAAATTGTTGCTCACAATTTACAAGCAATCATTTTAACCATTAAATACAGTATATTTTTGTTATTTATAAATCAGGCTTATATATTGTGTCTCACAGTATGTTTTTCAGATATTAGATAAAACCTGCCACTCCCTTTTTTCCCCTTTCCTCCATCGTATTCTCCACATTACCTGATTTAAATTAAAAAAAGGGACAAAAAGAAAATGCAGCTTCATATATAATCCTTCCATTTTAACCCCTCAACCCCAAAGTTGTGTTTCTCCTCATCTACAGAAATAAAGAAGAGTTAAATTTGTGAAAGCTGGCTAATTTCTGTATAAAACCTGGCAGAATACAAGCTATGCTCCTAATTGCTTTTCACCAAGAGTGAAAATAACACCATGAAATTCGCCTGCGCCAAAATAATCTGCAATCAGCAAGTATTATCTGGTTTGATGAAAAGGATCAATTGAAGTAATGCTGCAATAATCGCATGCAAATTTAATGAGACATCTGCAGTGTATTAGGCTGATTATTTTCATTGGTAAAGCAAACAATGCATGTCCGTCTTGCCTCCCATTTTAGTCACAATCGCCATAAAACAACAAATATAATCTGCTGTCTTTAAAAAAGCTACAATATCTGTCTATAGTATTTTAAACATGCTGGATGTTTAGTGTCGAGTGTGTGTGTGTTTGCAAAACCTGAGCCTCGTCTCTTGTAATAGATGTTGAATGCAATTTTAGGTGACACCAAAATGTAAAACAAAGCAACTGAGAGTCCAAACAAGAAAACGTAAAATAACTCTTTACTGTAATTACACATGGAGACTTAAAAATCTATGAAAAAAAGTGAAGAGTGCAACACAGGGTTGAGAAATGTCAAATATTCTAAATGTCTTGAAAGGTCAATTAGAAATGTCACAAACTGTATGTAAGTGGGAGCAAGGTTTCTAATGGTGGCAAATGCGGACATCTATAACCATCATGATGCCTTTATACCTCTCACTAACATTTCTACTGTACACATATGATGCCACTTTAAATCCAAATCCACTTTACAGTACAGATTTCCTTTTGCTTCTGTTTGAACAACCAAATTGCTGCTCATGCTTTTCCTCTACACGTGCCTTTTTCAGTGCATTTTCCATTTATACCAAGGAGCTTTTGTTAGCCTGATTGGTAGTTGGAGAAATTTATAACCATCAGAACATTGACCACATTTAAAATAATTGGCATCATGCTGGCATCACAGAATTAATGCTCAGTTAATGTCCTGCTCAGCCTCCCTCTGCACTGTTCACATATGGATCGGCTGTCTGCCAGAGGGGTAATTACTTCAAATGTGGTTAGGACCGGTCCTATTGTGGAACTGTAGTACTGGAGAACACAGCCTACAATACGCAGTGTAAGTCAGCAATCTCTTAATGAAGCAATTTAGGATAGGGCCGAAATGATTAGTCAAATAATCGATCAGCTAGTCAACAGAAAATCGTTTTTTTAGTCATTAATTCGGTAAAATACAGCTGATTGCTACAGTGTCATTAATATTATCGTTCATGTCATCATAAATTCAATACTATTTGTAGGGATGCACTAATTGTGAAATTCTGGGCAGAAACTGATGCCAATGTTTAAAATAACTATTTAGCTGATAGCTGATACTGATGTTTTTGTTGTTACTTTTGTTTTTTTTTTTTCTTTTGTACAAGGGAAACAGAGAAATCTTCATTATATAAGAAATGAACTACTTTAAAAGTCATTCAGTCCTTCATTACACTACCATTGAAAGAGCACTTGACCATACAAATTGATGATACCTTTTTCTAATTCTCCCTGTAATATCTATTTGATATTGCTGTGAAAATATTTACCAAATTCGCCCTCAAAACAACATATACATTCAAATTTCTCGTCTCAGTTTTACAGGATTGTATTTGAACACTTGTGATAATGTTAGAATCTACCTTTACCCAACAGTAATTTTTGCTGAAATGTGCTTGAACACATCTTTAAATAACTCAACCATGCAACCTTCGTAAACTATTATTAGCGGCTACCAGCTGCTAACAGCTAGCATCAACCTGCTGTCTTCCTGCCAGTTTCAAAATGGCTTCCTTGTTCACAATGTAGCATCATCAGGGAAACAATAGGGTTTGTCCCCTGACATGTTCATGGTGATTTTACTGCATCCTTTCCTTCGTAATGCATCTCGTGAAAGATCTGTTTGTCCCAAACATGTTTTCTAATGTTCCCAGATAGTGTAACGCCATTAATTTCGAGTCCTGCTATTTAGCCTGCACAAAACTGATGTGACACAACAGAAAAACATCGGCCACTGCCATCAGTGAATGTCATCTTATTTGCTGATAGGCCGATGGCAGTCAACAAGGAGAACATCTGCTGATACTGACATTTGGCCAATGAATCGATGCATCCCTACTTTTTTGGTTTGGTTCGTTAGTCACTGCACATCTTATTACTGACATTTAACATTAATTTTAGCACTTAATACATGAAGAAACCAGTTTGTCAAAAAAATCTAAAGCTGAAACACTAATTTGATTCAATTAGTCCATCAACAGAAAAGAACTGGCAACATTACATTGGGTTTCCTATCATTTCTTTAAGCAAAAACAAACGGTCTTTTTTTGGCTTTATGATATTATAGCTGTCATTTTCCACTGCTTTCTGACATTTCGTAGTCCAAACAATCAAGAAAATAATACGCCCACTAATGAATGATGAAAATAATCAGTAGTTGCAGCTCAAAATAAATCAACATGTTATTCAATGATAAAGCTAATTGTTTACTTTCAGCCCTAATGCAATAATAAAATATAGAGCTAGTGTGTTAGACTCCAGCACATAGATTCAATAGAGAATATAATATTGTAAAAATTGTACATTCTCCTTTGTTAGATGTGCGTATGTCTCTTGTACTCAGCATGGTGGAAAATCAAAGGTTTAACCAAACAAGAAGGAGGGATGACATTAAAATGGAGGAATATGATCTTTTTTCCTCTCTATCAGAGCCTTCAGGAGGCCAAGGGACAATCAGCAGGGTTTGTGAGCTGGATTTCCAGTCTGCAATGGTGGCTGACCCGAGCCCAGATGGATCAGATACCTCTGTCAATATTCTGTCTAAGCACTGGAGGACAGCATGAGATGACAGTATGAGTCTGGTGTGTGTCTATGTGCTTTTCTGAGTGGAGCCCATTAGTGTGGGGAGCCTCTCCAGCCACTGTCAAACTTAAAACAGAGGACAGGAGGAGGTATTACCTCCAATTACGTGCTGTGATGCATCTGTGAAGTCTAAGCGCTATCAAGCCGCCGGGCTGTCAGACTTTTGTCTGTTTATTAATTCATTTTTGTTTCACATTATACGTATCACGGTGATGGAAGAGGAGCCCCCTCTTCCCCATTTCTTGTCTCCTTCTTCTATTACCCATCTTCCTTTCCTTGGAAAAGAAATAACCATTTATTTGAAGTCGTGTTCTCTTAAGAGGGTGAAAGATAAGCTTTTGTTTGGGTTTCATTCACTTGCTCTTCCTCTTTTCTTACCAGACTGAAGATGTGACTCTCCTAACATATGCTCATTGTGTTAATCCCTTGCCAGGGTAAAATGAGAACTCCCTTCTCTCACCTTTCCTGACCCGTACCCCTTCTGTCTCCCCAACGCACTGTATTACAAGACTTACATTTCAATTTGCATGCCCAATCACAGGGATCTTATGAGCTGCTGGTTGGAAAGCAATTGAGCCTCATTCAATCTGTTCCCCTCATGTTTCCAATCCATTTATGATTATTTAAAGATATTAAATGGCTTGAACAAACCACTTGCAGAGCCAAGTTTTTTTTTCTTACTTTTCCTTTTCTTTCGTCTCATTTTTTTTCCGCACTTCATTTGATTGCACCCACCAGTCACCTTTGCCTCTATCCAGTGCCTCCCTGGTCATCTGTGCACCTTGATTTGAGAGTCGGAGGTGGGGGGTGGGAATAACAGCACATGGAAATGGGCTGGTGATTGCCTTCCTCCCCGCGTGGTGATGGAGGGCTTGAGTGATCGCGCCCCTCAAGCCCCTCCTTGGTGGTTGATTAGCTGTGGAGCCCTGGAGCTCCGGAGTGACACAGTGGCTCATCAGACCCCGCTCAGCCTGACAGGGACCCCCTTGATTGCACGGTGCTTCATAATTGTCCCCCATTCTGCCTCAGTGTCCGGGGTGCTGCCATCTTATTTTCGTGTCAGAGAACACGTCATGCGATGCTAGACTTTTCCTGTTGCTTCTCAGAATGTAGACACGTGAAATGTTTCCATATGAAAGGGATGTGTCATAGAAATGTCATCCATGGGGGAGATTCAAGTTACTAGCATGACAACACTGTAATGCTCTTCCAGACATTCAATGCATAGTATGCAGTCGACAACTCTTAGAGGCATAAAAATGATCTCTTGGTCACAATGTACAATGAAAAGAAAATGAAAAGTCCATTACAGATGTCGTGTTTTAATAACACATACAGAATTGTATAGATACAAGGTTGGACTGACTTGGCGGGTGCAGAAATGCAGGACAACATTTATATCAAGGACTGCGTCTTCTTTCTCCCTCTCTCTGTCTGCCAGCACCAGAAGCTGCAAATGGGCCCAGTGTAATGTCTTTTTTTTGTGAGGCAATTGGAAGAGAATTGCCATCGTGGCATTTATAATCATTGAGTTGGTAGACATGATTGAAAGTTAAAGCAGTCAGAACGAAGCACTCCGAGGGCTCCGGCCCAGGTTATTGATTCATATAGCTTATGTGGGTGAAACACCTAAGGTGTGGAACTCATCAAATCATAGACTGTCTTAATTATTTTTATGTCCTGGCATCAGCCTCTGGGGACACTTGAATTTCTTAAAGTTTCTTAAAGACTACTGCCCGTGCCATTGCAAGCAACCTAAAACACCCTTGCTGACATTAAGCAAGTCTTCGGAGCTTGGAATTGTGAGTTAAGACCTGAAATGTGTTCTTAGACTCAAGGATTCAAAGGTCTTTTTGTCACGTACAAAAACATAAGGCTGTGCTAAAGGATTAGCGTGAAAAAAACCCCTCAAATATTAAGGATAAAAATTAAACTAAAAACATTTGTAAAAATGTACATATGTCACAATTTCAAGGCAAGATAAATAATAACATTTTGTACACACTAGAATGCAATGTGTACAGGGCGGTGCGCACAAGAGGATACTGTATTAGACAAAGCCAAAGATATACAGAGGACAGAGTTCAACCTCACAAAAAGCTTAAGGGAAAAAGATTTTCCTAAGTTTCTCTGTGTTGGACTTTTGACCGCAGATGCATTTGACCTGAATAAAGAAGCTGGTGTAGTGTGTGTCCTGCAGAGCGGTCCGATTCAATGGTACAGTTAGCCAGGCGAATCTCTCTCTGTTGGGCTCTTTAGTCCTAAGGAGAGCTGTCCTACACCGGTTGATAACGTCCCCTGTGAGGATGCTTTCTCTCCATAGTATCAGAGAAGAAGGTCTTCAGGACCACAGAGAAACTCTTGAAATTCTTAAGCTGTCTAGGGTTGTAAGGCATTGCCTTTCTTGACACCCTCCCCAAAAATGTCCCCTTGACTCTCAGGAATATAAAGTTCTTTGCTGCTTCCTCCAACAAACCCAAACAGCTCCTTGTTTTTTGCTGATCTTCAGTAAGAGACTGTTGGCCTCGTGCCATAGTGATAGGTTTGCCACCTGTTCTAGGTCGGTCTTCTCATCATTGTTGCTGATCCAGCCTTTCGCTACTGAGTCATCAGCACACTTGATGATGGAGCTAGAGCTGTTCCTGACTACAGTTTTTTCATTTTAATTTTAAATTTTAAAACAAAAACAATCTACGTACACAAGTGTTTAAGCACTATCAGAAATAATCTCCATCTGTATTAACACCCCTGAAAATGCATTTCACATGAACATTTATGTTCACTGGGCATGCACATGCTGACGTAAACAGAAAGCAGATTGTCTACTCCACAGTTGGTTGCTTGGTTACAGAAAACACTAAGTAGATGGAGAAAAATAAGACCAGAGATTTCTTTGCTTGGATCAACAAAAAGGTGTAACTGTTACTGAAAATAATACATACTGTAAGTATAAGGTGGAAAAGGCGGCTGAAACAGACTGGGAGTCGTTGCAAAGCAAATACAACAACATATCAGAGTGGTATTGGAAGCAGGACGAAGCCATGGCAATTGGAAAGGAGTACCCACACAAGAGGGATGAAATCACAAAAGGTGTGCAGACCTAGCTATAATGTTTGGGCTTGACATGTTGTGACTGATAAGACCCAATCGGGAAGTGAACATTGGTGTTTGCACTATTATGTCCAAAAGTCTGTGTTTCAGCCTGTCCAGACGAAAATGCAACTCAGGTGTTTTGAAAGGTCTCTGTTTTGGGGATTTCAAAATGCCAGAGTAGTGTGGATGCTAGGTATAAACATTGCAATAGCTAGGTGTTTTAAAACAAAAATGTATCTGTGTGGATGTGGCCTGAACCTTTGTGCAGGGGTGGGGGAGGTTACCTATCTCAAGGATGAGGGTTTTGGATGTGTGATGCCTGACTAGACCATAGGAGTTCTGGCAGTCAGAAAGTCCAGGATCCAGGGACACAGAGAGGTGTTTCGTCCCAGGTCCATCACTGTCCTGTTACATATAAGTCAAAGCATGTATTTGAAGTCCTCTTGTGCAAAAACCTCAAACCGAAAGACAACTGTGTCTTGTCTCAAAGTAACGATCCTTCTTTCTGCCTCTAGTCAAAGGCGCAGCAGGTCTGACATGTCCACACATAACTGTAAGGCTTTTCCTCTCACCAGATAGTTGGGATGACCTGCAGTCACTCAACTCAGCAGCTGCTTTTCACTCAACCAAGACACATGAAATGACATCTCTCTGCTGTTTTGGCTCCTAGAAGCCATTCCCCAATGTTTAAGGCACCCACAGCATCTACAGGGTAAAACTTCAAATGTAAAAGACGAGCCCCGTGTTTTGTAGAATAACTTGCCCGCTGTCTGTGATGTGTGCAATTGCATTTAACTGCATGCCAGCTTTTATCTTATTTTCTACCAAAGACGTGGTGACTGCAGCCACAGGCTTTATCATGTCCAGAGTTTTTGCTCACCAAATAGGCTTTTTCCTGTTGTCAAGCTTTGGCTAAAATCACTCACTAGTGTCTGTTGGTTTGTTTTCCGTCTTTTATTTCTCATTCTTATTTCCTCATGTCAAAAGGAGAAGGATGGACTTCAGCAGCTCACTTTTGCACTGGATTTTTCTTGCTCCTCTGGCTTTATGTAATCTTCTATCTATGTACAATGGCACATTAGCTTTATCCACCTATTACAGGTTCAGAGATTTCACCTGTTATATGTTTACTAGACTTCAAGTGTAAAATATGACTTTTTCCTTGGTGTTTCTTTGATAGAGATTATAGTGTCACAGCTCTCAAATGAAATAGGACTCAGTGTCAGCCTTGTACAGGGTGATAGACTTTACAGTGCCGGAGGAGACTTGTATTGAAAAGTAAATCCACCATCATATTCACCGCAAGCATTTACATAAGAGGTAGAGGGCTGTAGCAGATGAGTGGCTTGTCGTAACATTACACATTTGTTCAGTCAAGAAATGAGTCAAGGTGTTCGGGGGTGCGTCGAAAGGGAAGCCTCATAGAAAATATTGGCTTTGTCAAGGGTCCCTGAAGAGTGCTGTAACCAGGGTAAAAATGACATGTTGGTTTATACCAGTTCTCCTCGCGTGTTTGTATCTGTCTGAGAGTGCAACAGGAAGATAATGAAGATACAGTAAGTGATAGTATTGTATTTTTGCACAAACTGGTTGTGGAACTTGAATATTTTCTGTTTTCCTTGTATTAGCCAAATGATTTAGGTCATGGCAATGATGCATGGGGATCAATTTGACAGCTTTTTGTTTGATTTTTGTTGCCCTTTGTGTGTGACACATCTGAACATTGTGTGTGCTATTTAATTGGCAGGAGAGGCATCAGAGCACACCTTTGTGATCTCAGGGCTCCTGATGATTCTGATGAAAATCTTCTGACAACTGAAACATTTTCAATCTTGCCGCACGAACTCGGTATCGCTCGTACAGCCTCTGTTTCGGATTACTGTCAGGGCGATGTCAGAATTACTGTGCTGATATGGAGACACGCACACGTCAAGGTGTTTTGAACACTATGAGGTTAAGAGGTGAAAGTTTAACTCGAGTGTTTGAACAACCGCTGATAAACCTAAGCCTCTGCAGATTCTGTTTGAACAATCAAGCAAATTGAGGGTAAACTTTGACCTTAAGTGATGTGTTGACCAAAGAGAATGAGGGACAGTTCGTGTGATCACAAATAAGACGAGCGATGCTTTTTGTACTTGATCATGTACCCGACAGAGGAGGAGTCTTCACAGAGCCATATCACACTGACAAGGGTCAGCCTACCTTCTGGTGTGTATTGATGAGCAATACTAAATAAGGTTGGGTATCGGAAATTGGTTTCCAATTTTTAAAAACTGAAAGTTAATGAACAAACATGCATTTTCTATTTCAGAGTATGGCAGTTCATCAAAGTGAAGTAAATGGTGCTGAAAGCTTGATGACATAGTAACTACTTGCAGGTCATCCAGTGGCTATGAGGGCTGCAGTGACTCATTGATCTGGATCTTTACATCGACTCAGTGCTCGATGATCCAATATCATCGATGCAAGGACAAAACATTAAAACATGTTGTCATCTTTAAGACATGTCTTTACTTCCATGGCACCTCTGTGTTCCCATTTCCATCCAAGCACACCTCTCTCTTAAACTTTCAAATAGTGCTACCTCCAGACAGACACTGGTAAGCAGCCAAAAAAAAGACAATGAGGATATTTTCTGATATTGTCTCATATGGATCGCAAGCCCCTGAATTGAATCAAATCGAAATCGTATTGTCGCAGATTTTGTGATATCAGAAAAATTGTTTGTTGTCCAAGAAATCGATATAATATTGTGTTGTGATGAAACTTGTGATTTTCCACCCCTAGTAGCTACTGTTAGTTTTGGCAAGGGTCAATCATGACAAAGTTGATATAAAGAGTAAAGCTCTGTTGGTGTTTTGTCTCATTTTGCAGAGCAGGTTTATATAACACTGGGTGGCACGCTATAGCTGAAATGATTTCTTGCTCCTTTAAGTTCTGTCTGTTCCCTCAAAGGTCAGCACAACCCCGACGATTTACAGTTGGTCAACGGTGCAAATTCACACGTCAAACCAAAATTGACTGCCATGTGAAAGCACTGTGCAAATGTGCTGTGCTTTGCCACCACGACTGAATCCTCTGGTGCATTAAAATCAATTGATTTTTTATTTATTTTGGTTATAAATGCTGGTGTAACTTGGCCCTAAAAGGTGCTGCTTGCCATGGTAACACGTTGGAAGTTTTATGTTGTCGGGCAAACTGCAGTATGTGCTGCATGTTGCATGCATTTAAGCTCACTGTGGGTGGTGGTGCTCACACTGCTTGAGGCTGCTTCCTTTAGAAATGTTGAGCGTTGATGAGCGAATGTATGCATTTGGTATGATAGGGGAAAATGTCATTTTGTCAACTGAGAATAAATATGGTTTTTGCTTTCAGCGTATTTTAGTTTCTTTTATGGCTCAAATACAGTGCCAGAGCAATAAAAAATCAAAACAAACTGTAGGTGAAAAGGAAGATAAGAGGTGGTAACACAAACTGATTCATAATTGTGAAAATATAACTGATACCGAGCTGTGATTCTTGAAACATTACTGTATGTCCCTTTAAATACACAGTATTTTCAGCATGGCAAAAAGTGATGGGAGGTTTTTCACCTCCCGATGGAACAGGATGAAACATGACTCCCGAGTCCGATGTCCACCCTCAGTATATTCCTCCTTTATGGGCTGAATAATATGTAATACCTTGCAAAGCTTCACACCTTCCTGGTAATGTGTCACTGCTGGAGACAGATACACTCACCATGGTTCAAAGTAAGGCATGTCATTTTGTTGACAAGCTGTAGCTGGGTGCCTGTGAGCATGTTTGTGCCTGGGAAGACATGCAATTCTGTATTCTCAGAAAAATCAGCATTGTGACAGAGAGTCTGTCAGTGCCGCGCGCTCAGATCACTTAACTGGAGCATCGAGACGCGGCTGAAAATCAAAGGCCAAATAATGATAGAGCTGATATGATGTTTAAAACAGAAACAGTCTCTTATGCTCGCTAATATTACAGAAGTAGATAAGAAGCAATGTGGGTGGAGGCTGCCATTAAAGGCTTAATCGCTGATATATATGCTGAAGACCCATTTAGAGGTAGCCTGTGGTGGTTTCTTGTAAAAAAAAACATAGATATTTATGTTTAATGTTTCTCACCGAAATCATCGTGTGTGTCCTACAAACATGTTCAATGCAGTTCCTTCCTCGTAAAACAATTGCTAAGTCAGTTTATTAAAATAATAAATAAATAAAGCCAGGATCATTTACATACAGGGGTGTAAATATAGACAGTGCAGACAGTGCAGTTGCACTGGGGCCCGTGAGGTTGGGGGGCCTGCAGAGAGAGTGGGCACTCCAACAATGTGTCGAGTAGAGAATAGGCCGGTATGAATGATTGCCACCTTGAAAATATGCTTGTGTTCAAAGAGGAACTCTCATTAAATTAAAAACAGTGCAGTTTGCTATACAAGCCCTTGAAAAAGGTAAACCCATCTCGTCAATAGCATCTCTAAGAAAATGATGTGTTTTTTCTATAGTTATAAATCAGCTACTAAAATTGTTCAATTAAATTCATAATTTCTTATTTTCTGGTATTTTTTGTTGCATACAGATATGCAGTGATGATTGCTGAGTAATATGTATGCTGATGTTATCCAATGTCAAGTCTCTGATCATGTGACGAGGTGATATGTGAACAATAGCATGCACTAGGGCCCACTGCAACTTCCTTACACCACTATTTACATCCATGTTTACACTGGCTAGTAGTCTTGTTCTTCTTGCCCTCCATTTGCTAGCATGTTGCTACATTTTGCCTTTGTAGTGTACATTACTGTTGATCACTGACACAGAGCCAAAACCGAGAGATATCTAATAACCCCACTTTTATTTAATTGATATACAAATTTGTTTATCATTGGGCCATTTGATGAGCACGCCTAGCTAGCAACTGATAGTATGATTCCAGCTGAGGTAATATTTTCCAAAAAGACAACTCTGATAGATCAACCTAACCCTTGCATAGTTTTTTTTTTTAATTTTTTATTATTGTTTCATGTGCTTGTACCTGAAGTCAGCAGAATTATGTATTTTGTCACTACTGCACCTCTTTTGAGTAGAAGGTTAGTTCAAAGGTGGTCAAAGGTCAAGGTCACTGTGACCTCACAAAACATATTTTTGGCCATAACTCAAGAATTCTTACACTAGACACAAATGTTTAATAGGATATAATGATGAAGTGATGACATTTTATATCCAAAAGGTCAAAGGTCATCTTCACTGTGACATCATAACATTCTGCATAAAGCACTTTCCTGGCCATTACTTCTGTCATATCTCAGGAATAGAGGAGGAGACATTTGGTCAGATACTGAATTGGTGACACTAATCTTGGGTGTCCACCTTGAAACTGTGCTGATTGTATAGATCCTCTGTGCTGCCGGGGGGACGATATGTATGAAGCATTCATGTTTTCACACACATGGGTGTAAGCTCTAAGAGAAATTTGACTGGTGTCTAAAGGCATACAACTGTGGGGTGGTAATTCTTTTTAAGCAGATATAATACATTATTTTAAAAGTATAGCTATACTTTGGCTCTGATGCAGTCCTTCAGTCTGCAGTCATCACTCTGTAGCATTGCTCTACGTCCCACCCACAGCACTACTGACTGGTTACCTATCAACACTAAAAGGCTGCCATGCCACAACAAAGATGGAGACTGGAGCTACTCCGGTGAGCAAGCGGACAAGGAAATTGAATGTAAGACAGCAGATATTACTGAAGTTATAATAAACATCCAAAACTCTTACATTGAAGTTATAAAACCACACATTCTTTTTGTTTCCACTGGTTATGATCTGTCATCAGAAATAGTAGTTAGTAGATGCGGCCTCAGTTGTATGGGTAGAAAACTGCAAGGAGAGGAAGAGGGAGTGAGACGGCGCCTGGACGCAGCGAGAGATTTGACTTGATGGTCATAGATGATCATAAAAATGCAGTGCATTGACAATACAGATATTTCATACACTAGACGTAATGTGGATCTGCCAATGCACATTCAGTCAGCATCGCTCTGTTTGTCACTGTGAGTAGAGAATCTAGTCTGCAGTGAAGTTCATACACTTCACTGATAAACCAGAGAATCATACAGTAACATGTGGGATGTACACGCACATAACCCTCTGTGCAAAGGGCACCAAGTGCTGGTGTGGGCACTGTAGTCCAATAAAAAAAACACACCTTTTTTCCCCGTACCATTGCAGCCTCAAGGCTACCCTAAACGGCTGTTTCAGAATATAAAATACATAAAAATAGGAGGCAGGTCTAAGTTAACTGCCTTGCTCAAAGGCACATTTATTGTGGTTTTTGCTAGTGATAAAAGAACTCCCTCAGGCTGCATCAGTGACCTCCTGGTTGCAAACCGAATTGGCTGACCTCATCTCCAGGCGTTAAGCTACATGAATGTTGAACAGCAAAGCAGAGCACGGTGGTGATTGTGTGCATTATGGCCTTGTCCCTTCCAAGGCAAAATGACAATGTTGATGCACATACAGAATTGCCCTACCCAGTGTTTCCCAGACAACATTTAAATTTCATAAACTCACTGGAGCTACAAGGAGTGTGGGAATCAACAGGGGTTGCTGTTGGCATGTGGGCACTGTAATTAACTGGTCCAGAGGCTTGAGATATGTGTGCTCACTTCAGGTCATGAAAATATGGAAGACATTTATTTCCTGCGCTGAGCTTGATTCAGGAGCAGGAAGTCAGCATTGTGGCTACTGGTTATTAACTTGTTGGGATTCAACATCTTTTTAAAGCCGAGTCCTACTTTCTGCCCCTCGCAGCCTCTTTCAGTTTGGTGCTTTGTCATTCTGCCCACATCCAGCAGAGTGTAAACATTATCACTTGAACATATTTATTTTTAATGGATAATTACACTCACCGTTTCAGCCTGCATGCCCGCACCTAACACACAGTTTTGAGAAATGACCTTCAATTAAATTTCTGCCAGAGTGATGTCAGTATATCTCCAAATATAATCAGAGCAAAGTTTGTTCAAATATAAGAGGGAAGTGATACTGCTCTTCACTCCAGTTTCTCCTTAATTAACAAAGGGGAATGCATTACATTCCCTCTCATATCACCTCATGGTTGTCATGCTCTTTGACAGAGTTTAATTGAAAAATGGTGTCTGTAAATTTCTTACCCAGTTCATGATCAGCATTGATCATACAGTGTGTTGATGTGAAGTGAAACTTGCCCAAGAATCACACTTGAAAACACACTTTACACACACTATCACCATGACCGTTACCCATCTCTTTCTCTCTGCTCCATTCATCTCCCCGCCCCCTCCCTGTGTTTCCCAGGCTATATTCTCACATCAGGCAAGGATGGATATGAGACAAGTCATCCATTATAAGAACCTGATTGGTTCTGTAGTGGCAAATATCATAGCCCCATTTAATAGCATCACCACACACACACACTCTCTCTCTTTCTCTCTCACACACACAAACACATACACCTCAGTGCTGCCTGGCGCGGCCTCTTTCATAATTTTCTTGTCAAGCATAGCAGACAGCCTAATGTGAGAGGGCAAGCACAGAGTAAACAGTGGACAGATTTTAGATGTATCACTGTAATGGAGTAATTACCCGTCAGTCGGGGACGGCACAGGGCTTCTTACCAACACTCTGGTTCAACAGAATCAAAAGGAATCTTCAAATGAGGTATTAAATTTTAATTACTAGCATCCGTTGGCAGCTTAGTTTAAAGCATGAGTCGGTCCAATTTTTTTTTACCTTGATGCTAGCTCCCCATCTTCCTTCAAAGCATCTATTGCATGTGGTTTTAAATGCACAGACTGAGGGTACATAATATTTTAATGGGTCCACTGACAGAGCAATGTAAGGATATATACCTTGAGACAACCTAAATTTGTCCACCATCTGATATTTTGTCATATTATTTACACTGTGATACCTGTCCCTTTAATAACGTTCTGAGGTAGCAAAATGAGCAGGACTGCCTTGTTACAGAATTAATTGTTTCGGTCACAAAGTCAGAAAAAAAACCACATAAATGTGGTTAAAGGAGCAGTGTGTGAGATTTAGAGCAGGGGTAGGCAACCCCACATGAGGCTCTTTAGCCCCTTTCCAATGCCTCCCTGTGGCTTTGACAGAAAATTATATGGAAATGAATGACTGAATTTAACATTTTAATATTCATTCATTGTTTTAGGCCTAAAGTGATTCTTCAACTGTAACAATGCATAGCCTACACACCGATTTAAAAAACATTTTGTCAACTAAATTGTGCGTCATACGTCTGGCCTGGCACCTTTTCCTCTAAAAACATCACTAGACGTGGCTAAAGTAATCTTAAATCTTCCTAGCTAGGCTAGCTGTGGATTTCAAATCCATTCATTTTCGTAACCACTTATCCTCTTGGAGATCGCAGGGGAGCTGGAGCCTATCCCAGCTGACATTGGGCGAGAGGCAGGGACACACCCTGACAGGTCACCAGACTATCACAGGGCTGACACATAGAGACAGACAACCATTCACACTCACATTCACACCTACGGCCAATTTAGAGTCACCAATTAACCTAGCCTGCATGTCTTTGGACTGTGGGAGGAAGCCGGAGCACCCAGAGAAAACGCACACTGACACAGGGAGAACATGCAGATTCCACACATAAGGGCTCCCCCACCCCTGGGTTCGAACCACAAACCCTCTTGCTGTGAGGTGACAATGCTAACCGCTGCTACTGCTAACCACCGGATTCCAAATCCGAAAAAGAAAAGGTCTCCGGGAGAAATACAGAATTTAAAAGTGTGTGAACAAATTTGTTTGCCTTCATCGGCAACACTGCAAAATTAAAATTCCAAATAATCAAAAGTAGCCACCTTGCGCTAAAACATATTAATGAATGCTCATTTGGATCTATTAGTAATGTTGATAGGCTAATTGTTACTTTTATTATGAGGCTCAAATTTGTTTTGTGGCTCCAGACAGATTATTATTTTTTGGCCAAAAATGGCTCTTTTGATAGAAAAGGTTGCCGACTCCTGATTCAGGGGGACTTTAGAGGCATCTAGTGGTGAGAACTGGAGACTGCTATCAGCTGAAACCTCTCCCGGTTTGATTTCCTTCAGTGTTTATGGTTCATGAAGTTTTTACCAGGAGCCGAATTATCCATAGGTTTCCTCCTCTCCAAAACCAACAGACCAGCTGGTTAAGATGGATAAAAACACTGAATAAAGCAGTTTCAGGTTATAAATCAGTGTTTCCTCGACACTGTTCGGCTAGTCACTAGCCCAGAAGCTGCTCCTGTGTGCTCATCTTTTTTCTGATCCAGACGTTCAGAGGGTTTTTAACATGAGTCTAATTATACGCAGAGATCTCCTCTCCAAAACAGACGGTCCCTGTGATGTAAACTGGTAAAAACACTGAATAAAGCAGTTTCACATTAAAAAAAAAAAGTGTTTTCCTGATGCTCTTGTCGCAGAGGGGCTGCTAACTACGGTGGCCAACACAAAAACATTAATTGCCCGTCTACAGGCAGTGTTTGGTTTGTCCATTCTGGGCTACTGTAAAAACACGGCAGTGCAACATGGCAATCTGCGCGCAAAAGGACCTGCTCTCTATGTAGATATAAACAGCTCAAGAAAAAAAAAACAATTCTTTTTTCAGGCGATTATACACTGAAGAAAACACATATTTTATTATATTCATTTTCTGCCAATACATCTTCCTAAATCCTACACAGTGGACCTTTAAGTACTTTGATTAGCTGCTTCAGACAGAAACAGACATCACTGTCTGGTTATTTTATCTATCGGCAATTTCTCAATTGATTCTCCATAAATTGTATTTTATCACTGTATATTTTGTTGATGTGATAAAAAATGACAAACTGTGATAGACGACTTTATAACTATACAGGCCCGCACAGGCCCCTTTATAGCAAAGCAGTTGTCAGGATTTTAGTCAAAATCGATCAGTATGATGGAAAGTGTTTGCAAAATAGGGTCCGAGATGAAAAGGACGGAGTTAATAACCATGTGGCAGATTTTCATCTCACTTTTTTATTTTCATTGGGAAGCACGCACTGGGAAGCATGGAATCACTCCGGTCTTCACAGTTTGTGGCGGCTGCTGTACCAAAAAAGGAATTATTAGATTTAATAGTATGTAGGGGAGAGAAAAGCAATGAATAAATAAGAGGTTATACAGTGATGCAATGCAAATTAGCCTTGGATTCAATTTGTCGATGGAATGGTAATAGTAAGGCCAGAGAGAGGAGGCAGAAAATGGTATGTGATTTCCTCCACTCGCTTGCATCATACCATGCTAATTTGTGTTTTATGCTCTGCAAATGCAAGCCAAACTGCAATTTTTTCTCCCCCTCAACCTTGGTGCACAATTATATTCTTTTTTTTTTGTTTGTAAGTACTTTAATTATTTATTTATCTATTTTGTTACTTTGAAAGCATTAACCTCAAACGCTGGTTTTGGTAGTAATGGTGAGAACTGAACAGCTGTTCAGCAGTCTTTCACAAAAACTACTATCAACCCGAGTGGCGGCCCACGTTTCATTTTCATGATGTCTGCGTAGCCTTGTGGCTCTCTTCAAAGACCACAAAAAAGTGTGTGAATAAGAAAAGCACAGTGTAAATGGCCCTCCTAATGACTCTCAGCAGGACTACTCCTTGTATCTTTTATGAGCCAGGAAGAAAGGCGCGCATCATTATACAGTGCCCATCTGAAATCCACCAGCAGCGTGATGCTCAACAAAAAGAATCCCCTCCTGGCAAATCGGGCGTAATGGGACACATTAGCGTATCGTTAGCCTGTTAGCGTGCCTGGAGGTCAGACACTGGCTGCCAAATTCCTGCTGCTGGAGAAAAAGAAGAGCTGGCTCTAGATGTCTGTTCATTCATTTGTGAACAGATAAAACATGAGCGCAGACGTGTCGCTATGAGATTTTAAATACGTCTCCAGGATTTAGCAGGGCTACAGACTGATAAATACATACACATTCATTGCGTCAAAAATAGACAAACAGCCAACTCAGCAAACACTGATAATCAGTAACATCTCTCAAACTTAAGTGCTGATTCCTCATTGTAACAGCTTAGTTCCTCGTGCTTAAATGTAGGCAAATGGTAATTAAGTCTCCTGTATGCATTAGGAGCAAATTTAGTACTTGTTCTCTTACTTAAAATACACTGAATACTACATTAGTATTCAATATTAAGAAGATCAGTGTAAGCCTTTGGCAATAATGTTAGGCCATGAAAAAGGTAACTGAAAAAAATCAGTTAAAAAGGGGAATATTTTATTGCTGCATCTATTCTTGGACTCTCCAGTTGGGACTAAAAGTGTGCTTTGCTTAAAATGTCACCCGCTAGAGCTCAGCAAATTTGAGTATTAATAGAACATCAGAGTAGGGCCGGGTATTGTTTTAAAAAATTACAATATCAGTACCAATACCAGTGCTGTTTAAGTAATACCAATACCAATAAAGTACTTCATTTGAAACCTTTTTTTAAAACTTTATTTGATACCATTGTTTTGGTAGCATTTTGCCATGTAATTGCCAACTACGTCAAATACATCGCCCTGGACATCACCACACTGTATGGGTTTATAGCTGCTGTGGTAGGGGATCAATCACATTTTGCATTAAACTGAAGAATCAGCACAGCTGCCAGAAGTAAATGTTGGCATTTTACGTTTCTGCAAACCACAAATACGTAATATTTATACATTTCATATGTTTCACATCAATGTTCCTTCTTCTTCATCCCTAATATACAAGCTGACTTTGTCACCAGGAGGTAGAGGGGATGGTGGATGGTGTGACTTCCAGGCGAGTCACCTGACCATCTGGCGTCTGCCAAGCTGCAGACCATTGTTCAAGACCAATAAACAAGAAAAACATTTTTGTAAGCCACCAAATGTGGGTGTTTTGTAGCAACCAGCCACTGTTTTCCCATCGCCTTTTCAGGCACAAAAGATGCTATTTTTTTTGACAAAGACATCGCTGCCTTTCCTGCTGAGACTGTGGCCCCCAAACGGGGTATTTTAGACCAAAACATGATCTCTTCCCAACCATTACCAGGTGGTTTTTGTGCCTAAACCTAACCACACATTAACCACAGGGTTGTTGAAACACAAAGCTTCAGTGTGTCCGCTACATAATTACGTCCAAATGTACTGTATCTGTCTGCAGAAACTTACAACAATTGGGCGAGTGGATTGGAAGAACGCTTGCAGAGATTGTCTGCAAGCAGAACCATAGAAATAGTGTTTTGTTCTAGATCTGGGTACAAAAAGATTGAATACTGTGGACACAGGTATCGTTTGACTGGAGAAGTATGAATACTACTTCGCACTGGGTTATTTTGGTCGATACCTAATCAAGTACTGATACCCAGCCCTACGTGAGAGGCTGTCGAAGATGCCCATTGCATCATTTAAGGCAAATTGTTTATATTGAGAGCTGCTAATGGACATCCTGAAGGAGCTCGCCTTCATGCATTTTGTCTCCTAATATGGTTAAAATATATCCTTATGCTTTAAGATAAAAACAGACGGAGGCGTAGGAACTTGAAAGACTGTCAGTAATTTGTGAAGGAGCACAAAAGATTTACGTCACTGATGTAGACTGCAGGACAGCCAGGCTGAGATTTATAGGACAGTTGATAGAACCACAGCAACAGATGATGCAGATGATGTTGGAGAAAGAGAAAGATGGATGGATGTGGTCAGGGAAAGGTTAATAAGGAGAAAGTGTGAAGAAGAAATGAGAGCTGTTACTGTAGCAGTCACCTAATGTCATCTGTCACTCACTCTATGGTGCTCTGCTGATGGGACCAAACCCCAAAATATCATTTAGTTTGACTCACCTTCAGAGTGATGCGCACCATTGGAGGCATCACACGCTGCATTATGAGAAAATGATTGTTGAACGGTAAAACAAACGACCTGCACTATGATGCTGTATACGATGGGCAATGCTTTGATTTCCAAGGAATGATAAGCAACGTTTCAATGCATCACTGTGCTTTCTAGTCAGGGGTGAAAGGTGAGAGAGTGGGGAATTGTAAGGCTAACAAGTGCAGGGGCTAGTCAGCAAATAATGGGAAAGTCATCTGTGAGAGATGACTATCAATTAAAGGCACTTAAGGCACTAATGATCAGCAAAGGGTTCCTAATGAGGATATGTGAAGGTGGGATCACATCTCTGGAAGTCAAGTGCAGTGTTAAGATTCCAGCAGTATGCTAAAAGCCATGAATGCACACAGGCCCACTCATCACACTATCAAGGTCATTAGACGCTGTAATCAACTTAGCTAGCACTATTTCAGGGAGAAACAAAGTTGCTTCGCTTTAAAGCAGCGATGGGAAACCATGTGCCGTGGTACAGCAGGTGATTACACTAATTAGTTCCTTCTGTCAGCTAGAAGGCATGCTAATCAGTGAAATCGCCCTGTGTAGTGTTTGGTTGGAATGAAAACCTGCACACTCTCGGCCATTCCCTGTCACACGGTTGCTTATCCCTGCCTTATAATAGAGAATTGGAGACAATGAGCTGAACTCAGCCACTTCTCTTTTGGCTGCTTCAGTATCTACTGATTAAAAATAAAGGCTCAAAATCAATACCAAACAAGAAAACACAAGTATCGTCTGGTATAAAATCTATATTAAAGGCCCTGTAAGACAAGACGTCACGTCAGACATAAAAGCACTGCTCAAATGCACTATTGAAGAGACATCATTTACATCGTGGTTCCTCTAGGTATTTTCCACAAAGAATCTGAATATCTGCGGTGCACCATACGTTTCAAGTTTTAAAAAGCTTTCAAAAGCAACAGCATGTTCACTGCATCTTAGCCACAGATGTATTGTCAAAGCCTAATGGGAACTGTAGCAAACAATCTTTCATCTCTATTAAAGCTCCACTAATCGATATTTTTTTACATGAAAGTAGTTGCTCACAAACTTATCTTCCAAAGTAGTTTTTGTAGTGTGTTTTAGCTCTGCAACTGTAAAGTTCTGGGGACTCCCTCTGAGGTACTGTTTACTGGGGTGCTCCCCCAAGAGCTATACCTACAAGTGATTTTTCAGTTTACATGCCCAGGGCCAATAGGAACGCTGATGTGAGGTACTGTAGGCTGGCCGGCGACTGGTATAGCAACGTTACTTTCACTTTAATGAGTCAAAATCACAGTGTGTGGCTGTGTTCGGCTGATCAACATACACTTTCATTAGTCATGGTTCCTCTTGTGGTGGTAGAGTACCTACTCTGAAATAGGAGTCCCTCCAAACAGCAATGTATGAACTACAATCGTTCCTGGGTCTTGTGGTGTGGACAGAACAAAAAGAAAGGTTCTTAAAACAATGGAAAAGCTTCTCCAGTCCGGAAAGGCCTATTGTTTTACTTTTACGGCCAACACTTTTACTGCACAGTCCCAGTCTCGGCAAACAGTTGGCAGCAGCGGTCATTCATTTTCTTAAAATGGCTAGCTGGTAAAGACTGATGAACATCTAGCAAGCTAAATACTTTTCTTAGGAATTGGTGGAGACCAAAGCAGAGATTATATTATATTTTCTACCTCCTGAATGTGTATATTATTTCGACATACAATGCACATAACTGTACATATTTCTTATATTTACTCTAATTCTATGGTTGTTTTATTTTATTGATGTATATATTGTGATTAAATTTTCACGCTTACAGCCTCAGCACAGTCACAATATGTATTCTTTTTTAATTTTTTATATCTAAAGGTAGCATAATGTACATTTTATTTCTATTTTATTCTGTTATTTCTTTATACTTCTGTTTCATACTCTTTTTCTTACTTCTAATAATTCTCTATTCTTTACATCAAAACAACTGTAACATATCATAATTTCCCCTCGGGGAGTATTTATGATTCTGATTATAGGAGAGTAAATACTGGACTTTCATTCGTTAAGTAGCCAGAAACTCGCCTGAAAATGCTTTGCTTTGTTTTTTGCCGGATGTGGAAAGCAATTATTGGAAATACATTAAATCCTAAATTTCCAAGTAGGAATGTGATTTGTGGACATAAAGAACTGATTTTATCCATCCAATTGCCTTGTCCTTTTATTTTTTAGACAATAATAGTGATAAATATAAACGAGAGCAATATACTGATATTATATCGATATTCTGATATGAGATTAGATATCAACTTAGATGGATCAGAATATTGAAAGTATTGTCTTTTCCTGGTTTCAAAGGATAACAGAAAAGTTCTGTATTTATCTGAACTTACCAGACTGTTCTAGCTGCTCTATAATTTGCATTTACCCTCTTAGTCATTACATCCACATTACTACTGATTATTTATCGGAGATCTCATTGTGTAAATATTTAGTGAAAGCGGAAATGGTGAGGTCTACAACACGTCAGTAAATGAGCAGTGTAGGCACAACGTGGACTGAACGCCGCTCTGTCTCGGCTTTGGGAGGAGAACATTGTCTGGGCAGGAAAGAGCATGATACCACTGACACTGCACACTCTCTCAGCACCTCCAGGTATTTGATTATCTCCGTAGCAACCTGCTCACTGATGACCCCCATTACGTACCTGGCACACAGGTCAGGTACGTATTACGTCAAATAAAATCTACTTCCCGACAATCTCACACACAAGGCCACGGGAACGTGGAGAGGCTGGGAGAGGGTCCTCGACAACAATGGAACCACCTGTGCATTTACGGGCTGATTCAATCATGAGCTGCATTGCTTCATGCTGTTTTGTCCAGATGTCTGTGTGGAGATGAATTATACTTTTGAAATATTTATTTGTACTTAGGGGCATTGGAGATAGTTGATGTCCTGAATTGCAAATGTAATTTCTCCATCACTTCAGTGCCCTCAACTCTTGCACATGGTCAGTCCCCAACTAAATTCAGTAACTGAAGGTTCCGAGAACATACAGGGATTGCTAATGACACACATTTTTATTTTACAGCTGCAATGATTAGGCCTGTCATGATATGATGATCGTACGATATATGGACATGACCTCGATCATTTGGCCTGACCTCAATATTGCTTATTGTGTTTACATGTACTGTATGTTTGATTACACAAGAACGTCACCAACATTTTAGCCAACACAATGCTACAATAAACAGCGGGATTTTCCCAACTAATTTTAAGACTCAGGCACAGCGATTCTCCCTTTTTTTCTTTCTCTAACCCTGCCTACTTTCACAAGCCTGACGAAAAAATTAAACAAGCACTTCAAAGATGACACAGCGTAGCTTACTGATAGCCTGCAGCTGCACTTCTGGATTGGAAGAGGGACAGTCCTGACAGTCGTTAGCTTGCCAACGAGCCAAAAAGGCTTGACATTTGTAGTTTTACCTGCAAACGGCTTCATTCTACACTCCGTAAATCCACCAGGAAACCATCGTCTATCCCTGGGAGTGGATTGCAAAACACCAACTGAATAATGGAGGGAACTACAGTTTTCCCTTAGCTTGTCAAATAGTGGAAAGAGGCATCACCTGGTTTTGGTTTTGTTAGCCAAATTTTGTATAGTCTCAAACTATATTTTTGGCTACTTTTATAACGGTACTATAATTTTATTTATATTTCTTGCTTATATTTAAAGGTGTTAATTACTTTTTAAAACACATTTTAAATATTTTTTAATTTTCTAATTTCAATGTCTGAATATTCTAAAGAATTAAGGTCCACTGCTCTCTGAAAACTTGAAATTATTATGTCACGCTATATAATCGTCTCAAAATGATAATAATATATTTATAATATATTTATAATAATATATTTAATTTATTACAATTATTGCTGGGACAATAGATTGTCAAACAAAAGTAGTTATCATGACAGGCCTTGCAATGATGTGTTCCTATGAGGACCTGCTGGCTAAACTGATCCTGCATAGCCTGGTCTATCCTCAGTCTATCCTCACAGAGACCAAAACACATAGTCTGATACAATATATTGGCCCAGCTGTGTCACTGGCTGGGCTCTAGTAAAGACAACTAACTCCTCTTCGAAGGAATTTGGAGCAGACTACACACTGCAAGACTTCAATGTCTCTCAAGGTTGATATTTGAAGCTTTGTTTCCAGTGGAGTCCGTTTTGCCAGGAAGAGAAACTCCAGGATTTACACTTTGATCTAAATACAGCGAATGCCAGCCTTACTTAGACTGCCCACAAGACTCATTAGGTTGAATTTTTCTGACCTGCAGTGTTGCCCTTTTTGTGAAATTTAGGGCATCATGCTGGATATGTTGTGATCTGGAGCAACATCATGCTGGTTTGTATTTAACCAGACTTGTTAGGGTGGTGTCTGTGATCAAGAGCTGATTGTGTCCGTGTGAGAAAACGCTCCCTTCCATTACATTTTTTTTTTTATCAATATGTCCACAGGTGTGAAGCTTTGCCTTGTGCAAAAGAACTAGGACACAATAGTGCATCAAATGCCAACAGATCTGTGTGGCTCCCTCTGTTGGTCCTACAAGTACAGATTGTAAATTCATAAGAAACCTTGTCTAGATACTGGCATCATTTCAGGCAGTTCATTTTCAAGACCAGTACTTGTGTTAATGAGAGCAAGCCCCCCTGAGAAAAATAGAAAGTGTGATTTCGTGGATGCCAAAAACTGTAATTTCTCAACTATGAATATCATTTTAATAGTGGTATTTTTCACCCCGCTTCCCTTGGCAAAGTGAAAGCGTGACTGAGTACGTCTGTGTCATTTGGCCATGTGGGTGTTTTGGAATAGAGTGCAAGCTTTCACATATCGTGCAGGTTATTTTTTCATTCACTCAGCTGTGTTAAGGAAATGGTGAAAACATACGGCATACATCAGTTATTATGTTTCTCTCCTAATAACAATGTTTTGTAAATGGCCCTCCACGGCTCACAATGGATGACGTTTCTCCTGAGCTGTAAAATGAAGTCGTTCTCATCTGCCTGTCGTCTTTACGGTAAATAAGGCTTTTCTCTTCAGCTCAGTTTGTTTTGCATCCGTTTTAGTTCCCCATTCTTCATTCTTCAAACAAAACATGGAGCCATACTGTATATCATACTATTCCATGCTTCATGATACAGTCACACCCAATTACACTGCTCATGGTATTACACGCTCCGATTGATGATGCACCAAATGTTAAACTAGCAGAAAAAAGAATCGTATCTCGTGTCTGAGCTCTGATGATGATAAATCACAATGGTCTTAAAATCAAACAGAAGTTTTAATTAATATAATCTATACTGATATTGTATGTATTTCACATTTTAATTTTTAGAGGCTAAAACAGCTTCTGGATATATTTATGGAGTATCTACAGCCCTATTTACACAGGACTAGTATTATCAGAGGACTTCATGTGATTTCCAATCACACACCAGAAACACACACACACATCTGTATTTCCTGTCACGCATTCGCACATGGAAAAGCAAGTCTGAATTTTCCTCGGATTTACTAACATTATCACCGTGGATATGATGTCAAGGTTCCGTGTAACATCCGCTTTCATGCTGTGTAGTGAGATGAGACTCCTGAATTTGATCCCAAAATGATGTTAAAACTTTCATTTATAATTGCCAACGCAGCCTCCATAATTCATGACAGGGAAATAGGCAGAAAAAAGGTTTGAAGAAACAACATCAACAACAACAAAACAAATAAATAAATAAATAAAACAATTTACGACCCCATATCAGTAAGATGCCCATTCACACTCACTCTGTATTTGGCGAAATATGGTAGATAATTCGCGATGGAATTTTCTACTTGACAAATTACGGACATAGCACATTTGCACGGGATTAAGATCAGAGACGACCCCCCAGTTCATGTCTCGTGTGAAACCAAAAGTCAACGTAGTTTTAGCATGTTACATAACTTACGCTGACATCACCCTTGTGACATATTGACATCAAGTAATTTTTCTGAGCCAAAACATGACCTTTTTACTGAACCTAATCATGTAGTTTTGTTGCCTAAACCGAACCGTGGCCATGATACGACATTAGCCACATGTTACAATGTGTTTCAGCTGTGTATTTAACAATTTGTCGGGATTTGGCGACCTGGAATTAGAACTGGTTGAATTACCAGAGTTCTCCGCGCAACAGGTTCCATGGTAATAGCAGAGTTCTGACACATTTTTATGGATAAAATTTCAAAAATTTACCATGAATTTTCAAGAAGCTATAATTTAACAAAAAATCTTGCCCCACTTTGCGAACATTTTTGAAACGCATCAGATTCAAACTCTGTTCAAACATAATTTCAGCATATACAAAGAGAGAGAGGGAACGTAGGTAGAAAATGAAGAAATGGTAAACAAAACTTTATCACACATTGACAATCTTACGTCAATGGCTACAGAAAACAAATTTGCCGCTATGCTACAGTACATGGAAAGCTATCCATTATGGTTACAAATTCATTACCCTGAACAAAATTCCAGGACTTTTGCAAAACTTTCAATTATTTTTTTCTAATTTCACGACTTTTCCAGGCCTGAAAAATGTGATTATGAAATTCCACAACTTTTCCAGGTTTTCCATGACTGTGGGAACCCTATAATAGGGCATAAGTTTCGGGCCTCTGGGTGGGCGTTTCCCGCTGCAGTGGTTGACTGACACCTGAGGGCCAGATCTGCTGGAGGCCATGTCAGCTTCTGCAGTGCGTCACTGACTGCACGTCATAAGTTAAATTCAGGTTAAACCTTTTCTACTGTATATGTAAGCTCGGTGGAGTCAACAGCAAGGTGGCCGCCAGCGACTTCAAATTGCTAACAGGACTCCAGTGATACCATACAGTGTTCAACAAACTCAACTGCAGTCGTGGCCCCTACATCAGCCTCTCAAGAGAAGTACCAAGCACCCTCCCACACCTGCCAGGGACAGGCCTTCCTGTGGTTGCCTCTCCTCTTCCTCCTCCCACTGGCAGCAGGGCAGGCGGTAATTAATTTCCACATTTTAACTGGGAGGCAAAACGCTAGCGTCCTGGGACTGAGGCGCGTGCCACCAGCCTACATTCTGGATTCAAGGGATTAGGATAATTAGCCCCCGGAAGAGTGGGCAGACAGATGGAGAGAGGAGTTGGTGGCACCTCGTGGCCGGGGAGGCTGATCCCTCCTGTTCTTTCCTCTAGCTTATGGAAGCAAAGAAGCTGTAAACAATAGTTTTCTAACCGAGGAAGAGTGAAAAAAAAATCTAAACACAAACAGATTGCCAAATACTTTTGCCTCAGGATAATCCATCTGATATGTCTGGGTTTTTTTTCATACAGCACATAATTTTGGAAACATCTCAAACTGGATTCTGCTGTGGAAAACTTAGCGTGCTAACTTGTTGCGAACATACGAGGGGAAAATGTGTTCATGTGATAGTGTTTGTGTGCATCTGTTTATCAGCACGAGTGTAAGTGAGCCCTGTTACTTCTCAAAATGGGTGCCTGCTAATGTGTGTGATGGCTGGGCAGGGCGTTTTGACAGCAGCTCTGCTCCCTGCTCTGCTCAGTCTCCAGGATCCCCCAGTCACTTAATGAAAAAGAGAGTGGACTTGTTGCAAGTCACTGATGCAGAAAACAGATTAACTCAGCTGGGCTGAACTTGCCCAATATCATGTACAACAAAAGCATCACCTCAAGTGGTGGGCATGAGGGGAGAGAGCACGAGAGGGATCGAGGATGGGTGTGCAGCATATACTGTGTGTTGGGGCTGGGTGATACAGCTGAAATCAGTATTATTGTACTTGTTTCTGTTCATATCAAAATGCCATTAACTCTGATCCACTCGAACACATTCAAACAAACTCTTCACATATGTAAAACACACTCTTAACACATAGTCTTTGGTAAAATAAAATTTATATACTAGTTAGTTACCATTTACCACAGCATTGATAAGACTAAGTGTTTGTAATGGCTGTTCTTGAATGATAATACTCGCAGAGGATAAGGAGCTAGTCGCTATGAATAGCTATGAGTGGATCCCAAGATTTCCCAAAAGCCTATATCACAATGTTCTTGACTAAATTCCTCAATATCAATATTACAAAAATATTACAGGGTTGGCTAAAATCTCATTGTATGGTGAAAGCACTGGTGCTTTCACAATACAATGAGATTTTTGATAAATAATCATTAGTGATATAGATAAGTCAGTAAAGGCAAATAATACAACAGCTAGAGTCGTCTGGTAAGTTCCGAAAATTACATCAGTGTACCAGGAAAAGACAACGGTTACGATATAAAGATATCCAAAATCTAGTAGCCTTAGCTTTGAATGTAAACTTGATGCACATGTTTATGTTCGTAACATTTCACCATCAGTCCAACTGGTTCAGCCGTAAGGAACATACGACCCAGTCTTAGAAAATTGTCGAAGGCAATCGTAATGTCAAGATTGGGGTTTTAAATTTCTGATCATTGACTTTTCTGCAGCAAGACATCATTTTTTAAGCGAGAATCGCAATGCGTCAAAGAATCAAATTTCTCCCCAACCACACCAGACATCTGTTGTGAGAAGGGCACCTTACAGTGCTCCATAGATAGACCTTGAGTCATTGAACCAAAAACCTCTGGAGGTTCCTTACAACGTAGCACCTTAGGAGCCAGGTAATGTCAGTATTTATTGATCGAAGTTTAGACCTGCTTTAACTGATTTTTTTTTCTTTTTGCTCCACCTGTGAGCAGCACAACAAGCCGTAAACACAGCACTGACGTTCACCTTATAAAGCTGGGTAACTGCAGAGTCTGATGATAATTCTCTGTAGGTTTGTCATTACAAGTGACACCTTCCACATTACATAAAGTAATTGGATACGTTTTTAATATGAAAACACTAATCGATTACCAAATTTAAAGATAATCAAACGTGTGATTTCTAGAGAGGAGAGCAGCTTCCCATTCAAAATACTGAATTAGCCTTTATATTTTAATGATAAATAAGATATAAGGAATCACAATACACACACACACACACACACACACACGCACACACACACATTGTCTTTGCCCTCAAATTCCTCCTTACATACAGTAGCAGCTTTTCTGACAATACTCATGTTACATGCCTCCCAACACGTGTATGCCTTAATGATTTCTAGCACTGGCTGACAGCTCCGGCCATATTTCTCCTCCCCGAGTGTGTTTCGGCGCTTTTCGCTCCTTTTCCTCAAGAGAAGCACAGGAAAAAATAAGTGACAGTTAGCTCCGGAGACTCCAGCGCAGTGGTGCACTATGTCTGAGGCTGGCATCTGACAGACCGCAATAGGGGGCCTGCAATTGTGAATAGGCTCCACTAGTGAGGGGGGCTGGCAGTGAAGGAGGGGAGCCGGCAGTACAGTGAAGGCTTTTGACAGGTAGACAGCAGGTGTGAGTAAAAAGGATATGCTTGTTCCTGTGCAGAAAGGGGGTGTATCACTCTGAGTGTTTCTGATATCATGTTTTGTTTTGTTTTTAATCGGCGGGATGTTTGTAAGACTGCGCGGACTGCAGTTAGTCCCCTCGCTATTCCATTTCATTTAGGGTAATAAATCCATCTATTCTCCCTGTTCCAGTGGCGTGCTTTGTAGATTTCAAGTTGCACTTTTAAAATGTCAAAGTACGGGTTTGTTGTTCAACAGTAATTGTAGCGACCTGGTGCAATAACTCTCACAATCTTTCAACTGTACTGGAAAAAGCAGCAAATGAAAAACTGCCTTTGAGGTCATTGAAGTGCCAGCGTTTCCATTCTGTGGACTCGTATAATTAGAGTTCACTCTGGAGTTAACAGTTTCACATGAATTAATTCCTGTCCAACTTTTACTCTTAATCAAGTTGACCTTCACTTTGAATTGAATTCACAAGTACCTCAGCTACTTCACTGTACAACGGGACGTCGTTGTCGGTCTTGAGAGTGTGATGTTTATTTTGAAAAACCTAGCTGTGAGGACTATGTGCCAACTCATCTCTGGTAAGGTTGTGTCTCATAAATAAATTGCTCTTTGATTTGTACAACAATGCCGAACATGTAATGAATATCCACTCTCTTTAAGTGTGAAGTAAATGCTGACAAGAGCGTTTTTCCTGTCTTAATTTTGTTTCGCGTGAATGCTCTCAAAGGCAAATAAAATGTGCTGCTGGTGTCAAATTTCACACAGTAAGTTCACAACAGATATTAAGGCTAAATGTGGGTCACCAGAAGGAGAGAGAGGTGGGTGCTGAGCAAGCTTAATTGCTTTGTATCTCTTAAGGTTTGAAGGGGAAGGAGGTAAACGCGTCCTCCCTGTGCACATTAGAGTCAAACAAAGTTAGAGGCAAACAAGGCAACACCAGACTTTTATCAGGACACATGGCAAAAACATGATAATTTAACACCCTGTGTAACATAGCAATCATAAATCTCTTCCTGGAGGATGAACATCTAGAGCACATGCATCATTTCCATTTGCTCCAGTCTAAACTTAGCTATTTTCATCTTGTGGGAAACACATAGCGACTGGTTCTTTGTCTTAACAACAACACCTGGCAGAAACAAGATAAACCCTGTAGTTTTGCACAGTAGACCATAGATTGAAAGAAGAATAATTATGTCCAAATTACCTGGTAAGCAATCATTTAATTATCCTTGTCACATTGAATAAGGATTAATTTGCAGGCAAATATTACACAATGAATTATTGAATAACTCATCTCCCAAGCCAAATTAATCTTGAGGATTGATGGCGTGGATGTAACCTGTGATCGTAGTAACATATTTCATGAGTCATTGGTGGCGCGCTACGCATTCACAAGGGCATTACCAAGTGATGACTTGATTTCGACTGACTGTCCCCATTTGAATCCAGGTTATATAAACAAACAGGGGACGTCGGTTCGGCAGTAGACCGAATTATGATTGCAGAGTCACTCAGCTTTTTAATTAAGTCTGTTAACGGATTATGACAGTGCCTGAAACATTACGCATCACATGTAATGACTCATGAACCATTCCTTCCTGATTCCTCCAGACACCCGAAATGATTTAGTGCAGAGTCCTTTATAAGTTGACAGTGAGGCTCCCTTGATGTTTGGGATCTGGACTCAGCGATGCACAACAGTTATGCAGCTGTACAACTTGATTTTCTGCAGCCTGCCATGCCCCCTCAGAAAACTGTAACAGGATATTATGGACAAGGTAGAGCAGTTCATATTTAAGTTTCTTCAAACATCTTAGCGCTTCAGGCCCTCTCTGCTTTGAATGAGAAAATAGGTCCTTGACTCCATCCACTCGCTGGCTTTACAGTATCCCTGCTTTCACTTTCCAAGTACTGCCGCTGGAGTGACTGTTACTAAACTAGTGCCGTGTGAAAGTCCTTAAGCAAGCGGGTGCATCACGGTTCTTTCTCTGTGTGCTAGTCTCCTCTCCTCGCCACATTGTGGGCTCTCTTTAGGCAAGGTGTATCGCTGGCTTCGGTCTCTTGATCCCACAAACACCCTTGAGATCGGCCAGGCGTATTTAGTAGCTGCCTCCTGGCATCTGGCCTTTATTTTACTGTGTTAGATTGGAAGAAGAAAACAATTGCACTTTTCTCTCCCCGTGTTGCAGGCTATAGGGCAGGGTCCCACCAAGTTTCAAGGGTGTCCGCAATAAATACCCAACATCCCAACAGCATTCACCAACCTCCCACAACCCTGTCCCCTAGAAATGATGTTTATATACTACAAATGTCTTTTGCCAGACACGCTTTGAGGAGGACGAAGGGTTGTTCTGGGGGGTAGTTTTTCCTTGAAGGTCCAACAACAGAGGGTGTCGTATGTTGTAAAGCCCTCACTGTGATATCGGGCTACATAAACAAAATAGAATTAAACTGGATTGAAAATGTAATGGTGCCCTAATTATATTAATTTAGTATAGGTAGTGCTACATTTATGGTGGGCAAACAAAGCCACATGTTTGACAGCAGAGATCAGAGTTTGAATCATTTGTCCTGCACATGGTTTGGTTTAGGCAGCAAAAGCACTTTGACTAAAGGTGCCCTGTGGAGTTCTTTAATATGTTTATGAGTGAGTCACTGTCTTGTTTGTACTGTACATGTGCGTGAGGACACGAATCAAAATGTGAGAACGCTGGTGGTGCGATCCACATCCTGCTAGTGGTTGAATGCTATTCTGCTAAAGGACAGTTGGTGGCGGTAATGCGCCCGCTTGAAAAATTTAACAATGCACCAAGAAATGCAGTGAAGACTACAAGCTAGTAAATGTGGATGTAAACAACGAACATTAACGTTATTTTTTGTTGTAAAACACTTTAAAAATGTAGGTTTGTAAACACAACTGAGGTGTCTGTATGACCTCAAGCATTAACACTAAAGGTCGACCGATAGTGGATTTTTAAAGGTTGATATAATAACAATAGTTTGGATCAGCAAAAAGACAAAAGTCGTTTAACTGGCTGACAGAGTTAGAAATTAAGAATCAACACATTAGAAACTGGATAACTGTTGAACTGAACACGTAAGTCAAAGTAATAAAAATCTAAATAAATAAATCTGGATCATTAAATATCAGACTCAAAGTAATTAATACATAAATCAGGAACTGAACATCAAACTAACCATAAAAGATTTTGGTGGGAGTGATTTTTATTTTTCCTCAAAGTCAACCTGAGATTCTCAGGTACACAATGACATTACCTTGACTTCAGGTATGGAGCCCCCCCATGCAAAACAGAGAGGACAGCTGGGCACAGGGTGTCTACAGGTATCAGACAGTTACATTTAATGCTTTAAGACACCTTTTAACCAAATTTAGGACAGATTTTTGGACAAATCATGTTTTACTTATTTAAGCATCGCAGGCAAGCAGTATGTGTGTGGTCTTGTGCAGAGGTAAGTGTTATGTAAGAATATGGTTATTAGAGTGAGTTAAGTCAATCTACATTTTGCAGGTATGTGCAAATATGAAGTAAAATGACAGTTTTCTATTTTTTTTTTAAAGATTTGTAACATTAGAAATGTGGACTTTTACATAGAAAAGCTTCACTCATTTTCAAAAAATTTAAAAAGTGAATTAATGATTATTTAAGACTTTATTAGACTATTTAAGAATTTAAGACTATTTAATTAGTTTTAAGGCCTTATTGTTGTAGCGTCAAATTTAAGACATTTTAAGACTTTTTAAGGACCTGTAGACACCCTAACTCTGTATGTTTTACTTGTATTTAAAATCCACATTTCAATTACTTTTGAGTATTTTGCAATCTGTATATGACAAGACTGAAAAAAATCAAATTTCATATGAAACAAGATACTCTAGACTGCAGTAATTTTGTATTTTTAAAAAACTTTCCCCGTGATTCATATAACATAAAAATACAAGAGAAGGTCAAAACCTAGTATGTGGCTGGACCTTATGGGAAATGCTGGAAGGCTTTTAATTTGAACCAGGAAGTGGTGGCATTTACACAGACTCATGGACTTTCACTGTATTGCTGTCGTGATCCAGCCAAAAAATTAATGTAAATGCATGGTAAAATGAAGAGCAATACACTTAGACACACTCACACAGCAGCAGGGACCTGCTTTCTCCGGAGCTTTACCCACTAACCAAGCCCCTTTTTGTTCCATTCAACACAACGTCTCCTCTTTAGCCCCAGTCAGTGACGTACGTCACCACGTGACTGGTGGAGGCTGCACAGATGTTGACCACAATCGAAGCCAAGTTCTGCTGATAACAATACACTATCTGCACTGATTAATCCGCTAAAAATAATGAACAAAATGTGTTTTGATGAGAATGACTGTTAACGTAATAAAACTCCACCTTTAAGTTTTGTGTTCAAGTCACGATTTACTTTTTTAATTTTAATATTTAACCAAGAAAACAATACTTCCCTAACCTTAACCATGTGCCGTGAATGCCTCAACATAACCAAAAACTGTTTATTAAACATTTATTTTCTACCAATGAATACTGTATTGCAAGAGCAACAATGTAGGAAAAGATGTGATCTACACTGTCAGTGAACATTTTAGTGATACCTTAAGTGTTAACATTTTGTGACTTGGCACATACTTGAATTTATAAGGTTTCCTCATGTATAGACATGATCTTTAGAGGACAGGTTAAACGATAGGATGTGGAGGGAGGCTTCTGTGGACTTAATGCACATGCACGTGTCTCTACATTTGCATTTGCGCCTGTAACTGCATCCTGCCACTTTGGAGCATTGATATTTCTTATTCTATCTAATCTGTCCAATCATTAAAAATATCTCGATTTAGCCCTCATTCGTATTCATCAAAATGCATTTTGTATGAACTGGACGAGCCGCAGCCGCCGCAGTTAAATAATGGAACAAAAACACAGTGGGTTTGATAAGTAACAGCAGCTATAGAAAAGCTTGAGTGTGAGAAGAGGAAATATGGGATTAAAAACATGACCTCGATTTGACACCAAGCCACAAGCATTGTGGTGGCCAGACAGAAATTGCAGCATGTGCAGTTATTTTGTGAAACCTTTTATTAGTAAAAGCCTCATAAGAAAAGCTGTTAGCCAGGTGGTTTCAGCGGGTAATGAACTTGTCAGCTCTGAGGTTTTAGAGTTTGTTGGCTTTGTCGTTTTTTGTTATTATTCAATTCAGCACCTTGGTCGCTCCTCTCCCCCAGTGGATTTCTCAAGTCTCTGCTTGGCCGCTTGTTTTGCACCAGGAACACATTTTAGTTTCTCCCATTGGACCCAAGGTATCGAATTGCCTCTCATTCAAAATAAATAATCTGCTCCCATAATGCTCCTACTGTGTATTCCCACAAATGCTAAGCAGCCAAAATGCCGTTGTAGCAAGGGGATTTTCTATTCTTTTTCAACAGCCCATCAATAGTATTAGGCCTGCCAGATAAAAGCACTGAGACTTGACTGCACAAGAAGGTGAGGTTAGTATGAGGTATGGATTTGCCTCAGTCCTTTTTCACTTCATTTGAGATTTCTTGCCTTTTTCATTTGGCAGAGGAAAATGCCATCGGCTCAGGTAGCATACATTACTCTGCAGTGGGTGGGATGAAGTTTTTATGATGTCTTGTATGGCCGTGTGATACTTTGAAGGCAATTCATGTACAAAAAGCGGAAAGAGCTACTAATTTTATGTGATAATTGCCTAATTGTGTAGAAGCATTGCACTTTAACAACACAATGTGCCAATTTAACAACACAATGTGCCAAGATTTCTCTCTTAGTGGGCTGAAAATACAATAAAAATCTGCACTACATAGCTGCATTGCATTCTAACATTAACCAGCCACAACGTAACTGTCAGTTAAATATGAGACTAGATGTCGTCTTAGATTTGGGATATTGTAATATTGTGAGTGTTGTCTTTTCTTGTCTTTACCACCATACTGCTAGGGGCTGCTGTACACCTACAGCCATTAACTAAAAAAGCTAACAGGTTTACCCGCTATTAAAATGCATTGATTTTCAAGGTACAAGACGTTGTAGAATGGTAAATAAATTAACCTTGTATGTACAAGGTTAATTTACATGTAATTCTACAACACGTTTGTTTAACAAAATACCATAGTTTTAGACCCTTTATGCTACTGACAAAGGGGCAATATGACCATAACATAATAATGAACTTGTACTGAAAAAGCTGAGTTTACATCCATAAATCTTTCTTTTGTCCGTAGTGAAGGTTAAACTGTTCTAGCTGCAATAAGGCCCAGACACACTAAACCAACATCAAAGCTCTGTTGCATCTCCTTATGACGCCTGTGTCTTGGCCTAAAAATCTGTACTTGAACACACCACAAAGGCTACAGCCAACAGCCAGCTAACATGTTTGTTCTGCACCTGCTTGAGAGGAAATACCCCTCCATACCAGCACGCAGTGGTAGTTTGCATTCGTCATTCAGAGAGAGAAACCGGAAGACCGACAGGACGTATTCAAGACAGTTGTTAGACACTTAGCACATTAACAACACAACCTGATGTTGAATCAACAATATCGAACAATAACACAAGAAATTATGGACCATTTCTGATAAAGAGATCAGTGGCTTAACAAATGATCTTACCTAACATGACAAGTTTGTTCTGACGGCTTCTTGACTTAAGCTATTTGTTTACTTTCCTCACTTCAGATTTTCTTCCTGTGTACTGAGCTGAACTGCCAATCAGAGTGATTTTATTTACCAACAGATTGTGAGGTCTCAGACACAGATTTAACATGCTGAATTGGCCAATAAAAATCCAACAAGGGCCGACTAGTGCCAACAGTGCAGGACACACTGCAAAAACAAGGGTGGCAGACACTCACCAACAGCCTGAAATTGAACGACAGCAGACTGTCGGCTTGGTGTGTCAGGGCCCAAACAGTGATTTAATTTTCTGAACTTTCTGAACTGTGCTGACTGTTCTATTATTTGTCTTTACACACTTAGCCATTATATACAGTTTACTGATGATGATTTAAAAGTTTGTGAAAACACCAATAGTCAACCCTATGATACGGTCAATACCTATGTTGGGGTATTCGGCCAAACCTATTGTGATTTTTAATTTTCTTATTATTATATTTTAGGCATCTTTAACAATTACTCTAAAAAAACCCAAGAACTGGCATCAGTTGATCAATGAATTTACAACTATTTGAAAATCAATAGATTTCTTACGTAACTTTTCTTATCCGAAACATTCACTGGTCCCAGCTTCTGTAATCATTATACACTGAATAAGTTTCAGTTTTGAATTGTTGGTTGGACCCAACAAGATATTTGATTATGACCTGAGGCTCTCGAAATTAGCGAAGGACGTTTTTCAGTTTTCTGACCTTTTATAGACCAAACACAGCAGCAAAAATTAAATAACAAAGATGATTGTTAGTCGTAACCCTATTAACACACATTTACCAAGCTTGTTACACATTTCCAAGCAAAATTCACCAAGGATGGAGTTTAAAAATACAGCAGCTCACACATGAGTAATAGAAGCAACATTATTATCAGAAATGACAGACAGCCTTAAGTGAGCACTTAAACAAGGTCAAGAACGCAATAATAGCAGGCTTCATCGGAAAATAAATATCACAGAATGGAGCCAGGTTTATTAAAAGTTATCGTGTTCCAAAAATTATGAGAGAATATTTACAGCTCCTGCAGCTTGTCACAACTGATTGCTTTACTTGACCTTGCTCAGTTGGAGTGACAGTGATTTAAATTATTCGACAAACATTTGAATGCCCTATAAACATTAACAGTCTCTATTTATATCTCACAGTAGATTTATTCCACGTACAGTCTCCAGTCACAAAGTTGCCTACAGTCTAAATTATTATGCGGCTTCAGACAGGTCAGTATTTCCACTGTGTTTTTCAGGTGAATGGACAGACACGATGCGCAGCCTGTTGTATAGGCGATCCACGAGGTGCTCACATGTTATGTGTTCTTTCAACAACAAAGTGCTGGCTGATTGTCAGTACTCCACGAGGAGCTGCTTTAGCGGCATGCCATGTCCATGTCAGGGATCAAAGCGAACAGTGAAGACAATTTATGCTGTGCAGCGTGTGTGACCATCACTCGGAGGGAGAGGGTGGAGGAAGTGATGTGAGAAAACAAGTTGTTGCGGCGGTCAGAAGATGTTGGCAAGAAGACAGCAGTGCTGTTAGGGATGTTTTTCCAACTCTTTCCTCGAGTCACCTTCAAATAATACTTTTTAAAAATCAAATATCTGTGTAATTTGCAACGTTAAGTTTGATAAACATCAATGGAAGTACAGGGAACACTTTTTCATTACACACATTACTAAACACAGAGGAAGTTTTGTGAAGACGAGATGATCTTGAACTTTGCTCATTTCGAGATTCTCTAAAAGTGTCGCACAAGGTTGTTTTGAAACATGAGACGCTTGGAAACAAGGTGTTTGAATTATTGTTTCGGGGAGATGAACTGTCTTCAATTCTAGATAACTTCAGTGACCTTCAGGCTGGAATTTGATGTGTGATGTTTTATTAAAGTATTTTGAATTCTGTCCTCCGAGGGCGTTTCCATGAAGTCGAGATAAATACATGGAATGCGAGAAGACTGTAAACAATGTATTGCAGTGTTTCAGTTTCAAGGACACATACAGCTGACAATCGAATGTTTTTGGTGTATTAAATAGAGGAAAACAAATAAAAATTCTTAAGCTTTTTCCACAGCATTACCTTAGGACTTTATCGGTGCCTGTGTAATGAAACACATACTTAATGGGTTTGTTTAAAATGGCCTAATGGTGTTCTTGGTCTGCGTCCAAAGATACTCAGAGAGGCAATACAGGAATAATTTAGACATTTAACTTTGGGCCGTATATTTTTGTCAAGGGCACTGATCTCATTAGAATTATTCCCTTATGCCACTGACTGACGTTTCTTTTTGTGCTTTGGCTTTTTGACTCACATGTGTTTCTTTGATTTCGATTCCACCGCGATCGATGGTGCGAGGGAACTTGGCACTATGAACAAAGATCAGTGATGAGACTCGTTGCACCTGTCAGAGTTGACCAGATCAGGTAATGAGGAAAGTCCCTCAGGATGTTAACGAAGCCATTAAGCACTCATGTGTGAAACTACTAGGAAGCCGGCGTGTTAAATCGTAGCAGCCAAATTAAAATTCACTGCACATGGCACTGAAATGTAAATATCCTGCCTTTGCAAGGATGAGCTGGCCTCCTTCTCCGTGCTCTAATCGGCTTTGAAAAGACGGTGCAAAGTGCTTAGGAATAATGCTTGTGCTCTGTGATAAAACAGGCAGCTTTTATTATAAACCTACAATAGTCGAGCCATGTTTGAAAAAGAACTAAAATATAAGCTCTGTGCATTTTGTTCTCCACACTGAGAATAAATGGCTCTCATTCAGGACATGACGTGCGCGCATCAGTTTTCTCACATAATCCTATAATTTTGTTTTGTCTTATCATCACCAGGACAACTGTGAGGTGTCTGGAAGGTGTAGATTGATAAGTTTATTTAACAAGTTGGTTTTTGAAATAGAGATCATAAAAAAATAGCCCCGTGTGTGATTCAAATCTCGACCCATCTCGCCTCCTCTGTTTCATGAAACTACACGACTGGCCTCGGATAGTGTGTTTACAAGAGAGGATTCATGTTGGCTGTCAATCACATCGGTGCAGTCAAACATGTTGATTTACATACAGTCATGAGGGAATGCGCTTTGAAGCTCATCATTAAGGATAGTTTTTGCAGTCTTAATGTGATATTTTTTACTGCAGTTGAAAAAGCCCACCTGTAGTAACTTAAATTTAGATTCTATAAATGTCGGATTTCGTTCGGAAGATATCAGGTAATGTCCCTCGGTTGACTGGTCCCTCACATTCATTGCGCCGTGCTCTCCGCTAATCCTCATGAGTACATGGCCCCTCTACAGTACGTGCCCTGAGGGGAATAATCTCCCCACTCATACCACCAGAAAAGCAGAAGAATGTGGGCAGAAATGAGCGCCCTGGGCTTCAATTCAGATGTGTTAAGATTGGTCTTGTTCCAGAAGGATGTGAACGCACTCGCAGACACAGTGAATTTCCATTTGAGTGCCTGCTGTCCCAGAAACTAGCCAGAGGTGTCCCAAATGATCCGACCTGCACCTCCCCCTCATTTGTCTACATTAACTTTGCATGTGTGGTCCATCCAATAATAAGTGGGGCAGATTTATATTTAGCCGCGCCTGCAATGACTTTGAAAAACAGGGTGACTCTTGTCTTCGGACCCCCATCAACCTATCAGCTCGAGGCACTTATTCGTCTCTACAAAATATAATTGAGTTGTATTTTTAATTTAGATATTAATCAATCTTATAACAAATATTGAAACATCTGCCTCATTATTTGAGCTACTTTAAGGTGCCGTGTTTCTGTCTTGCAGTTGAAAATATTATAAAAGCCTGTCTGAGATGTTTACTGCCTTTTTGAGGAAGCAAGACATGAGATCATAAAAGATACTTACGTCCTGTTTTCATTACGCCCCTGGCAAAAGACACTAATTTCTGTGGGTGGGGGACGATAATAGCACTGTCAAAGAGTTTTATACGTAGCTGAACTCAAACTCTTGTTCTAATTATGTTAAGCATTAAAGCAACTAAGTGGTTGTCAAAACTGCACTGTGATAAGGTGGCCTAAATTAAACAATGCCTTTCCATTTTAGTATGGACTTTGAAGCAGCTTGCAGGGATAAACACAGGCCTTGATATTAATTGCACCTTTAGTTGTAAAATTAATGTCAATTATGCCGCACAATTTTTTTGTGTGACCTAGAGTAGTTATATAACCTTCCACTTTAGAGACTATACATCCAACTGTGGTGCTTTAACCCTCAGGATGAGTCAATTGGTCTGCAACAGGTTTGTGACAGTAAAATTAAAAGGTCCTTCCAAAGTGCTTCTAATGAAAATGAAGCCCCGGAGCCCCAAAGTGACCTGTCGCAAAGAATATGAACATAAAACTCTATGGTGAAGCCTTGAGGTGGAAGGCTATTACGCTCAGCCTTCAGTGCTGCTGTTTCACTAACACTCCTCATATTATATTGATTGTAATATAAAATAAAACATACAGTAATGGAAGAATGAAAGGAAACTAAAAGAAGCTCTTAAAATTGTTCTTCACATTTTTTTCAGTAACTTTAAACTTTCTGAGTCGGCCGTTCTTGTACCGACGGCTTCAAACGACGCACAGAGAGAAAAAAGACATCAAACTTCTGAGGGCGGTATGAGTATCGTGAGAATAAAAAGCAGCAATCTTTTGTTGCTGCTGTTTACATTCCTCCCGATGCAAATTCAACGAATGCACTACAGGAATACACTTCTGTTGTTGTTTTTCTTCTGTTGCATAAAGGGACTACAACCGCATCTCACTGTGCGACACCGTGTTGTACAATTACAACAAATGAACCTTAAACACTGAAGTGTGTTTTGTATGGAAGACTGCGACAGGTAACCGGGTCCTAAGATTGAAAACAGCCCTTCATTAACAAATGCGAGGGGCGGTATTGGTGGGGCACGTTATTACAAGTACTGGTGAGACAATGAGATGCAACACAGGCCAGTTTAAGTAGTTGATCAATTACAGTAAGGGCTTATCAGATGCCAAAACACTATGCATGTACTGTGAAACTATGAGACAATACATTACAACTCTGGAAAGTTATCACAGCAGCAATGATTTTATTGGAAATCGCCCACTCCACCAAGTTGAGTGATTCGTCTGAGATCGTGACATGAAATAGCGGTTTCAATAACAACCGTGGGGGCACTAACGATTAGACAATCTACCCTGCTGTCATATACACACAGGCCTAAAATACACACACATGCACAGACAGGACCTATACATGCATTCAATGGACATCAGAGTGAGGGGGCTGCCCATGGACGGGCGCCTTGAGCAGTTAGGGATTCATCGGCACCTTGGCAGTGTGCAGGAGGTGAACTAGCACGCTCCATATTTGGTCCGGATGGGGACTTGAACACACAACCCTCCTGTTTCCAACCCAAGTCCCTATGGACTTAGCTACTAAGCCATGCACCCAAACCAATCAGAAGTGTTGACAACAGTAGCTATTGCTATAGATAAGACAGACATTACTGTCAAGGCTGTTCTAAAATGACACATCTTCTCAATATCTCCCAACATTGTAGCTTGTTTTTTCTTTGCTCTGCTCCACTCTTAAAATCCTGGAAAAACAAGTATGTTGGCATGGCTACACATCAGTGTGGACTCAAAATGACATTAGATTTAGGACATAGTGGTGTCTAGTAAGGCTGGGTATCTGTATTCGACAGATATCGACCAAAAGAACCCTGTACTGAGTGGTATGGAAACTTCTTCTGCATCCGATCCTTTATGTACCCAAATCTAGAAAAATAATAACTCTATGTATGGTTTTGCTTGCAGCCAATCACCAGAAGCACACTTCATTTAATGTAACCTCAAATGTAAAGTCATGCTGAGGTTGCACCAAAATGCTCAAAGGTAATTAAATTACTATTAGTATTGGTATCGTAATTAAATGATACCCAGCCCTAGTCCCTAGTGATTGGTTAGGGGAAAATCAAATCACCCACAGAAATCGGTAGACACAATGTCAGACTGAAGATGGATGCTGAGTGCAATGACAGATATGAGATATGAGGTAATTCATCTGCCTCTAAGATTGGCAGGTAAAAGTAGAAATATCCTGTTCATCTAAAAACTACCAGAAATGTGCTCAAGTAAAGTTCTTGATTGGCCAATGCAACACTTTGCCATATGTTGTCACATTATGCTGCAGAAGACAAATGGAGCCAGGTTCCACTTTTTTGCCCAACAAGCCTACTCTTTTTTATTTCTTCTTGTTTTTTTTCTTGTGCTAAAGCCCACTGTGGTGGCACCCCTGCTGTGTCAACACAGTGGTCTCATTGGAATGAAGAATGCATTTTTCTACACAGTGCTGCCGTCTGTATGAACACGGCCTTTACTCCACTGCAGTAGCAGCTGAGATGCTCAGAGAAATCACTGTGTTTTGCTTTCCTGGCAGATAGAGCCCACTTGGGGGTCTGACTGGGAAAGGGGACATAGCCATGCGTTTATGGGTGACAACCTATATTTTCAGACCAATCTTATACAAACATACTCAGTTGTCCTGGAAAGACTATAGTTTGTTTAGTGTCTGCTTCATGGTTGTTGCTTTGTCTTAAGAAAGTTGGGAAGATTTGAGTTTATTGGGCAGGGCTGCTCAAAGTTTTGATGACTGAGTGCCAGTTTAGGGAGTCGGCATATGATTGAGGGCTGCAAAGGAAAAGTGCAGTTGTGAGTTGTCAAGCAAAATCGCTTACTTTAGCTAACAGGACTAGCATTGATGACTGAACGTAATTCCTGCAACACATGTGAGGTGCCACAAGTTGCCGTGCAACCAGCAGCTTTCAAGTTGTAACACCTAACCTGACAGATGCTTGTTAGGGGATGCAGTTTGATGCAGCGTCCTTGTAGTGTTTTAAATGTAAGCTATTTAATCTGAAAGTATTTAAAATGGACCGCAAATATTTCATATATAATGCATGCTCTTCATGTCTTTTTTGTTTCCGAGGGCCGCCATTGGCCTGCATGCCACACTTTGAGCAACAATTAAATAAGGTTGGAGGTTTTAAATGTCATATAAAATGTTTCATACTTCAAACTGTGTTGTCTTCTCAAGACGAGGGGAAATCCCTCAGTCGTTTGTTTATATTGAGTTACTTGCTAAAATAACTCTCTTATGGCATTTTCTGAAAACATCCTGTAATTAGCCTTTCAAATATAATCACAGTCTGTCACTTTTATTTTTATGTTGTTATATAATTTTTTTCTCTTTGTTGTTGCACAAGTAATGTAATGTCAGGCATAAATTAGTTATTTGATTGACATGTTTCTTTTCGTAGCTGATAAAGACAAACAACCGATGTGACACCGCTTCAATTAAGACATGTATAGAGTTCTTGGGAGTTTTAGCACATACATTAAAGAGTCGGCAGGTTTCTGCACTATGTGTTTTAGGGTTGGATTACCTTTTAAAACGTTACTGTTACAAGGTGGGGATGTTTGTCGGTGAAGATTCTCAGTCATCCAGGTCATGCTAATCATAAGTGCTATATCGTAGACAATAGGACTTGCTTGAGTTTCTTGAAGATGTTTCGCCTCCCATCCAAGACACTTCTTCAGTTCTAACTGACTGGTGGGTCAAAGGCTTTAAACTCAATGTGGGTGTGAACCCTTACAGAGTTGTTGAGGACACATGTGAATCGTTGAACCACCTGGCCATCTTGTGCGTCGTTAGGGTTAGATGGGTCCAGCCCATTCTCATCTATTCTCCCATTTTCACCTGGACAAGAAACTCAAGCAAGTCTAGCTGCCTACAATATAGCACTTATGAAGGTAGGGATGCACGATATTGGATTTTTTTGCCAATATGTCTGATCCGATATGTCGATACATAACAACTTCTTTGTCTGATAATGGATACCGATACATCCACTTTTCCCCCACCTATCTTTAGTGATCATCGAGTCTCTTCTGTAGTAGAATTAACATCATATTATCCATGTTTACTCTTATCGTCATGGCCCACCAGCAGATGGAGACAATACTTTTCAATGTGCGTAATATTCAGTCATTATGCAAAGCAAGAGAAAGCATGTTGGACGATTCTAATAGTTCATTTTCAAGCCAACATTGGCCGATAAAGACGATGTACCAATATTATCAGCATGCTGGCTAATATATCAGCTGATACTGATGACGTGCCGATACTGTTGTCCATCGCTATTACAAGGTTAATATCAGTTTTTACAGAAATGTTTGAGAGGTTCTGCAACTTTCACACATGGATGAATGCTACTGACAATATTAGACTATGATGAGATAGTGAGAGGGTGTACATGTAGACAGCAGTGGAGTATGAGGCTTCACAGCTGTGGTTCGTGAACAAGTATCTTCTAGGCACAAAACCAAGTTGCAGTGAGGTTTAAGTGAGTATTTTAAGTCAATTAGCCAGATAAGACTTAACAGTATGAATCCAAGCTGGGATTATGGGTTAGAAATGTAGCCTATATCACAAAACAAAATGTCTTTTTAGAGTTTTGATAAATACGTTAATGGATCTTCGGTAAATGGACTTGTTTTTGTAAAGCGCCTTTCTAGTCTTCCGTCCACTCAAAGCGCTTTTACACTACGTCACATTCACCCATTCACACACACATTTATACATTGACGGCTGTGGTTATCATACAAGGTGCCACCTGCTACTCAGTTAACCGTTAACGCACTCACAGAATCAGTATTATAAATTTCGGGTTCAGTACTTTGCCCAAGGATAGTTCGACATGTGGATCGGAGGAGCCAGGGATCGAACTGATGTACTGATTAGCAGATGACCCGCTCAGCCTCCTGAGCCACAGCCGCCCCCTCTTTGACAAGACAAAACAAACACAGCAAAGTATGCGTATTGTATTTTTAAACCGGAGAGAGGAGGCAGCTACAGCATAGCTGGTGAGTAAGCTTGTTTGGGGTCATGATCAAATTGCTTATTGACAAATGTTGCCAAGGATACAATATTTAACTTTTTCCTGTATTTATCTTTATGTAAGTCCGCTTCCTGAACACACACACACACACACATTACTGTAGGTGCACCTTCCGGAGCTGTTGTTTATGCACAGTGTGGAGCTTTTTCCTGCTGTCGGCTACCTTTGTGTCCCACCATGACAAAGTGCCAAGGCTGCAGGTCTGCATATTTTCTGCCACCATATGTGGACAAAGAAAAGGTGGCAGCGGGTGAGGAGATAGATGGGGTAGGGATGGTGATGGACACAGGTAGCTTGGCACAGCTCAGAGCCCCCATCCACCTGGCATTAGTTACCATTGTCTCGCTCCCTGTTTTCCTGGCAGAGCCTTTGATTGAACTGGCGGTGAGGTGAGGATTTGGCATAGGGAGGGTTTTACCTCCGTGATAACAATAGGCCACAGACGGGGGGAGGTGGCTGTCTGTATCCTGCATTGTGGAGCAGGATTGTCTAATGGAGGTTCACTGTGCATTGTGCAGCGTTTCTGGAAAGGGATTTGTGGTTTGTAAAAGGGCATCCGAGTCCCGCTGCTCAGTTTGGCTAATCAATTCTGTGTCCGCGCTGGGTTGTCCCACAATTGTCCTCATACAGTATGAGGCAGTTTCTCTTTACTAAAGCATCTAATTGACAGAGCCAAGTTTTTATAGCACACAGGGAGAAAGATATACCCATTACTTCTAGTTTGGTTTAAAGGGAGAAAAAAATGGGATTTTCATTGCAAGCACGCCCCGACACCCCTAATCATGACCGGGGTGCCCTGTACGGTGCAGAGCACAGGCTCCCGCCCTGACAGATTATCCGGTGTGAATGTTTGGGAATGATAATGAGATCAAAACACCTCACTAAGCTGGGAAGAGAGGGTGGAGACTGGAGAGGGAGAGGCAGTAAGGGAAAGCGAGCAAGAGCGAGCAGGGGAGAGGGTGAGCGATAGCTGCGATAAATTGCAGAAGCAGAACCACTTGAGCATAAAATTAGATTTTACAAATGTGTTGTTACCTGACAGTCCTCTGACAGAGGAGATATCACAACATTATAGGGCTGCATGAGTACTACTAATCGTATCAAATAAATAAGAATGCCTCTCAGCTGTGATAGAGCTGGATGGAGATTCAATGTGGACGGTGAGTTAGACGGAGAAATAACATAATTAAAAGAGCCTTTCTCATTATGGACACAAACATTAGAAGCCCAAATTCAATTTATATGATAATATATTATGATCCGTTAAAGCTGGAGACATGCAACACATTTGTCTAAATGCTGCGACACTTAAAACACTGTCTCTGATTGTTGATTTCACATTTCAATGAAAAGCTTCTGTAATTTAAGAATAACTGTTCTCTAATATTCGTGATAAATTCCCTCTCCTTGATTTTTGGCATTAATTTATTATGTTTCTAATGTGCTAAAGCTTCAGAGCAGTCAGCGTGGCTCAAGGACAAATACTTATTATTAAGTGGGCTTGAACCTGCGCCATCTGTTCCTTCCATCGCTAGAGATTCCTGCTACCATCAATTATCAATATGCAACTGTTAACGACAAGAATCTCTTTGCTTTGGATCCTGTAACACAGTAAAACTAGTCGAGGACACGCCAAAGCCTTCAGAGGTTAGAAGAAATAAGTAAAAGAAATATAACAAAGCGCGCATTTAATATATGCACACAGCCTGTCAGAGTAAGAAATATAAACCTCATTCTACATAAGCTAATGGATTGCTATGAGGCAGAGTATTTGAGGAAACAATTATTTGCCACGTTGTTGGTAGTTGCAAATAGTAAGTTAAATACATCATTAAGACAACAATGAAGACTGCATGAATCAGTCTGAGTGACAAATGGAAGCTCTAATTCAAGTCGGCTTTGCAGAGAGACAGTGTGTGTGTCTATGCGTGTGTGTGTGTGTGTGTGTGTGTGTGTGAGAAAGACAAGTCACTGAGGCAAGCTTTATCTACAGTATGCTCCGGGAAGAAATAATGTGTATATGTGTGTGTGTGAACCCGCTGCAAATGTGTTGCTCTATGAATAAATATATTGAGGGTATTATTCCCCAGGGTGATAAATCCATGGGAAAATATTTTTACCTGATGTTTATTGCTTGAGATTTCACATAGATATGGATGGTTATATCGGTTATAGCGCAATGGTCTTAACACTAATAACGTCAATAATAATCTGTTGTGGGACACTTTTGTATATATTATATATTTTGTAACAGTTGGTTTCATGTTTTTTCAAGTGTTGAATATTGCATTTGGAGTGAGTGAGTTTTTCCGACATATGAGAGCGCAATCTGTCATTTTCACTTTCCTAGATTTAGACCAGATGCCACTTGTACACACTGGGAGGGGACTAAAGCTAGATCTCTTTGTATTGGGCATCAAGTCAACCAGCTCAAAGTGCTAAAGCAATGGCTTTATAATGTCAGGTTGTGAGGTATAGTCAAATAGCAGTGTTAATTTTATGCCATCAGAGATGAAGTTGAGACTGTTTTAAGTACTCAAATATCCAAAAACTTCAGTACTGATATTGGATAATGGATGACAAATTAATGACATGTTGTGGGTGTCACTTAGTTGACTAGTCAGAATGATAAGTCCTTAAAACTTTAAATATCCAAACTGTTGTTGAGCTAAAGTTGCAGTTAAACCATATTTGAATTTGCCAGAACTCTGCTGCAGAATACCTCTGATCAAGTCAGTGTCAAGGTTATGGATAAGGAAAGCAACCCACAACCCACCTCCTTACTGACAGCGTGGTTCAAGTTGCTAATATGGAGGGTCATTTGTTGGGGCTAATTTAGTATTCTTATTCCTCTCTGACTAAACCTTAAGCCCAGTAAAATAGGAC